>CAMZMU010000106.1:17305883-17905883 GCA_947311845.1 Poa pratensis | reverse complement strand
ACGCCGAACCCCAGCGCCAGGCCGCCAGCACCATGAGGGCTTAATTTAGAAGGCACGATCTTGGATGATCGAATGCTCTCAGCTCTGGTGCTAGACTAAGACACGGTCCAGTGCTCGTTTGTTTTCTAAATTTCTAGCCTGGCGGGACGCCGAGCGAGAAGCAGGTGCACGAGCCGTGGTCGAGAGGGCCGTAGGCGACCAGTAACGCGACGAAAAAGTAGCAGGCACACAGGTTCGCGAAATTTGAGAGAAACCAAATATATTTTTAATTATATATATAATTACACAACAAAAATCATGATATATTTCTAACCTAAGATGCTTGATGTATTTTATACCCGTTGCAACGCACGGGCAATTTGCTAGTTTCTGATAATACATGCTCAAATGCTATCTACCATATCGAGTTTGGAATCATATATACTTATTCGTCGAATTCTTTCAAACCAGATATAGATTCTTTAAAACGGATTCGATGTGGAAATTATTATATTCGCTTATTTGTGACTTGTGTAAACTTGATATTTTAAACACTACAATAAAAGAGTTGTGTGCATCATGCAGGATTACATCCCCATTCATTTAGGAAAAAACAAAATCCTATCCGCTTACATGCTACGCCTAGACCACAACTCTGTAATTCAGGCTGTGTAAACACCAATCGCAGTTACCCTGTGGCGAGTGGGTGGGTTGATCATCGTTTCCCTAACCACGAGCCAAAGTGAACCTTTCATTTCCCAAACATAAGGATGCCGTTGGCAAAGAGTCAAGGCCCAAAGATCACTGGATCTTCTCATGTTCGACCTCCAAACCAAGCGGAATGTCCTTCGAAGTCACGGTCTGGGATCCTCCTCCTCTTAATGTACGGACTAGTTCGTTGCCTGCCACTTAGTGGGATCTTCCTCCTCTTCCTCGTCCTCGAGGACAACCACCTGATCGCTAACTATCTAGGAGCGTCAGCTATGGTGTTCGCAGGGATTGATGACCCAGGTACCCTGGAACCGCTGGTGTGCCATGAAGCTTTGATGCTTGCAAATGATCTCCAACTCAATAATGTGAATGTTGCATGGGACTGCAAATCTGTGATTGCAGATATCAAGTATGGCACCTTGAGGATGTATTGTTCAATAGTAAAGGAGATTGTCGGAAGAGCTACAATGTTCAATACTTGCTCCTTTGTTCATGAGAATAGGAAGAACAATCAGGAAGCTCTTGCTCGCTGGGGTTAGCATGCCATGTTTGGCTGGGTATTCCCTATGACAGTTTCACTGTACCTATGAATATTCTGAATCAATAAAGCTTAGCAACTTTTCTAGAAAAAAACACTCAGCTCTCGTTTCAGTTACGTGGCTGCAGCGTCAGAATCAACTAGCCAAAAAAAGGTGCCCCTAAAAAAGCCTGGCCAAAAAGATTTTGGAAAAGGACAAGGTCAATCTGATGGACTGATACAACACGAGCCAAATCAAACCAAATCCTGCAAGGTGCGAGACTCCCCTGTCCGCTACTTAAAATACGGAGTAGTTCGTTGCCGGCCACTTGCCGGGATCCTCCTCCTCTTCCTCAGACAACCACCTGAGTACCTGACCCGGCAAGCAAAATCATTTGCCAATCATGTCATAACCGCAGGAGCGGCACCTGCAGTTTGGCTCCCCACTTCATCGTCCGACGCGGCGCTCACGTTTGTGCTAGTGCGCGCCTGTAATTTGAGAGGGAAACCACTATTGATTCAAGATTACAGCTTACCACGCTTAGATAAGTAACTCCATCACAATTCTTGCATCGTAATGTGTTCCATCTATGCTGGTACACCGGAAAGTGACAAGGAACCATACATAACAGGATGGCCTCTGAGCCATCGATGGTAGAACAACCACTCACCCAGAATCAATTAACCAGCCACCAGTCGATCACCCACTCCATGACGCACACAGCGATAGCCCGTCAGAGGACAGGGCACCAACAGGGCAGATAACAGCCACTCATGCTAAACTTTCCAGTAAAGGCAAAGCCTATGTCCGAGACCCATAACAGGATTCTGCTTTACCATATATATACCTTCTCTGTGTGAAATGATGTGATGACATATACACATGTGGGCTACAACAAAACATATGAACAAACAAACCGTATGTATTCCTCCCCTACAGCCTCACCCTACTTCCACCCTTGCCTGCCTATCCCAACGTGCGTAGATTACAGGGCCTATCCTGGAGACGTGCGTAGATTACAGGCTTACAGCAATCTACAACAAAAACTGATATTCTACCGGAATGCATCAAAACTTGTGTGCGGCGATGACCGTGCTCCAGCTCAAGCAGACTTTGCTTTTCCGAGCTGTATCGTCAGTCCATCCAAGATCTATCCCGCATGTTATTAAACATTGAGGGAGGTCCGAGTCTTGATGGGCTTCAGCTTCACCCCCATGCTCTCTGGTGACAGGAGCTCGGGCGATATGCAGAACGGGTTTAAGGTGCTCCGAGGGCTGCTGTCGAGCGGGGACGGTCTGTAGAGCCCGTATCCCATTAAGAAGTATTCCATCGGAATCAACATGGCGTGTGGCTGCTCCTCGGTGACAAGCGAACCGCATGCCTGAACCTGTAATTTGCACCACAAAATACACCTTAGAACCTGCCTTACAATGGGTATGTGGGTCAACTACTCAACTAGTAACTTCGATATACAAACTGTGCAATACCTCAACGAGAGCACAATATCTCCGGTCTAATTTTGTGGTCATGTGAACAGCGTCGGCATGGAACTGTGAATTCTCTCCGACAAAAATCAGCGTCCGGCACTGAAGCTTCTTTAGTGCTTCCGTCAAGTCATGCCTCCTGATAGATGGAGTTGTCGTTTTGAGTGAATTCAGATCCATTTCTGTAAATGTACAGCTACAGAAATGTCTAGCTAATATATTGTTCACTTACTCGTTTATTGCTTTAAGGAATCGACATACATTAACTCCCCGCCTCTGATCAAGCAACTGCACAAAAAGGTAACCATGGCTTCAGTCATATGTTCAAACAGTAGATATCACTGTCACTCGCATTGAAATAACACTAGAAAGCTGGAAAGGAGACAAAGTACTAACACTTCTACATGCTTGCACAATCTCTGATTCAGGTTCCTGTCCATTCCCGCGAACTTCCTGCACAAAGCACAGAGAGATGTTGAGTGAAACTTAAATAGGCACAAGTGTGTAAACAAAAGAAGCTAATGATGGACCGCATACCGTGCTAAAATACCGCTGAAGCAGGCATTCATTCACCAGTCCACTTGTCCCACAATAATAGAGCAAGTTTAACAATACCTGAACATGAATTTTTTTGGTTATTACAAAATACACTAAACTTCCAGTACTGCACAAAGAAAGATGGCAGCGATAAAACCAGTTGCTGAGACTGAAGTATAGATCATTACCTTATTATACAACCACTCACTCCAAGATGGGGCTTTGCACAGAGGCGAAACCAACATTAGGCCAATAACTCTTTCCCGGTACTTTGTCTAGGATAATATAAAGAAGAATTATTAGCAAATATTGTAGGCATGCTGTGAAGACCGAATCATGCAAACACTCACTGCAAAGAGGGTCAGAACGTAGGCACCAGCGGTGACGCCCAGGCACATCACAGACCCTAAACTGTAAACGCAATGCCATAATAACATCAGAGGAGTTCTTTAGGCAACAATGGAATATGAAAAAGAATTAGGCCAGTTAGCAGATAAAGTACCCGAAGAAATCAAGAACATCAGCGACCTGATCCGCGAGCTTATCAACAGATAGCTCAGGTACATTTGATGGGATCGGAGCTGCTCCCAACTGTAAGACAAGCACATGCCATGAAAGACAAACATGTAAGAATACAAGGAAAATAGCAGATGATCATGTGAAATAGGGAAAGAAATAATCCAAGAACCATCATGGCATACCTCATGGCCTTGAGGAGTAATATGGTAAATACAGAAATTGTGAAGCAACAGGGACGCAGCCTCTGGGCAGAAGAACAATCCTTGGAAGCAAGACATGTCTACCAACCAGGAAGACAACAGATGAGCTACCTTGTTATAGCAAAAAATTATGGTACCAACCCTAACAAAAATGACATCACTTACAATTTAGAGCTACATCCGGGTATGTTATGAGAGCTGGCTTGTCTTCGTCTCCGTATACAGAAACAGATACAGAGCCGTATCTCGTTCTCACAGGATGCTCCTGATGAATCACATGGTGCAAAGACATATTTAGTAACACTGAGAACAACCCTCATATGAGGAATGGTAAAAACAAACTATTCTAATTTAGACGATGATTATGTTCCCCAATTGACCAGAAATACAGCTTCCTTCCTGAAACCACCACCATTCGTTGCCTAACAGACAGGAATAACATGAACACGCTTCCTGACATTGCTTCATAAGCTAGTAATCTTAAAACAGCGGTTTGCATGGCACCATGAACAATGAAATACATGATTCTAAGCCTGATTTCTTCTTGTTTTCCTACTCTTGAGCAGCATTTGCAGCCAGGGAAACATAACTACGAATTGCAAGCAGCCCGACACAATAACTAACAAGCCACACATCACTAATGTTTCTAATCCATACAGATTGCAGTTTTCCCAATACAGCAAGTATACAAGAATAGCATCACCAAATTGCAACTAATTAATAAGAACAGGGGAAGGAGGGGAATAATGCAAGAACAAGCTTCCCCCTCTACCTAACAACCCACAACAAACCAAAACAAAAAGAGCAAACAGAAACACCCCGAAGCTCGCCCAGCACAAATCAAGCATCCCCACAGGAATGCGGCCACCCCAAACCGGGGGGAAAATGAAATCAATCAAGAACCGGAATGCGAGCACGGACCTTGCCGCCGAAGTAGATCCGCTCCACGTCGACGGACACCGACCCGCTCGAGTCCCCCATGGCCGGCGGCTTCCAGAAGCTTCTCCACGGCCACCAACCTCCTCCTGCTTCCGGTTCTCGGCGGCCTCTCTCTCTGCCTTCGCTCCCCTCTTGGCGTGTATTGCCTGTAAATATATACTCGCCAGAAATAAACTCGCCACCGACGGCGGTGAGCTTACCGGAGGGGTGACTAGGATGGAGGAAGCTGGAGATTAGTTTTTTGATCCACACGTTTCCGGGGCCCACATGTCAATGGGCGTTGTGGGGTGTGCGTTTGACTTGCATGGGGCCCTAGCTAATTTGCTTTGCTCTGTGGAAGCGTGGGCAATCATGGGTGGCCTGCTACGGCCACGCCATTTTCGTCCTCGTGGGAGGCGTTGCTAATTTGCAGTTCGTGGCGTAGCTCGAATGGTCAACCAATTGTCTTCTCTTTTTTCCCTTGTTTCTATAGTGCAAAATGTGCGCTACAGAATTTTCCAATTTATAGACTTGTGCACTTGGAGAAATGACTTTCTAACGTGCACGGTAGATACCACGCATTGGTTTTCGTCATGTTTCACCACGTATTGATTCGTGCGGTTTTCTGAAACTTGACGAAACATTCCAGCACGCTTAAAGCACCCAATCAATAGTTGACACATGCACGATAGATACGGTACAATTGATGCTTTAGGACTAGAATTGGTTTAGTACACATAAGTTCAGAGACATACAATCCAACATGTTAGGGATCATTGTCAATGAGATATATTTAGACACAATCGAGATGATCCAATAAATGTGTTTTATGTGTGACATGTTGCGGTTTGCTTAGGTACAAATGTGGTTTGTTGTAGGCACAATTATGTCGATTTACCATATCTATAACCTTTATCGTTACAACTCTAAATAGTCTGAGCTTTTTTGGCATTGAACATGAAAAGAATATATTTTCTACCTATCATATTTTAAATACATGTTGCATAGTTTTCTCATATCTCTCAAAATAAATCATTATATCCCCTAGTTTCTGCATATAAAAATGTACATGACCATAGTTTATTACAAACAAATTGCATGAGGTGATCATTACATGCAAACCATGACTACATAACATGCCAATAAACACCTCGACCTAAGTCACACTTCTTACGAAGCAACGCCTTCAAATCAAGAGAATAATCATATCCATAATCAATAGGAACACACGTAGATACATATATTTGTTTGAGAATACACAATTGTCGTATTATATTTTCAGAGAAGAAAGCAAATTGATTACAAAAGAAGCTATTATCAGATCAAGCACAAAAGGAAAGAGAAAAAACTAAAAAAAAATCTCAAACAATAATTTAGATAGACATTTTAATTGGCTTGAAATCTTAAGGAAAGTAACGCGAGGGCATTTAAACTCACTTGAAAAACCTATAAAAGGCGAGGATGATCCAGTTTAATTAGTTATGCATTTCCATACTAAGATTTTTCCCTAAGTTACATTTCCTTACCTTTTATCGTACGCAGTTAATTTTCCTAACTAAAATTTAGCAAACCATCAAATCACAAAGGTTTATGGCTGTTCCAATCATGTTTGATGCGGCCCCACATGTCATCCTCAACGTTTAGGAAGAAGCATTGGACCATGGGGTTCTTGTAGCGGAAACAACATGCGGTGCCTCCTTAGCTCAAACCGGTGAGTGGAGACGCTCTCCGCCGTTCAGATGAGCTGGACAGGACCCGGTACATTTATGAAACGGATGACGTGGAACACCTGGGATCGGGCCTCTGGTCGACGCGTCATGGGCATCCTGCCTTGCCACGCGGCGTGGGGCCACATGTCAGTGGGGGACTGTGAGTAATGCACTCCCATGCTTTGCCGTTGGACTCGTCACGTGAAAGAATTTAATGGCCTTGTAGCTGGTTACATTTTTTCTACAGTAGCAAAAAATGGTGATTTCCACACACACTCTCTCTAGCTCCATTCGGTGGAAATGATTTTTAGTTGTGTGTATCCTAACGAAGATCTGAAGTATACAAGATCTGTAGCTAATGTGGAATTGTGGTTTTAAACTTTTAATTATCTCCAACCCGGTGTGACTGAAATGAGTCATGTTGGCAAGTAAGTCATTGTTTTAAATCTGTTTAATGATCTTGAAAATAAATTTAAATGCTTGCAAGTAACAACAAATATTTTCTATCTGGTTGACTTTCCAACATGAGTACATGACAACGTTTCTCTGATCCAAACTTCTCTTTTGCACACAACAAAGCAAAGCAAAAGGCGACGAGATTCTTAGCTTCTTTTGCTGGGTTCTACGTACCTTTTTTCGAATGATAACTAACTTGCAAGGTAAAGGAATAAATGAAATCTCAAAGCTAAATTAGAACCATCACATCTCCGAATATGCCTTTTCTCACGACCGGGGACACGTCTGGATATATATACACTGCATCCATGTGGAAGAAGATCTCACACACACAATGACACGGCACAATCATCATGGATCGTATGGGGCACAGTGAAGTCTAATTAGCGTCCATAACCCAACAATAAATTTGGGTCCACGTGAAAACAACGCCAAGATTCCAGCCTTCTGAATACGGGCGCCCGGTGTACGTGTTACTCTACCAGCTAGCACACGAAAGTGTTAAACTATCTAAAATTAACTACACTACCTTGAAGCCATGGCGATCGAGCTGCCGGAATCTGCTGTGAAGACGAAGAATGAAAATGACTTTGCGGAATCGGGAGGTCGATCTTAAAATCAGGGTGGTTTGACGAAGAACCAAAAACAAGTAAGCAATGCAAGCGCCGACGACGTACGTAGGCGAGGAGAACGTGCGGAAAAGCGCACGGTCATCGTCACCTAACGAACCCTAGAAAACGATGGCTCCCTCAGAACACGCGGCAGCGCAGCGATCAGTCGCCATCAGATTTTCGTCGGTGAGTTATAAAACCTTGTTCCAAATTTTACTGAACTGTGATCGTTCATGTAGGAGCATATGCCGGAAGCATATTGATGCGTAATCTCTGCCCTAATGCTGCGTGCAGCTGTACTAAACTAATCCAGCTCCGCTCGATCGTGGGAGGAGCTAGCTTGGAACTTATTAGAGTATAATAGAGTTCTCTCTTCTTGTTCATTAATGGAGATCGATCGATCGATTCAGGAACCAGTACAAGGATTAATTACTTGCACGCACGAGCACACGCATGGTCAAGTCTCTGATGAGATCTACTGACGATCTAGACTTGGTTATTTCTTGATTCTGTTGATGAATGCTGGAAGTTGACCTGTAGCTGCTAGTGGTAGTACAACAATTTCGGGCGAAAAGGAGACCTGTACTGTATTTTGAGAGAGCCAGCTAAGTTGTTTGGCAGGCGTCATTAAGGTTAGGTTAGGTTCTGCACGGGGTCCAGATGTTTACGTGTTCGTACGACGTGATATCATCTGTGCTATTCGTCGGCAGCCGGGCCGGGGAATCGGAAATTCATCGCCAACAGTTTGGCCGCATTCCTCAACACAGATCTGGAACCATGTTAGTTCTGTACGTGTTCCTGCACGATCGAGCCGATCGGTCAGCAGTCGTGTTTCTTCAGCTGTTAGGCGGCCTACGGCCAAACACAAGCCGTGCGATTTTACAAATTTCGTCGTGGTCGACAGCGAACTCAACCAAATAGAGCAATAGCCGCCTTGATTGGCTCCCGTCCATCCAAAAGCTTCACTTTCCTGTTTGACTGAGGGCGTCAGCACTCAGCAGGGTCGTCCTCAGACAACGATATTTTCTGGCCCTACTCATACGCATGCAGAAATGCACAATTTACTACTTTTTTTTTTGCGAATCACAATTTACTACTATGCATGTACTTTTATCACCAGCAAATAATTGGCAGCCAAGAGTGCTTCGTCTTCTAAGAAGATGGCCGTTTTGGCTAATAGGAGCATATTGCTTCCATGGCGAAAAATGTATTTTGACCGTATTTCAAAAAGTTCTAAAAAAATATTAGGTGTTCATTTTTACTACCTCCGTACCAAAATATATAATATTTTACCATTTTTGTGATACAGATGTAGCTAAACGTGTATTAGTGTGTAGATTCGCTCACCATCCGTGATATCTAAAATATCTTATATTTCGGTACAGAGGGAGTACATTTTGTGTACGCATGTAAAAGTTCTATGAAAAAAAAGACATTTTGTGACAATTTTCAATAAAAATGACAAAATTCACTATTTTCTTTTTGTAAATTTTGTACATGCCACAAAAAATACATTCTTCGTGAAATTTTGTGTGCGTGCATAGAATGTGTGGATATGTACATGCGCATTTCTTTTTGATTTTTTTACATTTTAAAATGCATTTTACGGCCATGAGAGGATCTGCTTGTACGAGCCAAAATGGGTTTTCGTCCGTACGACGTATGTTCTCAAAGAAAAGAGAGGGCCGTTTTGACTCCCGAACTCAGATGCTCCTTTCCAAATAAAAATATAGAAAAAAAAAGAACTAAAACTTTTTGGTGACGAACATATACAAGTGTTCTAAATACGTGCCAAATTTCATGATAAATGATATATGCGATGGTCCGTGCGAAAAAACAAAATCAGTGTTCTAAAAAAAACTATTTTGTTATTTTCGTAAAGCACCACAATTGTCATTTCACCACGAAACATGGCACATATGTATAACACTTCTATATGTTCGTCACCATTTTTTTTAGAATTTTTTGAAATGTGAAAGGACAAGGATGTCGCCTAGAGGGGGGTGTGAATAGGCGATTTAAAAACTTTTCCGGTTTAGTCTTGATAATTGCGGAATAAAACTAGGTGTTTAAATTAACAAACCAACAAGCTAAATAAACTAGGTCACCTATGTGCACCAACAAGTTATGCTAAGCAAGACAAGCAACATGGTGATAGCAATAAAGGAATACTTCAAGCACGAAGCCTATCACAAAGTAAAGTGCATAAGTAAAAAGCTCGGGTATAGAAATAACTGAAGCATGCGGAGACGATGATGTATTCCCGAGTTCCTCCTTTTAGGGGAGTACGTCTCGTTGGAGGGGAGTGAGTTTCAAACTCAAGACGCCACAAATGGCCTCACCCTATTCTCCGATGAACCTTGCCCAAAAGCTCGGTTCACCTTCCACTATTGATTTCCTTTTGGGAGGGAATCGAGTCCCTTACAACAATCTTGAGGCACAACCCACAAAAGGATTGGGAGCTCCCAAGTGACCACAAAAGGCCTCAACCGCCACAAAAGGCGTCTAGGGTCCAAAGACCCAAGAGTAACAAGCTCACGAACTTTCACTTTCATGAATCATCGTGGAGAGTACAAACCGATGCACAAAAGCAATGGCAAGAACACAAGAAGTGCTCAAGTCCATCACTCTCAAATCCCACCAAAACCAACTAATACTTGTGGGGAGAGAAGAGAGGAAGAACAAAGAACAACTCAACAAATGAAACTCCAAGATCAAGATCTACTAGGTTCCCCTCACTTAGAGGAGGAATGGATTGGTGGAATTGTAGATCTAGATCTCCTCTCTCAAATCCCTCAAAGATATGCAAGAATCATGGGAGGAATTGGGAGAGGGGCAAGCTTTCCAAGGTCAACAATGGAGGTGAGAGAGGGGGAAATTTCGTGATTGGAAGAGCTTCACACATTGGGGAAGAAGGAGGCCTTTTTATAGGTCCCCAGAAAAAGAGCCGTTGCAGAAAAACTTACACCGGAGACTCCGGTCCGGGGGGGGGGGGGGGGGGCGGATACTCCGGCCGGGAGGGGCGGAGACTCCGGCCAGACCAGAGACTCCGGTCCACTTCAGGGGAACTTCCGGGCACGATACAACAACTTCCGTCCATGGAGGCACGAGTGCCAAACCGGCAGACCGGAGATTCCGGTCCCCCTGAGTCCGGAGACTCCGGTGTGAGCACACCCGAGACTCCGGTCTAGGGGCACCGGAAACTCTGGCCTGGATTTCTTACAACCACCCAGCAAACCTGAAATGCAATAATTTTCTTGTTTGAACTCCAAATCAGGTGAAACCAACTTTGTTGGAAAGGTAACGACAAGAGCTTTCCTCACGGATAAACCGATAATATTTCCAACACGAAAACGCAACAAGTTTTCCAAACAAAATCCGTTTTCGAAGAACTTGGGCCGGCTTGTCATAAAGATCACGACAAGCACCAAAACCCAACTAGGAGAAAAACGAAATAATAACAAAGAAAGATGACGATGCCAAGTATGCAAAGGTTTGAGCTCTCCACAAAGATGCGATCAAGTTATTCACTTGAGAGCCCCTCTTGATAGTACGCCGTCTATCCTATAACCCGGTCTCCCACTAACACTATGAGACCGGTAAAATAGAAACCCTATCAAGATCATACCTTTGCCTTGCGCATTCACTTGGGCTAGATGATGACGATCTTGATCTCTTCAAGTGGACCACCTTTCTTGATTGCGCTTTGCTTGGTGAAAACTCATATATCGCTCCCCCATACACCAATACGGGATAGCCTCTATAAGGCACATCTTCACTTACCAATATCTCCAAATGGGTGACAAGCTTCAAGAATAGGATTTCTTCGACATGCTTCTCTTGAAATTGCACTTCATCTTCTTCTCTTAATGTATATGATGACTTGAATATTGCTTTGGTCATCACTTTATCTTCTTCTTTCAATCTTGATACCAATGATACGTCTCAAACGTATCTATAATTTTTGATGTTCCATGCTGATATTATATCAATTGCTACATGTTTTGGTTACACTTCATATCATTTTTCCGCGTTTTTACGGGTTCGAATCCGCATCGGGCGGTTATTTTGCGGGTTTCGGCCTTTTGCGGGCTCTGCTAGAGATGCTCTTAGTATGTAGTCAAAATTGAAAATGGGTCCGGTGTGCCTTATATTAGTGAACGGAGGGAATATTTGACATTACTCTCTTATTGGTTTCTGCACAATTTATTTAATCTCCTGGATTTCCAACTTTCTGTCAATTGACTAGACTTCATCAGCTCGCCGTTTAAAAATCAGTCAAATCAATTAAGCAAGCTGTTGCATTTCTTTAAACGCAAAGCTGTTCCTTTGAACAACAGATGCATCCATCCAGCTTAGTGGCAAAAGACGAGCAAAGGCCGTCGCTTTCTTTAAGCAACCCGTTCCGTAATCACAACAGAATCCTAACCTAATTTTAAACGCTTGATCCGAACCCATCCTCACACTGATTAAACCAAGCCAGGCCGGTGCCGCGGAGGCACGTACAGACAAGCAACTAACCGAAACATCATATACATGTATAAACTAACAAGCCAGAGGCTGCAACAAACAATAAAATTTTGCAGGAAAGAACAGCACTTTGGCATGATGAACTCCAACAAATCAGAAGGGGCCAACCAGAGTGCTTTTGACTAATCCCCTTTTACAAATCTGTAGCCAGCGGCTGTCGGTGAGCTCGCGCAACTGCAGCGTACGCGTGCCACCGCTCTGCCGCTGCCGCGGAGCTCGCCGGCATGCCGGGCCGGTTGCTAGCTATCTAGGGCAAGCACGTAGTACAGGGGCGGGGTCGCTGTAATGACTAAGCAAATAATTGGTACGTAAGCTGGTCGGCATGGCCCCCCATGGCTTCGTCCCCATTGGGACGTACGTTGATCGGTTGGGGTTCGCACTTCGCAGGGCGAATCAATGGCGGCAAACGGGAAGCCATCAGTGGATTGCTTGTCCATTCTTGACCAGCACAAGTACGAACGGAGCGAGCTCAGTTAAGGCGTTTGCGCCACCGACTCCGGCACTCGCTGGGCCACGGCCTCTTGAATACCCCCAATTTAATCTTCAGGGCCACGGCGTTGGATCGAGCAGCTCGATGTTCCATGGATGATGGATATGATGGTCGATCCATACCTATGAGGGATGGAGATACCTAGTTCACCGAGTGGGTCGATCTGTACAGAGTACTGTGTGTTTGGATTTTAGGGGTGAGAGAAGGAATTTAGAGAACTTCGAACTTCTTCTTTTTACACTAGATTGTGATCATAAAAAGAGTGAACTAGGAGTGATGTAGGCCCCTCAGAAAATTCCGTTTAACGCAATCTGCTCTGAAGTTTAGGCCCATTTTGGTTACGGCGGCCCATGTCACTTTCTCCGTCTCCTCCCCAAATGATTTCTTGCGTGCCGTGCAAATTAAAATGGAGTACAACGCTAGCGTGTAAGGTGACACACTGTGTGACTGTATATGTATTCGATTTTTTTAGGGAAGTATATGAATATGTATTCGTTGTATAAGACGGGAAAGGGGAACTATTCTCTTTTAGCCAACGAGCGGAGAAGGTGTGTACATATCAAACACCAGCATTACAAGAAAATACCTGAGAAGGAAAAATACAACCCAGCCTCTTATTCCCATGTTCTCCATCCCGCATGTACCGATGGCGCACCGATTTTCCAGCCTCTAGAATTTCGCGATCTCACTGGGAATGTTGGTGACATGGGTCTACCTATCGGGTGTCCCACCATGAAGGTATCTGGTGCACGCAAGGATTAGGACCCAGCCGGCGGCCTATTGGAAGACGACGTTCAAGGCCTACTAAAGGAGCCCAAGGAGGATAGAGTATGCCTCAAGGCAGGCGAATCTTATGTCGGTAGAACCTACCATACCTGTAAACCCTAATCGGTTACAAACTTCTGAGACCCAGCCTCCTTTATAAATGCTGGGAGGGCCGCCGATCTAGGATACGCTCATATTCCACCACTAAAACCCTAACAAGATAGACATCTTGTCGGGGTCGCCATTATAACACCTCCAAACTATCAATAACAGACAAGCTGGAAGTAGGGTATTATCCTCCGGGAGTCTGAACCAGGGTAAATCGCCTTGCTTGTCAGCCGTGGTAACTACCAGCACTCCAACCTCTCTCCCTCTCAACCAACCTGGGGTACTCGACCCTGCGATTTTCCGTGGCCACCCCACGTCAACTGGCGCCGTCTGTGGGAAAGAAGAGTGTTGGAATCATGGTTGCACCGGCTCCATCAGCAATGACCATCGACACACCGACAATCGCGGCGCCGATCTGCTTCGGCTTCTTCGAATTAGTCCCCCACCCGCCAGCTCACCGATCAGCGTACGTCAATCTCTACGGAGGTATGTGCCTTACTTTCGGTAACGTGAAATTCCATGTGAACAAGTGGGGGACGATTCGGCTCTCCAACCGCGCACCGGCATCTTCGTTGACTACGGAGATCGCGCCTACTTCGACCGCATCACCGGCATTTTCGTCGACTACGGAGATCACGCCTAGTTCGACTGCATCACCGGCATCTTCGTCGACTCCGGAGATCGCGCCTACTTCGACTGCATCACCGGCATCTTCGTCGACTACGGAGATCACGCCTATTTCGACTGCATCACCGGCATCTTAGTCGACTACGGAGATCGCGCCTATTTCGACTGCATCACCGGCATCTTCGTCGACTACGGAGATCGCGCCTGCTTCGACTACATCCCCTGCATTTTCGTCGACTACGGAGATCGCATCTGCTCCGACCGCGGGACTCGCGCCTTCGTCGATTTCGGAGATCGCATCTGCTCCGACCACGGGACCTGAGCCTTCATCGATCGCGGAGATCGCATCTGCCTCAACTACACCCGCGTCTTTTTTGACTCCGACGCCCGCGACACCACCGACTGCTGCTTCGCCTGACGAGTTCTGCATCGACTGCGGCATCTTCCACGTCGCCTCCATCTTCGGCTCCGAAGATAGTTCCGGCGGCGAGAGCAGCAGCAGCAACGCGTACTCGACTGCGCAATCTTACCCCGTCCAAGTCTTCATGGTGGACGCAACAAATAACAGGACACACGGAACCGGTCCCCACCACAAGGAACCTACGTTCCCAATGGAAGTCACCATGCCGGACAAAGTAACAACCCTGACGATCACTCGAGAGATGGGGTCCAGGCTATGAAACACGTCCATGAATGCACCTTTCCCCCAGCGGAGGCGACCCGAGAAGAGATGATGGCTTACCAATACCTCGTATGGAAGGAAAACGAGAAGCTGTTGCGCGAGAAAGCTGATCTTGCCAGACGGAAAGAAGTCGCCGACGTGTCGAGTGCTCGCCGAGCAGCTTACTCCTTCTCCTCCTCAGGACCAACCGTTACGCAAGACAACAGGCGCTCCAGACCGCGTATCAACCTGATGACAGATGCTGAGAGGGCTGCGACCACTCGCAACCTCGATTCATCGTTTATGACAGAAGACGCAGACGGGATATCCATCCCCAGAACAGCCTCGGGTGCTCTCATGTCGCTGTCTACGTAACTTCGGGCAACACAGCCTCCGGAGGGCGACCCTCGCGCAGCTCTACACCGACAACAAGTCCAGGTGCTTCGCCTAGCAGAGGAGGCGCTGATCCCGGGAGTCACACCCGCAACAACAACTCCAGCACGAGGAGATCGTGACAGACGCGACCGCGAAAGAGCGGCACGCGGAGATTGACCCATCCGACCTCTACAGGAGGGTGAGGATGCTCGCAACGTTATTACGCAGAGAACAGTCGATCGCAGTCGCTCCAAGCGACCCGTCAATACACCGACGGAGGAACTTTACTCGGACGGCGACTATGAGCCTTGTGGTCTTAACTGCTTCAACTATAACATCCGCGCCACACGAATACCGCGAGGCTTCAAGCTCACGTCCGAATCAGTCAAGTTTGATGGCACGCAGGATCCCAAACTGTGGCTCGATGATTACATCATCGCAGTCAACTGTCAAGGAGGTACCACGACAACAGCCATGCAGTTTGTCCAGCTGATGCTCGTAGGATCAGCACTAGGGGTGTAAACGGATCGGATCGGATCGGATTTTGCCTCTACCACATCCTTTACCATATTTTTTTCTCGGATTCGGATCGGATCGGATAATGAACGGTTGCGGATTCGGGGGCGGATAGATATAATCACGGATTCGGAACGGAAACGGAGCGGATTCGGGGCGGAAAAAAAATTAGTCGGATCGGTATGCGCAATCTACATCATCAACCCACATAACCAAAAACAATAGCTCAACAAGCATAATAATCTAACAAAGTTGTACTCTATTAGTTTAGACAAATAGAACTTACTACAAATTGTGCTTCACAAATGAACTTCACAACTCACTAACTACAAATTGTGCTCTATTAGTATAGACATTTCGATAGAAAATCGGATTATTCGGATTATAACCATCGGATAATCCTAATTAATATTCGGATAATTCATATTCGGATGCTATTTTACATACCATATCCTATACCGTATCCGGTTGTTCAGTTCGGAATCGGATATCCTTATCCGACAGATTCTTCGGAACCGGATATGGATTCTTTAAAACGGATTCGGCGACGGATTCGGTACGGAAATTATCCTATCCGTTTACACCCCTAATCAGCACGCACCTGGCTCTAGAACCTGCCCGGAACTCCTTCAATTCTTGGGACCAGTTCGAAGATGCTTTCGTCAAGAACTTCCTCGGCACATACTCAAGGCCTGCGACATTCACGGAACTGCAAGCCTACAAGCAACGGAAGGACGAGTCACAACGATCATACATCCAGCGTTGGACACTCATGCGCAATTTTGTCGGAGTCGTTTCAGAAGACAGAGCAATCGACGCATTTATCCGTGGAGTCACCCGACATGACCTTCGGGAGGCCTTCGGTCGCCTCCGGCCGCAATCCATAGTCGAACTCATGAAGATCGCCTACGAGTGGGCCGATGGTGAGGACTCTGTGCGCAACGAATTCCCGGACGAGGAAGGAGAACCAAGCAACTGGAACCGCAGAAACAACCGCGGCAGCGATCGCCGCCACAAGCGCAAGGCCCGCTTCGACGAAGGCGAGCCACCGAGTTAGTAGCGGTCGGATTCACCGACACCCGAGATGACCGGAGCTATGACAACAATCGCCAGAGCAGTCGAAGCCGGGAAGAGTACAGGACCGATGGGAACCAGAGACGCGAGTGGCGACGCAAGCCCCGCGACACCTCGTGACCGGACCTTACACCCGAGCAGGAGCTCGAAGAACCATGCAAGTTCCATTTATTCAGAAGCGAAGAAACCGGCAAGCTAGTCTCTACTCACCTGTTGAAGGACTGTCGGAAGATGCTTCGCATTAACGGCGCATTCGCCAAAATCTTGACTCCGGTCCCAGCACCACAACCAGCACCGCAGTTGGCTCTCCCAGGACCACCTGCAGCAGCACCTCACCCTGCGCACATAGCAGGAGCGATCCAGTACCAGCCAAGACAGGAAGCACCTCCTGTGCCAGGGGAACAGTACCCTCAAGCTCGAGGGCAGATGAATATGATACCGAAGGGGCGCTCATCAAACCGGTGCCAGAAACTGATCACCCGCCATGTCTACCAGGCCGTCGCAATGCCACCGGCCGTACCAGAGTACCTCAAGGGCTCGGAAACCAGCATAACCTTCTCTCGGGAGGACCACCCTCCACAGACACCACGCCCAGGCCACGCCGCGCTGGTACTCGAAGCACAGATCGGGCAATTCCACATGACCAAGGTCTTCATGGACGGCGGCAGCGGCATTAACATAATCTTCGCTGACACACTCCGAAAGATGGGCAGGTCCCTGGAGAGCTTAGCAAGGTCAGACAACACCTTCCACGGCATCGTACCAGGGAAAGCAGTCTACCCTGAAGGAATAATCACACTCGAAGTTATCTTCGGCACACCAGATCACTTTCGAAAGGAGATGATTGACTTCAAGGTGGTGGACTGGAAATCGCAGTACCATGCTATACTTGGACGCCCGACGTTCGCCCGCTTCATGGCAGTTCCACACTACGCCTATCTCATGCTCAAGATGCCAGGACCGAAGGGAGTCATAACTGTGCGGGGTGACTTCCAGCATTCGGATAACTACGACCGCGAATTCAGTAGGATCTCTGAGTCCTTTGGCATGCAACAGCAGCTCGAGAAACTTTCACTCAGCAACGATAAGACCCTCTTCCCTGCAAGCAAGAAACCGGCACCTGACGCCTCGTTCAGCACAACCGACGACACAAGGGAACACCAAGTCCATCCGACCGACGCTTCCAAGACAGTGCTCATGTCATCAAGCCTGTCTCCCGCATAGGAAAGCGTGCTCGTCGAGTTCCTCCGACATGCCAGGTATACCCTGGAATTCGCCGAGCACGCCCTTCAAATTTATCCGGACGCCAAACCTGTCAAGCAAACCATGCGCCGCTTCTCCGAGCCGAAGCGCGTCGCCATAGGCCAAGAAGTCAACAGATTACTTCATGCCCAGTTCATCCGAGAAATCAAGAAGTCCGACTGGGTCGCCAACCCAGTCCTCGTCGAGAAGAAGAAGAAGACAAAAATTCTCCGCATGTGCGTCGACTTCACCTCCCTCAACAAGTGTTGCCCGAAGGATCACTTCCCGTTGCCACGAATCGACCAGATCATCGACTCCACGGCTGGCTGCGCGCGACTGTCCTTCCTGGATGCCTACTCAGGCTAAAACCAGATAAGGTTGCGAGAGGAGGATGAGGAGAAGACAGCCTTCATCACACCCCATGGGGTCTACTGCTACAAAACTATGCCCTTCGGGCTCAAGAACGCTGGAGCCACCTACCAGCACATGATGCAGTCCTGCCTCAAGGACCAGATAGGACGCAACGTCCAAGTTTATCTCGACGACATAGTCATCAAGACCAAGAAAGAGGACATGCTCCTCGATGACCTACGCGATACATTCGTCGCGCTCAACGCGTACAAGATCAAGCTCAACCCAACTAAGTGCGTCTTCGGCGTACCAGCTGGGCAACTACTCGGGTACCTCGTATCTGCCAGAGGCATCGAGGCAAACCCCGAAAAGATAGAAGCAATCCTCACGATGCCAGCCAAGCTTCGGGAGGTCCAGCGCCTAGCCGGCCGAGTCGCAGCACTCAGCCGGTTCATTAGTAAATTGGGTGAAAAGGTGATACGTCCCAAACGTATCTATAATTTTTGATGTTCCATGCATGTTTTATGTCAATTGGCACATGTTTTATATACACTTTATATCATATTATGACATTTATTGGATTAACCTACTAATAGTTGCCAAAGTGCAAAATCTTCTTGTTTTCCTATTTATTGTGTAGGAATTATCAAAAATATAAAAGGAAACCATATTGGAGTCGAATTGAGACTTTTCTGAAATCTGTCTGGAAACGTTTTTCGAAAATGGTCACGTTTGGGCCCAAATACGACGTCAAATGGAAACCTGACAGAAGACAAAGTTGTAGAGAATTTTCCGAGAATCGATCTAGACTTAAAATTCGCCCAATTCCGAGTCCGGACGGCCGAGATATTCCCGATTTACTGCAGCCCTAGATGGATGACGAGAATCTGAATGATTATGACTTTATTGACTCCAACTCTTACCAAATTTGTTGGATTCGGCCAAGACACGAGTTGGAGCCTCATTAGGGCTGAGAAGGGTTCCTAGGAAGCTTCTAGAGGTGCCCAAGAGCCCTTGGATCAAAGGAGCATCCATCCCATGGCCTAGATTGCATCTCCACCTCTATATAATAAAGGGAAACCCTATTTTCCAAGCAAGCCACAAAAAGCCACGAATTTTCCTCCTCTTGGCAGCCGCCAAGGAGGGGGAGGAGCTCCTCCATTGCTGCACCATCACCAAGGAAGAAGAAGGGGGGCCAAGGGCCGCCGCCCCCGAGGGCCGCCGCTCGCCGCCTCCACACCGGGCTGCACCTCTTCATCAACCTCTCCATCAATTGGGCTCACCATGACCATGTGTGAGTAGTTTTCACCGAGGCTGAGGGCTCGTGCCGGTAGCTATGTGGTTCATCTCTCTCTCCCATGGTGTGATCTTTATGTGATCATGAGCTTTGTAATCTAGTTGAATCCATAGATGTTACTCTTCATTATCTTATGAATTATGCTACTCAAGTGGTTTTATTAATGTAATCTCCGGAGTCACCTTTGTCCCATGGTGCGAAGTTGACAGTGTGCGCACCGTGTGTGACTGTTAGGCTAAAGATTACAGGAATACTTATCATGAGTTGTTCTTTTGTTGGTTGTCACTATAAAATTGTGGTGTTTGTTTAGTACTATTTTGGGGCGCTCATAGTGACATTGGGGTTCCCTAGATGTGGAAGATAAACTTTAAGGTGTGCTTTTGCAGCCCTACACGATGGTCTTGGTGTTCTATGATATTGTGGTGTTTGTTCACTCAGACTTTAAGGTGTGCTCTTGTAGCCCTACGCAGTAGATTGGTATTTCTATCCAACGGGAGAATAGTTCAGAGTAGCATAGTTAAGAGGAAATATTTATGTATTCAATTATATTATTATTTTTGGGAGTGTCCACTAGTGAAAGTATGATCCCTAAGCCTTATTTCCAAGCATTGAAACACCGTTTGCTCTCATTTT
Source organism: Poa pratensis (assembly GCA_947311845.1). Taxonomy (NCBI): domain Eukaryota; kingdom Viridiplantae; phylum Streptophyta; class Magnoliopsida; order Poales; family Poaceae; genus Poa; species Poa pratensis. The sequence goes on along the minus strand of CAMZMU010000106.1, from coordinate 17,885,572 downwards.
GTCTCATGTTTGCTTGCTGCCATTTTTATTTCAGATTGCAATTACCACTTATAATCATCCATATTACTTGCATTTCACTATCTCTTCGTCGAGCTAGTGCACCTATACATCTGACAAGTGTATTAGGTGTGTTGGGGACACAAAAGACTTCTTGTATCTTAATTGCAGAGTTGCTTGAGAGGGATATCTTTGACCTCTACCTCCCTGAGTTCGATAAACCTTGGGTGATTCACTTAAGGGAAACTTGCTGTTGTTCTACAAACCTCTGCACTTGGAGGCCCTAACACTGTCTACAAGAATAGAAGCGTGCGTAGACATCAAGCTATTTTCTTAATTGTAGAGCTGGGGACACAAAAGACTTCTTGTATCTTAATTGCAGAGTTGCTTGAGAGGGATATCTTTGACCTCTACCTCCCTGAGTTCGATAAACCTTGGGTGATTCACTTAAGGGAAACTTGCTGCTGTTCTACAAACCTCTGCACTTGGAGGCCCAACACTGTCTACAAGAATAGAAGCGTGCGTAGACATCAAGCTATTTTCTGGCGCCGTTGCCGGGGAGGTAAGGTAAAAGGTACTCACATCCTCAGCTACTTAGCTATTTTCTAGCACTGTTGCTGACGTGTGAGTGCTTGAAGGTATTTCCTTTAGATTCTGCAGTTATATCTTTTTGTTTCTTGTTTTTATTTCACTAGTTAGGCTTAATGGAAAAAAAAAAATTAGAGAGCTCTATGAAATTTATCTTGAGTTAGGACATGATGTGTTTGAAGAGAAAATTAAAAAAGCTATGGAAAATTACTTGCATGATGGTAGCAATGTTATTACTATAAATTCTTTGTACACCATTATTGCTAATGCTATGGAAAAGTCTAAGCTTGGGGAAGCTGGTTTTGATGAATATGGTATTTTTAGTCCCCCAAGTTTTGAGGAGAAAAATTTCTTTGATGATACTTTGCCTCCAATTTATGATGATATAATCATTGTGATGTTTTCAGTCCACCTACTATTGAGGATATAGTTTATGTTGATTATGATATGCCTCCTATTTATGATGATTACAATGATGGATGTGATAGTTTTACTCCCACTATTACTAATGAAACTGTTTTTACTTATGTGGAGAGTATTGATACTTTTATGCATATGGATCATGGTAAGAATGTTTCATGTGATGGTTATATTGTGGATTTTATCAATGATGCTACTGAAAGTTTTTATGAGAGAGGGAGACATGACTTCATATACCACAATAATATTAAGTCTCCTCTCTTTTTGTTGAAAATTTTGAAGTTGCACTTGCTTTGCCTTCCTATGCTAGTCACTTTGTGCTTTATTGATTTATTTTCTTACAAGATCCCAATGCATAGGAAGTGGGTTAGACTTAAATGTGTTTCACATTTTTCTCTTGATGCTCTCTTTTGCATTTCAATTCTTGTTCCTATGTGAGCATCATTAAAACTATCATGGCTGTCCAGAAAACAGATTCCTAAGCTTCACTGCGAAAAATGTTAAAAATCACAGAAAAGGAATTTTGACCTGAAATTTTACGACAGCAATCTTCAGTTATTAATACACATTTCATTAGTTCAAAATTTTCTGATTTGAGCAACGTAAGTGCCTCTGAAAATTCACTCTTTACGGGCTGTCCAGTTTTTGACAGATTCTGTCTTTATTTTGCATTACTCTCATTACTTGTGTTTTGTGTAGTTCTATTGATCAAAGGGCAATGCACAACCATAGTAACAGTAGCTAATGTTTAGAATCAACTCATGATATGTCTTTGCTGTACCTATGAGGATTTAATTTATGGAGACACTAACCCCTCTAATCAAGTTTTATGTTGAGTTTTGTGTAAAGAGAATTTTTCAAGTGGAAGAGTTGAGGGTGATGAACAAAGATCAAGAGGGACAACCACTCAAGCTTGGGGATGTTACCCCTAGACTCACCCAACATATATCAAATAAGTACAAGAATTCAAGCTTGGGGATGCCAAGCCACCTCACTCCAACCATCTTGATAACAAGTAAGTAAGCCTAGCTACATGGCTATAAAGAAAGCGCTTTACGGGAGGCAACCCGGTTGTTTTTATTTGTGTCCTCTTGCTGTAACAAGAGACTTAGTTTTTAGTTTAGTTTCTGGAATTTTTAATAAAGTGCCAAGTTTTACTCATTTTGGTTTGAAAAAGTTGCTTATAGCGTTCGGAGATTTTATTCCTGCACGAATCTGTGCACGGTATGATTTTTAATTCTTATTCTGTAACTCCGAATGAGCTCATATTTGAACTGTAGTGCAACTTTTCATCCTCTGTATGCATGAATTTTTTCGGAATTTTCGACAAAGTTAAGTAGGGTAGAAAAATACGTTTTGCTGCTGCTGTTTTTTGGACAGATTCTGTCCCATTTTGTTTGATGCATGCTTAGAACTTTTAACTTGAACCTTTTTGATCCAATTGAGTTTATGAGTAGGCATACAACATTATACACTTTCTGGACATTCATATGAATTTTTGTCTAAGGATTATATGCAGCAAGAAATCTATTTGTTTATCACTACTAATGCACCCCACAGAAAAAGAAATGGGAGAAACGGTGTTTTGAAGTTTTTTCACAGGGATTAGAGGAGATGCACCAAGAGCTATCCAAGGATGGTGAAGACCATAAGCTTGGGGATGTGAAGACAACCCCACTGGACCTACACACTCTCGGTTTGCACACGTCTAACTTCTGTTTTTCGATCGAAACACTTTATCGCATAAACTTGGAGCGTCTTTTTGTTTGTTTTGGTTTGATTTTTATTTTGTGAGACCACCACACTATCATTTATATATGAGAGAGCTACTGGAAATTTGGGTTGATTTATGTTGGATGCTATTATTAGATTGGGAAAAGGGATGTTGAGTTGATTTTAAAAGATACATATAGTTGCATGATTCATGAGCTTTTAATGAGAATAATTTGCAAGTATTTTATCAAGAGCTATCTTTTATTCATGTTTTGATGCTGAATGTTAGTTTACTTTGTTTAACATGGATTGGTTAGTTCTATGGACACTCATGCATGCATTTAGATGGTCAACTTTCTCCCTCTTGCTAGCCCAAAAATTCCAACAAGTAAAAACTTGTTTCCAACACCTTCAACCAAAGTTTTTCCAGTGAGTCCACCATATCTACCTATTAGCTTTATGCTATTCCGAGTATGTTTATCATGATATTTGTGTTATCTATACTCTGAATGAAAATGCTTATGTTGTTGATTGTTATGGGAAAAGTTGGTTATAGAGCTCTCTCGAACTTGATGCACACTTTACTTTCATTGCATAAATAAAACATGACCCATTGTGATTAAAATTATGATGTTGTGGCTTGACAAATGTCTTTGGTTGAGAGTTAGCTCATATGTGCTGTCACATGGCAAGCTTTCAACATGCACTTCATTTCATTTAGTTGATATCATGTACTTTTGTTTATGGATGCTTACCATGGGTGAAATAAATGTGGAAATGAAGTGAGTTTAAATGAGTTTGTATAAATGGTTAGAGAGACGCCTGGGCCGCTAATCTAAGCCATGCATCATTCATGGTGGAAATTTACTTACATGCTATGGTGAACCTTCTGTGATACACCTTACAATAAAAAGCTATCTAATGGTAAATAAAAAGGGTGTTGAGATTGTTCATTGTGTTTGTTTGTCTTGTCATTTTGATATGGGCTTGTTCCATATCCTGGGACAAGAGGTACCCCAGTTGACGCTCTTAATGATACTATTATTACTTACAATGATATTTAACTTGAACTTGCTTTGTTTCCCAAGATGAGTAACACATGGAGTAGGTACTTGTATTCAAGGGGCATGAGACTTTCAACCTGTACTTTGTCAAGCACACTACTCATATTTGCTTTCACTTTAAACTTAATCATTCAAGATGCTATGATAGGGGAATGAGAGCTTGACACCAAGGATTACCACATTACAATCATTAACTTAAGTAGAGAAGTTCAGAAGTTAGATGAAATTTATTCATGCTTTACCTCTACTCATTATATATCTTTCCAAAGTGTCCACCTTTTATATTCAGATTTTCATGAATACTCTATGACCATTATAGGATGTTCTTACTTTTCATTATGCATACATTTGGTCCATAGTACTTTCTTCTATGTTACACTTTGTGAATTATCATTGAACATCCTTGCAGTAATATTTTGATATCACTTTATAATCTATCTTGTATATTGCTACTCCTTTGAAGAATGAATCATTTGACTCTATGTAGCAACAACTTCATCACTTCATTCATAACATGTGCCTTACAATATTTGATCAAGTTTATGATGGTAGCATGTCACTTCAAAAATTATTTTGTTTTATCGTTTACCTACTCGAGGACGAGTAGGAACTAAGCTTGGGGATGCTTGATACGTCCCAAACGTATCTATAATTTTTGATGTTCCATGCATGTTTTATGTCAATTGGCACATGTTTTATATACACTTTATATCATATTATGACATTTATTGGATTAACCTACTAATAGTTGCCAAAGTGCAAAATCTTCTTGTTTTCCTATTTGTGTAGGAATTATCAAAAATACAAAAGGAAACCATATTGGAGTCGAATTGGGACTTTCCTGAAATCTGTCTGGAAACGTTTTTCGAAGATGGTCACGTTTGGGCCCGAAGACGACGTCAAACGGAAACCTGACAGAAGACAAAGTTGCAGAGAATTTTCCGAGAATCGATCTAGACTTAAAATTCGCCCAATTCCGAGTCCGGACGGCCGAGATATTCCCGATTTACTGCAGCCCTAGATGGATGACGAGAATCTGAAAGATTGTGACTTTATTGACTCCAACTCTTACCAAATTTGATGGATTCGGCCAAGACACGAATTGGAGCCTCATTAGGGCTGAGAGGGGTTCCTAGGAAGCTTCTAGAGGTGCCCAAGAGCCCTTGGATCAAAGGGGCATCCATCCCATGGCCTAGATTGCATCTCCACCTCTATATAATGAAGGGAAACCCTATTTTCCAAGCAAGCCACCAAAAGCCACGAATTTTCCTCCTCTTGGCAGCCGCCAAGGAGGGGGAGGAGCTCCTCCATTGCTGCACCATCACCAAGGAAGAAGAAGGGGGGCCAAGGGCCGCCGCCCCCGAGGGCCGCCGCTCGCCGCCTCCACTCCGGGCTGCACCTCTTTATCAACCTCTCCATCAAGTGTGCTCACCATGACCATGTGTGAGTAGTTTTCACTGAGGCTGAGGGCTCGTGCCGGTAGCTATGTGGTTCATCTCTCTCTCCCATGGTGTGATCTTTATGTGATCATGAGCTTTGTAATCTAGTTGAATCCATAGATGTTACTCTTCATTATCTTATGAATTATGCTACTCAAGTGGTTTTATTAATGTAATCTCTGGAGTCACCTTTGTCCCATGGTGCGAAGTTAACAGTGTGCGCACCGTGTGTGACTCTTAGGCTAAAGATTACAGGAATACTTATCATGAGTTGTTCTTTTGTTGGTTGTCACTATAAAATTGTGGTGTTTGTTTAGTACTATTTTGGGGCGCTCATAGTGACATTGGGGTTCTCTAGATGTGGAAGACAGACTTTAAGGTGTGCTTTTGCAGCCCTACACGATGGTCTTGGTGTTCTATGATATTGTGGTGTTTGTTCACTCAGACTTTAAGGTGTGCTCTTGTAGCCCTACGCAGTAGATTGGTATTTCTATCCAACGAGAGAATAGTACAGAGTAGCATAGTGAAGAGGAAATATTTATGTTTTCAATTATATTATTATTGTTGGGAGTGTCCACTAGTGAAAGTATGATCCCTAGGCCTTATTTCCAAGCATTGAAACACCGTTTGCTCTCATTTTGTCTCATGTTTGCTTGCTGCCATTTTTATTTCAGATTGCAATTACCACTTATAATCATCCATATTACTTGCATTTCACTATCTCTTCGCCGAACTAGTGCACCTATACATCTGACAAGTGTATTAGGTGTGTTGGGGACACAAGAGACTTCTTGTATCTTAATTGCAGAGTTGCTTGAGAGGGATATCTTTGACCTCTACCTCTCTGAGTTCGATAAACCTTGGGTGATTCACTTAAGTGAAACTTGCTGCTGTTCTACAAACCTCTGCACTTGGAGGCCTAACACTGTCTACAAGAATAGAAGCTTGCGTAGACATCAAAAGGCACTCCCTTTCTACCAACTGATGAAGAAATCTGACAAATTCGAGTGGACGCCAGAAGCCCAAGCAGCATTCACGGACCTCAAGAGGGTCCTGGCGACTCCACTTGTGCTCGTCGCACCGCACGAAAAGGAACCTCTATACCTTTACGTGGCAGCCACCAACAGGGTGGTCAGTACCGTCCTCGTCGTCGAACGCCAAGAAGAAGGCCATGCCCATCGAGTGCAACGGCCCATATACTACCTCAGCGAGGTGTTATCCATATCAAAGCAGCGGTACCCTCATTATCAGAAGCTAGCCTACGACGTCTTCATGAGTTCACGTAAGGTGGTCCATTACTTTCCCGAGCACCCGATCATAGTGGTGAGTGCCTCGGGCCTATCCGACATCCTCACCAACCCGGACGCAACGGGACGAGTCGCCAAGTGGGTCATCGAGTTAGGCCCGTGGGACCTGAAGTATACGCATCCCAACGCAATCAAGGCACAAGTACTTCTGGACTTCACAACCGAATGGATCGAAGCCCAGCTGCCCAACTTACCCGACCTGTCCAACGCCTGGACAATGTACTTTGACGGATCCAAGAAATTCGATGGTGTGGGCGCAGGCATCATCCTGACATTGCCAAAAGGCGACAAACTTCGCTATGTACTACAGATGGACTTCCCCAAGCCCTCCAACAATGAAGCTGAGTACGAAGCTCTACTACACGACATGGGGATGGCCAAGAACTGCGGAGCCACTCGCCTCATGATCTACGGGGACTCGAACCTCGTTGTACAGCAAACGATGAAGGAGTGCGAAGCCACGGCAAAGAACATGATTGCATATCGGGACCTTTACAACATCATGGAGGGCAGCTTCAACGGCTACGAGCTGCGACACATAGGCCGCGAGAGTAACGAAGAAGAAGACATGCTGGCCAACCTCGTCTCGACCAAGGCGGAAGTTCCACCTGGAGTCTTCGTCGAGTGCATCAAGTAGCGGTCCATCAAGCTCAAGCAGCCAATCGCACCCTCTACAACAGCAACACCCAAGGATCAACCGGTAAATGACCCAGTGGTACCCGAGGAGGAGGAACCACACGTAGAAGTTTTCCTCGTCGAGCCAACGTGGACGAACCCTTTCCTCGCATACATGCTGCGCCAGCAGTCGAGCCCTGGTGGCCAAACCTTTCGAGCAGGGGTTTACTGGCCCACGACAATGCGGGAAGCCGAAGAGATAGTCAGAAAATGCTACGGGTGCCAAAAGTTCGCCACCAAGCCGCACGCACCCGCATCAGAGTTGAAAACGATACCGCTCGCCTAGCCCTTTGCCCAGTGGGGACTCGACATGGTGGGACCACTGAAGAAATCATCTCGCGGTGGACACACGCATCTTTTGGTGGCAGTCGACAAGTTCACGAAGTGGATCGAAGCTGTACCCATAACAAGCTCGACTGCTACATCTGTCGTCAACTTCATCAGGTCCATCATCTTCAGATTTGGTATATCCCATAGCATCATCATGGACAACGGCACAAACTTTACAGCCGACGAGTTCAAGGATTTCTGCATGGAGCAAGGCATAAAACTCAACTACGACTCAGTCGCACACCCTCAATCCAATGGACAAGTCGAGAAAGCAAATGGCCTAGTCTGCAGCGGCCTCAAGAAACGTCTACTGGTACCACTCAAGCGCGCCGCAGGTGCCTAGGTGGAGGAGCTACCCTCTGTCCTCTGGAGTCTCAGAATCACGCCCAACAGATCAACACAGTACACTCCTTTCTTCATGGTCTATGGCGCCGAAGCAGTACTGCCATACGATCTGCGATTCGACGCACCTCGCGTGGTCGCATACGACGAATCAGACGCAGAAGAAGCACTCGAAGATGGCGTCGACACACTGGACGAGGTACGGGACATTGCCCTCTCCCGCACGGCCGTTTATCAACAGAGTATTCGCAACTACCATGGCCGTCGACTGCGGACGAGATCCTTCGTCCCTGGTGACTTGGTGCTGCGGCTCAAGCAGAAGAAGGTGCAAAAGCTCGCCTCCCCATGGGAGGGACCCTTCATCATCACGGAAGCTATCGATGGCGGCGCCTATCGAATGATGCACGCAAAGACGGGGGAGATCCCCCACAAACCGTGGAACGTCGCGCACCTGCGCCGTTTCTACGCATAGCATACACATCCATGTAATCGTGCTTACACGGCTGATGCATGTAAAATGCATACATGAACTTTGCATTATTTTACTTATATTCCAATCATATTTGCATCATATAAGGGTTATATCAATGTTTTATAATGATTCTGGGAATACTTCATAGTTTTCCCATTTATTTGGAATTAACCCTGTTTTCCAGAAAACGTCTTTTTTAGTGTTTCAGACTTTCCGGGAGCTTCGGGACTCCAAAAAGGGCAAGGTCAGAAAGCACGCTTCAGAATTTTCGAGACGAGCGCAATGGGCTCAAAATGAAGGCCATAAGCCCAACCAGTTGGAAATGAGAGGGCCCCACGTGGCCTAAAATCTTGGCCGCGTGGGCCTACCTATTTTGGGCCTCGGAGCTCCGTTGCCTTCGATCTTTTCTCCATCGACTTCGTCTTGACCTAAAAACGCCTATAAAAAAGGTCCCATGACATTTCGCGAGAGGAGGCGGCGGAGAAACACAAAACCACGAAACAGAGAGAGAGGCTGCCGCCGGAGAAATCGGAGGGGGAAACGCCGCCGGAATCGCCTCCGGAGGGCTCCACGGCGTGTTCATCATCAACATCTACAGCAAGAACTTCTCCACCATCATCACCATGATGAAGGGGGAGTAGTCCACCCCTGGACTAGGGTTTGTGGTGGTAACTTTTGTATCTCTCCTCTCTCTTGAGCTTCACTAATTAGTACCGTATGAGCTGCTAAACATGATTACGGTCATCTATGTAATACCTTTGTGGTGAATATTGTGGTGTGAGATGATTTGTTATGCATTTACCGTTGTGTTGGAGCTTTTGACTTGTCATACTTTGTTGAATATTGTTGAAGTATGATGTATGTGGGTACGGGATGGCCGATGTGACACGGCATAGGTATTGAGTGACACAGTACCGCCCAACATCCTTTATCTGGGGGTAAAAAGAAAGAGTATGATGTGGGAGTGAGAGAAACCACGCTAGCCTTACGAGGGTGACCTAGCAACACAAATGAGTATTTCTTTCAACTATGTGTTTTAGGACATATAGCCGTCATAAAAGCTACCATTAAAACATGACAATTGTGTGTACTTTATCTATAACATGATAATCACCGTAGATGAGAGAGAGAGGATTAAGTGAACCCATGAACCATGTCCATTGTTCCTATAAGAAACTCACACTTGAGCTTGTCCTCTTGCTGCATAGAGGATTGGGCTTTCTCTCTCTTTGAGAGCTTTTGCTTGCTACCTTTGTCTTGTCCTCTTGCATTGAAGAGGATTGGGACACTTTTACATCCATCCATCCATCAACCACCTTGTTCTCCAAACTTGTTTAGTGCATAATCAACTAAAACTTGTGACACTTTAGTTGTAGGGAATAGATAACTTTTCCTTCTTGCTCCTGCGGATCGATACCTTACTTCCACATTGAGAGGTGCTACAGTGATCCCTTGCTCTTGGGGGTTATCAAGTACTTTTCTGGCGCCGTTGCCGGGGAGCGTAGCGCTTAAGTTTCTATTCTTGTGTGCACTAGACTAAGCTTGGGGAGGTTCCTTTTATATCTTGCAATCATCTAAGCTTGGGGAGGTTCTTTAACTTGTTTAATGATACTATGTCTCCCATTTATGATGATGAATATGATATTTTCAGTCCACCCACTATTGAGTATAAAGTTTATTGTGATTATGATATGCCTCCTATATATGATGATTACAATGATTATTATGAATGTTTTACTCCCACTATTCCTAATGAAACTGTTTATGCTTATGTGGAGAGTAATGATACTTTTATGCATATGGATCATGATAAGAATGTTTCATGTGATAGCTATATTGTTGAGTTTATCAATGATGCTACTGAAAGTTTTTATGAGAGAGGGAGACATGATTTCATATATCTCAAAAATATTAAGTCTTCTCTCTTTTTGTTGAAAATTTTGAAGTTGCTTTGCCTTCCTATGCTAGTCACTTTGTGCTTTATTGATTTATTTTCTTACAAGATCCCAATGCATAGGAAGTGGGTTAGACTTAAATGTGTTTGATATTTGCTTCTTGATGCTCTTTTATATTCAACTCTTATTCCTATGGGAGCATCATTAAAACTATCAAGCCTAGCTATATGGCTATAAAGAAAGCGCTTTGCGGGAGGCAACCCGGTTATTTTTTGTGTGATTTTCTTTGTGTCCTCTTGCTGTACAAGAGACTTTGTTTTAGTTTAGGTTCTGGAGTTTTCAATAAAGTGCCAAGTTTTACCCTTTTTGGTTTGAAAAAGTTGCTTATAGCGTTCGGAGATTTTATTCCTGCACGAGTCAGTGCACGGTATGATTTTTAATTCTTATTCTGTAACTCCGAATGAGCTCATATTTGAACTGTAGTTGCAACTTTTCATCCTCTGTATGCATGAATTTTTCGGAATTTTTCGAGAAAGTTTGGTAGGGTAGAAAAATACGTTTTGCTGCTGCTGTTTTTCTGGACAGATTCTGTCCCATTTTGTTTGATGCATGCTTTGAGCTTTTAAGTTGAATCTTTTTGATCCAATTGAGTTTATGAGTAGGCATACAACATTATACACTTTCTGGACATCTCATATGAATTTTTGTTCAAGGATTATATGCAGCAAGAAACTATTTGTTTATCACTATTAATGCACCCCACAGAAAAGAAATGGGAGAAACGGTGTTTTGAAGTTTTTTCACAGGGATTGGAGGAGATGCACCAAGAGCTATCCAAGGATGGTGAAGACCATAAGCTTGGGGATGTGAAGACAACCCCGCTGGACCTACACACTCTCGGTTTGCACACGTCCAACTTCTGTTTTTCGATCGAAACACTTTATCGCATAAACTTGGAGCGTCTTTTTTTTTTGTTTGTTTTTTTTTGAGAGACCACCACACTATCATTTATATATGAGAGAGCTACTGGAAATATGGGTTGAAATATGTTGGATGCTTTTATAAGATTGGGAAAAGGGATGTTTGAGTTGATTTTTAATGATACATATAGTTGCATGATTCATGAGCTTGTTTATGAGTAATAGTTTGCAAATTCTTTTTAAGAGCTATCACTTATTCATGTTTTGGTGCTGATTGTTATTTTACTTGGTTTAACATGGATTAGTTAGTTCTATGGACACTCATGCATGCATCTAGATGGTCAACTTTCTCCCTTTTGCTAGCCCAAACATTCCAACAAGTAAAAACTTGTTTCCAACACCTTCAACCAAAGTTATTCCAGTGAGTCCACCATATCTACCTACTAGCTATATGCTATTCCGAGTATGTTCATCATGATATTTGTGTTATCTATACCTCTGAATGAAAATGATTATGTTATTGATTGCATGGGAAAAGTTGGTTATATAGCTCTCACGAACTTGATGCACATTTTACTATCATTGCAATAAATAAAACATGACCCATTGTGATTAAGATTATGATGCTAGTGGCTTGATAAATGTTCGAGGTTGGGAGTTAGCCCATATGTGCTGTCACATGCAAAGCTTTCAACATGCTCCTTCATCTCATTTAGTTGATATCATGTACTTTTGTTTATGGATGCCTATCATGGTGAAATGAGGTGGAAATGAAGTAGTTTAAATGAGTTTGTATAAATGGTTAGAGAGACGCCTGGGCCGCTAATCTAAGCCATGCATCATTCATGGTGGAAATTTACTTACATGCTATGGTGAACCTCTGTGATACACCTTATAATAAAGCTATTCCAATGGTAAATAAAAAGGGTGTTGAGGTTGTTCATCTTGTTTGTTTGTCTTGTCATTTTGATATGGGCTTGTTCCATATCCTGGGACAAGAGGTACCCCAGTTGACGCTCTTGATGATACTATTATTACTTACAATGATATATAACTTGAACTTGCTTTGTTTCCTAAGTTGAGTAATCATGGTGTAGGTACTTGTATTCAAGGGGCATGAGACACCTAACCTTTACTTTGTCAAGCACACTACTCATATTTGCTCTCACATTAAACTATAATCATTCAAGATGCTATGATAGGGGAATGAGAGCTTGACACCAAGTATTACCACATTGCAATCATTAACTTAAGTAAAGAGTTTGGAGGTTAGATGAAACTTATGCATGCTTTACCTCTACTCACTTATACATCTTTCCAAAGTGTCCACCTATCATATTCAGATTTTCATCATCACTCTATGACCAATGTAGGATGTCCATACTTATCATTATGCATACATGTGGTCCATACTACTATCTGTTATGTTACACTTTGTGAACTATCATTGAACATCCTTGCATTGAATACTTGATATCACTTCATAAACTATTTGCATATTGCTACTCCTTTGAAGAATGAATCATTTGACTCTATGTAGCAATAGTAATCATCTTTGATATCCATTGTTAGTATTAAATTGCAAAGTCCATGTTAGTTTTATCACCTTCATACTCGGGACGAGCATGGGTTAAGCTTGGGGATGTTGATGCATGTAAAATGCATACATGAACTTTGCATTATTTTACTTATATTCCAATCATATTTGCATCATATAAGGGTTATATCAATGTTTTATAATGATTTTGGGAATACTTCATAGTTTTCCCATTTATTTGGAATTAACCCTGTTTTCCAGAAAACGTCTTTTTTAGTGTTTCAGACTTTCCGGGAGCTTCGGGACTCCAAAAAGGGCAAGGTCAAAGAGCACGGTTCAGAATTTTCGAGACGAACGCAATGGGCTCAAAATGAAGGCCAGAAGCCCAACAGTGGAAATGAGGGGGCCCACGCGGCCTAAAATCTGGCCGCGTGGGCCCCTATTTTGGGCCTCGGAGCTCCGTGGCCGTCGATCTTTCTCCACCGACTGTCTTGACCTAAAAACGCCTATAAAAAAGGTCCCCTGACGTTTCGCGAAAGGAGGCGGCGGAGAAACAAAACCACGAAACAGAGAGACAGAAGGCTGCCGCCGGAGAAGATCGGAGGGGGGAAACGCCGCCGGAATCGCCTCCGGAGGGCTCCACGGCGTGTTCATCATCAACATCTACAGCAAGAACTTCTCCACCATCATCACCATGATGAAGGGGGAGTAGTCCACCCCTGGACTAGGGTTTGTGGTGGTAACTTTTGTATCTCTCCTCTCTCTTGAGCTTCACTAATTAGTACCGTATGAGCTGCTAAACATGATTACGGTCATCTATGTAATACCTTTGTGGTGAATATTGTGGTATGAGATGATTTGTTATGCATTTACCGTTGTGTTGGATCTTTTATGACTTGTCATACTTTGTTGAATATTGTTCTTAAAGAAGTATGATGTATGTGGGTACGGGATGGCCGATGTGACACGGCATAGGTATTGAGTGACACAGTACCGCCCAACATCCTTTATCTGGGGGTAAAAAGAAAGAGTATGATGTGGGAGTGAGAGCAACCACGCTAGCCTTACGAGGGTGACCTAGCAACACAAATGAGTATTTCTTTCAACTATGTGTTTTAGGACATATAGCCGTTATAAAAGCTACCATTAAAACATGACAATTGTGTGTACTTTATCTATAACATGATATCACAGTAGATGAGGAGAGAGGATTAAGTGAACCCATGAACCATGTCCATTGTTCCTATAAGAAACTCACACTTGAGCTTGTCCTCTTGCTGCATAGAGGATTGGGCTTTCTCTCTCTTTGAGAGCTTTTGCTTGCTACCATTTGTCTTGTCCTCTTGCATTGAAGAGGATTGGGACACTTTTACATTCTTGCTTGGTTACTCCATCCATCAACCACCTTGTTCTCCAAACTTGTTTAGTGCATAATCAACTAAAACTTGTGACACTTTAGTTGTAGGGAATAGATAACTTTTCCTTCTTGCTCCTGCGGATCGATACCTTACTTCCACATTGAGAGGTGCTACAGTGATCCCTTGCTCTTGGGGGTTATCAACGGCAAACAAGCAGCAGGTTCCAGACGCACTCTTTTCCTTACCAGGGTACCTAAGGGGACTAGAAGGTTTTTGATGAGGCGGCTTGCTAGCTTAATATACAATGGTTGAGATACAAAAGCATTCTCCCTTTACTTTATACAGTCCAAGAAACAAGTAAAACCTTGGCCGCACTCGAACACTCGGGGGCTGTGCCGCACAGGTTAACTCCAAGAAACAAATAAAGCCTTGGCCGCACTCGAACACTCGGGGGCTGCGCCGCACAAGTTAACTCCAAGAAACAAATAAAGCCTTGGCCGCACTCGAACACTCGGGGCTACGCCGCACAGGTTAATTCCAAGAAATAAATAAAGCCTTGGCCGCACTCAAACACTCGGGGCTGCGCCGCACAGGTTAACTCCAAGAAACAAAAAAAGCCTTGGCCGCACTCGAACACTCGGGGGCTGCGCCACACAGGTTACTTCGACGCACAAACAAACAACCTTGGCCAACCCCGAACGCTCGGGGACTGCGTTGCACAGGTCATCACACTAAAGCACGGAGAACGTACCCGAACGGTCGGGGGCTGCGTTCAAACTTTCTATACAAATTATTGTCTTCGACAAACACATTACATACATACACTCGGGGGCTGCCCCCCACGTCCAACGGACCTACAAGTTCCTCCATCTGCTTCTGCACCTGGCAGATGACGTTGCGCGCCCATCCAAGGGTGCTAGTATAATGACTCCGCTCAGGCAGGCCTTCGGTGGCACCTTCAAAGTTAAAGTTCGACCAGTAGAGTCGCAAATACGCAAAGGCAATATTTGCTCCAATCACAAGTTCAACACGTAGCATTTTCTGGAACGCCTTGCCATCACGGAACCTCGTCAACAGAGCGGGTATGCCTTGCGGCTGCTCGTTATGCGGGAACATCGCTCGGTGCACTTTGGCCAAAGTACTTCGACAAGACTCCAATAGCAGGACAGCACGCCAAGCGTGATCCAGCAAGGTGGCAAGCACTCGCGCCTTTGGCCTGTCAGACCAGAAGTATTGAGAGCCGGAAGCTGTGCCTACAACGGCCCTGTCCAGTCGCTCCTCTACGCGAGTCTCCTCAGCTTTTTTGTCAGGGTTCACACCTGCACAGCGAAGACAAGTAAGCAAAGTTGGCAGCATTTAAAGCAGCAGCAACTGGCAGTCGAAGGTTTTGTCGAGTGTTCTCACATTCCAGCTGCCGGTTAATCAAATCCAATTCCCCAATCAGATAGTCCTCTCGCTCAGACGAGGGGGTGGGCCTCGCCCTTTCCGCGTCGAGTTCACTTCATACATCCTTCAGCTCCCGCTCCAGATTCGCGATTCTTCGCTTCATCCACGACATGACGGCCTTATCATTTCTGCTTCGGACAACAATTCGGGGCCGCGTACTCGCGGAAGGAGAAGCTTCGGATGCACCGAAAGACTCAGCCTGTCCAATGGCAAAGGTCGATCAACATAAGACCTCCAAAAATACAAGACAACACACTCGGGGGCTGGGTCCCGACAGAGCAATTAAACAGAAGTCGAATGCGAAGCGGAAATCAAATGTACAAGTGTTTTAAGGTTCATCACAAGCAAAAACAGCAAAAGGGAATCGACGCTACACCCTATGACACCGACTCCGACCTAGCCCTAACAGTGCGGGCGGCAACTTCGGCACTGCGGCGCTCCACCATGGACACCATGTCCTCCACCAGTTGCGCCGCCTCGTCTTTCACCGAGCTCAATGACGCGGTCCTTCCATCAGACTTCCGAGGGAAGTCCGCTACTACCTTCTTGAAATCACCCGCAACGCCGTGACCCAGCAACAGCTTGAAGGTTAGCTCGGAGCCGCGTACCGTTTGGGCGCGAGTGAAGTTTGCCAGGGTGGAAGACTGCGGTCCGAGAACTCCAACCAGACTATCAACGTTGGCGGGTGGCGTACGCTGCGGAAAGATATTCTTGTGCACCGCAGCGAGCGCACTAGTTGATTTGGCTAACGCATCCTTGGCATAAGCGCACATGGCGTCGAAGGTGCTGACAGCGCGCTCCAGCGGGACATCCTCGTCCGTCAACTCCGTGGGCGGCGCAGCGCCAAAAGCATCTGCATATGCAAGCAAACCTAAGTACCAATTCAAATGAATTGGGAGACCAAGCTATCAAAAACAAATTTGGAAGGGGACATTACCTCCAACGACGTGGGCTAATGCTAGCAGGCGCGCCACCTGCACCTTTCCGCCGTCAAGGATGGCGTCCTCGCGCTCCTTGGCTTCCTTCAGCTTCCGCTCAGCATCATCACGTTGGGCCTTGAGTTGTTTCTCCAACTCAAGCACCCGCTTTGCATCAGCCTCGCGGTCACCTGCAAGAAGATCGACATATCAGATAGATGAACCACACGAACAACAACAAGAAAGGGAAACGCTTACGCTTCGATTGCTCCACCGCTGCGCGAAGGTTGTCGTGGGTTTGTCACGTCAGATGTCATGGATGACTTCGTAGGTGTGGGATTTGCGCGAGTCAATCGTCTCCGAGCTTGGGATCGCAGGAACAAGGACGAACACAGATTTACCCAGGTTCGGCCCCTCAATGTGAGGTAAAGACCTACTTCCTGCCTACCCTAGATTGGTATTGATATGATATATGTGGTGTTACAATGGTGGCGATCCGATCTGGGAACTCGCCGTAAGAGCTAGGGTTTAGGTCTTGATAGCTTGACCCTGTCTAAGTCCAGCGAGTCCTCTTTATATACACAGAGGCTCGCTAGGTTACAAGAGTTCTACACGAAGCCGATTGCAAGCTTGTCATCCAAGGCAAGTTTTACCACCGACCTTCTGGAGCCTTCCTTTGGCAGGCCGCGATCCTTGATCGGCCCATCTTTTACGTGGCCCAATAATGGCGTGATCATGAAGTCGTTGTTTTTGGCCTTGAATAAGTCGCGGGTTAATTATTCCCCCGACAAAGGTGATCCCTCTCCTGCTCCAACTGGACGTAGGCCGCACCCGATTCCATGAGGTTGCGGTAAAAAGGCTGCACAATGTAGATCAACACATGACTTTGAGCCTATGCCCAACTATACTAGTTGCACATAGCCTCAGGGGCTACTCCCATCGGGAGCGCTGTCGCGCACCCGATAAATCAACAAGACAGAAGATACTTACATGATCATGGAGTTGCGCCGCACTCGAAGAAGACGGAGCGGAAGGAGTCGCTATCCTCACAGTCTCCGTCGCGGCCACAGTAGGCGCCAAGGTGGAAGCATCCGGAGGGTTCCGTTCCGTTTCCATGCCACTCGGAGTCGACGCTCGTTCCCGCGCGGGTGAAGGACGCATACTCGTGCCATGACCGGCGCCGCGCCAACAAAGATCAAATCAATACAATGCTGAGTCGAAGACAGAAACTCAGATTGAAGAAAGGTGCTCACCTCATTTCCTCCTCTTCACTACCGAGATCATCGACGTCGAACAAAACGCCGAATTTGGTCGCGCCGCCAACAGGAGGTGCCATGTTGAGCGGCTCAACCACCACAGCTTCCTTCAGGCTGGGCGACAGCGAGCCCGAGTCACCATCGTCGCGAAGCTCTGCCCTTTCGGATGGCGCGTCCTCAACAACAGCTTTCGCCTTGTCCCTGCGCTGGCGCTTGAGCGGTTGCTCATCCTCCTCGTCTTGCTCCGTTTCCTCCACCACTTCATCAGGTGAGGTGGTCGCCGAGGGAATGGAGTCATCATCATCAACCGGCTCCACTTCAGGAAATTCTACCACGAAGGTGGACCCATTTTTGGGTAGCGGTGGCAGACAAGTGGGAGCCGGATGATCCTGGGAGTCAAGCACAGAGAAATTCAAAAGGACGCAAGCACAGTACTAGTGCAGCAACAAAACAGAAAAGTCGAAAACAAACAGAGTCAACTACAGACCTCAGGCAGTGGGTTATCGACCCCGTATGGTTTCACTGGGCAGTCGACGTTGCAGGGGTCGGCAGTTCTGAGACTAGTCACATACCACACAGAGGTTTCGACTTCCCTCCTCGACCATGGTTCCTTCGTCAGGCGAGACGAGTCGTCCTTGCCTTGGTACTCCCACATAGGGTGGTCCCGCAGGCGTAGCGGCTGAACGCGCCTCCTTATCATTGTGGCAATAAGGTGGATGCCACCCACCTCCTTGCCCATCGTCTTCAGCAACTCGGCGACCGCGCCCAACAGTGGCGCCGCTTCAACCTTGTCAGCACTCGACAGCGAGTGTGTCCAGGTGTTCGACTTCCTCAGAGGCTTGTTAGCCTCAAAGGCAGGGACGCCTTCCTGCTCAACGCAGACATAGAACCACTTCTTCCGCCAGCCTTCAACGGAATCCGCCTGCTTCAGCAAGAAGTAGTTGGTGTCACCATGCACTTGGATGCCGAAGCCGCCAATTGGGTAGGTGCCACCGCCACCCACGTTCCTCTTCACGTTGAAGATGGCCTTCCACAGGCCCCAGTGCGGATGCACTCCCAGGAAGCACTCGCACAGGATGAAGTAGCAGGCAATATAGAGGACGCCGTTCGGCGTCAGATCATGCATTTGGATCCCGTACACGTACAGCAATCCGCGCACGAAGTCATGAAGGGGAAAGGAGAAGCCCCGATGCAAGAAATCAACGAAGCAGACGCGCTCGCTGGCTCGAGGTTGGGGAATTACCTCTTTCCCAGGCGCCTGCACGGCCAGCTGATCGGCCGACGGCAGCAGTCCGTCTTCCCGGAGCTCGTCAAGGTGCTGCGCCTTGATAGACGACTTGACCCAGTCGCCGGGAATTTTCTTCAACGTGTCAACGGCCGTGGCGTCAACAATGGTGGCGGCGTTCGCCGCTGCACCTCCCCTCTTGGTCTTCGTCCCCGCCGCACCGGTGGCAGCAGAGCTCACCGTCGCCGCACCTTTCTTCGCGCCCGCCTTCTTCATGGCTTGCGTCTCGCAGAGGGCGCGTGGAAGAGCTTGGGGCACGGTGGCAATGGAAAGCAAGCGCAAGGAGGAAGATGAAGCAAGGACAGAGAACAGCGATAAAGGGGATGAAATCAATCTTTCCCCTCGCGGTGAAATAAATATACCGCGGCGCCGCCAAATTTTAACCGTCCAAATGGCATCGGATGCAACGGCCTATATCCAACCCTACACGTGGCGGCCACGGAGGGCAACTGTCATAGGGCACGCCGTCCACTACGCACGAGAAACGAGGAGACCATCATCACGTCCCGAAAACTATGCGCCGTGCGGTCAAATCGAAACTGAACCGGCGTCCTCCCTGGTCAACACTGACAATGGGCCCACGCTGACGCGTCCCATCAGCGGAACCGAGCAAACAATGATCATCATGCATGACGTCATCATTAAAGAGCTGGAGAATCTTTCGAGCCAGACTCTCGGTGCAAACAACAAGACAAAGCCAACAGGCTATTGGGTCCCCTCGACGGACCCTAACTTCTTTCGACTCCGGTGCACATTCCACCCGAGCATGTCAATCATTAAGCCGCAAGGCTGAACATGGACTCCATTAATTTGTCGAGTCCGCGAACTCACACTGTTCACAGTAGGCTAGCAGGCTGAAATGGGTCTCTTTGATCTGTCGAGTCCATTCACTCCCATCGGGAGCGTATCAAAAAATTTCTTTCGACTGGATGTCAATTGAGATTAACCTCAATTGCAAGCAATTCAGCTCAATCTCGGGGGCTACTCCCATCGGAAGCGCTGTCGCGCCCCGGATAAGCACAAAGTAACTGGACCATCGAGTCCCAAAGTCACTTAGCTTCACACTCAAGTCTACCACGATAGCAGTCGCAAAACATTCGATTCCGAGATGCGTCCGCCGCATATGACCCTCGGATGCTGCACCCAATGTGCAAAGATAAGACCCGCCGATCATTCAAGTGGGTCAGGGCTCGCACCCGCTGCATTCACCCTGTAATTTCCGTGCCAGTAGGCATGAAGAAAATCCTGACGGACGCGTTGGGTACTCCATTCATCATAATAGCCTTTGTAAGTGCTCCGCGGCATGAGTTGAAGCTTATCAGCTCTTTCCAAGATCGAGTCCGGGGACTTGATCGTGAAGTAGGCTGGCTAGGTTCTTACCCAAGAGCATCTAACTGGTCCCGATCCGTCGAGTGCGCCAGGCCAGTCATGTCATTATCCCTAGAAACTGTCGGCAAGACAGCAAAACATGGAACATATCCAGCAGTCGATGCACTAACGACTCAGAACAAAACGCCTTGCAAAAGCTGAAGAATGACGTGCACCCAGAGAGGATACCCGATTCTTCGACTCAACCAAGCACTCGGGGGCTACTGACGTGGGCCTACCTATCGGGTGCCCCACCATGAAGGTACCTGGTGCACGCAAAGACTAGGGCCCAGCCGGCGGCCTATTGGAAGACGACGTTCAAGGCCCACTAAAGGAGCCCAAGGAGGATAGAGTATGCCTCAAGACAGGCGAAGCTTATGTCGGTAGAACCTACCATACCTGTAAACCCTAGTCGGTTGCAAACTCCCGAGACCCAGCCTCCTTTATAAAGGCTGGGAGGGCCGCCGATCTAGGATACGCTCATATTTCACCACCGAAACCTTAGCAAGATCGACATCTTGCCGGGATCGCCATTGTAACACCTCCAAACTATCAATAACAGACAAGCTGGAAGTATGGTATTATCCTCTGGGAGCCTGAACCAGGGTAAATCGCCTTGCTTGTCAGCCGTGGTAACTACCAGCACTCCAACCTGTCTCCCTCTCAATCAACTTGGGGTACTCGACCCTGGGATTTGCCGTGGCCACCCCACGTCAGTTGGCCACGTCGATTCAGCCCGAAGAAGAACAGGACCACCCAAGTTGACAAAATAATCAGATCTACATCGTTATTGCCGCAACACCATCGCCCGATGAAGGCACAGCTCCCCGGCAGGGCGATAGCAAACCGAGACCTACCCGGTTACACCAAGCCGAGATTTGTAGAATATATGTTGATCCCTGACCCCTGCAACTTGTTGCATTAATCTGATTATCGCGGTGGTATATTTTTTCCAAACGGGCTTCATACCCCTTTCCATTTCATAAAAGGAAATATTCGGAGGCCGTGTTTTAGCTCATAGGAGTAGATACTCCCTTATGTAAAGATATATTTAAAAAATGTAAAAAATTCCAAAAAAAATATTCGGGTGTACATACGAACATTTATACTTACGCACCAAGTTTCAAGGAAAAATAGCATTTTATGTGGCTTATGTAAAAAAGACAAATTGGGCTGCTACAAAACGACTTTTTGTGAGACATTTATTTTGTCTTTTTAACTCAAGCCACACAAAATGTCTTTTTTTCGTGATTTTTTTGTGCGAACATAAAATGTCTGGATATACACTTGGAAATTTTCTCAAATTTTTTGGCATTTTGAAATGTGTTTTTAAACAATGGGAGCATATGCTCCAATGTCCCGAAATATTCAGTCTTCTTACAAAACAAATCACAAGAAACGGGTGGGGGTGGGGGTGTGGGGTGGGACAATGAAGCAGGTTGGGGCAATAACACGAAACCCGAGACACTCGCCATGGAGTGCCCATTATGGGACAAAAACCAGTTATCACCAACAAACCAACATCAAACTACCTAAGCACACTTTTCCAGGCCAACACAAGTCACCAACCACAAGAACCATACAAACGACCACGCCCTAAACAGCGAATCACAGCAAAACGATTGCAAGACTTAGAAAGTAAGAAGCCAGTAGACTTTAAAAGATGATCTCTAAATTTTAGTTTAACACTTACACCTATTCTAACAAGATTAGCTAAAACTCCCACCGATAGATCAGAGGACTCTTGTATCCTCCCACTCACCGAACCAGCGTAGGAGGTTGGCGGCGTGAGAACCCTAGGCAGGCGGTTGTCTTCTTTTTATTTTGTTATATGAGATGACCTTGACGGTGAGCAATTCGTGGCAAAGTGCCGAGCGTTGCAACCGTGTGTAGCTACCTAAGCTAGCTAGCGACCTTTGCATGATTGCGTGGCACATGCAAATTAAGGACACGGAAAGGAGACAATCTTAAGATTTCGTATCTTTGTTCACATGCATGATCATCATTGGGAATCCAATCCATAACCCTAATAATTTCTAGCATCAACGTTTTTCTCACGGATCACGGATTAGAGATCATCAACCGAGCTCCGCAGCTCATATACTGTTATTTTGTGGTGATCCAAATTCGTATATACTGATAAAGGCCAACTTGTGACGAGGAGAGCGGAGCGTCCCGAATTAGGTCAGGGCACCTATAAATACATCTTGTAAGCCGCCGTCATGGGATAAGCCGCACGTTGTAAATCCCCGGCGTTTGTATCTCACCCGATATAGTGAAATATTGCTGACTGGCACCCATGGTTCTTTCTCCTCCATTGTTGGAGGGGTTTTCCACTTTAAATCTCGTGTCCCCGTTGATTGATATTTCCGCTACTTCGTCGTTTTCTTTGCTATCGGTTATAACATATACGTGCTGAGATAAATCAGCCTACTAGTACTAGTAAAACAACGCGAAGATTGTATACCTGCGAAATTGCGGAGGTTCCGGATGGTACACGTCGTTTCCGAGTCGGACTGCAGCCGACCTAGGATTTTACCACCATATATACATCTTGTAAGCCGCCGGCTGGGATAAGTCGCATTGTGTAAATCCCCGGCGTTTGTAACCTCACCCGATATTGTGGAGTATTGCTGGCTGGCGCCCGTGGTTTTTTCTCCTCCATTGTTGGAGGGGTTTTCCACATTAAATCTCGTGTCCCCGTTGGTTTGATCTTTCCGCTACTTCATTGTTTTCTTGCTAACATTTAGCTCCTGCAACGATCGCACCTCCGTGGAGCATCCGATCCCCTACCACTTGGGGGTGAATAATTATGCATCTTGTCCAGAATCACGATTAGCGCCAGGATGAAGGCATGATCTATGCCTCTATTGATGTCAGCGATATATGTGTACCTTCATGCACTTGCGACTGACTCAGTGGCGCTCTCACGGTTGATCACATCAATGGCGTCGGAGGAGTTGCCGCGGGAGACAGTGCATTCGCCATCGTAGAAGCTGCCGCCGATGACGAAGTCAGGCGCTTGCTCCCGGCGGTTGCCGGCGAGGAACATGTGCACCTTGGTCTCGCTGAACCGGAGGGACGGTGACGCCATCACCGCGCCGAAGAGCAGGTTGTCCCGCCGGCTCACTACAGGAATGAGCTTCTACGCCGACGGCCAACTGATACGCCGACGGCTATTTGTCGGGGCCCTCGGCATAGACCACGACGAGGCCAGCCAGGCGCCCTGGCCATCGGCGTATAAAATGCCCTCGGCGTAGAACCTAGACGCCGACGGCCACCCTCGGTGTATAAAGGCCGCCAGCGTACATGCAACAGACGCCGACTGCCACCCTCGGCGTACGCATACCGTCGGCGTACAGCCAGCGCCAGAATGGCTCACCCTATACGCCGACGGCTTTACCGTCGGCATAGGTGTCTACTGTTTTTGCAATATTTATTCTTTACAAACTTAACGATACGTCGACGGCAAAGCTGTCGGCACAGTGACCATGTTTTTTTAATCTTTATTTTTATGTATTTTATTTACTATTCTCAGTTAAGTTTAGTATGTTTAATTAATATGTTTTTATTCATTTTTATGTATATAGCTACGCCGAATAACGATCTCCACCCACATAGAATGACATCGCTAATCTTGTGTCTCCACCCACGTAAGTGTTATCGCATGTCTGTGCATATTATCTCACATACCTAAGTGGTGCCATATAACATGTGTACAAGTGTCATGGTATGTGGGGAGGACCAATACCCCCTCTCGGTTCCGTCTAGGGTTTCACCGAAGTGGGGCTCCGGAGCATTGGAACCCTACCAAAATTCTAGGTGGTTCCATACCATATTTATACAAGTGTGTTGTGTGTTTGAAATGTGAAAGATCCTACTCCGTTGTGTGACCGGCTTCACCGACATCACTTTCTCTCTACTAAGTTTCTACACTTATATATAGGTGAAAAAACTCCCGTTTCGGGTAAACCGTGGGAAATCTTGTGAGACCTTGTGATAAAAGTAGGTTTCCCATGTCCCATGGCCTAACCTAACACAACCAAGAAAAAAAGTCCACTGGCCTACCCCCTTTCGACGGCGTTCAAGGTGGTAGACGAAAACGTTAGGGTTTTTCCAGCGGATTCAGGGTTTCGCCGAAGCGGGCCCCAGAGCGTCGGAACCCCACTCAAACCTGGGTTCTGCCATACCATATGTATAAAAGTGTGTTGTGTGTTTTAAATGTCCTAAATCCTACTCCGGGGTATGTCCGGCTTCACCGACTTCACTTTCTCTCTAGTGAGTTTCTGCACTTAGAGGTGAAAACTCCCGTTTCGGGCGAACAAGGGGCAAGCTTGTGACAACTTGTGACAAAAGTTGGTTTCCCATGTTCCTATGGCCTAACCTAGGACAACCAAGCAAAAAATCCACTGGCCTACCCCCTCTCGGCTCCGGTCAAGGGTGTAGACGGGAACTTTGACTTTTTTCCAGCGGGTCTAGTGTTTCGCCGAAGAGGGGCCCCGGAGGGTCGGAACCCCACCAAAACCTAGGTTATGCCATACCATATGTATAAAAGTGTGTTGTTTGTTGTAAATGTCCAATATCCTACTCCGAGGTGTGACCGTCTTCACCGACTTCACTTTCTCTCTAGTGAGTTTCTACACTTAGAGGTGAAAACTCCCCCTTCGGGCGAACCGGATGGAATCTTGTGTTTATTTGAGGTAGACTTTGGTTTCCATGTTCCTATGGCCTAACCTAACACAACCAAGCAAAAAGTTCAACTGGCCTACCCCTTTCGACGCCGTTCAAGGTGGTAGACCAAAACGTTATGGTTTTTCCAGCGGATTCAGGGTTTCACCAAAGCGGGGCCCCGGAGCGTCGGAACCCCACCAAAACCAAGGTTGTGCCATACCATATGTATACAAGTGTGTTGTGTGTTGTAAATTTCCAATATCCTACTCCGGGGTGTGACCGGCTTCACCGACTTCACTTTCTCTCGATTGAGTTTCTGCACTTAGAGGTGAAAACTCTTGTTTCGGGCGAGCCAGATGGAATCTTGTGTTTATTTGAGGTAGACTTTGGTTTCTCATGTTCCTATGGCCTAACCTAACACAACCAAGCAAAAAATTCCACTGGCCTACCCCCTTTCGACGCCGTTCAAGGTGGTAGACGGAAACGTTAGGGTTTTTCCAGCGGATTCAGGGTTTCGCCGAAGCGGGGCCCCGGAGTGTCGGAACACCACCAAAACCAAGGTTGTGCCATAAAATATGTTTACAAGTGTGTTGTGTGTTGTAAATTTCCAATATCCTACTCCGGGGTGTGACCGGCTTCACCGACTTCACTTTCTCCCTAGTGAGTTTCTGCACTTAGAGGTGAAAACTCCCGTTTCGGTCGAACAAGGGGCAAGCTTGTGACAACTTGTGACCAAAGTTGGTTTCTCATGTACCTATGTCCTAGGCAAACACAACCAATAAAAAAATTCCACTGGCCTACCCCCTCTCGGCTCCGGTCAAGGGTGTAGACGGGAACTTTGACTTTTTTCCAACGGGTCTAGGGTTTCGCCGAAGAGGGGCCCCGGAGGGTCGGAACCCCACCAATACCTAGGTTATGCCATACCATATGTATACAAGTGTGTTGTGTGTTGTAAATTTCCAATATCCTACTCCGAGGTGTGACAGGCTTCACCGACTTCACTTTCTTTCTAGTGAGTTTCTGCACTTAGAGGTGAAAACTCCCCCTTCGGGCGAACCTGATGGAATCTTGTGTTTATTTGAGGTAGACTTTGGTTTCCATGTTCCTATGGCCTAACCTAACACAACCAAGCAAAAAATTCCACTGGCCTACCCCTTTCGACACCGTTCAAGGTGGTAGACGAAAACGTTAGGGTTTTTCCAGCGGATTTAGGGTTTCGCCGAAGCGGGGCCCCGGAGCGTCGGAACCCCACCAAAACCAAGGTTGTGCCATACCATATGTATACAAGTATGTTGTGTGTTGTAAATTTCCAATATCCTACTCCGAGGTGTGACCGGCTTCACCGACTTCACTTTCTCTCTAGTGAGTTTCTGCACTTAGAGGTGTGATGACCCACAAGTATAGGGGATCGCAACAGTCTTCGAGGGAAGTAAAACCCAAATTTATTGATTCGACACAAGGGGAGACAATGAATACTTATAAGCCTTAGCAGCGGAGTTGTCAATTCCACCACACCTGAGAAAGCACTAGTAACAAACGTGGTGTGAAAGCAGCAGTAATATGAGAGTAATTACTCCTTTAAATGTCACAACATTCCCAGGCCTCTCAGCCATCCTCAGAGGCAGCTTATCCTGACCCTTTATTCATCCTGTGTGTCTCCATCCTGTGCGTCTGTTCGCGTGCTGCGGGGTGAAAACCCTAGCCAATCGCCTCCCGTCATCCAGACCCGCGCCCCCACCCCGTCGCCCAATCCCCGCCTCCCCCCCTCGCTCAATCCGCTGCCTCTGCTGCTCCCCGCCTCGCCTCCCCGACGCGCCGCCTCCTTCCTCCCGCTCCCGTGCGCTCGCCTCTACCTCGCGCCGCCCTGCAGCGGCGGCAACAGGTTGCCCTCCTCGGAGCGTCGGGCAGGCAGCCGGTAACGCAGGCGGCGGCTTCTGGCGGCTGCAGCATGGCGAGAACGCGGTCGTCGGTGGCTGACCTCGGAGCATCGGGCACGCGGCGGCTGCCGGCCGCTTCAGCAAGGCGAGCCCGTGCGGGGTAGCGGTTGTCGGCGGCGGAACTTGCAGCATCAGGTACGAGGCGGCTCTCCGGCGGCTGCAGCAAGGCGAGCACGCGGGGGCGCGGTCGGATGGGACCTCGCAGGCGGCCGGCGGCTAGGCTCCCGCTCGATCTGGGCGCCGATGATGAGGTCGGCGGCTGCAGCTAGCACAACAAGGTCAAGGAGCGGATGGGGCAACGACAACTGCTTCCTCGGCCTCCTTGTAGGATTTTCAGGCATCCTCCATCACGCAGCTCCACCATCCAGGTTCATCTCTCTCTCTTAGTCAAGGTCGATTACCTTTTTGCTTCTGCATTTTCATTTTGCATGCCATTACTGAAAACCGGATATCCACAGCAGTGGTTGTGCTATGTTTTATTTAGATGAAGGGTAGTATAGAGATCCTGGAGCCAAATGGGATGTATGGGCTTCGTAATTTAGCTTCTCTGGTTCCCATGCTCATGGGAAATTCTCTCTTGCTGTTATTAGTTTTTAATGGCAAATTTACTATTAGGAATCCAGATTATTTTTATGTAGTGATTGAATCATGTCTTCAATTTTTTATGCTCAAGGAGTGCTTCATGGATGTTTGTAGGAAGTTCTGATGGTGGAATGAATTTTATGCCTCATTTACTGGTTCTATATGCTGACTGAATTATATCTTTGTGAAGCTCTGCTGTAGATAACAACATAAAGCAGAGTGAAAGAGCACGTCGACGGTGCCTGCAGTGGTGAGGACTGCTGGCTGTGCTGGAAATTGAGGCGAGTGCTAATTTTGATCCGTGTTTTCCCAAGCCATATTTGTTTCCCTGCAGCTATGTCTTTGTATATCCGTTTGATGGACTGTCCTCGCTGTGCAGGCCTCATGGTACAGATTGCGGTATATTGAATGTAAATATGCCCAGTAATGGTGCTGAAATTGGTGGAGCTTTTAGTGGAGAAAAAGCAACCGGTGGTGGGCGAGAAACAGAAATTGATTCCAGGAAGCAGTACATGAGAAGAGCCACTTGGTAAGTAGACATATATTGATTCCGTACCGGTTAGATTGAATTAGTAAATGCATTCAGTTCTTTGTATGGTTAGTACTATGGCTGAATTCTAAAAGAGTCATAGTATTTTGAGTTAGTTTTAATATTGATTCTGCAGGCTAATATATTTCTCAGTATGTGACTCTGAAATTGATTTGTGCTGACAATGTATGTTCGGTTATGGTGCATTTACAGGAGAATCGGAAGTCAAGAAGGCGTAGGAATAAGAGAAGAAGGATGTCATAGTGGCTGATCTGGAGGAATGCTTTATATTTTCTAGCTTCCCATTTGTATTGAAAAGAGCACCTATTTTATATTGGCAGAAGACACACATGCTGATTGGTCGTTCACACCTTCTCCTCTTGCTTTTCCTTCTATAACCTCTACTAACTAGCATATGCCTAATCCCGTCGTTCACACCTTTTCCTCGTGCCCGGGCAGTGTGTATGAGATCTGATCGACCTATCTCGCAGGAACCTCGAACGGTTGTGGTTAACTGAAACCTCAAACAGTTGCGATTAAGTGTTTAGGTGGGAGCACTCGAGGAGACATATTGCCAAAGTTCTGAAGGTAACCTCAATTTCCCTGCTTTGGTTCTGATACTTGCTTGCTGGCTGTGCTGTGTCCACATTGAAATTCTCACATTAGTCACTGATCTGAGGGTAGACCAATCTGCACAGGGATATCGAAGCATTGAGAAGCATCAGCAGAAATCTAACGTTTTTTATAGTTAAGTCAATATGAATCCTTGAAGTGTCGGCTGAAATTAGTCACTGATCAATTACACAGAAATCTCAGTCATATTGTCCATGGTCTGCCGCACACGCACATATTTTTCTCAATGGTCCATTCTTTCAATGTCAGTTTGGTCCTTGCATATAGGGGACTATGTCCATCTTATTGATCAGGCAATGAATAATCTGTTTGGTTTAACAATCTATTCAGCCATGGCCATCGTCATAGTTGTAGTTATCTACTTTCTCTGGTCTTGTGGTTCAGGAGAAATAATACAAATTATATTTAATGTATTGATGATTTAAGAAATCATGGTTGTATGATAGTTAACATAGAGAGCATGTATATCGAGAATGCAGAAAATTTAGCATACCCAGTACCATATACAATTCTGAGTTAAAAATAAATATGCGTCTGGAGGGAAAAAACAAAGAAATTACTGACATATTATATGTCAAACGTAAATTCAGGTTTACAACTTCAAATTCCATGACTAACCAGTCACAGAAATGAAATATTCAGTTTGATGATCAGATTTACATTCCTCATGTTTATTTTATTTAGGAAGTGAGAGCATGTTTCTCTGTACCAATTACTGGCCATTTACTCAGTCACCGCTGGTGCTCGCCCGTGCTGTCCGTGCTCTGCTGCTGCTCGACCGTCTGCTCCTTCTGCTCGACCGTGTGTTGCTGCTGCTCACTCCAAGGTTTGTCTCTCTCGCTTTTGGGCCTTGTTTTCTGACTTTGGGTGCCGTTGGGTAGCAGGTTTGTTGTTTTGTTATTAGATCTTTTAGGGTACCTTTCTGCTAGCAATCTTATGGTGAACCTTTTTGCTAGCAGGTTTCTTTTTTATAGATCTTTCTGTTCTTTACTCGTTAGAGTTCCTTTTTCTACCAAGCTTTTGGTGTGCCTTTTGGCTGTCAACTTTTTTATATAGATCTTTCAGTTCTGTACAGATCATGGACGGCATTTTTCTGTAGGTTTTTTAGCAGTTCAGAAATCTTTGAGCATGTTTTGGAGAGGTTCAAACATCTTTCAGCTGAAATATATATGATCCCAATTTTTTAGTAAAGATTGAATGTTTATGTACCAAACTATGAGCAACTATGGTAGTTTTACGAAGTTGTAAATGTATGATTTAATGTTTTTAGAGTAATAACTTTCGTCATCTAAGTACATATTAAGCCATATGAATGGAAATTTTGGGTCCGATGTCATTTATACCCGTGGCTATGTATGAATATATCTTTTTTTTCGAAATTATATACTTGTCGTTTGTACCGTCCATATTAAGGAGCCTTGTTTAAAAAAGTTGTGTTTAGAAGCTTGGTTCTGATCAGACAGACACGATTCATTTGAGACGGTGCATCCTTTGAAATCTATGAGATATGAATGTCGTGTTCTCCTGCATGTTCTCATTTTCTCACCTTCTTCTTTTCATAGCCTCTGTAGCCTTTTAATTTCTGCCAAGAAAATTAGTTAGAACTATGTTACTGCCAATAATGACCAAAATATGCTGAACATTAGAATAGAAATCTCACCTGAATTTCATGCGGATAGATAGCGCATTGATCAAGCAATGGTTGTATTTTGTTGACCTCGATCAATGACCGTATTTCTCTTCTAATTTTAGACATAAATAAATCTAAAAAAGGGCATTACAAAATTCATGAGCGATTCAAAATGGAATTTTATTTTATTCTCTACCTGCCCTCACATTTGTGAAAATTTCTAATTGAGATACTAACAAAAAAAATGCACGTGCAATCTTCTTTTACATGAGAATGAGCATGTGACAGGATGGGATATGTGGCTAAATAGGGGGAACCAGCCTGGCAGCCAAGGTGAGGCTTCTCTCAATCCTTTCCGCTTGATTTTTTTGTAAGACTGAATTAGGACGATGGAAAATATAATTTAAGAAATATTCTTACTCCACAAATAACCATTTGTTGGCAGTTCCTTTGAGGGGTTGCCTTTGGACTATATTGATATTCTCTATTTCTGCAGCTGTGCCTGTTATTTGAAACCATATGTACATGGTTTGAGAACAGAATAGTAAATAGTCCTGGGGAAGATATATAGTGAAGAAATGTATAATTCTTTGTACTTTTGAAATCTATGAGATATTAATGCCATGCTATCCTGCGTGTTCTCATTTTCTCACCTTCTTTCTATAGCCTCCGTAGCCTTTTAATTTCTGTCAAGCAAATTAGTGAGGATCATGTTATTCCCAATAATGACCAAAATATGCCGAACATTAGAATAGAAATCTCACCTGAATTTCATGCGGGTAGATAGCGCATTGATCAAGAAATGGTTGTATTTTGCTGGCCTCGATCAATGGCCGTATTTCTCTTCCTTATAATATTAGACATAAATAAATCGAAAAAAGGGCATTACAAAATTCATGAGCCAAAATGGAATTTTATTTTATTCTCTACCTGCCCTCACATTTGTGCAACTTTGCTAATTGAGGTACTAACAAAAATATTTGCACATGTGTTCTTTTACAGGATAATGAGCATCTGCCAACATGGGATATGGGGCTAAATTGGGGGAACCAGCCTGGCAGCAGAATATGTCATCCTATAAATCTTTTGGTTCCTTTTTTTTTGTATATGATCATCTTTCTTTATCGAACTGAATAGTAAATAGGCGTCACAGAAGGTAGATATGTTTGCTCCCTCATTTGAGAGGAGTTCATTGAAAACATGATATCGTGTTGTGTATACCTGATCGTCTAACTATGGATATTGTCTGTAGTTATTAGTTTTGGATTCCTCAAAAAGAAAAAAAGTATCCATGTTGTAATGAATATCAATTCCATAAGCTTGATATGATTCTCGGGCATGGCATTTTCCAAGCATATCGTTTGGAATATTGCGCATTCCCAATGGAGAGTTTAGGCAACAAGTACAGGCCTATGCATATCAATGAGAGTACACATCAAATTAGTTTTCCATGTACTCCCTTTCAGTCTGTTTGAATGCGGGTAAGTTCTTTCGTTTAGTGGAAGAAACCTGATGGTGGGTATAACAAGAGGAATCATCGAAACCCTAACAGGCTGACTCCATAGTTCCGACAAGTAGGTATCGATGTTAATGACATGAGAGTAAGTCTCAAACACGGACACCAATATACATGGTATCCGCGTGATGGCCACATGAATTTCAAACATGGACAATAATATACACAAAATATATAAAACTTAAGGCTACATTACAGTTTTACTTTCGGCAAATGCGCCAGGGGCGCAACCGGTCATCTAGTAGTAGCAGTAACACAGAGGCAATGGCACCAGAAAATAGTTGCTTGTGTTGAGTTGACGGGAAAGCAATGATGATTACAGATGGACCGGGGTTCCCAGCTATCTACACTAGAGGTAACTCTCCAAGAACAAGTGTTGGGTGAACAAATTACAGTTGGGCAATTGACAGAATTGAAATAGCATTAAGACAGAACATCCAGTCTATTAATCATACGTAGGCATGTTTTCCATATATAGTCATACGTGCTCGCAATGAGAAACTTGCATAACATCTTTTGTCCTACTAGCCCGTTTGCAGTGGGGCCTCAAGGGAAACTACTGGTAATTAAGGTACTTGTTTTAATAGAGCACCGGAGCAAAGCATTAGCACTTAGTGAAAACATGTGATCCTCATATCAAAGCCATCCCCTCCGGTTATCCCAGTTGCTGTCACTCCGGGGCCTCGGGTTCTCGACAAAGACATGTGCAAACAACTTGTAGATACAATCTAAGCAACAATTATAGAGCTTAAATCTAAGATCATGCCACTCGGGCACTAGTGACAAGCATTAAACAGAACAAGATTGCCGCAACAATAACTCACAAACCTTAATGGATAGACTGATCATAATGTAACAATTCATCGGATCCCAACAAACACAACACTGATTACATCATATGGATCTCAATCATGTAAGGCAGCTCATGAGATCATTCTATTGAAGTACATGGAGAGAGAATACCAACTAGCTATAGCTAGAACCTGTAGTCCATGGGGGAACTACTCACGGAGCATGGTGGAGGCGGTGGCGTCGATGGAGAAGGCTCCGGGGGTCAATCCTCGTCCCGGCAGGGCGCTGAAATGAGGTCTTCTGACCCCCGAAACTAGGTTTCGATGGCGGCGGAGCTCTGGAGTGTTTCTCATAAAATCCTTCTTCTTCTTAGGGTTTTCTCCGCAGAGGCAATATATGGTCCAAAGGGCGGCGTAAGGTGGCAACCGAGGGGCCCACACCACCCCTCGGCGCGCCAGACATGTGGGCCGTGCCCTAGGGTGGTGTGGCGCCTCCCTGGCGCTTCTCCGTACCCCCTTTGGACTCCGTGGATGTGTCGGTGAAATATTGATGTACGTTGATTTTCGTCCAATTCCGAGAATATTTTCCGACTAGCTTTTCTGAAACGGAAAAACAGCAGAAAACAGGAACTGGCACTGAGGCATCTTGTTAATAGGTTAGTTCCAGAAAATGCATATTAGTGATATATAATGCAAATAAAACATGTGATATTGTTATAAAACAAGCATGGAACATCAAAAATTATAGATACGTTTGAGACGTATCAGCATCCCGAAGCTTAGTTCCTACTTGTCCTCGAGTAGGTAACGATAAAACAATATAATTTTTGTAGTGACATGCTACCAACATAATCTTGATCAAATAGTATTGTAAGGCACATGTAAATGAATGAAGTGATCCAAGTCAATGGTCTATAGTTTGCTACCAAATAAATAATGAGTAAACAACTGAATCATACAAGCAAAACTTTTCATGAATAATACTTTGGAGACATTGCATCCACAGGTTTACATAAGAGTTAACTCAAAAAACAATAGATTCTAGTAAAAGGTATTTAACCAACACAAAGGAAGATTTAAGTTTCAGCGTTTGCTTCAACTTTTAACATATTTATCTCATGGATATTGTCAACACAAAGCAATATAATAAATCCAATATGTAGCATATAACAATTGTTGTACCAAAGTTGACACTAGTGTTTGCTTGTGGAAGATAGAAAGAAGTAGGAAAACTGACTCAACATAAAAGTAAAAGAAAGGCCCTTCACAGAGGGAAGCAGGGATTAAATCATGTGCTAGAGCTTTTTAGTTTTTGAAATCATATAGAGAGTAAAAATTAAGTTTTGAGAGGTGTATGTTAATTGGTCAACAAATCAGTAGTGGAAAGTACAATATGACCCCGGCCAAACAGACTTTTAAGAGCGGCTCCCTTGAAGGACGTTATTTGTACCAGCAAGGCAGATCATCCCTCTTTTTCTCTTTGGTTTACACATGCAGATGTTTCACTGAGTATTCAGTTGACAAAATGTGAAGAGATTAAGCGGTTAAAGTTGTAATTAATTGGGACTGGGCACCCCATTGCCAGGTCTTTTTGCAAAATTAATAGATAAGCGGATGTATATGCCGCTAGTCTGAAGGTAAAGTCTGCTTGACAAGTGACATAAAGACATCCACCACGTCCTCATGAGCTTGGTAAACATTGACACAAAAAGGAGTAGTAACAATTTTGAATAGTTTAAAGGTAGCACATGAAAAATTTACTTGGAGTGGCAAGGAAATACCACATATAGGTAGTTATGGTGGACACAGATGGCATGGATTTTGGCTCAAGGATTTGGATGCACGAGAAGCATTCCCTCTCAGTACAGAGTTTATGCTAGCAAGGTTATTTAAGCAAACAAGACTATCAACCGGTACACCAAGTTTTATATGACCAACATATTGCAAAAATTATAGGACTCCACACTATCTTCCTTGTTAACCAAACCCTTTTACTAGAAAATATCTAGACCTTAGAGATACCACTCATGCAAACCAAATTTCAACAAGCTTTACGTTAGTTCTTCACTAATGGGCTTAACTTACATGATGCAAAAGTTTAATCATGACCTACTTGTAAACTCAAAACAATTGGCAAGTATCAAATTATCCAAGTTAGTGATCTACAAGAGTATGTAAGTCGTTTCCATTATACCATTTACCACATGCAACATTTTCTGTTCCAACCAAACACCAATCAATTTATTTCAATAACTCTCCAAACAAGTATAAGTGAAGTAAGAGATTACTTTCTAATGAAAAATCGGAGCGTGTCTCTCTCCCAATCAAGAATGCTAGGATCCAATCAAGTTGATATCAGAAAATAAAAATAATATACTGAAAATAAAAGCACACAGACGCTCCAAGAACAGCACATATGATGTGAAAGAATTAAAATATAGTTTCACTAGAGATGACCTGATAATTTTGACGATGAAGAAGGGGATGCCCAAGGGCATCCCCAAGCTTAGACGCTTGAGTCTCCTTGAAATATGCTGGGGAGATCCATGGGAGCCTCCCCAAGCTTAGGCTCTTCACTCTTCTTGATCCTATTATATCACTCTTCTCTCTTGACCCTTGAAAACTTCCACCACACCAAACTCAACGTAATTCTCATTAGAGGGGTTAGTACTCAAAAACTTTAATCCACTTTGGTTCTGTAGTGACACATTGCAAGAACTCAATAAAACATTAGCTACAGCCCTCCATGTTAGAGAGCCTTGCTTAAATCCCACAAGAGACAATGCAAAAAAACAGAGACAAAATCTGTCAAAACAGAACAGCCAGTAAAGATGAATTTTTGCGAGGCACTTCCCTTGCTCAGATCAAAAACGTTGAACTAACGAAAGATGCGTACATATATAAGGATTACGCACAAAACAATGCAGATTAAAATCACATTTCTATGAATTTAGAAATTTCATACAGTGAACAGCAAAAATCTGTTTCTGCGCAGCAATCAAAATCTAGCATCATCTTATCATTAGAGACTTTTCTTGGCACAACAATACGAAAAAGTAAAAATACAAAGGATTTTCTACAGAAGTAGACAAGCACCTTGACTCAATAAAAGAAAAATTGCAAAGTAAAATGGGTTGCCTCCCATAAGCGCTTCTATTTAATGCCTTTTAGCTAGGCTTGATAGTTTTAATGATACTCACATAAAAATAGAAAAAGAAGCAAAATGAGCATCAAGAAGAAAATTCGAAACACATTTAAGTCTAACCCACTTCATATGCATAGGAATCTTGTATACAAATAAATTCATAAAGAACAAAGTGACAAGCATAGTAAGATAAAACAAGAGCAACTTCCGAACTTTCAGCATGAGAGGTGTTTTAGTAACATGACAATTTATAAAACCATATTTGCCTCTCTCATAATAATTTTCAGTAGCATCATGAACAAACTCAACAATATAACAATCACATAAAGCATGCTTTTCATGATCTACAAACACATAATTTTTATCAAGCTCCAAAATAGTGGGATTAAAACTTTCAAACCCACTTTTAACAATTTTATAACAAGATAGTTGATCACTCTCAAGAGGTATGGGACTCCATCTTGATAAAGTCAAGACCTCTCCAATCCCATTTTCAATAGTAGAATACATAATATTATCAAGCAATATAGGACCATCATCTAGAGCTTTATCATAAACATTTTCTAAACAAACCTCCTTATTACCATGCATTTTGATATCAGCCACAAATAAAGGATTATCATAAGATTTATCAAAATAGCATGGATTATCATAAATAACAGTAGCATAATCATTTCCACAAGTTTCATTCATAGGGAATACTTCAAGAGAATCCACAGGAACATAACATTCATCCTCCTTTGATAACCATGGAGGGTGATCAAATAATGTAAGAATAAAAGAGTTACTCTCATTAGAAGGTAGGCATGGGTAGCTAATCCATTCTTCCTCCTTTTGTTCATCACTCTCATCCTCTTTTTCATCCAATGAGATTTCAGATTCAGCAATTTCTTCTTCCACGGATTCCTGCAAATTGTGAGTACATTCTTGTGCATGAATGAGTCTCTCTTTATAATCAATGATATAACAATTATTGCTGAAATTTTCTAGGTAATAATCAAGGATAAAAGAGACCGTATCTTTAAGTTTATTACAAGCAACACAAGTTTCATAGTTTTTAGCCATGAAGGAATCTATTTCAGAAGCTCCCATAAATAAAACAAATTGTTCTACTTCTTCAACTCCAAGATGAATATAGTTATTCCAATTATAGTTCATAATTAAAACTTCTTCACTAAATCCACATTGGAATTTAAGATGTTTTGTATCCTGTTCAGAGCAACAATTTCTATCATGGCGTTCAAGCAAAATTTCAGCAATTTGATTTAACTTTTTTAACATGCCTCTCATGATTTTACCCTCTCTTGATTCTCTATACTTTATATATAATTCTTTAGCTTTCATAAACATAGAGGTTCTAGCATGTTCTTCCATAGCAATATTTTTTAGATTTTTCAGTTTTTAAATTTTTATGGATTTTTGAATATATAAGAAAAACAAAACTAAACAAAAGTAAACTAAACAAAACACAACAAAACTAAACTAAACTAAGCAAAATAAAACTAGACAAAAGTAAACTAGACAAAATAAAATAAAATAAAAACAGAGAGAGAGGTAGAGTGTACTTCCCAGGTGAACTTATGAGTAGAGCTATGCTCCCCGGCAACGGCGTCAGAAAATAGTCTTGATGACCCACAAGTATAGGGGATCGCAACAGTCTTCGAGGGAAGTAAAACCCAAATTTATTGATTCGACACAAGGGGAGACAAAGAATACTTATAAGCCTTAGCAGCGGAGTTGTCAATTCCACCACACCTGAGAAAGCAATAGTAACAAACGTGGTGTGAAAGCAGCAGTAATATGAGAGTAATAGTAGCAGTAACACAGAGGCAACGGCACCAGAAAATAGTTGCTTGCGTGGAGTTGACGGGAAAGCAATGATGATTACAGATGGACTGGGGTTCCCAGCTATCTACACTAGAGGCAACTCTCCAAGAACAAGTGTTGGGTGAACAAATTACAGTGGGGCAATTGACAGAATTGAAATAGCATTAAGATAGAACATCCAGTCTATTAATCATACGTAGGCATGTTTTCCATATATAGTCATACGTGCTCGCAATGAGAAACTTGCATAACATCTTTTGTCCTACCAGCCCGTTTGCAGCGGGGCCTCAAAGGAAACTACTGTTAATTAAGGTACTCCTTTTAATAGAGCACCGGAGCAAAGCATTAGCACTTAGTGAAAACACATGATCCTCATATCAAAACCATCCCCTCCGGTTATCCCAGTTGCTGTCACTCCGGGGCCTCGGGTTCCGGACAAAGACATGTGCAAACAGCTTGTAGATACAATCTAAGTAACAATTATAGAGCTTAAATCTAAGATCATGCCACTCGTGCACTAGTGACAAGCATTAAACACAACAATATTGCAGCAACAATAACTCACAAACCTTAATGGATAGACTGATCATAATGTAACAATTCATCGGATCCCAACAAATACAACACCGATTACATCATATGGATCTCAATCATGTAAGGCAGCTCACGAGATCATTCTATTGAAGTACATGGGAGAGAGAATACCAACTAGCTACAGCTAGAACCCGTAGTCCATGGGGGAACTACTCACGGAGCATGGTGGAGGGGGTGGCGTCGATGGAGAAGGCTCCGGGGGTCAATCCCCGTCCCAGCAGGGCGCCGGAACGAGATCTTCTGACCCTCGAAACTAGGTTTCGATGGCGGCGGAGCTCTGGAGTGTTTCTCGTAAAATCCTTCTTCTTCTTAGGGTTTTCTCCGCGGAGGCAAGATATGGTCCAAAGGGCGGCGTAAGGCGGCAACCGAGGGGCCCACACGACCCCTCGGCGCGCCAGACATGTGGGCCGCGCCCTAGGGTGGTGTGGCGCCTCCCTGGCGCTTCTCCGTACCCCCCTTGGACTTCGTGGACGTGTCGGTGAAATATTGATGTATGTTGATTTTCGTCCAATTCCGAGAATATTTTCCGACTAGCTTTTCTGAAACGGAAAAACAGCAGAAAAAAGGAATTGACACTGTGGCATCTTGTTAATAGGTTAGTTCCAGAAAATGCATAATAGTGATATATATAATGCAAATAAAACGGGATATTGTTATAAAACAAGCATGGAACATCAAAAATTATAGATACGTTTGAGACGTATCAAGGTGAAAACTCCCGTTTCGGGAGAACCGGATGGAATCTTGTGTTTATTTGAGGTATACTTTTGTTTACCATGTTCCTATGACCTAACCTAACACAACCAAGCAAAAAATTCCACTGGCCTACCCCCTTTCGACGCCGTTCAAGGTGGTAGACGAAAACGTTAGGGTTTTTCCAGCGGATTCAGGGTTTCGCCGAAGCGGGGCCCCGGAGCGTCGGAACCCCACCAAAACCAAGGTTGTGACATAACATATGTATACAAGTGTTTTGTTGTGTTGTAAATTTCCAATATTCTGCTCCGGGGTGTGACCGGCTTCCCCGATATCACTTTCTCTCTAGTGAGTTTCTGCACTTGGAGGTGAAAACTCCCGTTTCGGGCGAACAAGGGGCAACCTTGTGACAAATTGTGACAAAAGTTGGTTTACCATGTCCCTATGGCCTAGGCTAACACAAACTAACAAAAAAGTCCACTTGTCTACCCCCTTTCGGCTCCAGTCTAGGGGGTAGACGAAAACGTTAGGGTTTTTCCAGCGGGTCTAGGGTTTCACCGAAGTGGGGCTCCGGAGCATCGAAACCCCACCCAAACCTAGGTTATGCCATACCATATATATACAAGTGTGTTGTGTGTTGTAAATTTCCAATATCCTACTCCGGGGTGTGACCGGCTTCACCGACTTCACTTTCTCTCTAGTGAGTTTCTGCACTTAGAGGTGAAAACGCCCGTTTCGGGCGAACAAGGGGCAACCTTGTGACAACTTGTGACAAAAGTTGGTTTACCATGTTCCTATGGCCTAGGATAACACAAAATAACAAAAAAGTCCACTTGTCTACCCCCTTTCGGCTCCAGTCTAGGGGGTAGACGAAAACGTTAGGGCTTTTCCAGCGGGTCTAGGGTTTCACCGAAGCGGGGCTCTGGAGTGTCGGAACCCCACCCAAACCTAGATGGTTACATACCATATGTATACAAGTGTGTTGGCTGTTTGAAATGTGAAAGATCCTACTCCGTTGTGTGACCGGCTTCACCGGCATCACTTTCTCTCTACTAAGTTTCTACATTTAGAGGTGAAAACTCCCGTTTCGGGTAAACCGGGGAAATCTTGTGAGAACTTGTGATAAAAGTTGGTTTCCCAGGTTCCCATGGCCTAACCTAAAAGAACCAAGCAAAAAAGTCCACTGGCCTACCCCCTTTCGACGCCGTTCAAGGTGGTACGGGAACCTTGAGTTTTTCCGGGGGGGTCTAGGTTTCACCGAAGCGGGGCTCCGGAACCCCACCTAACCATGCATATGTCATTAATATATGTATACGACATTATATAAATTAATTATAATTGTATTAGAAAGCATAGTAAATAATATTTGATTTCTTTTAAAAAAGCAATATAAAAAAGCAAAACCATACGCCGACGGCAAAGCCGTCGGCATAGACCTGGGTGGCTTCACCTACCCGTTCAGCGCGCGCGGCACGGCAGCTTTGCCAAATCCACATCGCGCCCCAGCCCCGACCTAGCCCCAAATCGACCTCCAACCCCGACCCCGCCGCCGGCCGTCCAGCCCCGACCTCGCCGCCGGCCGTCCCAGCCCCGACCCCGCCGCCACAGCTCCGACCTGCCGCCTATCTTCCCCAAACCCTCCCGCGCCACCCCACCCCATACGCCACCCGCCGCCGCCGCCCCACCCTGTGTCCGCCCTCGCCCCACCTCGTGACCGCTGCCGCTGCCCGCCCCGCCGCTCCTCTCCACCGGCCGCCCCCGACGCCCCCGGCCCCTATCTCCTCTCCACCGGTCGCCCCCGATGCTCCACCTCCGGCCCCGGCCTAGCTCCTCCTAGATCCGTCCGCCCCCGATGCCCCCACCTCCGGCCCCGGCCCAGCTCCAGCCGCCCCCAACACCCCCACCTCCGGCCCCGGCCATTCTACTCCTAGCTCCGACCGCCCCCACCTCCACCGACGCCACCGGAGGTAAGCACTGCTCCACCCTCTGTTTTTTTGTTAGAATTAGTTAGTGTTAGCGTTAGGGTTAGTGTTAGCTTTAGGTTTAGTGTTACTGTTAGTGTTAGCTGTTAGTGTTAGGGTAGGTTTAGTTGTTAGCTATAGAATTTTTGTTTTAAGCATTTTCATGAATATTTATGTTGCTAGACATGTGTGCTAATGTTTTTTTTTTTGCTTTTTCAGATGACGTAGCTTCCCGCCAGCCAGCATCTTCGGTCCCGCGCGTCGTTGCGGGGCTTCTTCTCCAGCTGAGGAGGGGCCGCCTCGGTGCCCCTGTTTCGTCGCCCCCCTTTCGGAGCACGTCCTCGACCTTCTCCGGCCACCGATCACGCTTCAAGGGTATAAATCTTTTGCCTCTCTTGCTGCATAGGTTTACTTTGGTCTAGATCACCAAGTCAGTCACGTAACCCGAGTCAGATCCCGTCCGGAAGGGTTACAAATTTATAAATATGCAGGATTGTCCATCTTTGCATATTT
Source organism: Poa pratensis (assembly GCA_947311845.1). Taxonomy (NCBI): domain Eukaryota; kingdom Viridiplantae; phylum Streptophyta; class Magnoliopsida; order Poales; family Poaceae; genus Poa; species Poa pratensis. The sequence continues at coordinate 17,844,221 of CAMZMU010000106.1, read as the reverse complement.
ATAACCATACCTCTTCCGGATTGTCCATGTTGGACAGTCCGAGTATGTGTAGATCGAGTCGTGTTCCATGTTCTACCCCTTCCTGAGACGGAATTTAGGCAGCACCTCCCCGTTGTTCTTCGGATGCACACCCTCTCGGCTTGACAAGCTCGAGACGTGTATTCTGAAGAATAGCGGGGAGGTGCTGCCGAAATTCCGTCTCGGGTCGGGGTAGAACATGGAACACGACTCGATCTACACATACTCGGGCGGGATAGGCCCCTACCTATTAGAAGTGTAGGTGAACCCTTGCATGCTGTAAAAGATAAAATTTGACCGTACTTAATTGGTGACATTGAATAAATTTATTATTACTTGTTGCACATTATGAAGTGTGTTTCTGTTTGGCTCCCATTAAAGCAGAGGATGGCTGATAATAGTTGATGTACAGTGGCCGTATTAGTAAGGTTAAAAGAACAGATGAGTGGGAATGGAAGACTGATATATTAGTGAAGGAGTTAGCGCGTGGTCCAAAGTTGGTTCGTCCAATGTGCCCTTGCGTTCGTTGCGAGAGGCGTCATCGTCAGGGAAAGGAGCAAATGACAAAACACCTTTGGTCGTATGGGTATATGCCTAACTACGTCACGCTGGTCGACTTTGCTCAGTACGAACAAGACAGAGGTGAGGTGATGCGGTAGCGGATCGATGGCAATGAGTACAATGGGATGAGAGACTTGATAGTTGATCTCCACGATGCCTACATGCCGGATTCTCCACCTCCACAGAAGGAACCGGATGAACCGGGTGAACCGGAGGAACCAGAGCCAAGCGCGAAGGCCTTCCTTGATATGATGGCCTCAGCTAAGAGGCCTCTATACGAGGGTGCAAAGATTTCTCAGCTCGATGCCATCTCCCAAGCACTAGGTGACAAGACCCGGTACTCCACCACCCGTGCAGGCTTTGAAGCTAGTCTGAAAACATTTGGTAACATGTTGCCCGAAGGGCATTGTCTGCCTAAAAGCATGTACGAAGTGAAGAAACTCATGGGATCGCTTAGCATGGATTATCAAAAGATAGATTGTTGTCCAAAAGGTTGCCTTTTGTTTTGGAAACAATTTGAGAATGACAAGTATTGTAGCCTTTGTGGGGCCTCTGGGTATCATGAGGTACCGGAAGCTGATGGTGAGAAGGTGCAGACAAAAGTCGCTGTGAAGATTCTTCGATATCTCCCTTTTATAAAAAGAATCCAGCGACTTTACTTGTCCGAGGAGACTGCCACACAGATGACGTGGCACGAGAAGGGGAAGAGATATGCGGACGAGGTCGGAATGTCAAAAAAGATGGGACATCCATCTGATGGTAAGGCATGGAAGAACTTCGATGCCAAATACCGCGAGGAGGCAAAAGAGGCTCGAATGTCAGAATTGCGATAGCAACAGATGGATTCAATCCATATGGTATGTCGACTGCCTCGTACAGCTGCTGGCCCGTGTTTGTTTTCCGCTCAATCTCCCTCCCGGAGTCCTAATGCAAAGGAAGTTCATATTTCTGTCGCTGATCATTCTAGGGCCCGAATACCCGGGAAGAATTTGAGTGTCTACATGCAGCCGCTTGTGGATGATTTGATCCACTCTTGGGAACATGGGACGTGGACATACGACCGAGCATCGAAGAGAAACTTCTCGATGAAAGTGTGGTACCAATATTCCATGCACGACCTACCCGGGTATGCCCTATTCTGTGGATGGAGTACAGCTGGTAAGTGGCCATGCCCAGTGTGCAGGAACCAACTTGAGTTCCTTTGGCTAACGGGAGGTCGCAAGTATGTCGCGTTTGACAAGCATCGACAGTTCCTCAAAAGAAGGCATCGGTTCAGAGAAGACAAAAAGAACTTCACGAAGGGCATAGTTGTGCCTGAAGTAAAAGAGATACCGAAGTTCGATGGTACAACTGTTGATGCCGAGCTACGTGCTCTCGTGCCTGTTGGGGTACCAGGCCCACGATATCAGGGATATGGTGTAACGCACAACTGGACTCACGTGGCAGGCTTAACGCAGCTAAAGTATTACAAGGACCTCGAACTTCCCCATAACATCGATGTGATGCACACCGAGAAGAATGTCGGAGAGATGATCTTTCACACAGTCCTGAACATTCCTGAGAAGTCAAAGGATAATGTCAAGGCTAGAGTCGATGTTCAGAAGCTCTGTGATAGGGAGAAATTACACATGCAGCCTCCTGACAATCGTCGAAAAAATTGGTTCAAGCCGAATGCCGACTTCTGCCTTGATAGTCTCCAAAAGAAGGAGTCATTCCACTGGCTCAAATACGTCGTGATGTTCCCTGATGGTTATTGTTCGAATATAAGTAATGGAGTCAATATTAAAAAGGGAAAGGTCACCGGGCTCAAGAGTCACGACTATCATATATGGATTGAGCGGCTGATGCCGGTGATGGTTCGAGGGTATCTCCCGAACGTGTCTGGCGAGTGCTTGCGGAGTTGAGCCATTTCTTCCGCACGCTCTGTGCTAAGCAGATATGTCCCCTGGTTATTCAGAAGCTGCATGATCTTGTGCCGGAGTTGCTATGCAATTTAGAGACGATCTTTCCGCCAGGCTTCTTTGTTCCGATGGCACTCTCGTCGTGCATCTCGCGAACGAGGCACTCTTGGGTGGACCGGTGCAGTTTCGTTGGCAGTTTTGTATTGAGAGAGAGTTTAAGTATATTCGAAACATAACTGGAAACAAAGCTAGGATTGAAGCATGCATAGCTGAGGCAACAATACTTCGGGAGATGGCAGACGCCGTGACAACATACTATCCCGATGAAGTTCCCACTCAGCATAACCCGGTCTCTCGGTACAATGTCGACGAGCCCAAGCATGACCCCAAGCTCCTCCTCTTCCAGTGTCCCGGTGGCAAGGCCGGTGGCCAAGTAAAATATGACTTGACCAAGGAAGAGAAGAATTCCATAATGTTCTATGTGCTTACGAACATGCAAGAAGTAGTCGAATTCATCAGGTAAAATGGTGAACAAATTACTTTGCAACTAGTAACTCGGTTTCGGTCTAATACGTATTTTCTCCTTTTAGGCAATTCAGGAATGAACAGTGGTCGGGAACGGGGATCCCTCTGTCGAGGAGCTGGACACTCTTCTGAAAAAGGGTGCTCCCGGAGGGAAATTTTTTGAGTCTTGGTTCAGGGAAAAAATAATTTCTAACATGTCCCTCTTACACATAACTAATGCACAAAACAATTTCTAACTTGTCCCTCTTTTAGGGAGCTGATCCAACGTTGAGATGACGGATGAGTTGAGATGTGTTTCCCAAGGTTTTGACCGTACCGTCATGAAGTATGAGAAGTATGATGTGAATGGGTACCGCTTCCATACAAGAATCACCAGAAGAGTCGGCCCAATCCAAAAACTATAAATACTGGGGTATTCACGAGAGGATCTAGAGGAGTCGATGGAGCCAATTATGTTGATTACTACAGAAGGTTAGAGAAGGTATACGAGCTGACGTTCAATCGTACGAACATAGAACTCAAGCTCGTTGTGTTCCAATGCCACTGGTTCGACCCAGACACTGGACCACACTGTGGACTGTGAAGTGACCCTTCCATTGGGTTAGTTGAAGTTAAGACTTCAACCACCTATAGCGGAGCCGATGTCTTTATTGTGGCTCACCAAGCCAAGCAAGTTTATTATTTGCCCCTGCCAAAAAGAGGGACTCAAGGGTTGGGAAGTCGTGTTCCGGGTATCGCCACATGGTAAGCTACCCATGCCCTCCGCCGACGATTACAACAACATTAACCCTAAAACATACAAGGGGATTTTCTATCAAGAGCATGAGGATTTCGGGGACTTTGGCTTACAAACGGGCGGTCTTGAGGACCTCAAGAGCAATGCACACACTCGTGGTGAGGCAGTGGTGAATCTAAAGGACATAGATATCCTGTTGAAGTTTCAAGCGGACAATGCCAACGATGACGAGCCTCCACCGTGCGATGAGCCTCCAACTTACATCTCACGTGATAGTGATAGTGAGAATGAGAACCAACTTAATTATGACACTGATGATTCGAGGTGACGGTCTTTTATGTCTTTAAGCTTAGTATTTATTTTTCAACATGCTTTCTTAATTGCATTACGTCTTTATGCTTAGTGTCTTCTCAGTTTTTATGCTTAGTATTTATTTTCAACATCTTCTTAATTGCAATTATGTCTTTATGCTTAGTGTCTACATTTTATTATGTCTTTATGCTTACTTGTTTTCCCTTTCTCAATGCAGGTGATTGGAAAATATGAGCCAATGCAAGGAGAACACGGCGACCTTGTCTTCTACGTTGCGTGGAGTTAGGGTGCGCGTTCCCAACTCGCGTTACGCGGATGACGAGGGTGCGCGAGGAGGACGAGGACGAGCATGACGTGGAGGTGGAGGACGAGCTGGAGGTGGAGTAGAGTTGGAGGTGGAGGCTTCCCAGTTGCCCTCCGCTTCTGGCGACGTGGCTTCCGAGTTGCAGTTGGAGGTGGAGTCTACGGACGAGGGGGAGACAGAGTATAGAGACGAGGCAGAGTCTACCCAGGAGGCGGGCGTGGAGGTGGAGGCGGCGCCGAAGAAGGTGCGGCTTCATGGGGAAGCAAAAGTCCCCATGAGGACAAGGAGCCTAAAACCGAGGAGGCAAAAGCCCTCATTAAGCCTAACGACATTGAGTAAGTGTACAAAATTTATAATTTTGAACATGTAATTTCATTTTGGGCATAACAATTTGGCATATGTACTAATGTTTGATTATTGTGCAGCAATTGGAAATGGGATGTTAAGCCTCCCCGCACCCCTTCGAGCATGATTGGAGCTCTGATTAGGAAGTATTGGCTGGGCATGTACGAGCCGGTCCCCGGCGGCGAGAAGAAGCTAGCCTATACTTGGGCGGACTATGAGGCTGCCGATTGCCTGGGCTTCGGGAAAGCTTCTAACGCTGTGATCAACAAGTTTTGGGTAAGACTTATTTCTCAAGTTTCATTCATAGTTCATGACCCCACCGTGCTAACTCATGACTCTCACAATTTTGTTATGCATGATTGAAGCGGCATTATCGTGTGCTCCCGGAGCATAAGGCAAGCGCGGATAGGACTTTGCTTGGGGCTTGTGCAAGGTTGACACCACAACAGTTTTACAACCAAAAGCAAACGACCACAAATAACTTCTTGGCTGAGAAGGGCAAAACCACCACGAAGGCGGAAAATGTCAAGAAGCAGCCAAATCTGACGAAGGAGGATTACCTGTCGGTAAGTAACTGTCAATGTGATACTATATTGCTGCTAAGTTGCCATTGCATTATCTGTTCTTGAAATTGAGTATTGCATTTTCAGGTTGCCCTAAGTGGGCCGACAACAAAGAAGACGGATGAGAGGCATTGGTTACGAGGTGGGTCGGGGGCGACCCCGAGTTTGACGTCGTGAGCTAGCGGAACAAGGCAAACTGAGGCAACGAAGGAACACACAGTGCGGGAAACCGCAACATCGACCGCTTCAAGGAAAAGCTGGTATATATATGGAACGATCTGCATATATTTCCCGTCATGTTCCTACTTGTGTTCCTACTTGATACGCATAACATTTGTTTTCACGATGCAGGAGGCCGATACCGGGGAGCCGAAAACTGAGTTGGAAACGTGGCGCCAGATGAAGGAGAAGAAGCTCGATAAAAGTCAGCCTCAGCCCTCGTCTCCCCAGTACTACGGCAAAGCCAAGGAGGACTTGGATGCCTACTGCAAGGTGGTCAAGCATTTTCACCCAGAGGTGGATGACCCCATTCGCGAGGCAAATGACGAGAATTAGGTGGTCTTGGCGGGGCACGGATTGCAGCATGGCCGTACGCGCGTTCTGCCTACCAAGGTCAGGCCTGCCATGAGCTTCACGCGTATCAAAGCTACCCTCCTCCCTGCCGACAGCTCTGTTATCCCGCCTCGTCGATCCACCGCCACCTCCGCCTCCATCGATGTAAGTTTTTGTCATTTTTATCCTCTTTCTGACATTTGTTCCAGCATGGCTAAGTTGACGATATTCAGTATTTTTGAAATTGTAGCCCGATTTCGAGGCGGCCTATGCTTCCGCTCATGCCGAGTATGACCACGCCTATGAAGAGTGGGAGCGGACTCGTGATGCCTACGACTCGTACCGAGAGTTGGTGTCAGCTGTAAGTTTCAACCTTTATTTTTGCAAAACATGACAAGTCCCACTTACCCTAGTTTGAACCTCTATTTCTGCAACGTCTGACATCTAAACTATCTTGCAGTCGGTGGTGACGTTTATGAGCACTGGAGTGCGGGTCTCCGTGCCAGGAGAGCGGCCTCCTAGGCCGGGGCCTAGCCCACGGTTTCCATAGAGAGAAAAATTCGCTCTCACATACTACTCATCGACCCCGGTAAGTTCTTTGCCAAACCACCGGTTACCGCTTTCCTTTGCCTCGCAACTTGCTAACTCTTGCTCAAACATGTAGGGAACGGGATGTTCGGAGAATGAGCACTTTGGTTCCGCTTCTCCTAGTGACACGGCGGGTTCGCATCAGATCATCCCGTTTGATCGCGATGGTGGTCGTTCGCCTGGTGCTTCGCCGGGTTCCCATGAGATCACACCGGTACATTCCGGTGGTCCTTCTCCTGGTGCTTCGGCTGCTGCTTCGCCTGGTGCTTTTTCTGGTGCTTCTACTGCTGCGCCGAGCCGTCGGTCGCCACTTCTCACCGGGGGAGAGATGGGGCTCACCCCGTCGCCGCCCTAGATGTAGGATGATAGCCCCTGTGTTCTGACCATGAAATATATTGTTTCTAATCGACGACACAGATCGATCTGAAACTTGTTGACGACGACATCCAGGATCTGATGTTCTGACCCTTGGCTTCTTGCCCAAGATAGGAAAAAGAACAACACAGCTAACGGAAGTCAAGCAGACTAGTCATTAATCCGTGTATCTCAAAGAAAAAACTCAACAATTTTATCTCTGTACGAGGACCTCCAATTCTGCCTTTTCTTGTAGAAAAACAAATCCGTAAAATGTATAGATCTGATGAGTTCCATTCAAATTTAGTGGCTTAATCTCTACTATATAATATGGCTTAATCTCTACTATATAATATGGCCTGAGGAGGTGTTGGTACGTTTTTTACTTTTCCACTTTTACCCCTAAGTGTTAGGCTGATCTACCCTCTTTGCCACCGCCAAATTAACCTACTGTTCGGTTGAAATAGAAAAAAACCCCGATGGACGGTGGTTCATCGATACCGTGAGTAACGATGCAAGTGCGACGGAGACATGAGGAGCTGGGGCAGAGGATCCCGCCGCCAGGCACGGGCGGGGCGCATGGGTGCAGGCCGCAGCCGTCGCCGAGGTGGCTGAACCCGGCCGGGGCGCGCGGCCGGACGATCCCGCCGCCGGGGCATGGGTGGAGGCTGCCGCCGTCGCCGAGGTGGCCGAGCTCGGCTGGGGCGCGCGGCCGGAGGATCCCGCCGTCAGGGCACGGTCCGGGCGTGTGGGTGCCTCCGAGGTGGCCGAGCCCGGCCGTGGCGTGCGCCCAGAGGATCCTGCCGCCGGGGGCCACCGTGGCCACCCTGGCCAAAGCGGGAAGCGCATCCACCTGGGGCAACGCCGATCTGCTACCCTCCTAGCTCGCCTACAATTTCTTGAAGCTGAATCAAGCACTGGATCAAGAAAATTCCCAAGCACACGCTGTGCAAGACGAGATCTGGAGGACATACATCCACTTCCAGCACGGCGTCCTCCGCGTCAGAGCTCTCTCCGGCAAGAGACCGGAACCGCGAGCCACAGCCCGACGCAACCTCCCACGACGCCTTAGCAGCCTGCACCTTCTCGCCGGCGGGACGGCGTCGCCAAGGGAATCTGCAGTTCTGCACCTTTTAGCCGGCGGGGCGGGCGTCGCCAAGGGAATCGCCTTGGAGAGCGGTTCTGAAATGGTGACAGCAGTAGACCAAGAAAGGTTTCTGGCTTGCAGCTGGTTGTTGGTGTCACCAGCTTAAGGAAGTTCCTACACCGCCGACTTTTGACGATAATAAATCAGGCAAGACTCTGACAGATCACAGTAACACTGATGATTTTATGGTTTGAGGTGAAAACAACACCCTCACCGGCATTTTTGCTATAATTCAGCAAGTCCGTACTGACACGCATCAATTTATGGTAGTAGTACAAAGTTTCATATACAAAGCAGATTCAGAATATAGTAATAAGAATACAAGTAAAAGATTTTGATTCTACAGCCGAACTGGCTTTGTATTCCTACGCGATATGCTTTTTGTTAACCAAATCTACCAGCTCTTTGAATTCACATGGTGTATGCTGTGCTTGAACATACTCAATAATCTGCAAATCAAGACAGACAGCTTGCTGTTATATATGGCTGAAGGAATACGCACCTGTCAACCATTTGAGCAAAACAGCATCCAAAAGAAAAAATTGTCAACCTCTCAGAAAAAATAGATCCAAGTTCAGACACAAAGACATAAGATAGTCACAGCAATTGCCCAAGAAAGCAACCTATTTGAGCTTGAGCAGAACAAAAGTCGAATTCGTGTTAATGGAGGTTTGCCACCGAAAGCCACACCTTAGAAAGGACTAACACGTCAAAATATTTGGATCAGAAGAACAGTAACAACTAAAGGCCAGCTTTCCAACAAGGCCTCTACTCTGATTTTCCCAAAGGGGAGAAAGAGTAATGAACTAATGATAATGCAGGATTCAGTTCCATCACCAAGAATTCATCCCTTTCAAACATGAAATATTTTTTGGGTGAACTGGCCAGGGTTGCCATGAACAGGTTTAACCACAACATTGTGATACTTGTTGCGAAATGGAAGTTTATCCCGCGAAGTTTACTTAGTATTGTAACGGAAGTTCAAAAAGTTAGGGAGTTCATTAACCCAGAAGTTAACTAACCCGATTTTTGTTGTTGTGTGGCTGTGAAGTTCACTTTTTTGTTGGCAGAAAATTCAATTCGCGTGGAGTCGTGGATTTCATGTTTTGCCATTTTTTCCTCAAATTATCCACGTGGAAATAAAATGTTCACAATTGTTAGAAATTCACTTTCTTAAAAATTTGAAGTTCAAAGTATATAATTTGAAAGTCCAGTACGAATAAATAACATGAAAACAAAGAAAATGCTATAAAATACAGCAGTTCGTATTTTTAAAACAGCTCTTAAACTGTTCATGTCACTTACGGGGTCGACCAAGGCCAGGAGCCCTGGATCAAGACCGTGTTCTCACGCTCGAGTTCCCTGAACCAATAGTTTCAGTCTACCTGTTTTATTCTCTCATGTACCTTTACTAATGAACTTGCTTGACGATCAGAATAAGGATGCACTATGTATATTTTGTGAGTTGGGCTGAACAACAGTTGCAGCTCATTCACTGTACTGAATGTTCAGTATAGGATATTCATATCTTTTTAAAATTTCAACATGGAGCAAGCTGAACAATAGTTGTTTTTTCAAATGTAAGTGTTGTTACTTATAATTATTCTACAATAGGAGCTGAGTAATAATTTAAAATCAAGTAAAAAATTGTTCTAGATTATTAAAAAATGATGAAGCCCGTAGCAACGCACGGGCACACGTTTACTAGTTAAGATAAAATCAGTGGGCCACTTTTTTTTTGGCAAATTTTGTTCGACAAATTCCTTCTGGATCCTAGATGTCAGGACAAAATTTGCTCAAGCTGTGTTGCCTACTAATTTTTTGCAACACTTGGATAAACCTATAAATATCTTGAGTATGTAATAACAGGCGTGTAGGGTTTCAATAGGGAACTTTTTTTTTGCAAGTTTTGTTCAACGAATTCCATCTTATTTTGACCAATGTAAGCCATCTACGATCTCCAACCAAACACATTTCGCCCAATAAGTCTCGTTTTTGGTGAGCAGCCGGTGGTGAATTTCGACTTCTGCAGTACATCAATTATTCAATTAGACGCAGGCTCCAGAGTTCCAGGATGTCAAATTCCTTTGAAATGAAGTTGTTCATTACTTGCATGTTATCAACAAGGCGGTCTGTTGAATCCACATGTGGTTTTTTCCTTCTCCCAGAGCAGCGAGACTCATTCATTCCGGTTGTACTTGAATGATGACGGTCGTTCGAACTATCTTGTGCCGGTCTGGGTGGCTGCATTAGATGTTTATAGCCCTTGTTCTTGAGTGGTTTATTTTTGTGTCTATACTTTGAGTGATCCGTGATTTGTAAACACTATAACATTTAAACTATGCAATAATGCTATAGGCTTCTTGCAACGTTTTGATGCCGGGGATCCACACCCCATTTCTAAAAGAAAGCCCAAGGGATTTCCGGATTGTTGTGCAAATGATGTCGGAGTATGTCCCAAGCGTATAAAGTGAGTACGTGACACGCTGAATATGCACAGATCAGGCAGGGCCGGCGAGCCATTCGTTGCAAACAACCGAGCGTTGCAACCGTGTGTTCCATGACTGCGCGCGTGGAGACGGAGAGGAGACTGTCTAGAGATTTCGTATCTCTGTCTCATACTTGATGATCATTGGGATCCCTTTCTAGAATCAATGCTTCGCCCATGGATTAGATTAGACAACATAAACGGAGCTCTCCAATTTGTATGTATACGCGTTGAGATGAATCAGAGCCCACGAGTAACACAACGCGAAGACTGACAGATCACCAGTGTTATTAATAGCAGCTCATTCGACATTTCGGGCTTTCTTCCACTGTAGATCGTCAGGCAAACAGCGCGCGTCGCAGGCCGATCCACCTGCCACGTGCGCACAAGTCGACCGTGTGCACGCAGTCGGCGCGTTAAACATGAGACCCACGCTAAGCATGCCCGACCGACGAACGCGTACGTCGTAGCTCCGCGTGTTTCATTCTTCACTCCACTGCTATAGCATCGTTCTCCTTGTACTGGGAGAGCCAGCGTGCGTTACTGCTATAGCTTGCATTATTTCTTTTCAACGGGGGAGCTTGCATGGTTTATTTTAAGGAAAGCTTACACGATGTTGTGCTGTAGCACTTTTTGAGTTTGAAAATTCAAAATCTTCCGCATTGGTCTCTGAGGGTCCAAAGTAATATCCTTCTCATTGTACTGGGCCGATTTATTAGTAGGCCGAGAGAGAGAGAGGATGACACATCCTTTAGGCAGGAAGGCCTATACAGCACCCCCAGAAAAATATAAAGGCCCATGCCTCATTGAGACTTAAACTCGGGTATTGCACAATAATTTTTCAAACTCGGGTATGGCAAGGTTTTGCAAGCTAGTTACTATACTACATTGCGGAAATTCAAATTCTCTACTGAGCTCATATGCTTCTGGTATAATAAAAAAATAAAAAAAATAGTAAACCGTTTCAAAAATTTCAGAAAAAAATGGGTGACGACATATACATGTTTTCTAAATACGTGCCAAGTTTCGTGATGAAATGACATGTGTGATGCTCTGTGCAAAAATAACAAAATCAGTGCTCTAAAAACATATTTTTTGAAATCTTATTTTCCAGTGAATTGTCTTTTTGCACATAACAGTTAAGATGTCATTTCACCACGAAAATTGGTACGTATGTAAAACATTTGTATATGTTCGTCTCCAATTCTTTCAGAATTTTTAGAAACGTTAGTTATTATTATTATACCAGGAGCATATGACCACGGGATCAATGCCTCCCTCACTACATTGAGCAATTCTTTCACTACCTTGCATGAGGCTGATCGTCTCCTTCTTCCGAACTTTCTGGCAAGCTCAGCTAAGGCATTGCCCAAACCATCCCGGCCACAACAACCATGTCGTTGAAGACGTGGGCAGCCATGTTATTCACAACTATGTTTCACTTCGAACAAATGTTGTCAGAGTTTTGGTCAGTGGTGAAGGAGCTTGGGTGGCTTCTGTAGGAACCAAATGGACCGGGCAACAATAAAAACATGTTTTCAACTAGTTCTACCAGGTATATGCATGGGCCACCAGGTGGCGCGGCAGTGGGCCCAGCCGCGCCTGCCTGTGGTTTGGGCCCCTCGGGGGTCCGCCGACATCGCCCCTTCGCCTATTTATTCCCCGAGACGTGAAAACCCTAAAACACCGAGCCTTTCATCCAGAACATATTCGCTGCGCCGCCGTCGTCAACCCTAACTCGGGGGGTTTCTGAAGCTCTTCCCGGCACCCTGCCGGAGAGGGGAATCATCACCGGAGGGCTCTACATCGCCATGCCCGCCTCCGGAGTGATGCGTGAGTAGTTCATCCTTGGACTATGGGTCCATAGCAGTAGCTAGATGGTTGTCTTCTCCACTTGTGCCATCATGTTTAGATCTTGTGAGCTGCCTATCATGATCAAGATCATCTTATTGTAATGCTACATGTTGTGTTTGCTGGGATCTGACTTATATTGATACCTATGTGGAGCTGAATATTATATTATCATGTCTATATCATTTGTGATCTTGCATGCTCTCCGTTACTTGTTGAAGCCTTGGCCACGTGAATACTTGTGACTCCAAGAGGGGGTATTTATGCATGATAGTTGGGTTCAACCTCTATTTAACCTGGGATAGTGACAACAAGTTCTAAGGTTGTAAATGTGTTGTTGCCACTAGGGGTAAAACAGCAATGATTTATTCAAGGATGAATGTATTGTTTACATTACGCACATTACTTAATGCAATTGTCTGTTGCTTGCAACTTAATACTGGAAGGGGTACGGATGTTAACCGGAAAGTGGACTATTTAGGCATAGATGCATGCTGGATAGCGGTCTATGTACTTTGTCGTAATGCCCAAATGAATCTCATAGTAGACACCACAACTCACACATGCATGTTATATGCACTTATCAATTGTCAATTGCCCAGCTGTAATTTGTTTACCCAGCATGTTAGTTATCTTATTGGAGAGACACCACTAGTGAACTGTGGACCCTGGTCCATTCTTTTACATCTGAAATACAATCTACTGCAATCATTGTTCTCTACTGTTTTATGCAAACAAACATCATTTTCCATACGGTACGTTTAACCCTTTGTTTTCAGCAAGCCGGTGAGATTGACAACCTCACTGTTAAGTTGGGGCAAAGTAATTTGATTGTGTTGTGCAGGTTCCACGTTGGCACCGGAATCCCTGGTGTTGCGCCGCACTACACTCCTTCACCAACACCTTCGAAGCAAAGCTCGTTTTCCTACTGGTTCGATTAAACCTTGGTTTCATACTGAGGGAAAACTTACTGCTGCACTCGTCATACCTTCCTCTTGGGGTTCCCAACTGACGTGTGACGTACAAGCATTGTTTCTGGCACTATTGCCGGGGAGATATTCCCTCGTCAACTTAGAGCCAGCATTGCACAAAAAGTCACTCTGACTCCTGAGGTCCAGCCATATTTTTGCTCTAGAAAATTCAAAAAGAATATTTAAATTTTTCAAAAAAAATGAGGTGTAGTCAATGATATATATCTTATAAGTATGCAAAATCACAGCGCAGCATTATTGTATTATAGACTATAGAATAATGATAAATTCTGTATATCTGAAAATGTGCATTGTTCACTATAGTCATATATGTACATTTTTCATATTTTGTAGCTCAAATACGAAGTATTTCAAATTGAAATTTTGCATGTTTGTTAAATACATCATTGAGAACAACCCCGACTTTTCAAAAAAAAAATGTAAATAAGATTTTTTGAATTTTTCAAAATATGGGGATCACTATAGCTTGGGAGTCAAAAGCTCCTCTCTTACTACAGTTACATCCATGTGGATCAATCACAAGGTCCCTTGTCAAAAAACAAAGACACACACACAGATGGTCCACGGGTGAGTTGACATCAGCACCAGCTGTGAACTATGCGGATTGATCAATGTTATACTTATTAATCAGTCAGGTGCAAGCCAACTATTCATACACTTGAATCATTCTACTAGTATACAATTTCCCTTTTTTATTATTTTCAGACAAAGAGAATATATAGCTTTCTTTTTCTGGGAGGGAGAAGTAAACTATTTTTCTAGTGACAACTGTTAAGTCGCCTCAGATGTGTCGTCTGTTGTTCGCCCACGTACGACGAGGACGTACCAGCAGTGATAATCCCAATCAAAAGTAGATCAATGTATAATAATGAATTGATTGTACTAAATTCATTATCACTTGCACAACATGGCATCAATCAAGTAAGGGAAGACCATGCCGCCGCATTCTCCCTCAATAGAGCAACTTGATGATCGATCGGCCATACCCATACGACGTGTAAAATATCACCAACTTGATAAGGGTCAATGCACAATCAGAAGCTCATCATTAGCTCTAACTTATGAATTAGGTACGGCGCGCGCCGCGCGTGCATGAAGGCCAAATTTCATGCATTCTCGGCGCCGCATTCTTTTTTGGAAAGTTGAAGCGGTATTCTTCGCTCGGGTGCCGCAGAACAGGGTGCTCCATCAACTGTTCATGAACACATGGTTGATCAATCATGACGTGTGCAGAGTGCTGACAGGATTTGCTACGTGACGAGCGCGCGAGCAGTCGCTTGGTCTCGCGTGCACGCGAGGGCGTGCGTGGGTCACGTGGGTGGGCTTCTTCTTCCTTCCTTTCTTCTTCCTCCTTTCCTTGCATGCTCCCGTGCCCAATTCTCCACCGATTCGGACGGGGCGAGGCCGAGCCGGAGCCACAGATCCGTGGATGGCCGCGGCGGAGAAGGCGGCTGTCGAGGATGGATTCCCAGGCCGAGACGGCGCCGGCGACGCCGGCGTGGAGGCGCGGCGGATAATGCGGCTGTTGAAGAGAGACTTAACGAGGGGGGTGGGGGTGCTCGCCGGCGACGAGATCTTGTGGTGGTGGGGTGGTTTAGAGGGATGGTCGGGGGCGGCGGCGGACCGACAGAGGTGGGGATTTGAGCAGGGCGGGACGGCGAGGCGGTCGCGGGCGGCGGAGGCAGGCGGTTAGACCGGCGTCGACGGCGGGGGCAAGCTCCTCTTCCTCCTTCCCGTCGCTGTCGGAACGGCCACGTGGGCGCACGTGCGCTGGTCGGTGACCGCGCGAGCACTCACGCGCGCGCAAACTAGCCTTGCCCAGTGCTGACGCATAATATACGCTGCCTGGAATATGTACCTAACCTCGGTGTCTAACTAGAACAAAGCACGGCGGTCTCAATGGGCTCGGCTCCTCTGCAGTTCTAGTGTTACTGTACGGTGTACAGTGCTATAGAAATCTACCGTCCAATGAAATCGAACGGACCTCCTTCCATTCATTGTTTGGAACACACACGGCAGCACACAACGCCTCGCCGCCGGCAGCCGTGACTCACTGGTTCACTGGTTGGACTAGCTAAGAATCAATACACACATGTTTTTCAACTCCGTGAATGTACAAATGAGCAAGTACATACTTTGAAAGTCTGGCATCGTGCAAGTCAGCAAGTTCAGTGCAAGCTGGCCGGCCGGCCGGCCGGCGACGTCGCCCTCGTCGACTGCTGTTGCGGCCGTTGCGGGTCTTGTACCAGCAATCAACAGTACTGTTGCGCTACTGTAACGAGCAAATATAAATTTGGTGCCAAATCTCTTTCTAATTAGGTGTGCACCGAGAAATAGAAGGAGGTTCGTTGGATTACATTGAACGGCATATTTCTGTAGTACTGTACACCATACAGTAACACTAGAACTGCAGAGGAGCCAAGCGCGGTCTCAACACACATCTTTCAACGAGTGCGCGCTCGTGGTTTGCGTTGTGACTCTAGCTTTTTTACTCTAGAGCTAATCTTCACCCTGAATCATAATTTATTTGATCCATATTAATTGTTGCTAAATTGGATGTATATAACACTAAAAAAATGTCTAGATATATCCAATTGTAGACGCGCTTTCATTAAACGTTCATTTCGTTTTTCCTGTTTTTCCTCGTTTCCGAGCCAACGGGCCCTTTTGCTATAGCATGGTGTGTAAGGTCTTAGTGGGCCGAGGGAGGTGTTCAGATATCTTTGGGCCAGAAGACACAATGGCTGAATGGATCTTTTGTTTTTGCTGTGTGGAGTATGTATCTCGATCGATCGATCAAAGTGGAGTATGTACATGACTTAACAAGTTTAAAAAAAAATGTACATGACTTAACGGTCGCCTACATATTTTAGAGAACCATAGAGCAATAGGATAGCGCAAAAACCTTAAACAAATCATCTGCATTCCGGCGCACAAAAAATTTGTGCCAGGTGTACATAAAATTGTCAACCGTCTCGGACAGCCCAAATGCCGACGAAAAACCAAAACCAAACTCTTGATAGCGAGACCGAGGGACCGCAGAATGCATGGCATCGTCACCAAAAGCAGTTTTCAGCTAGCTAGCTGTACTGTGTCATCATCCTGACCTAGCTGAATAATATAGACAAGTCGATCCAGGATTAGCACTAATAATTTACTTGTGGATCAAGCGACCGAAGCTACCACACACTCCTGAATTCCATGCATCCGAAGGAGTACAATCATATACTCCCTCCGTCCAAAAATAAGTGTCTCAAGTTTGACAAAAAGTGGATGTATCTATACATGATATATCTCCAAGTCAAACCCTTGAATCCCATCAAGAGGAGTACACCGTACTGTACACAGCTGCAGTTGAGATCGACACTTTGGTTTATCTGATGATTGACTTGCAAATATGGTAAGCTCTAGCCGGTTTTCAACTCTGATTAAGTAACAATTTGAGCTGGGCCGAATTCCTTGCAAGTGTCAATGCATCTCCCGCCAAAATTATGGCCCTGTCAATGTCTCGGTGGAGTGAGGATGACACCATTCATTCATTAGTCCCGGACATACGGAGCTATTTTTTTAATTTCATATGTGCATACATGATTGTAAGGGAATTAAGAGATCCATTCGGAAGATACGAGCATACATGGAGATCTGTCGTGACATTTTTTGACTGCTTCCAAGGCCGAGAAAGGACCATCTATATCCTAGTGGCGCCGTTAGGAGATCGTTGTACTTAATTAATGGACGATGAGTACGTTACGTAGGTCATCTGGGTTTACAAACGTATGCGTAGCTATCTGTAACAAGTCAACAACCGCTACCTGAGGTAGCTTGCATAGCACCAGCTGTGAGAAGTATGAGGATCGATGACAAATTCATCAGTCAGCTGCAAGCTCCCTCATACATATATAAACCCTTGAATCATTCTAGTAAACCAGTTTTGTAATCGCAGATTGCCTCAGATGTGTCGTCTGTTGCTTGCCCACGTACATAGGACAACGTACGAGTCCTTGTCGAAGTCCTCCCAATCCCAAGATGCATGATCGATCGATAACCAATAATCCATTGATCTCACTAAATTATAATCATCGGTTACCTAGCTAGCTAGCACTTGCACGGCAATCAGAGAAGACCGATCATGCGCTATCCTCCGATATATAGAATACGCGCAAGTTGATGCAAGGTCGATCGTTCGATCTCCTCTTTGTAAAATATCAGCAACTTGAAGCAGATCAATGTCACTAGTAGAGAACCCACCTCTAGTACCGGTTGTAGATGGCCTTTAGTACCGGCCACACAACCGGTACTAAAGGGTCGGCACCGGCACCTAAATAAAACCGGTACTAAAGGATCTCCACGTGGGCGCACAGGCGAGCTCGACCCTGAGGACCTTTAGTACCCGTTTGTAATACAAACCGGTACTAAAGGTTCCTGCTTTTTTTGCTTATTATTTCAGGGGGTTTTGGTTTTTTTCTTTTCGATTATTTTTCGGGGTTTAGGGTTTCTGTTTTTTTCCTTTTCGCTCATTTTTCAGAGTTTCGGAGGAGATCGCGTATAAAGTACTCACTACACATATAAAGTAGTCATTATACACATACAAAGTACTCTCGTCACATATAAATTTAAGTACTCCTAATTAATTACAATGGAGCCGGTTCCCTTGTAGCATCGACTGCCGGCGGTTCCCTTGTAGCATCGACTGCAGGGGGTGGAGGTGGTCTTTCGTCAAAGTAGAATTCACCGTGGTCATCTATGACATGTGTAAGTAAGAATCCCGCCAATTCCTCCGCAATAGCTTTTACGCGGTTGCGTGGTAGGAGCTGGCTCCGCTTGTTTGACATCTTTAAAAGAAGGAAATAAAATCAGTTATGATCGAAACTAAACACAATTGATGCATGGTGGCAAAATAAAAGTTGTGTATGATGTTCACGTACCTCTCGATTTCTTACACTCTTGACTCTCTCATTGACCTTCGTGTGAATGTACTCGCAAACGTAGTATCCACATAGTTCTGTCCCCTGTGGTTGTCGCAGACACCACTATATATACAAGAATATAATTTAATCAAATAATAATCAAGAGAATGATAATGGTATTAGAAAGATACACGTAGTAGTACTTACGTTGTTAGACTTGAACTCCAGCTTTTCTGGCCATACACCGCGTTCTTCCGCTTTGAACTTTCTGTAAACCCTGTCCGGAAAAGAAAATGAATTGAGTAGTTATTACTTATACTTTTGATATCCGGAAATGAACGAAAGAGGCTGATATAGTGCGATTGAAATTACCTCTTGAGCATTAGACGCACGCTTTTGTATTCATTTTGATCTTTCCTTAGTGAGTCCCAGACTTCAACTTCTCCTTCCTCGAGTCTAATGATTAGCAGAATGTAGTGGAACCTGCGCACGTTTATATACGCAGGTATTCAGAACTTATCGATTACACTTTATATCGGGGAAGCAAAATAGAATGTGTAGAAGACGGTAAAACTCACCCGAAGTTGTAAGGAAATAGTATTTCCTTTTTGGTACTTTGTCGCTTAAAGAACGTTAGCAAAACGTTCTCTGTGTTCACGGGATTTTCATCCACGGTCTTGACATGAACTTTATCCGGGTCAATGAAACCAATGTCCCAGATTCCTTCGAGTCTGCATTCACGTATCTTCATTCTGCATAATTAGCGTACAAAAGAATTTTGTGACGATAATTACAAGCAATGAACGAGAGCTTATAACTATAGATAATTAAATTACACGAATAAATTACTTACAGACAATAGCAGCTGATGAGAGATTTGTCGAGAGCACGTTGATTGTACATCTGAAAAAGTTCTCGGAACTCAACATGCACACAATATTCTCGGAAGTAGTGTTGTTCCTTAACCGCCGCCATGAGATAGAATTTCCCTTCTTTTGCGGCGGTCATGTACCAGCGATTCAAATTCCATAACTGTGTTGTTAGCTGGCTCGGATTTCCCACCATAGGCAGCCCGAGTTCAAAATCAAATCGTGGGGCAATCTCCGCCATGGGGTAACCTGAGTCGCCAAGGACAACTTCTCCATGCTCGATTTCCCGAGTTTCAGAAGGTACAATGAGCGGGGCGAGCGATTGTGCTTCTTGTTCTCCGAGCTGGGCAACTCCTTTCCCGCACAATTTCTCTTGCTCATTCTGCGAGGAAAGTACCTTGTCAATACCTCGCTCGTAGTCTGAAATGGGCGGAGGTGGAGGGTCATATAGGTTGTCAACGGTTTGATCTTTTACCTCATTTGGTATAGTCTTCAGAAGTTCCTTTATGGGGTCAAGTCTTGCCTCCACTCTTTCCTTCTTTTTCTGCTCAAAAAAGGCTCTCGACCCTTCACGTAGGCTCTCAGCTATTTCCTGCTGAGTCATCTCAGAAGTTAACTTCTCAGGAGCCTTGACTTCCTTGGGGTTCTCAGGATCCCGCACACTTTTTCCACGTTTCTTGACAGGGGTGGACGACGGGAACAGCTTCCGCTTTGTCAAGTTACTAGTGGGCGCATCAGTCGGTTGACGGGACAGCGCGGGAGTTGGACTCGCGGCGGGATCCCAAACTTCGTGGGGGGAGGCGGGTGGACTTTGATGTGGTGAATGTCTAACGGGAGGAGTCGGTGGCCTTGGCTCCGAGTCTGGAAACTTGATGTATTTCTTCTTCCATAGAACGATACCAAACTCAACTTCTCCCAATGTCTTCTCGCCTTCAGCTCCAGGAAATTCAAGACGTATTGCGTTGAATCCCGGCATAACTTTCGTGACCCCGACACGAGCAAATCCAGGCGGAATCACACCAAAATGGAAGGTTTCTCCAGGTTGATGTCGTAAAGCATAGCCAGTCGCCACCGGATAAGTAATGTTCATCATCGGCGCATGTAACTCACAATTTGTCTTCTCCGTGATATCATCCACGGGGTAGTGAGCCGCCGATGGTTCAGCAACTGGTTCATCAACTGCAGGATCTTGTAGCTGCGTGGAACCCACGCTGCTTTTCCGCTGAGATGGGCAGGCATCGCCTGCAGGATCTTCTACTCGCAGTTGAGATTCCCTGGTCTGGGTCATTGAGGCCAGTTGCTTCTGCACATCCTGCACCGTGCGTTCTAATGCAGTAACCCTCTCCGCCTCCCTCTTCTTACTTCTGCAATGTTTTCTATAAGTTGCAACGTCTTCCGGAAACCCTTCAAGAAAACCAACCCCGCCTCCTCTGGCTCGACATCGCCCCCAGTGTTCTTTATTCCCGAGGGCTTGTAAAAGCTCGTCGTCCTCTCTATCGGGCGTCATAATATTGAAGAAGGCCGGTGGAAAGACCAACTCAAAGCTGACAAGACATTGGACCACACCCGTCTGTAAACTTGGTAGAGTTGCTGGATCAATTACCTTCTGAGAAATTGCATTCAGGAATGCACATAGCTTGACAATGGGTACTCGAACGTTTTCGGTAGAAGCCCCCTCAATGCAACAGGAAGTAATTGTGTCATAATCACGTGGCAGTCATGAGACTTCAGGTTTTGGAACTTTTTCTCTGCCATGTTTATTATTCCCTTTATATTCGACGAGTAGCCAGACGGGACCTTGATACTGCTCAGGACTTGAAAAAAGATCTCCTTCTCTTCTTTGGTAAGAGAGTAGCTGGAAGTACCTTGATACTTCTCTGAATTCAGGTTGTCTCTTCCGTGGTGCGTACTTTGCTGGTCCTGCCGTGCATCCGCTGTATCTTTCGTCTTCCCATACACGCCTAAGAAGTTTAGCAGGTTCACGCAAAGATTTTTCGTCACGTGCATCACGTCGATTGCAGAGCGAACCTCTAGGATTTCCCAATAGGGTAAATCCCAAAATATAGATTTCTTTTTCCACAAGGGTACGCGCTTGTTTGCGTCTTTCGGAACATTTAGACTGCCAGGACCCTTTCCAAATATTACTTCCAAATCCTTGACCATGCCATATACAACATCACCATCACGGCGTGTAGGCTTCGTCCGGATATCTGCCAAACCTTTGAAGTGCTTGCCTCCGTTTCTTACGTGATGCCCGGTTGGAAGAAACTGACGATGCCCCATGTACACAATCTTGTTACCTATATATGCACTGTCAGTCTTATCTAAACAGTGCGTGCATGCATTGTATCCCTTGTTCGACTGTCCTGAAATGTTACTAAGAGCAGGCCAATCATTGATGGTTACAAACAGCAACGCTCGTAGGGAAATTCCTCTTGTTTGTACTCATCCCACACACGTACACCTTCGTCAGACCACAACTGTAAAAGTTCGTCAACTAATGGCCTCAGATACACATCAATGTCGTTGCCGGGTTGTTTCGGTCCTTGGATAAGCACTGGCATCATAATATACTTTTGCTTCATGCACAACCAAGGGGGAAGGTTATAGATACATAGAGTCACGGGCCAGGTGCTATGACTGCTGCTCTGCTCCCCAAACGGATTCAAGCCATCTGTACTTAGACCAAACCTTAAGTTCCTTGCGTCAGCTGCAAAATCCCCAAACGCACTGTCGATTTTTCTCCACTGAGACCCATCAGCGGGGTGTCTGAGCATCTCGTCTTCCTTACGGTCTTCTTTGTGCCATCGCAACAACTTGGCATGCTCTTTGTTTCGGAACAAACGTTTCAACCGTGGTATTATAGGAGCATACCACATCACCTTCGCGGGAACCCTCTTCCTGGGGCTCGGCTCGCCCTCAATATCACCTGGGTCATCTCGCGCGATCTTATACCGCAATGCACCGCATATCGGGCATGCATTCAAATTCTCGTACTTCTCACCGCGGTAGAGGATGCAGTCATTGATGCATGCATGTATCTTCTGCACCTCTAATCCTAGAGGGCAGACAATCTTCTTTGCTTCGTACGTGCTGTGGGGCATTTCATTATTCCTCGGAAGATTCTTCTTAAATATTTGTAGCAACTCTTGAAATGCCTTGTCAGATATTCCATTCTTTGCCTTCCACTGCAGCAATTCCAGGGTGGTACCTAGCTTTTTCTGGTCATCTTCACAATTTGGGTACAACGGTTTTTTGTGATCCTCTAACATGCGCTCCAGCTTCGACCACTCGTTTTCAGTTACGCAGTTCATCTGTTCATCACGAATGACCTGACGAAGATCATCATCGTCGGACTGATCAACAATGACCTCATGCTCTTCCCCCATTGTAGTATCACCGTGTTCATCAGAGAACACGGGATAGTTGTCATCATCCTCTTCTTCAGGGTTTTCCATTATAACCCCTCTTTCTCCGTGCTTGGTCCAACAAAAATAATTGGGCATGAAGCCTTGTCGCAACAAGTGGGAGTGTATGGTTCTTACGCTCGGGTAATTCCTGTTATTCCGACATTCATCACATGGACAAATCATAAAACCATTCTTCAGCTTGTTTAACTTAACCACATCGAGAAAACGATGCATGCCATCAATGAACTCGGGACAGCGTCGATCACCGTACATCCATTCTCGGCTCATCTACATTACATAAATATATCAAAAACCATTACACCAGCTAAATAATGAATAGAGATACGTGACCAAATTAATTTATACAAGTTCATCACATTAAAATCAAAGTAGAGTAGTGCCCAAATGTAATACATAGTTCTCACGAAACATACATCAATCGAAACTAACATACAACTATCTAAAGAATTTAAATCCAACAACAAATGCGATCAGAATCGCAACCAAGGTAACTATTGAACCAACAGCATAATGATACCAAGCCTCTTGACTAATGGCATATTTTCTAATCTTTTTAAGCTTGGCGCGCATTGCATCCATCTTCCTCTCGTGAGCAGTGACGACGTCGGCAAGCTCGACCCCGTGAGCATCAACGATGTCGGCAATCTTCAAGTCCAATTCCATCTTCTCTTCTAGGCATTGGAGACGAAGATCTTCACTTATCTTCAATTTTGCTCTCAAATCGTCGTTTTCTTTTTTAAAATACTCGACAATAGGGTCGGCCGGAATTTCCGGTTCAACTACCTCCTAAATAAAAATATATCTACGTCAAGTTGGTCGGCATGATTGTTATAAACACGAAACAAAATAAATAGTTAAAAAGATATACCACATCCGAATCATAGACCGGACGAGGGCCGAAGGGGACGGATATCAAAACCATGACACTATACATATATAAAAAAACATAAGAAAATTATACAAGAAATAATTATGCATTTAAATCATATAACTAACAATTTTTAAAATAAAAGATAAAAAAAGAGGCTCACCGAGGTGGTGTCGGCGACGGAGCGGCGCGGGCGATCGACGGCGGTGAGGATCAGGGGACGGGACGACACTATATAAAACCATAAATTATACTTCAATTCGAGCTCAAAATGCATATAAAACAAATGAAATCCCTAATTTAGTCATTTCATCAAACACCTTGCAAGCACAACCAAAATCAAACTTGCTAAACTTGCACGAAAATGAGCTAAACTTGAAAAGCCGGAAGAGAAGATGAAGAAGTTGCTAACCCTTGTATAGGGTGCCACCAATCTTGACAAATGTTGGAGAAAAAATGGGTGACCTAGAGCTTGGGAGGCTTGGGAGAGAGGAAAAATGGGGTTGGGGTCGAGTTGCTCCAAAATGGAGCTGGCTCGGCCGGGGTGGAAGATATAGGCAGGACCTTTAGTACCGGTTTTATTTACCAACCGGTACTAAAGGGCCTGCCGTGGGGCCACTGACCGTGGCCTGCGGGGCTGCACCCTTTTAGTACGGTTGGTATTAACAACCGGTACTAAAAGGTGTCCTTTAGTACCGGTTGTTAATACCAACCGGTACTAAAGGTCTCGCCGCGGGGCCCTAGCTGGCGCCCAAGCACAACCGGTGCTAATGCCCCCTTTAGTACCGGTTTTTGTGGCAACCGGTACTAAAGGGGCGCACCAATGCCTCTGTTTCTACTAGTGTGTGCTAATTAATACTACCATCGTAAGCTCATGGTTCGCACTGATTTGTCGATTAGGTATGGCGCATTTGAAGCCGTACGTGCGTACGTGCAGGTAGCCAAAAAAATCTTTATTCGGCGCCGGCCGCAAACCCTGAAAAGTTGGAGCGCGCGAGATTCTTCACTATCGCTCTCACAACAATCTAAATTGTTCGAGCAGTCGATGGACGACGCACGGCACAGGCCGGAGTTGTCAGAAAAGCGTTTCTTGCGAGACAAGAACATATTCTCGAGCATTACATTGCAGAACACGCCACAGCTGTACAGTGCAGCTAGCTTAAGTAGAAGCGCCATGTCCACGCGGTGCGGAACACAGCCAAGAAGCGTGCCCGATCAACTATGTAGGTCGTCAATCATGCCGTGCTGACGCTTTACGGCGCTAGCTTTGGCCAACTATGTGGATGCCCGGCATGTACCTAATAATTAACCTGCAGAGTGCCTAGCTAACTAAGTGCCGCGGCTCAACATCTTCATGATGGATTGATTTCTTCTTCATCAATGCCTTTTAATCGTACTACATTATAAAAAGAATCGGGACGAACGATTGGATCGTGATTAACTTACATGCCACAGCTACACAACCAGCTTGATCGCAAGTGGCAAGGCCAATTCGCTGAGCTCAACCATGGCATATTCGCACAAGCACACCCTGCCGCTCCAGAACAGCCAAGTTTACGCACGCTCTCTTCTTCGTCTCCACAGAGAGGCAGGAGGAACAGCCAGGCGTGCTTATTCGACTGTTGCTGACGCCTCTGCCAGCCAACCTCGGCGCCCAGCTGCTAATTAACCACTGCGGGAATGCCCAGATACGCCGACGGCCGTCCTATACACCGACCGCCATTTGTCGGGGCCGTCGGCGTATAGGGCGAGGAGGCCAGCCCATTGAAGTGGCCGTCGGCGTATGAAAAGCCCTCAGCGTAGATAGACAACGCCGACGGCAACCCTCGGCGTAGTTAAAGGGCGGGATAGATACCTCTTATACGCCGACGGCTTTGCCGCCGGCATAGGTTCCTCGATTTTTAAAATTATTATTTTTTGAGTATATAAGCCGTCGGCACAGTTACCATGTTTTTTTAATATTCATTTTCTGTATTTTATTTATAATTCTCAGTTAAGTTTAATATGTTTTTATACATTTTTAATTATATAGCTACGCTAAATAGCGGTTTCCACCCACATAAAATGACGTCACGAATTTGGTCTCTCACAGTTTCATGTCGGGCCAACCGGGGGCAATCTTGTGATAAAATTTGGTTTCTCATGTTCTTATGGCCTAACCTAACACAACCAAGCAAAAAAGTCCACTGGCCTACCCCCTCTCGACGCCGTTCAAGGGGGTAGACGAAAACGTTAGATTTTTTCCAGTGGGTCTAGGGTTTCGCCGAAGCGGGGCCCCAGAGCGTCGGAACCCCACCAAAACCTAGGTTGTGCCATACCATATATATACAAGTGTGTTGTGTGTTGTAAATGTCCAATATCCTACTCCGGGGTGTGACCGGCTTCACCGACTTCACTTTCTCTCTAGTGATTTTCTGCACTTAGAGGTGAAAACTCCCCCTTCGGGCGAACCGGATGAAATCTTGTGTTTATTTGGGGTAGACTTTGGTTTCCCACCTTCCTATGGACTAACCTAACACAACCAAGCAAAAACGTCCACTGGCCTACCCCCTTTCGACGCCGTTCAAGGGGGTAGACGAAAACGTTAGGGTTTTTCCAGCGGATTCAGGCTTTCGCCGAAGCGGGGCATCGGAGCGTCGGAACCCCACACAAAGCTAGGTTGTGCCATACCATATGTATACAAGTTTGTTATGTGTTGTAAATGTCCAATATCCTACTCCGAGGTGTGACCGGCTTCACCGACTTCACTTTCTCTCTAGTGATTTTCCAATATTATTGTGTAGTACAACTAAAATTTTGACTAACTTTTATTATTGCGGGAAAAAATTGCCGTCGGCATATGCTTATCCACTTAACCCCGCGGGGTCGTCCCCAACCACACACACACACCACACATCTCCGACCCCGCCCCCTCCACCCGCCTGCCCCGACCCCGCCGCCGCTGCACCTACCCACCCCGCCCGCCGCCGCGCAGCTCCTCCGGACGCTCGAGCTCCATCCCCACCCACACACGCACTCCGCCGCCGCCGCTATCCGTCCCTCGCCGCCCGAAGCTCCGACCCCGCCGCTCGTGGCGCTGCTACCGCAGGTCGAGGCGCTCGCCGCCGACCGTGCGCGCCTTGAGGCCCTCAACGGGCTCCTGCACGAGTTCGGGGATGCCCGCGACAACATCAACCAGTCCCGCATTCACCAGCTGAGTCATCGGACCTCTGTGCTCTGCTCTAGGGTTTTCATCTCTTGGGCTTCTCTGAGCGCTGCCTTGTGTTCCCCTCTCGGAAGGCGGAGCTGAGCAGGAGCAGGTGGGAGGCCGCCTGCAAGGAGCTCCTAACCGGGGATAGTTCCAAGCTCACGGGTCCGTCGTTTTTGTCTGATGACATTACCTCGTTGTCTTAGTGTTACCTCGTAATTCGTATGTAGAACTCATAGCAAGTGACTTGGACGACACAAGACTATGTAAAGCTCTATTTGAAAACCAATCTGTCTAGCCTGTGCATGTCACTTTGTTTTAATAATTGTTTTGTACATGTGCTTGTGTTTTTGTTATGTTCAGATACAACTAAAGGAAGTTGGAAACCGTGTTGAAAGCACTAAAGATCAGCTTCATGAAGACCTTGTTCATGATCACACCGTGGGAGACTTAAGAGCAGGGATTTTTTCAAGGGCACTTGCATATGATTTATGTAGTACTGATCTTACATAGTAGGTATGGTAATTTTTATTTGGTACAAGTTTTAAGAATTTTCAAGAATATTTATGTTGTCATACATCTTTGCTAACGTTTAATGTTTGTGTGCATTTCAGATGACGTAGCTTCCCGCCAGTCACCATCGTCGGTCCCGCGCGTCGTTGCGGGGCTTCTTCTCCCTCTGAGGAGGGGCCGCCTCGGTGCCCTTGTTTCGTCGCCCCGCTCCCGGAGCACGTCCTCGACCTTCTCCGGCCACCGATCACGCTTCTAGGGTATAAACCTTTCGCCTCCCTTGTAATTTTATTGCATAGGTTTTTCTTTGTAGATCACCTGCAAGTCGCATAACCCGAGTCAGATCCCGTCTGGAAGGGTTACAAATATGCAGGACTGTCCATCTTTGCATATTTATAACTGTAACTGTTCCGGATTGTCCTGTTGGACAGCGCGAGTATGTGTAGATCGAGTCGTGTTCCATGTTCTACCCCTTCCTGAGACGGAATTTCGGCAGCACCTCCCCTAGATCGAGTCGTGTTCCATGTTCTACCCCTTCCTGAGACGGAATTTCGGCAGCACCTCCCCGTTGTTCTTCGGATGCACACCCTCTCGGCTTGACAAGCTCGAGACGTGTATTCTGAAGAACAGCGAGGAGGTGCTGTCGAAATTTCGTCTCGGGTCGGGGTAGAACATGGAACACGACTCGATCTACACATACTCGGGCGGGATAGGCCCCTACCTATTAGAAGTGTAGGTGAACCCTTGCATGCTGTAAAAGATAAAATTTGGCCGTAATTAATTGGTGACATTGAATAAATTTATTATTACTTGTTGCACATTATGAAGTGCGTTTCTATTTGGCTCCCAATAAAGCAGAGGTTGACTGATAATGGGTGGATGTACAGTGGCCGTATTAGTAAGGTTAAAAGAACAGATGAGTGGGAATGGAAGACTGATTTTTTAGTGAAGGAGTTAGCGTGTGGTCCAAAGTTGGTTCGTCCAATGTGCCCTTGCGTTCATTGCGAGAGGCGTCATCATCAGGGAAAGGAGGAAATGACAAAACACCTTTGGTCGTATGGGTATATGCCTAACTACATCACGCTGGTCGACTTTGCTTAGTACGAACAAGAGAGAGGTGAGGTGATGCGGCAGCGGATCGATGGCAATGAGTACGATGGGATGAGAGACTTGATAGTTGATCTTTACAATGGCTACATGCCGGATTCTCCACCTCCACAGGAGGAACCGGCAGAACCGGAGGAACCGGAGGAACCTGGTGAACCGGAGGAACCAGAGCCAAGCGCGAAGGCCTTCCTTGATATGATGGCCTTGGCTTCGAGGCCTCTATACGAGCGTGCAAAGATTTCTCAGCTCGATGCCATCTCCCAAGCACTAGCTGACAAGACCCGGTACTCCACCACCCGTGCAGGCTTTGAAGCTAGTCTGAAAACAGTTGGTAACATGTTGCCCGAAGGGCATTGTCTGCCTAAAAGCATGCATGAAGTGAAGAAATCATGGGATCGCTCAGCATGGATTATCAAAGGATAGATTGTTGTCCAAAAGGTTGCCTTTTGTTTTGGAAACAATTTGCGAATGACAAGTACTGTAGCCTTTGTGGGGCCTCTAGGTATCATGAGGCACCCGGAGCCGATGGTGAGAAGAAGCAGACAAAAGTCGATGTGAAGATTCTTCGATATCTCCCATTTATAAAAAGAATCCAGCGGCTTTACTTGTCCGAGGAGATTGCCATGCAAAAGACGTGGCACAAGAAGGGGAAGAGATACGCGGACGAGGGCGGACGGGAAAAGATGGGACATCCATCTGATGGTAACGCATGGAAGAACTTCGATGGCAAATACCCGATGAGGCAAAAGAGGCTCCGAATGTCAGAGTTGCGATTGCAACAGATGGATTCAATCCATATGGTATGTCGACTGCCTCGTACAGCTGTTGGCCCGTGTTTGTTATTCCGCTCAATCTCCCTCCCGGAGTCCTAATGCAAAGGAAGTTCATATTTATGTCGCTGATCATTCCAGGGCCCGGATACCCGGGGAGGAATTTGAGTGTCTACATGCAGCTGCTTGTGGATGATTTGATCCACTCTTGGCAACATGGGACGTGGACATACGACCGAGCATCGAAGAGAAACTTCTTGATGAAAGTGTGGTACCAATATTCCATGCACGACCTACCCGGGTATGCACTAGTCTGTGGATGGAGTACACAACTGGTAAGTGGCCATGCCCAGTGTGCAGGAACCGACTTGAGTTCCTTTGGCTAACGGGAGGTCGCAAGTATGTCGCTTTTGACAAGCATCGACAGTTCCTCAAAAGAAGGCATCGGTTCAGAGAAGACAAAAAGAACTTCACGAAGGGCATAGTTGTGCCTGAAGTAAAAGAGATACCGACGTTCGATGGTACAGCTGTTGATGCCGAGCTAAGTGCTCTCGTGCCTGCTGTGGTACCAGGCCCACGATATCAGGGATATGGTGTAACTCACAACTGGACTCACGTGGCAGGCTTAACGCAGCTAAAGTATTACAAGGACCTCGAACTTCCCCATAACATCGATGTGATGCACACCGAGAAGAATGTCGGAGAGATGCTCTTTCACACAGTCCTGAACATTCCTGAGAAGTCAAAGGATAATGTCAAGGCTAGAGTAGATGTTCAGAAGCTCTGTGATAGGAAGAAATTACACATGCAGCCTCCTGACAGTCGTCGAAAAAATTGGTTCAAGCCGAATGCCGACTTTTGCCTTGATAGTTTCCAAAAGAAGGAGTCATTCTACTGGCTCAAACACCTCGTGATGTTCCCTGATGGTTATTGCTCGAATATAAGTAATGGAGTCAATATTGGAACGGGAAAGGTCTTCGGGCTCAAGAGTCACGACTATCATATATGGATTGAGCGGCTGATGCCGGTGATGGTTCGAGGGTATCTCCCCGATCGTGTCTGGCGAGTGCTTGCGGAGTTGAGCCATTTCTTCCGCACGCTCTGTGCTAAGCAGATATGTCCCCTGGTTATTCAGAAGCTGCATGATCTTGTGCCGGAGTTGCTATGCAATTTAGAGATGATCTTTCCGCCAGGCTTCTTTGTTCCGATGGCACATCACGTCGTGCATCTCGCGAACGAGGCACTCTTGGGTGGACCGGTGCAGTTTCGTTGCCAGTTTTGTATTGAGAAAGAGTTTAAGTATATTTGAAACATAACTGGAAACAAAAATAAGATTGAAGCATGCATAGCTGAGGCAACAATACTTCGGGAGATGGCAGACGCCGTGATAACGTACTATCCCGATGAAGTTCCCACTCAGCATAACCCGGTCTCTCGGTACAATGTCGACGAGCCCAAGCATGACCCCAAGCTCCTCCTCTTCCAGTGTCCCGGTGGCAAGGCCGGTGGCCAAGTAAAATATGACTTGACCAAGGAAGAGAAGAATTCCATAATGTTCTATGTGCTTACGAACATGAAAGAAGTAGTCCAATTCATCAGGTAAAATGGTGAACAAATTACTTTGCAACTAGTAACTCGGTTTTGGTCTAACACATATTTTCTCCTTTTAGGAAATTCAGGAATGAACACTGGTCAGGAACGGCGGATCCCTCTGCCGAGGAGCTGGACACTCTTTTGAAAAAGGGTGCTCCCGGAGGGAAAATTTTTGAGTCTTGATTCAGGGATAAAGTAATTTCTAACATGTCCCTCTTACACGTAACTAATGCACATAACAATTTCTAACTTGTCCCTCTTTTAGGGAGCTGATCACAACGTTGAGATGACAGATGAGTTGAGATGTGTTTCCCAAGGTTTTGACCGTACCGTCATGAAGTATGAGAAGTATGATGTGAATGGGTACCGCTTCCATACAGAGAATCACCAGAAGAGTCGGCCGAATGCAAAAACTATAAATACTGGGGCACTAGTAGGAAACTGCCTTTCTATGGATCCACATTTTGTGGCGCACCATTGAGCCGTGCGCCACAAAAAAAGATTCTGTGGCGCACCAGTTTAGAAAGTTTGCCTTTCTGTGGCGCATGGAGGTCCCATGCGCCACAGAAAGGTCAAATTCTGTGGCGCACGGGACAGATGCGCCACAGAATTTGACCTTTCTGTGGCGCATCTGACTCGTGCGGCACAGAATTTTACCTTTCTGTGGCGCATGGATTGGGATGCGCCACAAAAAGGCAACTTCTGTGGCGCATGAGGCCATGCGCCACAGAAATCAGAACTTCTGTGGCGCACCATGCCCCACAGTTTTTTTTTTTTGAAATTGGATCCCACCCCCCCTGTGGATCGTCTTTTCAGTTTTGCAAACAAGAAAAGAAAATGATAAAACCTTCAAAAAATAAAATCATTAGAGATATAGTTAGGTTTTAGTGTCTAGTAGGTATAGAAATTTTGAAATATGAATTTTGACTTTTTTTTTGCAAAAAACAGAAAAAAAAATTTAAACGGCCATAACTTTTGCATACGATGTCGAAAAAATGAGTTTAATATATCAAAAAAACTAGAGAAAAAATGGAGCTCGATTTCACCGGGGTTTGCCCGGTGAACTTTTCTCAGATCCTCCAAATTCCAAAAGGAAAAAAAAGTTATTTGAAAAAGACGATTTTTTTTCTACAAAATTAAAAAAATTCAAAGAAATAAAAAATTCAATTTTTTTGGATTTGTTGAATTTGTGGATTTTTTTTGAAGTTTTCTGGGTTTTTGAATTTTTTGGGATTTTTTGAATTTTTTGAATTTTTTTGCGATTTTTTGAATTTTTTGAATTTTTTGGATTATTTAATTTCCTTTTGAAATTTTTGAAGTTTTTGAATTTTTTTAATTTTAAAAACACATATATACACATACCACACATAAACTACACACACATATATACACATACACAAGGGTTAAGAGGGTTGATATGATACTATTATCAATAAGAACTTGAGTAGCATAAGGGTAGCTGAATTGAATAGAAATTAGAAGTTAAGCGTGCTTGGTTTGGAGCAATCTGATGATGGGTGACCTACTGGAAAGTCATTATTTGAGATATGCTTGGAGTGTTAAAAATGTTCAAAAATTCAAAAATTTAGGGTTTTCCAAAAAAATTCATTTTATGATTTTTTGAATTTTTTTGATTTTTTTTGAGAATCCAGATCTAGATCTGGCCGCCCTTTTTTTAAAATTCAAAAAAAAAATCTGTGGCGCATGGGGTAGTGGTGCGCCACAGAATTGTGGTTTTCTGTGGCGCATGGACAATGGTGCGCCACAGAAGTGTGGGATTTCTGTGGCGCACCTGGTGTGCGCCACAGAATTTGGACTTTTGTGGCGTGACGTCTGTGGCGCACCCACCATGCGCCACAGAATGGCAAAGTGGGTGCGCCACAGAAAGCCTTTTCCCTACTAGTGGGGTATTCACGAGAGGATCTAGAGGAGTCGATGGAGTCAATTGTGTTGATTACTATGGAAGGTTAGAGAAGGTATACGAGCTGACGTTCAATCGTACCAACATAGAACTCAAGCTCGTTGTGTTCCAATGCCACTCGTTCGACCCAGACACTGGACCACACGGTGGACTGAGAAGTGACCCTTCCATTGGGTTAGTTGAAGTTAAGACTTCAACCACCTATAGCGGAGCCGATGTCTTTATTGTGGCACAGCAAGCCAAGCAAATTTATTATTTGCCCTACCCATGCCAAAAAGAGGGACTCAAGGGTTGGGAAGCCGTGTTCCGGGTATCGCCACATGGTAAGCTACCCATGCCCTCCGCCGACGATTACAACAACATTAACCCTAAAACATACGAGGGGATTTTCTATCAAGAGCAAGAAGATTTCGGGGACTTTGGCTTACAAACGGGCGGTCTTGAGGACCTCGAGAGCAATGCACACACTCGTGGTGAGGCAGTGCTGAATCTAAAGGACATAGATATCCTCTCGAAGTTTCAAGCGGACAATGCCAACGATGACGAGCCTCCACCGTGGGATGACCCTCCAACTTACATCTCACGTGATAGTGATAGTGATAGTGATAGTGATAATGAGAATGAGAACCAACTTTATTATGAGACTGATGATTCGAGGTGACGGTCTTTTATGTCTTTAAGCTTAGTATATTTTTTTCAACATGCTTTCTTAATTGCACTTTATTAAAAATTTCAGAAACAAAATTAAAAACTAAGTCTCTTGTTACAGCAAGAGGACACAAAGAAAATCAAAAATAAAAACAACCGGGTTGCCTCCCGTAAAGCGCTTTCTTTATAGACATATAGCTAGGCTTATTTACTTGGTATCAAGATGGTTGGAGTGAGGTGGCTTGGCCTCCCCAAGCTTAAATTCTTGTACTTATTCGAAATATGTAGGGTGAGCCCAGGGTAACATCCTCAAGCTTGAGTGTTTGTCCCTATTGATCTTTGTTCATCACCCTCAACTCTTCCACTTGAAAATTCTCTTTACACAAAACTCATCATAAAACTTGATTAGAGGGTTAGTGTCTCCATAAATTAAATCCACATAGGTATAGCAAAGACATATCATGAGTTGATTATAAAAATTAACTACTGATACTATGGTTGCGTATTGTTCATGGATCAAAAGAACCACACAAAACACAAATAATGAGGCTAATGCAAAATAAAGACAGAATCTGTCAAAAACTGAACAGCCCGCAAAGAGTGAATTTTCAGAGGCACTTACGTTGCTCAAATCAGAAAACTTTGAACTAATGAAATGTGTAATAATAACTGAAGATTGCTGTCGTAAAATTTCAGGTCAAAATTCCTTTTCTGTGATTTTTAACATTTTTCGCAGTGAAGCTTAGGAATCTGTTTTCTGGACAGCCATGATAGTTTTAATGATGCTCACATAGGAACAAGAATTTAAATGCAAAAGAGAGCATCAAGAGAAAAATATGAAACACTTTTAAGTCTAACCCACTTCCTATGCATTGGGATATTGTAAGAAAATAAATCATTGAAACACAAAGCAAGTAGCATAGGAAGATAAAACAAGAGCAATTTCAACACTTTGAACTTAAAGAGAGGAAACGTAATAATATCGAAATGTTTAGAACCATGTTTTCCCCTCTCATAATAACTTTCAGTAGCATCATGAATAAATCCAACAATATAATTATCACATAAAGCATGTCTTTCATGATCTACAAGCATAAAAGTATTAATACTCTCCACATAAGTAAAATCATTCTTATTAGTGATAGTGGGAGTAAAACATTCATAACCATCATTGTAATCATCATATATAGGAGGCATATCATAGTCATAATAAACTTTATCCTCAATGGTAGGTGGACTGAAAATATCACATTCGTCATTGTAATCATCATAAATGGGAGACATAGCATCATCATAGTAAATTTTCTCCTCTATAGTGTAATCAAGAGAATTCAAAAATAAAGTAGGACTCTCATGAATGAGAGTATTGTCACAAACAGCAAGTATATCATCTTTATCCTCACAAAATTTAGTAACAAGTTCTAAACATGGAGGATTATCAAGCAAAATAGGACCATCATCTAGAGTACTATCATAAAACATGTCTAAACCATACTCCTCATCATTTTTAAAATTATTATCAATAATATTCTCATTAGGCACAGGTTGATATTCCTCCTCATCATCAGAATCATAAAAGCAAAGTTTATCATCAGCAATATATTGAAGGTTACCCTCATCCATAGGTGGTGAAGGTGGAAGTTTCCTCTCTTCATTCTCTAGTTGTTCATCATCTTCATCATCTTCTTGGGGTTTCATGGGCATCCCCAAGCTTAGGTTTTTATCCTCTTCTTCACATTCTTCCTCTTCCAAGCTTATGTTTTCATTATCTTCTTCCTGCAAAACATCAGTACTTTATTTGGGAACCTTGCCCCTCTCATTATAGTCAACAACATAAATATTTTGAGAGAACTTGGCTATGCAATGTTCAAGAATAGAAGTGACCTTTCCTTCGAATCTCTTAACTCTAGGGCAAGTTTTATTTTCATTAGCAAAGGTGTGCAATTCATTAGATGCATAATAAGTAACAAATTCCTCTACTTGTTCCATCCCTAAATGAGTGTAATCATAAGTATGGTAAGATGCTATGACACGTTCTTCATGGAAATTACATTGAAATTCAAAGTGTCTATCAGTATGTTTAAAGCAACAAGTTTTATTATCATGGAATAAAAGCCACTCTCCAGCAATATAATTTAAACTTTCCATGAAATCTTTTAGTATTTTCCGTTCTGTTGACTCTCTAGATTCCTCAGCAATTTTAGAAGCTTTCATGTATCCATAGTAAAAATTCATTATCTCCGGACTTATGCCCATACCAAAAGTTTTTATGGTATTTTCCATTTTCTAATTTTTTGTATTTTTTATATATATAACTGAAAGTAAAACTAAACTAAATGCAAAACTGAAAGTAAACTAGAGTATATGCAAAACTGAAAATAAATATCTAGTGCAAACAAGAATAAAAACTTAAGCGCTACACTCCCCGGCAACGGCGCCAGAAAATGTCTTGATACCCACAAGTATAGGGGATCGTTGAAATCTTCAATGTGTAAGTATAGTATCGATCCCACGAGGAGTAGAAGGTATAAGTATTTATCCTCTCAAATAAGAGTGTCACTTCTCTTATTATCTATGCACTAGACAAACTAAAATGATTAAATGATGCAAGTGTTTTTGGGTTTTTGGCGTAGAGTTTGCAATAAAGTAAAAAGCTAAAAATAAAATATGACAAGTGAAAGCTCTCAAAGAGAGAAAGCCCAATCCTCTATGCAGCGAGAGGACAAGCTCAAGTGTGTGTTTCTTATAAGTGGAGAACGTTCCCAAGGGCTACCTAGACTTCATGGCATAAATATTTCTAGAACAACAAGGTAAGCATTTTGTCAAGTTTTAATCTTCTTTTGGACGGAGCCATAATTAGGGAAAGCTAAATAAATAAACTAAACCCCCTTATGATGGTTCTTATGGCCAAGTAAATGACTGCACAAGAGTTATTAAGACATAGAGTCCCACCATAGCCTTAAACTCTAAGGTCCCCGATACTAATACCCTCATAATGCAACTTCATGACTCGGTCTCAGGTTTACATGTCCTCCCAAGTCTCCCTCACTCCATTACACTACGGTGTTCTCCTATGAGCCCATATAGGTGAAGTGATGTGCAGTCGACGTTCGCACAACACCATCATAGAATTACATAAAAAGATAAACACTAGACAAAATACCAACACATGTCATAAATAAATCATTGCCAATCCATCCTATGCCCCCAGGAACATGAGAGAACTACTCACAACGCGAAGACATGATATGATTCAATGGCATAAGTGATACAACACAATCTGAGAATATAATCTTCCCACAAAACAATGACAAGTAGCAATTAACAAACATGTAGAATAGTACTTAGACAATAGCTAGGGTTCAACAATCTCAAACTATGAGGGGGATGAAGTGGATCACGAAGATGGTGATGGAGATGGTGCTGGTCTTGACGGTGGTGTTGATGGAGACTCCGGGGGGGGGATGCAGGAGCCTTCCGTAGGTGATTCCGGCGGCGTTTCCCCCCTCCGATCTTCTCCGGCGGCAGCCTTCTGTC
The DNA here is from genome assembly GCA_947311845.1 of Poa pratensis. Classification (NCBI taxonomy): domain Eukaryota; kingdom Viridiplantae; phylum Streptophyta; class Magnoliopsida; order Poales; family Poaceae; genus Poa; species Poa pratensis. The sequence goes on along the minus strand of CAMZMU010000106.1, from coordinate 17,807,636 downwards.
TCCTGTTTCGTGGTTTTTGTGTTTCTCTGCCGCCTCCTCGCGAAACTCCTCGGGGGACTATTTTTATAGTCGGTTTTAGGTCAAGACGAAGCCACGGAGACAAAAACGACGACATCGGAGCCACGAGGCCCAGGATGGGGGTCTCACGCGGCCAAGGAATCTGGCCGCGTGGGCCCACCTATCTTGGCCCTCGGGTCTCCGTTTGTTCGCTTCCTTCGTTCCTACGCTTTGTTCCTTCCAAAAACTGATGTCCGTAAATATTAGGTCATTTGGACGTCGTTTGGGTCCCTGAAACATCAAAATATAGAAAATAGAGTTTTCTGCCAGTGCAGGGTTAATTCCAAATAAATGCGGAAACTGTGAATTATCCCCAAAATCATTATAAAACATAAATATAACCCATATATGATGCAAATAAGTTGGAATATCAAGTAATAAAATGTAAAGTTCATGTATGCATTTTACATGCATCATACCCCTATGTGTATCTACACTTATGACATAGCATTTTGCTTCATGATATTGCTTGTGATGATAGGATATGTGTGATCTGTTGTTTGTGATGAGAGCCTATGTGTTTGTTCATGATATATGATATTGATTGCTGTCAATTTTCTGTAATTTTTTCTGAAAAACGAGCTACCAGCAGCTATTTTTACAAAAATCTGGGATCAATACGCCGACGGCAATGCCGTCGGCGTATAGGATGCGCTGAATGCTCTAGATCTCGACACGTGTATTCTATACGCCGACGGTTTAGCCCTCGGCGTAGGATGTGGATTCGCCCGAGACCCGGCGTGGGCCCCACCGTACTTCGCCGAGGGTTTTGGTACGCCGACGGCATGTAGTTGCCCTCGGCGTATGTATACGCCGATGGCATTGCATACGCCGACGGCCAAACGGGTTGGCCCGAGGGCGTACAACGCCGAGGGCCATATGCCGACTGTATACGCCGATGGCAATCCTGCCTATGCCGACGGCTTCCAGCCGTCGGCCTATCGGGCCATTCCTGTAGTGAACCACCTCTTGATCGATCTGCTTAGGACAAGGACCCAGGGACATTCCTTGATCCTAGTGCTGTACTATGCTAGTGCATTCTCCAACAGTATCCCTTGATGTAATCAGGCTGCTTGGCTCTGATCATCCAACACTTGACAGACAGAACCTGAGATCACGGAGCTTTCTGTCCATAATGAGCTGTTATGTGGCGGTATTAAGCAAAGTACACTGTGGAGTGATGACGCGGTGCAGGTGCAGATAGTTAGCTAGTTGTTGAGCTGAGCCGCGTGTTTATGTGTCATCGCCAACCTGGCGCGCAGATATGCTGGAACACAGGAATATCGCCGCGTTCCGACGTGTGTGCTTGCTTGCCTTGGACAAGGGGATCTCTCTCGCACTCTCGGTTCCCGTACCCTTCTTGTCTTGCTCCTGTCGAGCATTGGTCCAGCCTGGCGTGGAGAGCCTGTCTCCTGCCAAAATATAAGATGTTTTAGTTATTTGATTGAAATGTGATTAAGATACGGATTGAAATGGATAAAAATATATACTAAAATATGTCTAGATATATATATAGGAAAATGGTTCTGTAAATTAACAGATGCTTCCTGGTGCCCGGGCATCTGGATAGAATACAGTACATTTTGGGTATGTAGATGACACATATAACTCGGGTATGCACATGTTGGGTATATAGGAGGTAGGGTATGTGTATTCGAGGTATCTACATGTTATATATACCTTGGGTATGTGTGTTCAATTGTACGCGTACAGATCAGGTATATATATAAATAACTTAGGTATGTGCACATTATTAGGTATGCATACCCCATAATGTGCATACCCAAATCATATGTACCTCCTACATACCTAAGGTATACATACCCAAGATATATGTATATGTCTACATACCTAAAACTGTTCGTATTCCATCCTGGTGCCCATGCTCCTAGGTGCCCCATCTGAGCTTGTTTAGAACAATTTTTATTCAAACGTGAGATGGCTAGTGCAACCAGTTAGTCCTAATGACTTGTTATGCCCACATTTTAGTCATATGAAAACCTAAGCTGTCGTGATAAACAAAAAAAACAAGTGATATGTGTTTTCCATCATACAGAGAAAAAGTAGTACAATGTAGAACAAAATACATGTAATAACATTTATGATACACAAAGATAACAGAACCACAAAATCCTCCAGCACTTTACCACAAGTTTGTTTTCGGAAGGACAAAATCAAAATCATGCTTTAAAACCTATGAATGCATATGGGGCTAAGTATATACCTTGAAAGTTTTATTACAAAATATTCATAATTGCGACATATCCAAATATAATTCAATGTGTTAATTTGTTGTAGGTAGTCATAGATTGTCGTATTTTCATGCAAGCCGTTCTTTACTCCATAAACCTGTCTGACTGTTTTCATGTTTTTGTTTTGAACCATTCGGGAGAAATATCATGTGGATTATATGGAAGGAAGAAATGCCCAAACAAAAGACAAGGTGCGCGACCTATTTTGCTTTGAATCGGTTCCTGGTAGTCGTTTCGGTTGGAGTCATAGGGTTTTTGGCAGGCTCTGTCTTAGTTCAATTTGTTTTTTGTTTTTTATGTTTTGTTGCTTAGTGGTAGTTGTGGTTGTTCCCTTTTTTTTCATAAATTTATGATCGAATTTGTATTTTAAGAGTCGGAGAAGAGAGGTGAAAGCCTCAGTGTATAAATGTTTAATGGTTTTCGGGGGTTAACGGCAAGATCAATGTGTGTTGGTGCTAAGAAATTACCTAGACTCGATTCCGTGAAAAGAAATGTGTTGCAATGCTCAACATATATTTGTGGGTGTGAGATAGTAAGAAATCAATTGCGAAGAATAAACAGGCAATATATCATCTCTCTGTTGGAGAGAAAAATCCCGTTACAAAATTTATGTCACCAAGCTCGATTCAGAACTTCCACAGTTGACTCCAATGGCAATGGATTTGCCACAAAAAATACTTTTAAGTTGCCTAATTTTTTTTTCCCGTTTTGAAGAATGGGTCTATTGCCGTTCTTGCTGTGTCGTCTTGTTCCACCTGTCCATGAAGCTGCCCATCCTCGCCAGTGCAACATCCAGCGTGTCCAAGCTCATGTTGGCGAAGCACACCCTGAACCACCCGGGCTCCGAGCAATGACACGACGACCCCGGCGAGATGTTGAGCTTCACCTCGCCTAGCATCAGGTCCCACAGCCTCAGCTCATCGGCGACCGTGGGCTCGACGCCATGGCCGAGCAGCAGCTTCCGCATGTCCATCCACACGAACAGGCCAGCATTGCCGGGGAGGCACGGCACGCCGGCGCGTGCCAGCCCGGCCACCATGTGGTCGTGCCGCACCCTGAGGCGCTTGCGGTTGGTGCGGATGTACTCCTCGGTGAACTCGGCGTCCGAGAGCATGGTGGCGAGCGTCTTCTGCGTCTGCGACGACACGAGCGTGAAGCTGGACATGCGCCGCGCGGCGGTGACCACGGCGTCGTTGTATGAGTACACCACGCCGACCCGGAACCCCGGGAGGCCCAGGTCCTTGGAGAGGCTGTACACGATGTGCACGCGCTCGGCGACGTCTGGCCGAGACTCGACGAGCTCCGCGACGCTGACGAGGTCCGGCGCGGCGAACACGGAGCCGGAGTAGATCTCGTCGGAGATGAGGTGGATGTTCTTGCGCACCACGAAGTCGAGCACGTCCTCCAGCACCGACCTCGCCATGGTCGTGCCCAGCGGGTTGGACGGGTTCGTGAGCAGGACGGCGCCGACGCGCATCCCCGCTGCCTCAGCCTCTTCGTACGCCGCGTCGAGGGCGGCGACCGTGACCTGGAACCCGTTGGCGCTGTGGCAGTGCACCGGCACGATGTTCACCCCCGTTCTCCACCGCAAGTCGCGATCAAACCTGCACGGCGCCATGCATGTCAGGACAAGAGCACAGGCAATGAAACAGTAGTGAGTTGGTGTGTGCTTGATGGATGCGTGGTCGCTTACCCTGGGTAGTAAGGAGTGGGGATCAGCAGCGCGTCTCCGGGGTTGGCGAGGATAAACGTGAGCAGTTCGTTGGCGGCCGTCGCGCCGGCGGTGAGGACGATGCGGTCAGGGTCAAACCTCGCCTTGCCGCCCCTTATCTTCTCCATGAAACTCGCCATCGCCTGCAAGCAAAACGGCACCGCAACACGATCAGTCCATGGCGTTCGACACAAGCAAGGCAAAGAAACGAAAGCAGAGCACCCCCTTGCGTAAGCGCGTGTATTCTGCAGCGTACCTTTCTGAAGGTTTTGAGGCCGTGGTAGTCCTGGAACAGGGCGTTGTCCCTGAAACTGGCCACGCCGGAGCCAGCGGCGCCGCCCCACCCGGCCGCCTCAGGGTGCACCCTTAGGAACTCCTCAAGGAGGTCGAAGGAGACCTGGTTCTCTGCGAGGCCCATCTGGATGACGCCGCTTGGGTTGGAGACGGCGTCGTAGGGGTCGTCGTCGAAGGCTCTCCACCCGGCGAAGTAGGGGGAGTCCTCGCCGTGGGCGCCGGAGGTCGCCACCTGCGATAGGAGAGGCGAAGAAGCGGGCAACAACTTGCCAACCATGATGGTCTGGAGCTTTCCCCAAGCAATGGAACAGAACTCTTTCGAGGTTGAAAGCTTTGCAACGCAATGCAATTCAACAATGGCAGGAGCAGGCTGGGACAGCTCAGGAATTGGAATGCGCTCGCAAGGCAGAGCAGGTATGGTGATCTGATCCTGCTTGCTCTGTCCTTGGGGTATATATATAGGCAAATATCAGTATATATACCTGTGTGAAACCGTTGAAAATGTCAAAGTTGTGGTGGATGTCCAAATGGTTTACCCTTAGCTTTAAAAACAAAACAAAAATCTGTAAAAAAAAGAAAAGGGAAATTCCAGTTGTTTTAAGACGCTTCGCTAACCTCGCTACAAATATAAGCCGGATTTTAATCCGGCCAAGCTATGTATGAGACATATTTGACATAAGTATACTGTAGTGGCCTGGAAACATTGCTACAGTACAAGCAATCTTTCTATTTCTTCTCTCCCGTTCACACCTACCAGCTCCATGTATTATTGCTAATTAAAATAATCCATTACAATGAACTACATATGAACTACTTGAAACCCCTGTACCAAAAATATTAAATTCACAATTCATTTTTAGATCTAAAATTGCACAAGAATATAAATATGCAATTTTGGGTTTACAAAGATAAAACTGCCAAATTGCACAATTTTACCCTAAAATTACACATTAACAATTTCGTGTAATTTCCTTAAGAATATGCAAGCTACCAAACTAAAGTTGCACAAAAACATGTTCACGTAAGAATCAGACGTGCAACTACCAAATTGCGCATTTAAATCACAATTAAAAGAATGTGCATCTACACGGCGAACGAAAATAAATACAAACTAAAAAATACAGATAAAAAACCAAAACCCTTTTAAAAAGTAGAAATATCTTTATTTTAGTGCAAAAAACATTCAAATATTATTTTTTGGTTACAGTGATGCTTCAAAGAGATCACTGCAAAGTTCAGAATATTTATCTTGCCCAGAAGCACTAATTTCGTCAATATGTTGTGGTCACAATGTTGGATATATTTGAGGAACTTAGAACTTTGTCCTCCGTGGAGTGTGACTCGACTTCAAAATGATAGAACTTACTAGAGACAAAGGGGGAAGATAAAATATGTAAAGCTTGGAGATGAAAACAAAAGGATCCCATATGAAAGCCACAGTAAGCTATTGGCACATTCACATCACTCTTCTGCATTGTTCAAGATATCTTCCGATATTCCGATAAATCGGCCGATAAGATAAATCGGCCGATATGCCGATAAACCGGCCGATTTACCCCTTATCTTGGGTCGACCGATAAGTTCCCGATAAGCGATCCTTATTTCGCAGAAGAGCGAAATAAGGATCAAATGAGAGTGATAATTATGTCAAAACTGTAATTCTCCGGGAAGCTTTTAAAAAAGGATGGGTAAAACTAGGGTTCCTTAAATGTCTTTCAATCTATCGATCCATTTTCTCAAAACATGAATACAAAAGCCTTTTCACAACTTGAGGAGCTTTTTAGGGAGAAAGAGATTAATGCATTGATCAAGTCTCTTTGCCTAGCGAAAATTCCCCAGGCCAGATGGTTTAAGAAAAAAAAAGACATTTGTGTGAGTTCTAGCAAAGCCGTGGAAATACAGTTGTTTAAAACGCTTTGATTACCTACCAAGTAATTGAACAAACGAATACATATTTTTTCTATATTATAGATTAAATTATATTTTATATTTTCTACTACATTTTCAGACAATGCGACTTTTTTCTTAATACATTCTACACCATTTTACTGTATTGTGTAACTTACTTTTTGGCTTGACTGCAGTTTTAAACTTGTTTGTATTTATATTGCATTTCTTACACTATGGTATACTACACTTTTTGGAGTTTAATGCATTTTATGCTTTCTGTAATGGATTTTAACGCTAGTTTCTACCAAAATTTACACTAATGTGTCATGGATATTTGACTGCATTTTGCACTTGTTTCCACCGTATTTATATGCCAGTTTTCCCTGTTTTCTTACGGAGTGTATTGCACATTTACACTAAGTCTATTATATTTTGTAAAAAAAAAAGCTTGCCATATTTGAACGGCAGTCTACTGCATTTTTCATCTACAATATTTTGACGGTGCTTTGCCCTGTAATGCATCCAGTACAGAAAAAGTAGGAACTACTACTACATCCGATCAATAATAAGTGTCACATATTTATTTTTTTGAACCGAGCTAAGTGTCACAGTTTGAACCAGTAGTTTAAAACTTCCACACTTATTTTGTATCGGAAGGAGTAGTAGGAAGAAAAGAATACTACCAGTGGCCCACTATATTTTTCCGAAAATCAAATGTAAATGGAAACCCCCGCGTCCGGCCACGTCGGATGTTTGCTTGCCCACGAATTCGTCCGCGTGAAATTTCTACAATCTACACGTTCCAAAATCAGACACTTTGTACTATCATTTTCAAGGATCATGATACCTCTCTCTTGTCTGTTTCAGGCTTGAGCTTGCTGGAGGTAGCTCGCTAGCCAATGTGCAGAATACAGCTGTTCCATCCACTTCGCTCCCTCTTGATGCCATGTGAAAGCCATGACCGCGGGGAATTGAAGTCGCCGGTTGTTTCGCCCCCAACCAAATATTCACGGGAATATCTGCCGGCTCCAAACCGAGCTTCTCAGCTCCGGGAATTTTCGATCACGAAGACTTTCTGCACCTTAGCTAAGTGACGAGTTTGACCTCTAATTGGCAGCGATTAGTTAAATAAACTTGCTGTTCAACATCTACTCGACCCCGTGACGACGTACGGGGCGACTTTTTTGTTCTTGGCCTGCTGTTCGCGGAGGTTCAGGGGCTGGCCCATAAACAACTCCCCCGTTACAGAGAAGTCATTTGATTATGCACCTCATGATCCACGAAAGGACTATGAATATGATACCTAGCCGGGTAGTTGGATGGATTATATCGATCATTGGGGAGTTGCTGCACGATACGTCCTGATATATATAATTTCGTGTCTGCCTTTTGGATTTTTGAACGCACAATTCCTGCTAGCTTTCACTGAGAGTACTAAGTATGGGGAGGTCCTTCGATGTTCGATCTCATCTCAATTTTAACATCAGTAGTACAGTACTGAATTCTGAAGCATTGAGTTTAATGAGCACACAGTATTAAGATTAAAAACTAAAATTACGACTAGAAGTTTAACTAGACAATAGTTTTGAGCATTGTTTCTTGAAGGAATTACGGTAGTACTAATTGACAGCCTACGGATAACAAACAAGTCGTACAAACACCGGTTTTAATGGTTTTAATGGAATATAAAACCAACTTTAGCCGCTGGAAATGACACGAGAATGGAGAAACAAGCTGGTTTCCTGTTTTCGAAATCTGCTCTGCGAAAGACACGGAAAACCACGGAACTTCTTTCAACGGTTTTGGCGAAGTGACATAATTTTAGTTTTGCGCGTTGATTGTTGAAAGGAACTTATGCGAACAAGTGATTAGATTTGTGGCTACACTGCGTCAGCAAAACATCCAGATCACGCCTTGGTAGCAACAGAAAATATGGCAGACTTTTGCAAAGTCTAAACTCCCTTAAAGAAAGTCTAAACTTACAACAACCACAAATGGTTGCACTTTTAAGAGTGACAATAAACCCTTGTTAGTTGGCAACGTATTATTGGTGCAAAATGTGAAAAATTCAACCAGATGTGGACTTTCACCTTGTTTGACTTGATGGTTTAATCCATGGTGGTGTCTAAGACGTTATAATCTTTTATAAGACTTCATGTATAATTCTCGCGCCCTAACAAAAATACAATTCTTAATTGTGAAAAATAGTTACCATCAGATTCATATTTATCCTGAGAGGCTCACATAACATTGGCTTCAATTTTACTTCTACCCTAGATCTTGCACAGATCCCTCATCACTAGTAGGAAAAGGCCTTTTAGTGGCGCACAAAAAGACATTCGGTGGCGCATGGTGGGTGCGCCACAGAAGTCTCGCCACTAAAATATAAATTCAGTGGCGCACCCCCACCGTGCGCCACAGAAAGACCAAATTTCTGTGGCGCACCCCAACCGTGCGCCACAGAAATATTTCAGTGGCGCATCCCCAGGGATGCGCCACAGATGTTTTTTTTTAATTTAAAAAAAAAAGGCGGCCAGATGATCTAGATCTGGCCGCCTTTTTCGTCGGAATTTCGCCGGAATTTGGCCGGAGCTCGTCGGAGGCCGTGGTGCCCGTGGCCATGGCCGTAGGTGGCTTGGTCGGTGGTGGGTGGAGGATGGGGGTCGCCGGAGATGGTGGAGGATGGGGGTCGCCGGAGATGGTGGAGGAGAAGGAGGTCGCCGGAGGTGGTGGAGGAGGGGGTCACCGGAGGTGGTGGAGGAGGAGGAGGTTGCCGGAGGTGGTGGAGGAGGGTCGCCGGAGGTGGTGGAGGAGGAGGAGGAGGAGAAGGTCGCCGGAGGTGGTGGAGGAGGAGGAGGAGGAGGAGAAGGTCGCCGGAGGTGGTGGAGGAGGAGGTCGCCGGAGTTGGTGGAGGAGGAGGAGGAGGATGAGAAGCTCGCCGGAGGTGGTGGAGGAGGAGAAGGAGGAGAAGCTCGCCGGTGGTGGTGGAGGAGGAGGAGGAGGAGGAGGAGGAGAAGCTCGCCGGAGGTGGTGGAGGAGGAGGAGGTCGCCGGAGTTGAGTTGAAGTAGAGGTAGAGGAGAGAAGTGGAGGAGAAGGGAGAGGAGAAGTGGAGGAGAAGTGGAGGAGAAGTGAAAGGAGAGAAGGAGAAAGAAGAGGAAGAAGAGAAGGGCGCCGGCGGGATTCAAATTTTGAATCCCGCCCAACAATTCTGTGGCGCACCCACCACCGTGCGCCACCGATTTTTTTTCTCCAATTTTTTGATTTTTTTCGATTTTGTAGAAAAAAATCTTCTTTTTGAAATAACTTTTTACTCTTTTGGAATTTCCCGAATCTAAGAAAAGTTCACCGGTAAACCCTGGTGAAATCGAGCTCTTTTTTCTCACGATTTTTTATATATTAAACGTATTTTTTCGACGTCGTATGCAAAAGTTATGGCCGTGCCAATATATTTTTTTCATTTTTTGCAAAAAAGGTCAAAATTCATATTTCAAAATTTCTATACCAACTAGACACTCAAACCTAACTACATGTCAAAGGATTTTATTTTTTGAAGATTTTATCATTTTCTTTTAAATTTTGCAAAACTGAAAAGGCGATCCACGGAGGGTGTGTGTGTGGGTGGTGGGGGGGTGTGGGAACTGATTTCAAAAATTGCTGTCACATTTCTGTGGCGCACCTGACCATGTGTGCCACAGAAAGTTACATTTCTGTGGCGCACATGGCCAGGCATGCGAAACAATGCGCCACAGTTTTTTTTTGTGGCGCATGGCTATTTGGTGCGCCACAAAAAATGATCCACATAAAGACAGTTTTCTACTAGTGCATGATTCTTCTATGCTAACTATTCGGGGAAAAAAAAGACATAATAATTATTTTCAAGAATACCTTTTGAAAGACGTATCGATTACATAGAAAATGAAATGTTCAGTTGGGATGTACAACGGCATAAATTGCTATAACACCACACAAAGACCCACACATACACAACGTAATTGGCTTACAACACTCTCCCACGTCACAACATGACAAAAACACGCCTTGCACAACCTCCAACCATGAATGGCATAGAAGTAGGACACAAAGATTGAAGATTGTGTCACGATCGATACTTGACATCAGGGTAGCATGAGCCAGACTCTAGACTCCCCGATGGCATGGGTCAACATAATAACCCATCCATAAGCGTCTATAGGAGTCAGCGAGTGGATGACAGGACTCGATCAGACCCAAGGAAAGGGTTTTCTTGTAAGTGCCGACAACTGTGTACATTAGGCCTAGAGGCCCACATTCTAAGCAGCGGCCAACCCTGACTCCATCTGCCATCACGAGAACTCCAAGCAACACAGACATTGCCACCAAAGAGGTGATGAAACCATGGCTCCACTGCTCGACGAGGCCTAGGGCCCCCTATAGTCGAGGAGGGAAAGCGGGTTAGGGCCCTGACAACCCCTCCAAAGATGGGACGACACTTGTAGGCATCGATGTCATTAATATCCACACACACATCAATTTCTCCCTAGCCCATCCGTCAACCCGATGCATGTCCGCTGGTGCAGGGGTAGACCGAGCCACCTCCTAGGCCGACCACCATAGAGAGGTTAGGCACATCTATTCATCGGTAAGAAGGGAGAAACTGACCGCCGCCAACCCCCACGGCGGCCACCACCGGATAGTTCTGGACCAGATCGCCGCCGCCGACTGATTTTGTTGACAAATAGTTTTATCATTTTGTTTATGGTGATGGATCAAATTTGGAGACCGACTCACCACCAAAACAATCACCATAGCATAGACACGATGACCGAAACATCCCAAGCCTCACAATCGAGAGATATCATACTTGTTTTTATGTCACTCATTGCGAGGATCTTTGTTTATTAGTAAGAAAAGTCTTCCATAATGTAAACAAATCCCTTTTTAGCTCCCTGAAAAGAAGAAGAAAAATCCCCGTTTTCAGCGCCATGTTTATTTTTTTTTGTATCGTGAGACGTGGATTTCGCTGGTATCAGACAACATATATACATCATCTCTACAGTTAGCGCCTGCACGCGGGAACCATTGCGGCCATAGAGGGAGAATCAAATCAAAGCATGAGATCCATTATAGGTGAGGCTCTGATTGGCGCTTAGATCCAACTTTTCGCACAATCAAACCTAATCAAAGCCTCTCTGGATTACGATCTCATCAACTACGTATTTTATTTCTTCACAAAGATACGGTAGATTGTTGGTTAGGTGGCGGCGCTAACTGATCACCCTATAATCATAAGCAAAGCACATACAATCATCTCCATGCATGTCACTCACCATTCCTGTAGTCATAGTTTAAAAAACCGGACCGGACCGCCGGTTCAACCGGAAAAAACCGGAACCAGGGCTTCTGCCGGTTCTATAAGCGCACTAGACCGGACGCGCCAGCGGACCAGAATAAACCGGCTAAACCGCGGTTTGGCCACCGGTTTTCCCACTAAACCGGACAATCCGGTCCGACCGGTTCGATGGCCAAAGTGTTTTAAAAATTTATTTTGCGCTTGCGCAGGGTTCCAACCTGGCACATGCGTGCGCGCTGCGTAGACACTACCTAACCAGTTGAGCTGCAAGTGCTTTACGTACAAACTAGTGACAGTTTATTATTCTACTATTATCAACACGGTAGCACAAAAATGTCTACTAGCACCTAACAGCTTTGCTGTTTTTTTTTCACAAGCTAACACGGCCAGAAAAAAGTCATAGTAACTTCGTGATTGCTTTGTACAGTACATGGTTACCTGACATGTGATTGCTTGGTGCATGGTTACCTGACCTGCGATTGCTTTACGTACACGTACACATAGTAGAGACATGTTGCTGCTTTGTACCTTTCCGATGCATTCAAAATGCAAGTCATTGCTCATGTTGACTACTTAATTATATTATTATCATGCCAAATTGCTAGTCTGAAATACTTTTGCATGCATAATTATTTATTTATTAGGACATCAAGTAAATATATATTAATTTTGTATCTTAAAAAACCGAACATTGAACCGGTGAACCAGCGGTCCGACCGGTAAAAATCTGAACCGACAGCCTCACCGGTTCGATCACCGGTCCGGTTTTTTAAACTATGCCTGTAGTAAGCTGCAAAACAACACTGGCTGACTGAGGGACTTGGCGACACGTACGTCAATGACACATTAAGTACCTTTTTGTCAGCTGCCTAAACTCGAAGTAGTATCAGCTAAGCTGTTATGGTAGGCTCATCTGCGACAAGCAATCTACAAATGGCGAGCCAGCTAGCTCGAAGCATCCTGATCTTAACCGATCGATGGAGTACATACGACGAGGATGCATGTGTGAAGCAGAATATACACTACCTGGCGATCGACTGGGTGGTGTTGTTCGTCCTCACCCTTACGGACACACTACATGCAGACTGTGAAGAAAGAATATATCTGTTCCCGGTCCAACAGGCATATGCGGCTGCTGCGCGATCAGAGGCAGCGATGAAACATCCGAATGATTCCACGCGATTTTGGATGGAATTCGTCCGGTTTGGAGTCCGCTAGCTAGCAATCATAGCCTTTTATATCTTCAGTTGATACACAGAAGATAAGAGTATTAGTTAAACTCTCCGCAGTCCACCTCTTCGATCGTGCTTCCACGGCCACAGACTCGTCAACACCTGCGCATGTGCATGGTGACTTATTGGGAGAGGGCATCCATCTAGGAGAAACAAGACAAACGATGCCTTTTTTGCAATGGAGCCTCCGAGCTGGCTATCCGGGACGAACGCGGCGGTGGGCATGGCAGCGATTGATGTTCTGTCCCAGCTGCCAATCTGGCCTCGCAATGGTCGAGTCAAGTTCTCGCCTCGTCGCTGACGCTCCGTTGCGTCGTTGAGGTTAATCTCCTCCTGGTGAGCCATGGAGGCATGTGCTGCCGCCGCTCATCGAACCGGAGATGATGGAGAACCCCAAAGCTAGCGGTAGATGTACAGGAAAGCCCATCGTATAGTAGCACAGGAAGCCCATCGTATAGTTGCTGATGGAGTATATGCGCAACACCTATATATCGCCCGCAGGCGGTGCTAGATGGCCGCGCTGCTGGCCGGCCCATTTGATTTGGTTCATTTTTTAAAATGGTTTCAATTTTGAAAATGGTTCCGAATGTAAAATGGATTTAATTTTGAAAATGGTTCAGATTTTGAGAATTGATCATTTTTAAGTGGTTCCAATTTTGAAAATGGTTCAGATTTTGAAAATTGTTCATTTTTTAAAATGGTTCTAATTTTGAAAATGGTTCCGAATTTAAAAATGGTTTCAATTTTGAAAATGGTTCAGATTTGAAAATTGATCATTTTTTAAAATTGTTCCAAATTTGAAAATAGTCAAAAAAATAGTAACAAAAATGGTTCAGATTTTTGTTCATATTTTCAAAATATTCAGATAAAACATATTCATGTTAAAAATAGGTTTAAATTATTTTTCGGATTTTCATTCAGATTTGAGAAACGCTAAGGAAAAAGACAGGTACAATGGAACGAAGGAACAAACAGTCGAAAATTTCGCGCGCAAACAGTTTGGGCCGGCCCAGTTACGGAATTGCGTAGGCGGCGCGGGGCTAAACCGCCGCTAACGGGCGATACAAAGGACCTCCCGAGTATATGTTTGTATACAGCCCGATGCGTATAAAATCATCGGCCTCTTTTTGGCCCATCACGAAGTTTTGATTTGCAGGCCGCTTGCGTGGCCCGTGGCCGAAGAAGGGCATCGCGACTGCACTGAAAACGTGTGGCGCTCGATCGGGGGAAACTCACTAGGCCTGCATAGAGGACTAGAGGTAAATGTACCGCGAAGCAAAATAAATGCGGAAATTATAGTTCACGAAATATGTTTTCCCAAAAAGAGGGGATTCCCTCCGATTTTCATTACAGAAACCCCAGTAGTGTTCTTACGTAGAAGCTACTGCATACGAAAAAGAGTGTGAATCCTATTTTTACCCCTAGTTATACATTTGTGACATTAGTTATCCCATCCTATTTAAATTTGTATATATTACCGATCTTAAAAACTAAAGTTTGGACCTTCTTTTTCTCATGAATGAAAAATGGAACAAATTGACAAGAGAAGGCTGAATATGATCACCAATGATGCCCTCCAAGCTTTACATAATTTTTCGCGCCACATCAGCCTAACACGTCGGGATTATGTAACAATACATTCGAATACTAAAATAACCATGTTCGATTTATTTTAGTTAGAGTCTTTTGATAGAATTCACACTAAATGGAATAATAAGTGTCGCAGATACATAAATATGAGATAAAAAGTGAAATCACCCTAAGGAAAAGCAAATTGAGTCAACTAATCCATCATTCTCCCCATGGCCATTCGCCCCCTACATAAGAGAGGACCCCAAAAGCATGTATGAAAGTGCATTTGATGCCATTTTATGTGGTTTTTGACTGAATATATGTTGTGTGACGACAAGCTGAAGACCAAAACACACACTACCTTGATGATAGATAGGAGTAATTCTGGCGTACATGAAGAAGTGTCGCAGAACGACGGTAATATTGTACCGGATGAAGACTAAGCGATGGACACGCTTGATTGATGAGATGTCCAACGCACATGAAGAGTTGAAACTAATTACAAGGTTGAACATCGTAGTGTTCTTTTTATAGGTTTGAATCTCATATGAAAAATCGTGCTATCAAGATGTGGTTAGATCTAACATAAAAGTGAAACTTGCTGCGTGCTCAAAGATACCCACTTAATTAAAAAACAAGTTCTTTTGGAAGTCTCTTGAAGAATCGATCCCACAGTGCATAAATCAGATATATTTCTTTGCCACTTATGGCATACTCAGCTCAGAAATGTATGGAGAGTCGTTTGAAGACTCCCACATTGTTTCACATTTGCACAAATCATGAACGCTGAATGGGTGGTCTCTGTGTTAACTCGTAACTGAAATAGCAAAACCTCTTTTTCCGGCATGATCCTATAGGTCAGTACTGACGGCCGGTCTGTTTTAACGAAAGTGATTCATCCGAGTTTTCAAATTGGGAAGTTGACGGTGTACGTTCTAGGTGATGAGGGGTACACCCAACCCAACAAACTGCGGCGCTGCAGGACGACTGGTGGAGGAGGCCGTTGGTTGTGGCTCCCGGCTTGGCCTCCTGTGGCGGTGGCAGGCTAGTACTAGTGCACTGCACTGCAGTTGGACGCAAGGAGACAAACAAGGCATGCAGCAGCCGGCCCGTAGCAATTGCCCACTCCAAACAAACTCTGCCTGATCCTACACAGACCGCCCAGCTGCTGCCCGCAGTGATCACCTCGCAAAACACAGAGGCCTACGTACGTACCGGGTCGCATACGGTCCCTTCGCTGTCAGCCATCTGTGGGTTGTGGCTGCGATGCCCTCGGAAATATTTTTTAAATAATACGTGAAATATATTTAATTCTGGAAATAATACGTATTTTTTTTTTCAAAAATATTATCCATTCGTCCTTGGGGAAGACGACAGGACCTACTCGTCATAGGCCAGGCCAACTAGGCCCACTCGTCGTCGCGTAAGACGAGTACTGGCTGGGCCACGTCGCCCCGATCCACTCGTCCTAGGAGCGTTGTCGTCTTCGCCGACGACGACAAGGCAGGCCCAGTCGTCTTTGCCAAGGACGACTTGGCGGTGCACAGCGTCGCCAGCGCGGGCGCCCTTCTCCTCTCTTTCCTTCTTTCCTCTTCCTTCCCTGCTCGTGTGTTCTTCCATTTCTCTTTCCACTCCCCCACACAAACCCAATTAAAGCAGTGATTTGGACCAATAATCTTCACGTTTGCCACCATAAATCGGTGATAGAAGGTTGATGGAGGCTAGGGGAACTCCGATCTCCTGATGGGATAGCTCGTGGTGGTGGTGGTGGTGGTGATGGTGGTGGTGGTGCTGGAGGGCTGCATGGTGGTGGTGGTGCTGGAGGGTTGCATTGTGGTGTGCTGCTCATGTTGGTGCGCCGTTGATTTGAGACCGCCGGACGCCGTCGCCTCTCACGCTTCTAGGGTATGATTCGACGGCCATATGCTTTATCAAAAATGCATGCACTTGTCGTCTTCGCCAAAGATGATTAGCACTTATCAGCTTTGGCAACGCCGACTTCTGCATGGATTTGAGGACGAGAGGCCTGTCGTCTTCGGCAAGGACGACAGGGACCCTAGTCATCTTCGCCAAGGACGAGTAGGACCTGTCGTCTTCCCCAAGGACGAATGGATAATATTTTTGGATAAAAAATTGCGTATTATTTCCAGAATTAAATAGATTTCGCGTATTATTTAAAAAAAATTCTCTGCGTTGCCGGCCTGCTGCCACGACAAGTCTCTCTCTCTCGGTCTCGGGGTCCTGGCTGGCACGCAGTACTGTACTCTACCAGTGAAATTACAAATCCATCTGAATACCACGACCATTAAGGTTCTCTTTGATTCCATCCTTGGATTTTTTTCTATTTTGGTTGTTCGATTCGAAGGATTGAATCTCACATGGAAATCTAACATCCACTCGTAACTCTTTTTAAATTCCTTTGTTTTTTTTGTGATGGAATCCAAACTTTGGTTCATGTGAAATCATGTAGGATTGAAGTAGACATGACATTTCAATCATGTATTTTTTCTATCCTGCGTTTTTTTTCTATCCTGCCAATCAAATAGGCCTTAAACATCTAGTTATAGTATCTTTAGTCGTAAGGGCAACTCCAACGGAAAAACTCATTTCGTCCGCCGTAACCGTGAGAACAGCAACCATGATCCAACGGTGCGATCCAAACGGACACTATGTCCGATGTCGACTCATTTCTGCCAAAAATTTAAGTCGGGTTTGCGTGTCCGTTATCCGCTTCTATCCGTCTCCACCACGGATGGCCATAGCCCATAGCACATAGGGACAATAGCCACATAAAGTCCTATGAGTGTACCTCTCGAGTGTGGCTTCCATGGCTATGAGGACAATAGTCAGAGAAAATCTCGTGAGTGGATCTCTTGCAGAAAAAAAACCAAGGCTAGCTATGATGTTTGTAACTTTATTTTTTGAACAAAGCTAGCTAATGCATATGTCTTGGTTTTTTAGTGTTTGATTTGTATGTTCATTTGCATAAATTTTTTAGTAGAGAGAAAAAGGAAAGAAAAAGAAAAACGGACAAGTCTCTTTCCAAATGGGTAGCATCAATCAGTGCACAATTCGGACACGTGTGTTCGCCTGTCCGCAAGGCGACCCGTACAGACAGAAAACAAACATATTTTGTGTCCGTTCAGTTCATCCCGTTGGAGTTGCCCTAAATGGTCTTTTGCCAAACTATTAACCACTGATGACCACTTATGGTCAATCAGAAAACTTTTAAACAGACCTACGAAATGCGAAAACTATTAAGTAATTTGAAATAAGCCATTTGAAATGGTATTTTTTTTCTCACAACCTCTGAAAAGTCTAACAATCATCCGGGGGATCACGCCCGTCGCGTCCTCCGCCTCACGCGTTCGACGCGTGTCCCCGCGGAGTCCGCTAGCTCGCCTCCTCCTAACCACTCGTTTCCTTCTTCCTTATCCTATCGACTGGTTCCTCTCGACATCGCTCGCTCGTCTCCGACCAGAAAACCACGAGGACATCGTCCGCCTCCCGTCGCCGGTGTACCTCGCGCGCGCCTCCGCGTACTGCCGCCGGCGGACCTCGCGCGCGCCTCCGCGTCTCGAGCCTCGCTTCACCGCGATTTTTTCCAGTCTCCATAGCGGAAGAGGGTTATGGGGAAGAACGGTGGTGATGATACCCATGGTGGCGGCCGTGCTACCATCGGTGTGCGCCGTTGCTGCCAGCGGTGTGCAGAGAAGCTGTCGTAGGTGTGCCGAGGTGCTACCGTAGGGGGACGGAGGTGCTGTCGTAGCTCCGGCGACGGCCGGGTGGTGGCAGCGGCGGCCGTGCTACGCCGCTGAAATCTAGGGGTGACGTCGTCACTGCCGCCGCGGCAAGACCTTAGTTGCTTCAAGGCCGACGTCGGGCTGCTGCAAGCGGGAGGTCGCCGCCGTCGCTGCCGCAAAAGCTCTGCCCCACTGCGGCAAAAGGTCGCCACCGTTGGTGCCGCAATAGCTCGGCCCACTTGAAAGGATCGTATGACACCTAGAGGGGGGGGTGAATAGGTGCTACTTCAATTTTAGTACTTTTTAAATTTAGGCTTGACACAAAAGGTAAATTCTCTAGATATGCAACTATGGTGAATTTACCTATATGACAAGCAAGCAACTAAACAAGATACACTAAGTAAAGACGGTAAACAAGGATAGAAGTAACCGAAAGTGAAAGCACGCGGAGACACGGATGTAATCCCGAGTTCCTCCTTTTTAGGGGAGTACGTCTCGTTGGAGAGGTGTGAGCTACCACAAAGGTCAAAACTCAACCGCCACAAAGGCGGGTGCACCTTCTTCTCCGATGAACCGCACCACAAAGGTTTGGTTCACCTTCCACTATCGGAATCCTTCAAGGCGGAATCCGGAGCCCTTACAACAACGATCCGGGGCACAACCCACAAGAGGATTGGGGGCTCCCGAACAGCTACAAATCTGTCACAAAGACAATCAAGTGAGTACAATATGAGGCTAGGTTTTCCAATGGAAATCCTAGCAAAGGGTCCCTCAAGTGAATGAGGGGGAAATGAAGAACGGCTTGGTGAAGATGTAGATCCGGGGCTTCTCCTTCAATCCTCCAAGTATCAACGAGTTTGGGTGGAGGGATTGGGAGATCTATCAAATCTTGAGCTTGCAATCAATGGTGTTCTTCAATGTGTTCAAGCTAGGGAGCCGGAGGTAGGTGGAGGGGAATAAATACCCCTCCCAGAAATCTGGCCGTTGAAGCTGTAAACAGCCCGCAGCGGTAGTACCGGGCCTCGCCCGGTAGTACCGACTGACAGGGAAAGACGGCCTGCGAAAGACTGGTCAACGCCTCCCTCCCTGCGCGCATCGGTAGTACCGGACCGCCTGGTCCGGTAGTGCTCCCCACCCGGTAGTACCGCGCTACTACCGGGGCTACTACCGGCTTAAAATCGAGCGAGTCCAAAGAGCATTTGGAGATCCGGTACTGGGCCCGGTACTGGGCCCGGTAGTTCCGCACGGCAGAACACCCGGTAGTACCGGGGTGAACCCGGTAGTACCGGCTGACGCAATGAAGACTGCTTTCTTCCTTTTCTTGAGACAAAACCTGTGCAATATTAATTGATACAATCCTGCACACTTTTAGCACACACATTAGACATCTAAGTGTGTTGTCAACAAACATCAAAACACTTTGGGGAAGGATATGCCCTTTCAATCTCCCCCTTTTTGGTGTTTGATGACAACACACTTAGGAGAAACAAATGATTTGCAAAAGATAGACGGGGCTCTCCAAATTGTGTGTTTATTAGGAATTTGCTTTTGAATGCAAAAACACACCATATAAAATGGGCGGAGCTCCCCCTATATTTTACAAACCAAGCAAGTTCATATGGATAACAATTATAACAACTTGCACAAATAAGCAACAATAAGCAAGTACCATACTAGATAGGTCTTATTACAATAACACAAGTTCATGGCATGCCTTACATCATGCATAGAGAAGTTCAAAGCAAATATCCAAATAAAGATGGAACACAAGCATAAAGATCAAACGAAGTGCAAGCTTGTGTTCCTCCCATGCAAATCCCACGGCACAACCTAATAGAACACATTCTCCCCCTTTGTCATCGAAATGCCAAAAAGGGAGAAGCGCGATGCTAACACGTCCCTAGGAGCATCAAGCTCCACCCGCGCCGTGGTGGGTCGAAGAGGAGGAGGCCTGGAAGCGATCACCATCTGGAGGAGCATCTTCATCACTCCAGAAACCATGCTTGGACACCCATTCCTCCTTTGGAGTGATTACTTCTTCAGAACCATCGGAGACTGGAATCTGCATATGCCTCATCATTGCTTTGTGTCGCTGTGCTGCCTTCTTGTGATACACATGAGCTTCATACAGACGGTCTTCCAAATCAAGTTTGAGGCAAAAGGCCCTCTTGGCCTTAATCTGCAGCTTCTTGAACCATGAAGGTTCCTCAAGGGGAGGTGCACTCCCACTAGCTCTCTCAGCTTCAGCAGCAGCCTCAGGATCAATGGGCTTGGTTTTGGGAGGAGCATGAGCCTTGATACGCAGTTCCTTCACCAGATGAGCCACAACGGGGCTGCCATCCTTCATGATATCTTCTCCATTCTTCTTGAGAGCCCACTTGCGGCGAATGAGCTTCATAATGAATGGGCCATAGATGGGGGCCCTTCTATCAATGATTGTGGACCACAAGTCATTCCACATCCAATCCATCACATCAAGCTTCTTGCCTTTGCCTTGATTTTCATAGGAGAGCTTGAGAAGGTCAAACATGTAGCCATGAACCTCATCCCAGTTTCCCACACGGGAGCAATAGTTTCCCTATAGACACGGTGGAGAATCTCAAATGGACGCACAAGATGAGCAGTTTTACCGTGGTGCCTCTTTCCATAGTGATTGGTCCAAGAACATCCTTGGAGCTGGATCGATCATTGTCATGGCATCTCCATCCACTAGCAACACTTTCACCCTTGTCTTCATAGCCTAGAACCTCTCCAAACTCCGCCAAGGTGGCAGAAAGCAAGGTGTCCTTGGTCATCCACCATAGAGTCCGGGCTTCATCATGGTCAAGGTAGACGGTGGCAAAGAACTGAATAATGTAGTACTCGATGTAGGGATGGTTCTCCTTCATGATGTCAATCAGCCCAAACTCTTCACACATTGCAAGTGTCTCATCAAAATAGCCCTTGTGCTTCGAGTTTTTCATGTAAGGAAGATCAAGAGTGTGTTGGACAACCACGGAGTAATCCTTGTGGAGATAGATTTCCTTGTAGATGGCTTCTTGATCATTTGTGTAAAAGTGCGGATTCCGCACAAGAGGTGACCTCTCCTCAGCATAGGGATTCTCTTCTCTGAGCTTCTGATAGTCATCATTCTTCCATAAGTGAAGTGCTTTGCGGGCTCTCGTAGGAGGAGCAGTGGTGGTACGAGCAGCAGCTGGAGTTCTTCCTCTTGCTTGAGTTCTGGCTGTGGTGCGAGCAGGCAAAACTTCCTCTTCTTCTTCTTCCTCAATCTCATCCTCCACGAGACGTGGCTTCTTACTACCACGGCGGCTACCTGTGAAACAGCATATAGGTAGGGCAGGGAATAGATGAGTGCACAAGTTCACGGATTAAGGAATCAAAAACTAGCCAATAGATGTAAAGAAAGGTTGAATCGAGCAAATTTGGAAAACCCGGTAGTACCGGGCTTAGCCCGGTAGTACCGGCTGAGCCGATTCAAGACTGAATGGCACAAAATTGAGAGATTCAACCATACATTACACATAGAGGCTAGCTAACAAGGCCTAGGTGATCATCCATCCAACTTTAACCGTTGCCAATGGAGCTACCAATGTTTCCTCTCCATACATCTAGGTTTCAAGATTTAGAAACAAAGAATGCAAAGAACGGGGAAATACCGGAGGCCATGGAGGAGATCGACGAGGGGATCGCTCCCACGGAGCAGATCTGGCCGGAGATGGCGGAGACCGGCGGCCTAGGGCGGCGGCCGGAGCAGGGGACAGAGGAGGCGGCGGGGTGGGTGTTGTGCGGGTGGGGAAGAATGGGGAATAACCCCCACCCCGCCCGCACAGGATATATTTGATACCCGCGATTCCCGGTAGTACCGGGGCGGACCATCCGGTACTACCGGGGCCTGAATCTTTGCGAGCAGACGAACTGCTTAGATTCAGAGCCCGGTACTACCGGATCCCACCAGGCGGTACTACCGGGGCCTCCTAAGAAACCCCAGATTTCTCTTTTTGTGTAAGGAATTTGAACTTGTGCAAGATGGAAGTTGTTTTGAGATAGAAGAAAGGCATAGGATTAGATCAACACACTGGAGATGGTACTTCATACTCAATTTGCAAGAAGCAAACACACAAAAACCAAATTGAGCATGTTTTCCATAGGAGCACTAAAAAACCAAAAGAAATCCAAATGAAACCAACTCTTCACAAGGAAGAGGGCGGTGGCCGAGGCCACCATGTATGAGTATGTGGTGTGACACCGCGAAGATATATCTTGGGTCCACGGCCACTACTCGTCATTTAAGCTCACAATTCATAGAACGAATATAGAGATGCAAATGAATTCTTACTATCGGCATAATGGGGGGAGGGATAGTCCAATGGATTAGGACCGCACTCCCCCTATGTCCATGCCTACACCTAAACCAAATAGATAGTCAAGAAATAGGTGTGTATGCAAGATGGTCAAGTCAAGCTCCTAGAATCCACGATATTTAGCTCATGCCTCAAGAAGGTGAATCTTGCTTCATCAAGTGGCTTCGTGAAAATGTCGGCAAGTTGATTTGGTTGGAATATAGCCAAGCTCAATATCACCACGAGCAATATGATCCCGAATAAAATGATGACGAATCTCAATATGCTTCGTTCTTGAGTGTTGCACCGGATTGTGGCCAATCTTGATAGCACTTTCATTGTCACATAAAAGAGGCACTTTGTCACAATTGACACCGTATTCCTTGCGGCCGCCACATACTCGGCTTCGGCGGAAGATAGAGATATACAATTTTGCTTCTTAGAAGACCAACTCACCAAGGCCCTACCAAGAAATTGGCATGCCCCGGAAGTTGATTTCCTATCATCCTTGCAACCGGCCCAATCCGAATCCGTGTACCCGGCAAGAGAGAAATTAGTGCCCTTTGGGTACCACAAACCAAACCTTGGGGTATCAACCAAATATCGAAGGATTCTATTGACCGCCACCATGTGGCTTTCTTTAGGAGCGGCTTGATACCTTGCACACACCCCTACACTCAACACAATATCGGGTCTAGATGCACAAAGATAAAGCAAAGAACCAATCATAGAGCGATAAAGTTTTTGACAAACATCGATACCGTCGGGGTTAAGTTCAAGATGGCATTTGGTGTCCATGGGAAACCGCTTGCCCTTAGCATTGTGCATATTGAACCTCTTGAGCATGTCTTGGGTATATTTGGTTTGAGAGATGAAAGTCCCTTCATTCAATTGCTTGATCTCAAAACCGAGAAAGAACTTCAATCGCCCATCATAGACATCTCGAACCTATCGGTCATAAGCTTTGAAAATTCATCATTGAAAGCTTTGTTAGATGAGCCAAATATAATATCATCAACATAAAGTTGGCATATGAAAAGCTCCCCTTTGACCCTCTTGTAAAGAGAGTGGGATCGATTTGCCCCAATTCAAATCCACGGTCTAGCAATAGCTCTCTTAGGTGCTCATACCAAGCACGAGGTGCTTGTTTGAGACCATAGAGCGCCTTATCAAGCTTGTAGACATGGTTAGGGAATTTAGGGTCCTCGAAACCCGGTGGTTGCTTAACATATACCAACTCCTTTAAAGGACCATTAAGAAAGGCACTTTTCACATCCATTTGTTGCAATTTAAAGTTATGATGTGATGCATATGCAAGAAGGATACGGATGGACTCAAGGCGAGCCACGGGTGCATAAGTCTCTCCAAAATCAATGCCTTCAACTTGAGAGTACCCTTGTGCAACCAATCTTGCCTTGTTCCTCACAACCATTCCATGCTCATCTTGCTTGTTCTTGAATATCCACTTTGTGCCTATAACATTGCGGCAATCTTTTGGCTTCTCAACTAGATTCCACACTTTGTTGCGCTTGAAGTTATTGAGTTCATCATGCATAGCTTCTAACCAATCCGGATCTTCAAGAGCTTCAAACACTTTCTTTGGTTCCACCATGGAAATATGAGCTTGATGTTCACTAAAGTTTGCCAATTGCCTTCTTGTGGTAACACCCTTCTTGTGGTCACCAATGATGTTTCTAGATGGTGACCTTTAATTCAAAGTCTCTTACAATTCTTGCTTTACGACGGGCTTCGATATCTCTATTGCATCTTGGAGGTATCTCTTGATCATCTTGATCATTTGAGTCCCCGTCTTGACCGGAATGTTGACCTTGATCATCTTGAAGCACATCTTCAACAAATGAAGGAGAGGGTTGATCTTGGTCATGACCTTGGCTAGCATCAACAATAGGAGAACTTGGTTCTTGCATAGCAACTTGGTCAACATGAGGAGGGTCTTGAACTTGTTCTTGGGGGTGCATCATTTGCTTCCATGATAGGCGCCGTTTCAACTTGTGATGAAGAGGCCTCCACTTGAATGGAGCTTGGACTTGCTTGAGGAGACTCGTAATGAATCTCAACGGGCGATGGAAACCAATGCCCATTCTTCTTATAGCATCTTGAGGCTCTTCATTATCTACATCACAAACATGAAATTGCGCCACTTGGGAGCCGTCATTCTCATCGAACCTCACATCACAAGATTCTATGACTTTCCCAACGGTTTGTCATAGACTCTATAGGTGTGAGATTCGGCACCGTACCCAACAAAAACACCCTCTAAAGCTTTAGATTCAAATTTAGACAAACGAACACTTTTGTTCTTATAGAAACACTTACAACCAAATACTCGGTAGTAGGAGACATTGGGCTTGTTGCCGGTGAGCATCTCATAAGATGTAAACTTCTTGCCAACACGAAAGAATAGCCGGTTAGATGAGTGACACGCCGTGGAGATAGCCTCGGCCCATAAGAATAGTGGAGACTTAAACTCCGCCAACATAGACCTTGCCATATCCATGAGAGTCCGGTTCTTCCTTTCGGCTACACCATTTTGTTGAGGGGTATATGCAGCGGAATATTGATGACGAATCCCCTCTTCACTAAGAAACTCATTTAAGGTGTAGTTCTTGAACTCGGAGCCATTATCACTCCTAATGACCAAATAGGGACATTGTATTGGCGTTGAACAATATTGGAAAAGTCGATGACGGCTTGTTGGGTCTCATCCTTCGTCTTGAAGAAATAAACCCAAGTAAATCTTGAATAGTCATCAACAATCACCAAACAATATTTCTTCCCACCAAGACTAGGTTGAGGCACGGCACCAAAGAGATCAACATGAAGAAGTTCCAATATCCTCTTTGATGAAATGATGGTCTTGCTTGGATGGGGAGAATCATGCATCTTTCCTTCAACACAAGCCCTACAAAGACGATCTCTAGAAAAAGAAACATTGTCTTTTAGTCCAAGAATGTGGCCACCCTTGTGAAGACTTTGCAAAGTTCTCATGTTGACATGGGACAAGCGGCGATGCCACAACCATCCCACGTCGGCCTTTCCGAATAGGCATATTGCTTGAGTGTTGGTAGACCCCGAAAAGTCCACCACGAACAACTCATTTTCAACATACCCAACGAACATGACCTTTAGAGTCTTGCTCCTCAAGAGTACCACCATATCAATAGTAAAATGGACATCAAAATTCATCTTATTAAGTGCACGAACGGACATAAGATTGTAACCGAGGGACTCGACAAGCATGACATTTACAAGGGTGATATCCTTTGCAACTACCACCTTGCCGAGACCCGTTACCTCCGCTTTTGATTTATCACCATAGGAGACGGATGCTTGATTTATATTTGGTCCCAACTCCGTCATGATCTCTTTGCTTCCGGTCATATGACTAGTGCATCCACTATCAACCACCCATTTAGACCCACCGGAAGCATAGTCCTACAAGAAATCATTGCTTGGTTTTAGGTACCCATTTCTCAATGGGTCCTCTTTTGTTAGCAACAAGGGTCTTAGGAACCCAAATAGAGTAAGCAATGTAACCATCATAAGGACCAACATATTTTGCATAAACATCCCCATAGTAATCAACATAAAGAAAGTAGTTGGGATTGTTATGCCCCGCAAAGTCACTACGAGTGGTCTTGCCCCTAGTGGCATTACCATCCGCAATGGAGTCTTGGCTTGTGCGGGCTTGGCATTGGTGTTGCTCTTCTTCTTCTTTGCCTTGGCCACATAACCAAGACCCTCCTTCCCTTTGTGTGGCTTTTGCTCAAAAATTTGAGCAACAACCTTTTCTTTACCTTTAGGAATAGAGGTCTTGGCACTAGTGGCCTTGGCAAGCTCAACCTTCAACCTAGCATTTTCCTCAATAACATTTGCATGATCACAAGAGGGAGTAGAGGTGCTAGGTGAGTTAGATTTGGAAAGTTGAGTTTGAAGTTGCTCATGAGACTTGACTAGAAGAGAGTGGTACTTTCCAAGGCCTTATGAGCCTTGTTAAGTTTCTCCACATCCTCAAGGAGTCTAGCATTAGCAACCACAAACTCGGCTTTCTCCTTTTTAACCACTTTATATTTAGCAAAGACATGATCTCTATCCTTAATGATTTTAGCAATTATTTCATCATTTTTATCATCAAGAGACTCAATTCTTTCCTCAAGAGAGGTTCTATATTCACTCTCTTCTTCAAGAGAAGCATTCAAGGATTCTATGGAAGCATTCAAGGATGCTATGGTGAGAGAATCCTCTCTCTCAATTTTTCCCTTGTCATCAAGGATTTCTTCGGCCGCATCAAGTTGTCTCAAGAGAGACTCAACATAAGCCTTAGCTTCACCTTGCAAGTTAGCCATAATAGTATCGGAAGCAACAAGTTCTTTCTTAATCACAAGACTAGTTTTATCATCTATTTCATGCATAGTCTTGGGAGTAGAAGATGATACCTCGGTGACGGAAGCCATGAGGCAACGAGCGGTGTTGATGGAGAGGTTCTCATTGGGGGATTCGAAGAGAGAAGGAGGTGGAGTTGATACAATGGCCAAAGCGGCCACCTCACGAGTGGGTTCTTCTTCTTCGGAATCCTCGGAAGGATACTCTTCTTGAGTCAACAACACAATTCTTGGTGCTTTCTTGAAGAATGGCTTCCTCTTGACAAAAGGCTTCTTTTGTATCATGTTTGATTCGCCCTTGAGGACAAGCCTTCCACCATTTTGCTCTCTATTCTCATAGGACAATCCTTGATGAAGTGATGCTTGTTATGACAATTGTAGCAAGTCTTTATCCTATTAGCAAACTCCTTCTTCCCGCTTGGATTGTTTGCATGATCAACTTGAGCCTTTGCCTTGGCCGGGTCACGCCAAAAGTCCTTGTTGCAAGAGCTATGTGACCATGGAGGGCTGGTTCAAGTTCATCGGGAGGAAGGTTGTTCGGGCATGCTTCAACTTCATCATGTTCATCAAGGCACACAACCTTGGCCTTCAAAGCAAGAGAGGGACCTTGCTTCATTCCCATGGCCCTAGCACGGTTGTCTAGAGCATTCTTGGTGGCAACCTTGGAGGCTTGCACTCTTGCATAACTTCATTGGATGTCATCTCAAGGTAGTTGAATTTTCCTTGTATGGCCTTCAATCAACGGGCTCGAAGGGCATGAGAGCATTCACATACTTCCTCTTGATCCAAGCATCATCCACATAGGTTGCCCCAACATTATGAAAGGCTTTGGCAAGAATGTTGAGTCTTCCATACATCTCTCATGGTTTCATTATCAAGCATGTAGAAACCTTCGGCCTCATTGCTCAAGCATCATATCTATTCCTCTTCATGCTTTCATTTCCAAGAATGCCACCTCAAGGCACTCCAAGCTTCTTTGGCGGTGGAGACGTTTTGAATGTGATGAAGACCACTTTCTCCAACGGCAAGTTCAATCATGTGGAGAGCGGAAGCATTGAGTTGTTTCTCGGCAACCTCTCTTCTTGTCAAGTTGTTAGGATTCACGGCCTTGTATCCCTCTTGAATGATCCTCCAAAGCTCGATAGAGGAACTGTTGATATGAGATTTCATTAAGTGTTGCCAAGTAGTAAAAGCCGATGCATTAAGTTTAGGAGGTGGACCCAAAGGGTTTATGCGAGTATGATGGATAGGTGGGTCGGGAGAGTACGCAAAGGGAACCCCATGGTACTCCGGCTTCCCACCTTCGGGAGTGGTGGTAGAGGTGGAAGATTTCTTAGGGTCGGTTCTTTATCTTCAACCCCTTCTTTTCCTCTTTTCCCTCCTCGGTTTCACCGTCATGGGAGGAGCGGAGTCATCTAGTGGGGTGGTCTCCTTAGGAACCTTGCCACTTGCGAGTTGTTGATCAACTCACGCATCTCGGCAAATTTGGTATCCATGGACGATATCAAAGATGTCTCCATCGATTTGAGATCGGCCATGGATGCCGTAGTGGCTTGGTCCTCCAAGGGATCACCATCACTTCGTGTCATACTTCTCTTAGGCGGTTAAGCCCAACAAGAGAGCCGAGGCTCTGATACCAATTGAAAGGATCGTATGACACCTAGAGGGGGGGGGGAATAGGTGCTACTTCAATTTTAGTACTTTTTCAAATTAGGCTTGACACAAAAGGTAAATTCTCTAGATATGCAACTATGGTGAATTTACCTATATGACAAGCAAGCAACTAAACAAGATACACTAAGTAAAGACTAAACAAGGATAGAAGTAACCGAAGTGAAAGCACGCGGAGACACGGATGTAATCCCGAGTTCCTCCTTTTTAGGGGAGTACGTCTCGTTGGAGAGGTGTGAGCTACCACAAAGGTCAAAACTCAACCGCCACAAAGGCGGTGCACCTTCTTCTCCGATGAACCGCACCACAAAGGTTTGGTTCACCTTCCACTATCGGAATCCTTCAAGGCGGAATCCGGAGCCCTTACAACAACGATCCGGGGCACAACCCACAAGAGGATTGGGGGCTCCCGAACAGCTACAAATCTGTCACAAAGACAATCAAGTGAGTACAATATGAGGCTAGGTTTTCCCAATGGAAATCCTAGCAAAGGGTCCCTCAAGTGAATGAGGGGGAAATGAAGAACGGCTTGGTGAAGATGTAGATCCGGGGCTTCTCCTTCAATCCTCCAAGTATCAACGAGTTTGGGTGGAGGGATTGGGAGATCTATCAAATCTTGAGCTTGCAATCAATGGTGTTCTTCAATGTGTTCAAGCTAGGGAGCCGGAGGTAGGTGGAGGGGAATAAATACCCTCCCAGAAAACTGGCCGTTGAGCTGTAAACAGCCCGCAGCGGTAGTACCGGGCCTCGCCCGGTAGTACGACTGACAGGGAAAGACGGCCTGCGAAAGACTGGTCAACGCCTCCTCCCTGCGCGCATCGGTAGTACCGGACCGCCTGGTCCGGTAGTGCTCCCCACCCGGTAGTACCGCGCTACTACCGGGGCTACTACCGGCTTAAAATCGAGCGAGTCCAGAGAGCATTTGGAGATCCGGTACTGGGCCCGGTAGTTCCGCACGGCAGAACACCCGGTAGTACCGGGGTGAACCCGG
Source organism: Poa pratensis (assembly GCA_947311845.1). Taxonomy (NCBI): domain Eukaryota; kingdom Viridiplantae; phylum Streptophyta; class Magnoliopsida; order Poales; family Poaceae; genus Poa; species Poa pratensis. The sequence continues at coordinate 17,778,150 of CAMZMU010000106.1, read as the reverse complement.
TAGTACCGGCTGACGCAATGAAGACTGCTTCTCTTCTTTTCTTGAGACAAAACCTGTGCAATATTAATTGATACAATCCTGCACACTTTTAGCACACACATTAGACATCTAAGTGTGTTGTCAACAAACATCAAAACACTTTGGGGAAGGATATGCCCTTTCACCACTGCTGCAAAAGGCGGTGGCAGCTGCTACCAGCAATTTCCGGCCGTGCTATGAACGGCGGGTGCCGATGCTACCGGCGGCTTCCGGCGGTGCTACCAGCGGCTTCGGACGCCGATGCTGCCGGCGGCTACCGGCGGTGCTACCAGCGTCTTCCGGCGGTGCTACGAACGCCGGCGCTGATGCTACCGACGGCTTCACGTTGATGCTACCGATGGATTCTGGCGGTTCTACGAATGGTGGGTGCGGATGCTGCCGGCGGCTACCGGCGGTGCTACCAGCGGCTTCCGGCGGTGCTACGAACGGCCGACGCCGATGCTACCGACGGCTTCCGGCGGTGCTACCAGCGGACGGCAACGGCGGCGCTCTCGCCGGACCTTGATGACGGGTCAGGGGCCAAGCTCACTAATGGCGATGGAGGTCGCGGGATACTTGCGGGCGAGCGAGTGATGACGCGGGTGTTTTTTTCCTCTGCAGAGACAGAAAAGTCAAACATGTGATGCGGGAAAGCGACGTTTTTGTTTTTTCTGCATGACGCACGGTTGTAGCGAGATCCAACGGCCCAATGGGATCCATCGGACGGCTCTCCACCCAGAGAATCGGCGCGCGAGATCCCGGTGGACGCCTAGTATCTCCCAAGAAAAAACTCCCTGGTTACTGTTGTACACGTATTTATCTGCACTTGAATTTACTTTGCACCTTGCAAGGAGCGACGTATCTGGATGCACCCATGTCGATGCAGGACGGTTGGACCGAGGAGGCTAGCTAGCTCTGGCTGCCTAGAAGCGCTATGGACTAGGGTGCAGACTTCGCATCAAATCGGTCAGTAAACCATATCATGTTTGTCTACTCCTCGGTCATGTCAGTGTCATCAACGGAAACGGAACACATCAGATGTCGGTCAATTTCATGCACAGGTCAAGTCTCGGTGAAGACCGATGAACCACACTCCTTAGAGACCTTCCAGGTTATCCGGCCGTTTCCTCGAGATGCAAAATTCTCGTATCCTATCGACGATCGAGTGAAGAGACAACCTAGCCATCTTGGTAGTTGTTCGCTGCTTGAGCCGTGATCACCACAACTACTTGCGACTAGCTAGTCTCTGCTCTATGGTCGATGATGCCATATGCCGTTCCCGTCTCATTGCCAATTACGAACAGATCCAAGAGAAGACATTTGACAATATAGAGATAATTGCAGTAAGATTGCATGCAACGCGCGGAGAGAGTTATTATTAGAGAGAGAGATTGAGCAGGAAGGGAATCAAACAGTGCAGGGAAGATGATGTCAGTGCTGCGACGCGGCCAGCTGCATGCAGCAACCCAGCCGAGCTTTGACTGGAGTTGGGCTAGCCAATGCAGACTGGAGCACCACCACCACTGGGCACTGGCCGGTCGGCAGAACGGTCCGGCCAGGGACAAGCACATCCTTCTGCCGCCGCTGCTGCCTTGTCCGCTTCCCGGGAATAGAAGTCTCAAGTTCGATCAAACCCCTATTCAAACTGGAGATGCTGCCCGGCCCTGTCAGTCCTGTCCTGCCATGGCATCAGAGATGCTGTGTCCTGTACATGTCCTGCCGCTGCCTGCTGCACGCCAAGACCGCCACCCCCTCGCCTCCTCGCTTGTCTTCTTCCTCCCCACACCCGGCAGCCTCCGCTACATATTGGCACCCACCCGCCCGGCGCCTTCTCGCATACTACCACCAAGTGTCCCCGAGCTCAGTCTTGTAGTGTGGAGAGCGAGAGGTAGGCGGCCATGGTTCACATCACTCTGATGGATCAGCTGTCGGAGGAGGATGTAAGGATCATGGCGTCGGTGGCGCCGGCGCCGGCGTCCGGCGGCGGAGTTGGTGTCGCAGGGAAGAAGGCCGGAGAGGCGGAGAGGGCGGCGCAGTGGCCGTGCCCGCGGTGCAACTCCACCGACACCAAGTTCTGCTACTACAACAACTACAACCTCTCCCAGCCGCGCCACTTCTGCAAGGGGTGCCGCCGCTACTGGACCCGCGGTGGCGCGCTCCGCAACGTCCCCGTCGGCGGCGGCACCCGCAAGGCCACGCCCTCCGGCGTCTCCCGCCGCAAGAACCGCCCCTCCCACTCCCACGCCGCCACCGCCACCGCGACCGCCGCTCCGGCCGCGCCCGTCGTCCAGGTCCAGCACTCCGTCTCCGCGCCGCTCCCACTGCTCTCGGCCTCGGTCACCGCCCCACAGCCTCCGCCGCCGCCGCAGCCGTACGAGCTTTCCTTCGTGTCCACCCTCGCCGCGATGGACCCCGACCGCCGCCTGCTCGACCTCGGCGGCAACTTCAGCTCCCTCATCGCGCCGCCCGCCCCCATGCTGCCCTACGGCCACTTCGCCACCGGCTTCCTGTTCGGCGGCGGCGGCAGCAGCGTGGGGCCGCCTCATGCTCACGCTCCTGTTCTTCCGCAGCAGCCGCCGGTGGTGTCGCAGGCGGTGCCGGAGGGCTTCTGGGGCATGGGGTGGCCGGACCTGTCCATCTAGGACCGGTCAAGCTACCAGCCGGGCGCCGGGGCGCGCGTCGCCAAGATCGATCGTACGACTCGGATCTAATCTATCCACAGTTGCATTTTCTTTGTTTTAGGTGCATGTTCACTTGACAGTAGCTTGGTAGTCTTTCTGCATCCATCCATGGCCATCTTTTTGAGAGCTTTCGAAGTGGTTTCATGAATCAATCAATCAGGAGGTAGAGAGTATTTTGTTAGTTAGGTCCAGGAAGGGGTTATGAGATAGAGTGATCTGTGGATGGTGGTGACGATACTCGTATTAATCTGTGTGTCCTGTATCTGAATTTTCATGCATGATCTGCTGATGGTACCAAGCGTAGATCTGATGGGACGATGCTAGCTTTATTCTGTCGAATGGAAACGTTGTTTCACTAGTTGAATGTCTGCATTCTCCTTTTTCTTTATCGATGTGATTTTGCAGTTTTAGCTTCAGCATCGGCTCAAGATTTGCCTTTGCTTCAGCATTCTCGTTTTCCTTTGCCGAGGTGATTTTTCTTTGTCGACATTCTTCCGCTTCTGGGCAAGAAATCTTTTGAGGCGTCAGATACGCGAGAAGAGAACCATCTATATTTGTCCAAGATATATACTAGCAATGCAAATACTAGTACTGTGTTAATTTTCTCAGTAAAAGAGTTTCAATGATTCTGAATACTTGAACATTTCAGTAATACATACGGATAGTGAAGGGTCTTTCCGGTAAAAAGGCCCCAATCTACTCGTTCCTTGCTGTTCTGGGCCGCAAATATACCCATAGGGTTTTAGGCGGAGCAAATAGCTCGTCTCGTCCTCCAAGAACACAATCTATAGGTTTTTTTTACGTAACACAATCTATGTTTAATCAATGATAGATCTTTGATATTTAATCCATAAAGTTGAGGATATGGCAAAAAAAAAATCCTAGAGCAGAGTGGGCGATGGCTTTGCTTTGGCCATAGAGATAGTCTGCCTCTATCCAAAGATCATCCTTGTAGTTATCGAATGATCTCGATGGTTCCCCTCAAGGGGAGGTGGAACTAGACATGGATTCAAATACAAAATGCACAAACATAGCTCAACACTCCCCCTATTTCTTTTGAAATACTAAGCATGTGTAAACGAGCATAGATATGATGCACTTGCAACAATCATATGGTTGAGAAAAGGGATAAAGAGACAACGTAATAAGAGGTTCAAACAAAATGATGTTTGTGTGACATGTCAAAGCAGTAGATAAGACTAAACAAAAGCAAGCATTAAGCAATCAACATAGTCTTAAGCAAATGATAAACATAGTGTATAATGCAAGCCTCACCTCGACTTTTCCTCTATGGAGACTGCCCTCTGTGGCGATTATCCCATTCCTTCCTTGACCCTCAATTCCGGCAGATCCTCCGGCCTCTCTTCTCACCGTCGGCGGCGGCCATGGTGGCCGACGGGGTAGAGGAGGAAGGTCTGGTTCTTTTCCTTGTTGTTTCCCTTTAGGCTTAGCTTCTCGAATAAAGTAGATCTAGGGTTTCTGGTCTTCTTCATCCTCCCTGTGGTATCCATGGTGGCCATGCCGAGGGAGACCAAGCTCCAACTTGTTGCGCTCCTTCGCCCCTCACGGTTCCTCTCCATGAAGGTGATGTCCTCCCACGTTCGCTCGGCTTTGAGTTCCATCGGGACTCGCCGTGGTGACGGGCCTCCAGCCGGGTTACAAGACGAGGGAGTTGGGGATGGTCCAAGGTGTGCTGCTCTTTGCCGTCTCTTCTTCAAGGGGAGGACCTCTAGCCACCGACGACTCCAAGACCCCCGCTGGGTGTATGAAGATCACAACGCCCATCTCTTCTTCAAGTGACTTTGCAGTCCAACAACTAGGCAGTTGCATGGTGCATATGGGGGTTGAACCCCTGTGTTTGCGCTTGGCTTGTTGCTCATCCATGTGGGATTGACAAAGAAGATGGCATATTTCACATGCACATCCTGCTAGGGTGTAAGAATGTGGCTCTACTGAGGCTAATACTATGTATTATTATATGGCCTCAGTGCAAATTAACGGTCGTGCTATACATTCAATTGAGTAGGATTTGCCTAAAAACTATAGCCGCACAAGTTGCAACTGCTTATCATGGTCAGGTGATTGCCGTGTTGAAGATGTTATCTCTAAGCCGTTCGGGCTGTGTCAACAGAGGTGGACGGCAACTCCTCCGTTGTTGATCCTCAGATTTAACGGCAGAGACGCCCTGAGTTTAAGCTCGGTGAAGGATATTCAATATCTAGAGAATTGAAGAATGTCTTCAACTTTTAAGTTATGTCTTATAATGATGAAGTCTATGAGTTTTGCTTCAACGAAGTTGCTTCATATGCGCGTAGTATGGCAGAGACGACTCAAGTTATTGATGAGTGATGAATCTCATGTCTGCGAACTTGTCTTCTTTCATCAATACTGTCTCATAACAAACTTCTTAAAACTTTGTCCAAAATCTTGGATTTGAGGAAGTTCTTGGTTTCAAGTACGAATGATGATCGTATCACATAACTTGAACTCTAGATTTAACACCTTGTTGTAGTTATTGGCGTGCTGATGATTATTTTTATCCTTGACTGGCTTGTGAGGCTTGAGGTTGACCTTTTCTGTGAAGTTTCTTGCTTGGCATCTATTTCTATCTTTAGTTTGATGATCTCGTCCCTCTTCATTTTTCATTGAGATCCTTATTGTTCTTTTGAAGTGAATTTTAGTGAGAGTTTCCATTTGCATCATAGGAGAAATATCAATAGCCCTAGGTCTGATATATGTGAAGGGGATCGTATGCAGAAAACAAAAAAAATCTAACAACGATAACCTAAATAGCCAAGATCCATTACTATGTAGATATAGAGTAACGGAGGAGATCGATGAACATACCCTTGTAGACCGAAAAGCGGGGATTACGCTCCCGCACAAGCATTGTTGATGAAGCCGACGAAGCCAACCTCAAGGTCGAGTAGATGAACTCCTCCAAGTGCCGCAAGTGCAACACCTTGTAGCTCTACACACGTACGGTGTAGACGACGACCCCTGAGCTCCAGTTCCAGCGAAGCGGCGGAAGCAGACTTGGATCCAGCAGCATGACGGTGTGCGTATGGTGGAGAGAAGAACTCCCTCAACCCGTGCGCAGCTCCAATTGCGGAGTCACATCTTAAACGGATGAGAGAAAGAGAGGAATGATGCATTTTTCAAGGCATGGGACACCCCTATATAAAGGAGGAGGAGGGCTGCCAACCTTGGTGGCCTGGCCATGTGGGACTATTCCCACATGGCCAGCCGAACCATGGTGGTGCGCCGGCCCTAGGTGGGCCAACCCTTGTGGCCCACCTAGGCCGGCCGGCCTCCCTCCGCTTTGTGGGGTGCGGCTCCCCCCCCCCCCCCCCAAATGGGCCCTTTGACCTCCGGTCAAAGCCCATTTAGGTGGGCTGCCTTTAAAATTCGAAATAAATAAAAATAAAAATATATTTAATCATTAGTTACATTAATTAATATTAAATACACATTATCTAGTTTATTCGACCTCGGAAACATGTTTCGTTGCCCTCCGAACTTCATCGGATATGTCCCGGAACCATTCCTAAACCCTTCTCTATTTTCTCTTCGATATCCAATCTAATTTAAACCGTCGTCTAACCTTAAGTGTGCCACCCTACGATTCAGGATCACTCCAGACATGATCGAGACATATCTCCGATCAATGACTAACAGCGGGATCTAGAAACCCATGATAGTCCCTGTGCGTCCACGAATATTTTCCATCGTTTGAACCTTAAATGTCAAGTCCTATACCTTTTGCCTGGCGATACTTAGTTTGTCTGAGACTCGTTCTGCGGTATCTAGATACCTAGCTTGATCTCGTCATTGACAATACTATCTTTACTCGTCTGTGATATTACATCCTCGTGACCTAGTCACATGCTTGCAAGCTCATTGATGTAATATCACCGAGTGGGACCAGAGTATCTATCCTGCTATGTGGATTGGCAAATCCCGCTCTTGATCCTACGCCTCAACCTATTCCTTCGGATACCTGATGTGCGACACCTTTATTGTCAACCTATTTAAAGTATGACATTTGATGCAATCAAGGTACCCTCCAGAGATAGTGATTAAATAGATCTCACGGTCAAAGGTTTGAGTATATGTTCTCCTATATATTTGGGTGTGCGTCCATCACATCATTCACCTAATGACATGACTCCATTATCAATTGACATCCATGTCCATGATCAGGAAACATTGATCATCTGTTGATCTCAATGGACTAGTAAAGAGGCTACTAGGACCAGGTTGTTTACATACCACACGTGTATTAATGTTTCCGCTCAATACAGTTATAGCATGGTATAAAACATATTATGAATAATCGAGATATGACAAATTAAATATCTTTATTAATTGCCTGTAGGGCATATCTCCAACAATATGTTACACTTCTTAAGGTGGTTTTGAGTTTTCAGCGAGGGTACTAAGATTGGTTTTGCACTAGATAGTTCTGTTTCAGAGCCAACTTCCTCAGTTTGTTCTTCAATATGTGGTGGAGGGATGTAGAGAGCCATAGCTGATGAAGATTTAGTTCTTGATTCTAATACTATCATGTGTTCATTTTCTCGCTCCTGTCTCATTTTCTTTGTTTTGTTATGCACGAATGGTTGTTGAGGCAAAGGAAAACCTTCTCTTCTTAATTGGTGCACCTGGGAATTATATTTTTCTGATATTTTTTAGGAATTTTCCGCTCTTCGAGTTATGTAGAGATTTATGTCTTTGCTTTTGCTAGTCTCTCTACTTCCTTTTGAGGAAGTTTGTTTGCTCTAGCTTCAGCTGCTTCAAGTTCTTCCCTCATGCGCTCGTTTTTTCCGTCTTCTTCTAGTTGTGCTACAATTTTTTGTAAGCACTTGGTCTAGTCTCTCAAGGAATACGAGGCATCCCAATGTTATCAAATTCCACATTTCTGATATGCAACCGTTTTATCTTGTTATTGAAGTTCATAGATCTTGTTATTGAAGTTCATAGTTTTTTGGGCAACATGTTCACACTTTGTTTCTCATTCTGACTCAGATTTTCCATGGTGAGAATAACTAGTTTGAACTATGGCTGCTATGTTTTCCTTTGCCTGATAATTTATGTTTCAACCTCCCATTTGCCCATTACATCTTCATAGGCTCTTTCAGATACACGATAGAAATAACAGGAAACTTCATTGTTCTGGCGAGCTTCATGGGATTCCTCGGACTATCATATCTATCCATGACAAAGTTTTTACGTGCAAGCTTTGGCAACAGTTATTCAAATTGGTGGATACTACGCCAAATCTTAGTTCTGCTCATCATCCATAGACTGATGGGCAAACTGAAATAAAATCAACGTTTAGAGACATTTCTTCCAAGCTTTTTACACTCCAACCCAATGAAATGGTCATATTGGCTATCGCAGGTCGAATTCTGGTACAACACGATGTTCCATTTGGTGCTAGGACGATCATTTGAAGTGTTGTACGGGGAAAATCATTTGAAGTGTTGTATGGCAAAAAGAACCACAACATTTTGGTATTCACCCACCTGATGGTTTGACTCCACCTGATTTGTAAAATTGTCTAGACGACTATGCTCTAATGCAGCAACGATCCATCAGAACCTGTCATGTTTGCAACAACGGATGAAGATATATGCATACAAACACAATTAAGAGCGGTGCTTTGAGGTGGATGACCAAGTGTATCTGGCAGCCACAATACCAATGTCAGTTGTGAAACGTGCTTCCGAGAAGTTGTGTTTTTGATTATTTGGGCCATCCAGAAACCTTCAGCGTGTCGTAGGAGTGGCATACAAATTGTTTAAAAATCCATTGGTGGTCCAACTTGCATTGGAAGTCCTAACTTCCCACTTCTCTCAATTGACGACATTGTTCAGGTTTTCCGGTAACTATCTTTGTTCCAGGTAACTATCCATGAGAGTGCTTGATCAATCGAGGTAAGAAGTTGGTCCAACAAGTGCAGGTAACTTGGAGTGGCCTTCCTTACGACCTCAACACCTGCGAAGAACTCCATTCACTGCATCGTCGGCACTCAACAACACTAGCATAGGGGCATGCTGGTTATTTAGGAGGGCATTGTCACGACCATCAGGAACCACAGCTGGCAAACAAACAAAATAAGATACTGAAGGGGATCGTGTGCAGAAAACAAAAAATTCCTAACAACGATAACCGAAATAGCCAGGATCTATTACTATGCAGATATAAAGTAACAGAGCGAACGGTGTACATACCCTTGTAGACCGTAAGCGTCGACGATCAAAAGATCTGTTTCGATGATGACGCGTGATGAAGACGGGCGGTGAAGACGACGGCGGCGCCGACCTCAAGGTGGTGAAGACGAACTCCACCAAGTGCCACACGTGCAGCACCTCGTAGCTCTGCACACGTACGGTGCAAACGACGACCTCCGGGCTCCGACCCAGACGAGGAGCGGAAGCGGAAGAATTGGACCCAGCAGCACGGCGGTGTCCGTATGGTGGCGAGAACTCTCTCAAACCCGTACGCGGCTCCATTTGCGGAACCATGCTTGAGGTAGGATAGAAAGAGAGAGGATGGTACCCTTTTCAAAGGCAAGGGTGCACCCCTATTTAAAGGAGGAGGAGGGTTGCAAAACCCTTGGCTTAGCCATGTGGGAATATTCCCACATGGTGCGGCTGGCCAAGGGCTCTTGATCATACGCCTCAACATATTTCTTTCGGATACCCGAGAGGGACATCTTTATTGTCATCCTATATAAGGAGTGACGTTTAATACAATCAAAGTACTTTCCAAAAATAGCAATTAAATATGATCTCACGGTCGAAGGCATGAGTACTACGTCCTACATATATTGGGTGTGCATCCACCACATCATTCACCTAATGATGTGACTCCATTACAATTGACGTCCAAGTCCATGATCAGGAAACCTTGATCATTTGTTGATCTCAATGGACTAGTAAAGAGGCTACTAGGGACCTGGTTGTTTACATACCACATGTGTATTAATGTTTCCGCTTAATACAATTATAGCATGGTATAAAACGTATTATGAACAATCGAGATATGACAAATAAAAAAACTTTATTAATTGACTCTAGGACATATCTCCTTCAGATACTCCCTATCCATAATAAGAGGCTGATTTAGTAGAATTTTGTACTACTAAATCGGCGACACCTATTATGAATACTTGCGAAGACTAAGGCATGGCCTAGTGGTGTGGAGGGGCTGATGCCTTTCCACCCACCCGAGTTCGAATCCTCATGCTCGCAATTTCGGTGATGTTGCACCCCTCTTCTATCAAAATATCACGGGCCTCCTCCCCGTAGGAAATCATCATTATGAATACTTGCTCGGCCTCGTTGGGCCACCATGTCATCAAGAAGCCCAAAAGCGGCCCTACTGACAAGGACCATTGGAAGGCCCACACCCCATGGCCGTGTGGACGGTAGAGAGAGGATCATCATGTAACACCTAATCTTTGAATTCTCCTATCCCAACCACTCCCATTCTCCTATCTTCCTCTAGGATAGATTTAATTCCTATCAAACCTCAGCATGACACTGAAGATCTGTATCTTAAATCGTGCAAACCATTCAATATAGTGTTACATTTGTATTCGTGTGTATTGATTTCATCACTAAAGATGCGGTTTACGTATTTGTAAGACGACTATGAATGACTATTTCAAAGTCAGGAATTCAGGATAGATAGAAGACTGACGAGAAATTTTAGTCTTATGAAGTCAACTGAGCAAGGAACGAAACGGTACAGCTCAAACACGCTCTACCACCCTCTCTCGCCTTTGCTCTTTAACTCTGTAGTGGATGTGCTTACTAAGATGTTAATCAAGGCTGCTTCGCAGGACCTCATTAGTGGGCTATGCCCTGATATCTGCCCTAGGGGTATCATTTGTCTGCAATACGCGGACGATACCATCCTCCTCACAGCTCGAGATGAGGAAAAATCTAGAAACCTTAAAACGGTCCTCTCATGCTTTGAAAAAGTCTCAGGCATGAGGATCAATTATAGTTAGAGTGAGCTCATCCCCATAAATATGGATGAGGAGGAAACTACTCCTTTTCTGGATATTTTTGAATGTCAAAAAGGAGCCTTCCCCACAAAATACCTAGGTATTCCATTACATTACGATAAACTGCGGAGAGAGGATATCCAGCCCTTGATCGACAAAATCCTAAGTAGAATTGCAGGCTGGAGAGGGAAACTCTTGTCCTATGCAGGTAGAGTTATCCCAATAAAATCCTGCTTAGCTAGCATTCCCATTTATCTCATGTCCTTTTTTAAGTTCCCAAAATGGGCCCTAGAATTAATTAACACCCAAATGGCGCATTGCCTTTGGAATGATTTTGAGGGACACCGTAAGCTGCACCTAGCTAATTGGAGACTAGTTTGTATGAAGAAAGAGTTTGGGGGCTTAGGAATTCCAAACCCGAGAGAAATCAACCTTTGCCTTTTCGGCTCATGGATAAAAAGATACATCTCTAAGGAAGACATGATTTGGAAAACCATTATAGACCACAAATACAAAACAAATAGGCTTAATATCTTCACTAGTAATACTGTTGGTTGCTCTAGATTCTGGAAAGGGATCCTGTCGGTTGTGAGAGAGGTCAAATTTGGTTTTAGATGGATGGTAGGAGATGGAAACAAAATCAGGTTCTGGGAAGACACGTGGTTCAGCACTTCACCTTTAGCTGTCCAATATTGGGATGTTTACATAGCCTGTAACGAACAAAGTTCCACAATTGCAGAAGTGTGGGATGTCGTAGAGTTAAACTCACATTTAGAAGAAACTTTTTCCCCCGGATGATAGAAGAGTGGTTATAGTTAGAGCAAATAGCCAAAAGCGTGATCCTGTCCAATGATACGGACTCACTCATTTGGCAATTAGAGAATAAAGGGACTTTTTCTTTCAGTTCCTTTATCATGTTATAAATTTTAGAGGAGTACTCCCTGTTTATATCCCTGCAATTTGGAACATTTGTGTTCCCCCTAAGATCCACATCTTCCTCTGGTTATTGTCTCACAATAAACTTATGACGAGAGACAACTTAAAAAAAAAGGCAGATGAAAAAGCCAGAAGATTGCGTGTTCTGTTCTGAACCCGAATCTATTCACCACCTCATGTTCGAATGTGTTGTAGCAAAATGTACATGGAAAATACTTTCAGATTTCTTTACAAGAGATATAGGGCATAAATATGAATCTGTAGCTAGATTCTGGATCTCTAACATTAAGAATTCTGCTCTTAATTCCATTACATCTGCTGCTTTGTGGTGCATCTGGAAATGTAGGAATGACTTGGTGTTTAACAATGCTGTTTGGTTGAACATCAAGCAGGTCTGGTCTTTGCTTCTGAGGACAGTAAAGAACCGGAGCATCCTCCACCAGGGGGCAGCTCTGGACAAGATTCAGGAATTCAGCCAATTTCTGGCACATCACCTGAAAGCTCCACTCCGTCTCAGTGGCTAACTGAGGTTAAGAGATCGCTGGCCCTAGCTGCCTGCTGGGCAACCTGAAGATCTCCGACGACACTGAGCTGTCGATTCCCGAGACCGAAGCCCGATCATCTCGGACAAGAAGATGGTGACCCTGAGCCGGCCTCTCCACTGGAGCAGTTGACGGAGTGCTGGTCGGCTGAAGCAGCGATTACTCCGCTCAAGAAGATGAAGCCGACGACTACACCTGGCGCCGCCGCAGTTCCTTCTGAGCTTTTGTTCTGAAGAGAAGTGCTGCTACCTTGCGTTCATTGTCATGTTGATCTTGTAGAAACATAACTATTCCCATGTCGTTGCTCTAGTTTACATTTGGGCCTGCGTGCCAGAAACCTGTTCTATTTTACTGCATGAGATGAGACAGTCCGATCCTGGAACTGCTTTGGTTTCATTATATATGGAGCCGGGGAGGGCCTCCCTGTTTGTCTAAAAAAAACACCATTTGAGCTTTGCGGTTGTGCCCTGAATCACTAGTGGTACTCTTGCAATTCGGCACGCACGCACCAATCACCATTATGCCTTGATTTGGTGTGGTTTCGTGCTCCCAATTGGGTGGCTTCCCGGGCTCCTAGCGCCTTCGCTTGCACTGTAACGAGTCAAACCAAAAATAGCTTCGAGACAGCATCTCGAACTACATCCATCACGAATTGGGGCTCCCCTTCTTCAGGTCTTGAATTTTTGTCGCAATTTTGTTCTGTTTTGAGCTTAGACCGAAATTTAATTAGCATATGGCACGGCAGGAAGTGCTGATGGAGCCCCAATCGCCCGGCTCGCCGGCCTCTCCGGGCAAGCCGTTTTCACCAGAGCTGCCTGAGCCTTCTCCTGAAATGCCACTGTTGGAGGAAGCGCCGGAGGAGGAGGCCGCTGTAAATCCCGACAGGAAGTCGTCATCGTCGTCTTCTTCTTCGTCGTCCTCGTCCTCCTCCTCGCGGGTGTCTCGGCCGAGTACGTTTTCCATGTCGACGCGTCCCAGATGAGCACCCCGTTGGTGGTGGTAGCGCCAGACGACGACGACCACCACCATACCGATGCCGGCGCCGGCACGGACGCAAAACTACCCGATGACTGGGCGTCGTTTCCGGAGCCGTCACCGCCCAAGGCCGCCGATGACGACTCGCCGTCGTCCGACGGTGGCACGGTGTCGGTGGCGCCGGAATCCCAGACCATGGCTAAGCCGGCGGCGACGATGGAAGGTTTCAACCCGGACAGGATCCCGGCGTCTGTCTTCCAGCCCAAGACGTCGTCGTCGCAGCAGGAGTGGAGCATCGCGTCCAACGAGTCGCTGTTCAGCATCCACGGCGCCAGCCAGAGCCAGTCCGACGACTTCTACGCCCCCAGCAGGTCCCACTTCGACTACTACTACGACGAGGCCATGGCTGCCGGCGCCAGCGCCGAGCCGGACTGGAAGCTACCGCCGCTCGCCGAGGTGTCGGAGCACGGCGACACCGTGCCGGGCAGCGCCGTGTCAGACGCCAGCGACGGGAGCGCAGCGGCCAACAAGGCGGTCATGGCGCTCCGGCGGCACGAGAGCGGCTCCTTCGGCAGCTCCAGCAACTTCTCCTTCGCCTTCCCAATGTACGTACGCCCCGCTGCAGGCACGATTCTTTAGCACGAATGCACGATCGATCATGCTTGATACCGCCCATTCCCGACATGCAAAACTCTTATCCGCAGACTCGCCGACCCGTCGCCGGGGAAGAAGGAAAGCATGGGCGGCTACCAGCAGTTGCAGAAAGAACAGGAGCAGTCGACGCCGACCCCTTCGGACCGCAAGTCGGCGTTCGAGGAGATGACGACGGAGGAGGAGCGGCGGCCGAGGAAGACGGGGTGGTGCTGGTGCGGGGAGTGCTGCGGCGCCTGCTGCTGGTTCGCCTGCTCATGGCCCACCTGCTGCTGCCAATGGCGGTGGAACTGCTGCTCCTGCTCGTGTTCCTGCCCGAGCTTATGCCGGTGCAGCTGGTGCCTCTGATCGAGAGATAGAATTTGGCGGGAAAAGATACCGAACGGCGAACAGAGAGCTGGTCTTTCAAACAATAGGAGTTGAGATGATAACATTAGATGATGAGTAGGGATCATTTCAAGACAGGTAGATCCCATTCTGCCCGTGTTCTAGGACGCTGGGATGTACATTAAGGCCGGTGGGACAAAAAAGGATATAGAGATGCAGTGTACAATGTTGATAGGGAATTCAAAGTGCAAACATGTATGGTTTTGTTAGGACAAAGCATGCTGAAATTATGGAGCAGGGAATATACATACAGTACATAATCTAGTCAAACAACAATATATAGTTCCTTATCTCCAAACATAAATGTATACGGTGCTACAACAAAACAGGCCCCTGTACGTAGTAACATAGACATACATCAGGCCATCAAGAATGTGTCATGAGCAAAGCAGCCAGGTTCAGACACTGTTCAGAGGCTGTTACGTTGACAAAAGTGCAGCAGGTACAGCTAACTCTATGGTTCTTGATAATCTTCAGATGAAATATCGATGCAGGATTACTGCAGGTACCCACTGCCATGTCATCCCAGGAAAACTTACTGGCCAAGCTGATGCTGCAGCCTGGCGAACAGCATCGTCGGTATCAGCATGAAAAAGAATAGTCACCTTGCAGAATGGTGTGCTGTTCCTAAGCAATGGTACGAGCGGACAATCAGTAATGTCCGATGCTGGTAGATGAACCAAAAGTTTCTCCAAGCAGCTAGGAAACTCATAATTGGCAGCCACCACTAGAAGTCTCATCAGTTCACATGAAAATCTCGGTGACAACTCGACTTCATTGATCCTGGCAAACAATTTAACAAGATAGTCTAGCTCCACCGCATCATAAAGGTCCAAGTAGTCTGCAGAAACTGGCAACTCAAGATCTAGAGTCCTGATATCTCGATCACTTGTAAACAGCTGCAAGAGGGAATCTAGATCCAATGACTCGATCCGAAGATTTTTCAATCTAACCAGACCATCAGCTTGGACGGTTGGACAAAGCTTATCAATGGTCAGCTTCAGAGTAGACAGGGAAGGAGTATCTAAAATGAGAATCTCTGGTCGAACACACTTTAACTTGAGATAAACCAAATTAGGCGCATGGATAGCTAAAGAACTTGGACCATTTGATAACTCCCAGCAAAAAATCTTTAGTTGAGAAAGGCGAATCTTCGGGCTTTTGAGATCTCTGACTTCAATAAGATTGAGAATCTGGAGGCAAGGGAAACATTCATTCAACTTGCTGAGGTCCTCGTCCTCGATTCTAATGAACTCAAGTGTCAGATGGGTAAGATTAGGCATTATCTTGAGCCCATCAACACACAGCCATGCATTTCTCAGCCTCAATTTGAGAAGATTATGACCTGCATAAAAAAATCTGAGATAATCACAAATAGGGTTTTAAGTTAACAGGCTAAATATCTGGAATCAAACAGACCATAAACTCAGTACGGCAGATGAAAGTGTATGTCTGAATAGTGATAAACTGATAACAAAAGGGCAACCCGGTGCAGTAGCTCCCGCTTGCACATGGTCCGGGAAGGGTCCGACCACTTTGGGTCTGGTAACAACTCATTTATTATATCTTGAAACAAGAACAAATACTTAGTGAGGTTCCACATATACCTAAGCCAGAGTTTTCATTTGATTCAATAGCACTATGACCCAAACATGTTCTACTGATGTGTCTTCATTCATGGAGTAAATGAAATGGTCAGAAAAGCTCCTATAAGGAGACTGTCCCGTCTGGCCAGGTGGCTAGCTGGTGGCTAGCTGGAGCAACTTGATGTGCTCCCAGTTCGGCCACCCACGTTTGAGGCTCCACCTCCTCAGGGTGGTTCTCATGTTTCCTCTCCTTAGAAAAATGACAATGCGGCCCAATCCCATGTTAGTCGAGTTTTATTAAATTATTTTACAAACTCTTTTCAATTTTAAGTGCGCGAGTGAGCCAAATCTTAAAGCCAATAAGTCTACCTAAATATCAATGTTCAAGTTTCACACCAAGCAAAATCTACCAGAATTTCTAGAAAAAAAGAAAAATCTACAACTGACATCTAAGGTAACTGAGCCCACTAATGGCATTATTATTTCTACCAAGGTACAATATCATATGCTTCTGTTGGGTTTCATATCTAGCCTATCCCAACTTGATTGGGACAAAGTACCCAGCAAAGGTACTGTCGTACTTCAGCACATAACTGAATTTATTCAAAACTGATAAATGAGTTTTCAAGATAGGTTCTCTAAATTGTTCTCTGTTACTTGATCACTTTACCTTTTGTCTTTTAAATTCCTGATTGAGGAAGCACGAATTTAGCTAAAAGATCAGTTTCTAGAGCACCACATGTTAAAGCAGTTTCTTCAGAGCATTACATATTATTATTCAGCGGAGAAACAGTAAGCTTATGAACCAGGAACATAACTTCAGCCAAACAGCTTGTTCCGACAATTACAATCCTACGGAGTACATGACAAGTTAACTCTAGCAGGACAATACATTCCTTGAAATGAAACTACATTTTCAACATAGAGAGAGAGAGAGAGAGAGAGAGAGAGAGAGAGAGACTGATAGAGATGGGAGATGACAAGGAGCGCCTCTGCCTTCCGCCAGCACGACTGCGGCCAGAAGTCAGCGATCTCCACCTCCTGGAGTGAAGGTCCTGCGGCAGTCGCAGCCCACGCCAGCACGGACTTCCCACTGGTGACGTGCAGATCATCGGCCTCGTCGAACTCCCCCTCCTCTATCCACATCGCATCATCCGTGCAACACTGCCCCCCGGACGCGTTGACTGCAAGGGAGCGGAGGTGCGACCCGAGGAGCGACGCGATGTTTCTCATGAGTGTGCAGAAGGCGGTGCCATTGAGCTCACCCCTGACCTCCCGAAGGGGGCGTGTGCCGGCGGCAGCATCGAGACGGATGTGGGGGCATTGGTAGGAGGCAGCAAGGAGCGTGCGCGAGGCAAGGCGGCACGAGGCAAGGCGGCACGCTGCGATGTCTCTGGTGCCGGCGACGCGGCCGAGGATATTGGCAAGGATTAGCGGTGGGAGGTAGCTGAGCGGGTCGCCGGCCTCTAACATGTGAACCATAGAGATATCAGCCACGTAGGACCGTCCACGTTTCAGGATGGGGTTGGATGAAGGCCTGCAAAGCGGGATCATCAAACTGTTTCTATTGCATAATCCACCAATGAGATTAGCATCAGCAGGTGCTGGAGTAGCAATATTCTATCTGTGAGAAGGGCCATCACTGACAAGAGCACATATGCCTCTTGAGAAGTTGGGAGACTGGTCTTCAATAGGATCAGGAGAGACATGTACAATATCATCTTGGGGTGTCGCTGTTCGTTCACAGTCTGGATTTCCAGTGTTGAGTGGTTTGTTCCTTCCATGGTTTTGTCTTGCCGCTGGCGCTTCTGGGGACGCTGCTGTCCCTCGTCGCTGACTAAACACTCGGTGCCAGCATTCTCGTTGACTTGACTTTCTTGAGCATCCTTTGAATTTAGAACAGCCACTGGAACTTGACCCTCAGATGCAACCAGAGGATTCTGCTGGTCTCGGACTAGATCTACAGAAGCTTGATATTCAGAGGTAACAACAGGATGTATCTGATCTCGAAATTGACTCGAGGAAGCATCTACATCGGTCTGGCGATTGAGCATGAGGGATGAGATAGTGTCACAAATGTCGCCTGCCATTAAGGAGACACGTTTCTGGTGAATTAATTTCACTGAAGAAACAAATGCGCTAAATTCTTCAGCCCAGATAGCACTATGCTTTTCCATGACAGAATTGATAATAGAATGCACCTGGTTAAAAGAAAAAGGATTATAAGAACTATAACAAAAAAAATGTAATATATAACTAAAAGATTGAACTCATGAACCCTACAAAACATATTGAAAAAAGCTTGAGACTAAAAACATGAAATGAGGCTCAGTGAAAATGTTCCAAATATAAAAGAGCAGGTGGGGGTAAATGTACACTAACATGAGAGGAAGAGCGGGAGGTTTCAGCTTCGGGCTGGACGAATTTGGCCTTGCAGACTTTGCAGCAGATTTAACTGTTCGAACTGCATGTTCAACAGAATTCTGCTCGGTGGCATCAGCTCCAGTGGCCTCTGATGGCATCTTCATCATATGGAGTAGATAATATATTTCAGAACTAAACTACGCAGAAAATATTATAAAAAAGGAAATCAGATGATAACAGAAGTGAAGCAGGAAGCTCTAAAAGAAGGTAAACTAACTTTACAGCTAAAGCTCCATATGCATGTTTTGGGGTCTGTGTACCTCAGCTTGGGTTACAAACATAAAATAAGTTGATGATAGGTGGCAGATGACCTCAATCCACACAATGTCTTAAATAAAATGTAATAATGGTAACAAAATGATTACATACAACTACAATCGCATTTATCAGTCGTAACCAAAGATATGCGTAGCCCACAAACTACATAAGTTGATGCATAAAGATCTAAAAATGTGCTTAAAAAGAACATACCCAATGTAACCTGTGGCAATTGCACTTGCTTAAATTTCTTCAGAGTGATGTCCTGGTAATAAGAGAACATACATGAGTTACTTCACCAAATAAAATTTCTGCATAATCTCAAAAAAAGCTAAGGAAGCTACTGGTAATGAGCATATAGAAATGTCACAGTTAACCAGAAACCATAGAACTATGGAGAGACCATGTAGACAGGATTGCTGAGGACCGAAGGTT
Organism: Poa pratensis; assembly: GCA_947311845.1. Taxonomy (NCBI): domain Eukaryota; kingdom Viridiplantae; phylum Streptophyta; class Magnoliopsida; order Poales; family Poaceae; genus Poa; species Poa pratensis. The sequence continues at coordinate 17,759,237 of CAMZMU010000106.1, read as the reverse complement.
GAGTTAGCAGAGGCCGAACAAAATTACAAAACTGTATAAGTTTTTTTTTTCTCGAACATGCATCTAAATGAAGGTCATTGTGCATTAGAAGAAGAACGTCCAGTAAGGCGAAATGTACAAACCACCAGGAATGGTGACGACCAAACAGAAAGCAGAAAAGACGATGGACGTGTTCGAAACAAACAACGACGGAAAAACGACAGAAACAAAGCCACGACGTACGACAAGAAACACAAATGGACGGAAATTTAGGGGAAGAAACGTTACTCCCTTTATTATTAGGTATAGATAGATGTTAAAAACACTACACCATACTAGTGAATTGAGATGGAATATTATTTGTGGGGATTGGCTAAAAGAAAGAATTTCACTGAATCCCCTCTAATCTCCAATCCTCTTGGGACTAAATATACCCATAGAAAATTAGGATTTATAGAGGTAATCACGCTGCAAGTACTCTCTCCATCCTAAAATACAAGACACGCTTGATTTTTGTTGGTAAAAACTTATAATTTTAACTTTGATTTATACTAAAAATGTCCATAAAATTAGTATAAAGATATGAATGAAAGAATATTACAAGACAAATGCAACAATACCATTTATACATTCTCAATACATATAATTTAATATATATTAGTGATTAAACCGTGTATCAATTATCGTGCAAAAAAAGCGCACCTTATATTTTAGGACGGAGAGGGTACCGCATGAACTTGTTTCTTGGGAATAGTTTTATACATTATCTTACAAAATGCAACCAACTAATATTTAAGCTTTGCTCGTGGAATAGTTTAGTACAAATCGCATCGGTTATGATGTGGGAGATATTATCGAGGATGTATTCGATTCTTCGCAACCGACTAGGAGAGGAAAGAGAAGCGAAAATTACACGTAGCTTCAAGACATTTGTTTGGTGAAACCATGGAAGAGTGTGTCACTTGATGCGGTTGCCATCAAGGATCAAACCGGCAAAATATATTGGTAAAACATCAAGGACAAGTTTCATCGGACCATACCAACCCAATCAAGACATACATTGAGATCACATAAAGGCTTATATGATGTGATTAAACAATGTTGTAACCGTTGGAGTGGTTGCTTGGAGTAAGTGAGGAAATGCACCTCTAAGTGGTTGCACAACTGATGACTATGTGAGTATGTTATCAGTTTGTCTCAAATGTTTGTGATCTTGTTGACTTTGATTGTCCTCACACTTGCCTTCTTTGGCAAATGTAGGATCGCATCACGCATGAAAGGTACAAGTAAATGTGGCATCTAAAGGCAAACAAATTTTGCTCCAACATTGTTGCAAATTGTTTGAACATAATGACAAGTGGAGATTAAAAGATTAAGAAGCCCCACCGAAGAAAGGAGATTTCATTAGCTTAGATGATCTGTAGGATAGTGATGAACCGGAGGGAAGAAATAAGAGGGAGACCGGTGGAAGGAAGATAGAGAAGGAGAACATGAAGAAGAAAGTCGAGGCCGCAAACTTGAGAGAGCCGATTGGTGAGTTGATTAAGTCAAAGGAAACATTCATGGAGAAACATTTGCAAACTAAAATGGCCACGACCGAGAAGAAAGATCATCATAATGAGGCAAAATGGGAAGTAATCCGGAAAAATTGAGAAGAGTGAATCACACACTAATACGCGTATCAGGAAAATGTTAAATATCTAAAATCTTATATTTTGGTACAGAGAGGGCAACACACATGCTCACATTGCAGAGTCAACTAGCCGCAGCGTTGCTGCCTTGCTTGCTGGCATGTTCTCGTGGCCCAGTTGGCGGCTACTGGTAGCTCGGTTGTCTATCGTGGTGTTCGTTGGTTCGCCAAATCTACATTTTGGGATACCGATGACCGTCTCGACCAAGCCAACACCTAAGATGAAAGCCTTCGAGCCTACACCGTGACGCTGTACGGTCCCTCCGAAACCGCAACTACGACGATCCCAAGGAGACGACGGAGTAATGGGGAACCTGCACTGGGTCACCGGATAAAAAACGGTTTGGTTCATGGGCGGTGCTTCGGTGAGTCCGGGACCACCATGGACGAGGTTAGCAATATGTGATGTTGCATACGTTTGTTGTAAATGCAAATGTGATACGTTGTGAACGTACACAAAAGATGTTCTATGGTTTTTTTGGAGTCTGCTATAGGTGAGTTTTTATTTATGTTCAAAATTCTGCAAACACATGTTTGTTTTGCTGCATTACGATTTTGAAATGTGGCGAATCTTTTTTTGCATGGTTTTGTAACACCTTTCTGCGTAACCACTTTTTTCTTGCATTATTCTTTTCAAAATGATGTGAAACTATTTTATACGGTTGTATAATCTTACTAGCACGTTTTGCTGCGTTACTATTTTGTAATGTCACAAAACTTGTTGCATTATTTGTATATCTTTTAAAAATCGTTGCAGCGATTTGTTGCAATAGTATATTTTCTTGCTACAAGAGGAGGATTTTGTTGTGAAAGATGTAGGTCCGCTCTCTTGTGGGATATGACCGATTTTTTCCTCTCCTGGTCACCCGACCGACGGCTAGCACAACCCTTAATACATTATCTTGGCTCGGAGCAAAATTTAGTAAAGATCACAACTATTGTACATAATCACACCACCCTGGAATGCCATGTGAAGAGGTTACATGTGCCACCTGTGATGAAATTTCTCTGAAATCTCTGGCCAATTTTTGTTTGCAGAAGACAGACTTAGATTTGCCCAACATCTCTTTGGGTCAAACCCTATTGTTATACAGTTAGTTGCCACGGGGTGTTGAGGGGCAGCGGGCGATGACGGCAACCCCTTGTGGGTAACGCGGCGACATATTTGCGGATCTCGGCTCTCGCTTTTTGCTTCCCATGTATGCTAGCGGCATTGTGATTATGGCGCCTTCTCTTTATGTCGTGAAGGTGGGCCACAATAGCATGGCGCATGGGAGATAAGAAGGATCGAGGATTGTTAATGGGAAAAACCTTAGTATACTGCAATATCCATGACAAATAGACTACTATATAATGATTAAAATGTCAGCGACCTAGCTAGCTATCTACTGGAAATAAAGTAGACAATGGCTAGCCAGAGCATCCACGTTTCAGGGTCCTCATTTATCCTCTACCGATCCAAACATATATCTTTGGGTCCGGGGCAAATTGAAATAAATACATTTATACTAAATTTTTATACTTATTTGTGACTTAATTTAGTCATATTATAATCTTAACAAGAGTGTAGTTTTCTATCTATAAGTTTCCAAAGTTAATCACATCTGAATACCGGTAATATTCATTATTTATTATACCATTGCAATATATATCAATAACAAATTGTGCTGTGAGAAATTTAAACCGTATGCCGTAAAAAAAAGTTTCACCTTGTTGTTTTTTTGATAATAACAAACTTATATAGTGTATATGTATATATTTGTATATGTGTATATGTGCGTGTGTCGTCGAGTCTATTTTAATAAATAAATATACTACTAGTGGTTTCCTGTGTATAATTAGATAAGCACATTTATATAAACTTCTAGAGTATAAATTTAAACGTCGGAAATACGTCTTGCAAGTTCGGTTGTTAAGAAGAAAAATATATATGTATGCTTTCTACTTTGTATAATATTGTATTAATCATAGTAATCAGCTGATAATCTATTTTATATATGATTTTGTTGTTTTATATGCTCGTCTGCAATGTGTGTGGCATTGTATGTAACGATCTATCTCTCAAATAAAAGTCAAACACCGAATTAAACATGAAAATCTCACTAACATAAATTTGAGCACATATAGAACATCCTCGATAGAGACTAACAGTCTTACTAAGAATCATGGTTGTTGCCATGTTCAACGGCGGAACCAGGGGGTGGCAAGCAGGTGCCGTGGCCCCCCCTATGCATGGTTACATCAAGCAATTTTTTATGCATATAAGGCAAGATTAGGTATGATTTTGGAGAAAATTGTATGTTTAACCCCCTCTAACAAAAGATTAGCATGTTTAGCCCCCCTTAATGCTCAATCCTGGTTCCGCCCCTAGCCTTGTTGGTCTAATTTGTTTTTGAACGTTGTTGGTCGAATTGATTTATTTCTCTATGGTACAGGATATTGGTCTATACCATCCATCGTTTCGACTTACTATTGCAAACTGATTATTTTTCAGGTAATTAATATTTATGGAAAATATAAAATGGTTACCGATACACTTCAATTTTAGAGGCCCTTTAATTTTGGGGGCCGGGGCGGTCGCCCTGTTTGCATCAATTCATTACATCATAGTGCTCACTGAACATTTTGTTTCTGTTCCACATGCTAGCACGCAGAGGTACATATAATTCAGGTTTCAGAGCGGCGTCCGAATCGATCCCGCAAAGCATAAAAATAGGAAAGCTTAGTACTAATTAATTTGAGTTGGTTTTGCTCAATTTCTACAGGAATCTGCTTTCGCGGGACTTAGCGGGACGCCGCCTGACACCTTTACATATAATCTAGGACAACAATACATATCCGTGCACAGTGGTAGAGGACAACATGACCTATACATAGCCACATAGGCATACACATCTGGTCATCAACGATGTGCCGTGAGCAAACCAAGCAAGCGGCGCACCGACAGCTTCTCCCCTCCTCTACAGTAGAGAAGGGCGAATTTCTTGGATCTTCTGGTCGCCCCACCTTCGCCGTCGCCTGGCCGCGGGATCTCTCTCCCCCCGTCCGCTCCGGCGGCGGGTGGGTGGGGGATCCCCCGTCCTCTTCGTGTACATAGGGTAGGGGCGAGCGGATTCTCTCCGGCGGCGCTGAGGAGGCGGTGGCGCGGCTGGTGGTTGTTTTGGTGGCGGCGATCTTCCCCTCCGGCGGTGGAGTTCCGGTGGAGCTCCGTCGAGTGGTGGCCGTCCCGTCCGTGCTCGCAGATCGGCGGATCTGCGGTGTGCGGCTTCCCTTCTCCGGCGGCCGAGGTGCGGCGGCGCTGGAGATGCGCATCGACCAGAGCGGGTCAAGTTCGGCGGCCTCCGGCGACTTCGACGACGACGACGGCTGCGGCAAAGCGGAGTAGGGCCGGGGGACGCCCGCCCCGCTCGTTCATCGACTCGAGGTTCGCCGCGGCGCGGCGGACGGTCTCGGCGGCGTCTTCCAAGGGCTTAAATGTTGCCCAGGCTCAGGCAAGGTGGTGGTGCCGTTCCTCGTCTTCCTCGCCACCGGCGGCGTCGCGGGTCTTGGTGCTGGCTCTGGTCCTCCCTCTACGTATTGCTCTTTCGATGTATTTGTACTATGTACGGTGTATGTGGTGCGGTGGTGAATATACGTGGGTGTTTGGAGGTGTCAAAAAAAAAAAAAAAAAAAAAAAAAAACCAAGCAAGCTTCAGAGACTTGTGAAGGCGCTGCGTTGACAGAAGTGTCAGGGCGACCCAAACGGACAGGCCATTTGGTCCGTTTGGGTCGGGGTCGGGCCGGACGGACAAGGGTCGGACAACTCGATTTTGCGAGTGCATCCAACGCCCACGACGCATCGAGTCCGTCTCCTCTTTTTGGTTACTTTTTTTTATCGATGAACAGATAAACAGCGGCTCGGCTGCTGGACTAGTACTGCACGCTCACACGGCGGAGACGCGGCCGTGCTCCGGCGATCCATGCCTCCATCGATCAGCCAAGATGGCATGCGCCTGCTAGGTCCAAGCACGAGCAAAAATAAAGCAATTGAAATTAGCTAGCACATGGAGGAGGATGCGGTGACGTCGTGCGTGAGCTGGTGGAGCTTCTTGCCGCCGTAGTAGTCGACGAGGACGTGCATCTGGCGCTTGGTCTGCAGCGTGCGCCCGCTGCTGGCGAGGTCGCCCATACTGCTAGAGACCGAGAGCATCAGCAGATGATCGAGAGCAGCAAGCAAGCAGCGGACGAGATCGAGAGCAGCAGGAGCAGATCGAGATGCATCGACAGCGAAGTCGTCCAATCCAGCCACGTCGCGCCCTCCTCGACCACGTCGCTCCGCACCTCCCCTGTCTCCGCGCGCGGGATCCGACGGCCAGGCTGGCGGCCAAGGTGGTCTTGCAGATTCAGATGCAGTCGCTGGGAGCACCGCTTTCCCGCCGACGGCGGCGCGGATGAGGTGCGGTGTGCTGTAGCAGTCGCCGACGCAGGTGTAGAGCGGCCGCCGCCGACGGCGGGCGTCCACGGGCTTGTGCTGCGGCGGTGAGGAAGACATTCAAAAAGAAGGGAAAAGCAAATCGGGAGAGATAGAGGAGAGAGATTTGTGTGGCTGCCTGTGGGGCAGCACCCGTACAGGTGAGGACACGCGAGGACGTAGCGGACGTCTCTTTCCGTCCGTTTCTGTCCGTCCACGACGCAAAACCTGTACCAAATTTGGGTCAAGAATACGTCGGCCCGGACACAAAACGGACACAAAATGGACCACCAGACTGGATACGTCTGCCCGTTGGGGGATGATTTTCGCAAACGGACACGGCCAGACTCGATGCGTCGGCCCATTGGAGTCATCCTCACTCACAGGCAGTGCCAGTTACGTGTTTCTTCTTGATGGTCTTCCAAGTGGAGCACCTACGCCGGATTACTTACTGCCAAGTACCCCATTGCCATGTGATGCCTGGAAAATCCAGTGGCCAATCTGATTCTGCAGCTTGACGAATAGCATCACTAGAATCCACATGGAACGGAACAGTCACCTCCCACGACGGAGCACAGTTGTTAAGTGTCACACCTGGTACATCGACGACCAATGTAACAGTGTGACATAGGTGGTGAGAGTGTGGGCCGTGGGCCGGTGGTGTGGGCTTGGCCCCTGTGGAGTTGGCAGTGGCAGGTGCTGTTATAAACCTGACCGCTGCGTTGTATCCAGTTATCGAATGAATAGAGTGTTGAACTGTCTCTCTCACCTTCCGTCTGCATCTCACCTTCTCTGCTTGTTTTTCTCATCCCAATTCCCAATTCCCCTTGTCACCTCTTGATCTCACGATCGGGGCGTGACAAATTGGTATCAGAGCCTCAAATCCACCCACCAAATTCGCGGAATCCACCGTGCTCATACTTCCTCGACATTGATCTGCAAATCTGAGCGACAGGTGCGAGATTGCCTTGGCGATTTCGCGCAAAATCCCTAGCTCGGTAGGATCTGTTTGGGACGAGCGCGACGGCACCAGCGAAACCCACTGCTCAGACCCAGCAATTTCTGGCGGTCATGGCGGAGCAGACCGGGGAGGTGAAGACGATACTGGAGGGTATCATTCAGCGTCTCGATCTGCAAGCAATAACGGCGGAGAAACGCCACGCAGACCAGCTTCTCTTCAACGACCAGATCTCCACAGATCTCGCAAGTATGAAGAAGCAGCTGGTCCTGACGCAGAACGAGATGGACGACACGCGCAAGACGCTGTCAGAAACACGGAGATCGGCCGCATCTGTGAGTGGGGAGCCGTGATCAGCCAATTTGCCGCCGCCGCCACGGACCGAGAACGAGGGTGCCAGACTACCTCCACGTCTGGCGAACGAGGGCGAGCCGCTCATGCCTGAGCCACCTGCTGCACAGATGTTGCCGCAGCCACATCGACTGCAGCTGCAACAGCAGCAAGCTCAACAGCCTCAACCACAGCAACACCGTCGTGAAGATCGGGGGAGGATGGCGGATACGTGAAGACGCCGAAACATGATTTTCCTCGTTTTGATGGAGAGATGCCCAGTCTGTGGTTAGATCGTTGCATCACTTACTTTGAACTGTATCGTGTGCAGCCGACAGTTTGGTTCACCACAACCTCGTTATACATGGATGGCCACGCTGCACTCTGGTTACAGGCGTTCAGACAGTCTCGACGCATAGTAACTTGGGAGGCTTTCTGTTTGGCCGTGATTGCAGAGTTTGCCCTGATGAGTTTGAGGCTCAAATGCATAAACTCCTGCAACTTCGTCAGACAGGAATAGTGGCAGAGTATAGGCAGCAATTTGAAGCTCATATGTATCATTTGCTGGCCTTGGATCCGGCATTGAACCCTAAGTTTTTTGTCACTCAGTTTCTGATGGGATTGAAGGATGAACTCCGGGCAGCAGTACGGATTTAGGAACCTTCGAGTATCACCAGAGCAACTGTCTTTTAGCAAAAATTCAGGAGGAAGAACTGGCAACTGCTCGTTCTCGCAATCGCATAGTACCAGCGGGAAGACCACCACTGTTACCGGCACCAGCGAGACCACCTTATGTAGCCCGAGCTGCAGGAGACGAGTTTGGCCGTGAGCGCCAGCTGAGAGATTTCGGCGAGCCAATAATCTGTGCTTTAAGTGTGGTGACAAATACTCTCGTGAGCATCAGTGTAAGAAGCAGGGGGCTCAACTCTTGACCATACAAGTTGGGGAGTATGGGGAGGTTCTAACCGATGAAGCAGTACGTGCTCTGGAGCTGTTACAGGAACCTGAAGCTGAACAAGCAGAGTGTTGCATGCTGTTAGCTCACGCCACCAGTGGAACTGAAAGTTCAGCTTGCATTCGACTGCTAGCTCGAGTTGGGGAACAGATGATGCTGTTACTGTTGGATTCAGGAAGTTCCCATAGCTTCCTAGATGCATCCTTTGCAGCGAGAATTGGTGCCAAACAAGAAAATATTCCAGCTGTTTCTGTCAAGGTGGCGAATGGACAACAACTTGTGTGCAGTACAATGGTATCACAGATGGAATGGGATAGCCAGGGACATACCTTCAGCACAGATTGGCGTGTACTGGAGCTGGGAGCGTATGATGGTGTTCTGGGCATGGATTGGCTCGGTAAAAACAGTCCGATGGAGTGTGACTGGGAGTTGAAGAAGATTTCCTTTGAACATGCAGGCCAGAAGATCACGCTGCAGGGCATTACTACCAGCAACACTTCACTTCCTGAAACAGCAACTCTTCAGATGTTGCACGAATGGGAGGAACACAATGAAATATGAGCAATGGCCGTGGTGCACCAAGTGCCCACAGAAGCTGGCACAACAGAAGCACCAGTACCAAGTGAAATTCAGGTGGTTCTTGAGGAATTCAGGGATGTGTTTGCCGAACCACAAGGGCTGCCTCCTTCTCGACAATATGATCATGCTATTTCTCTCGAGGAAGGAGCTAAACCACCGAACTCAAAGTCGTATCGATATTCACCGCAGCAAAAGGACGAGATTGAGCGACAGGTTCAAGAAATGCTCAAGGCAGGCACAATCGTGCATAGCATGAGTCCCTTTGCTGCACCGGTGCTACTTGTGAAGAAAAAGGATGGAAGCTGGAGATTCTGCATTGATTTCCGTCGCCTCAACCTCATCACAATCAAAAATAAATTTCCACTGCCGATTGTCGACGAGTTACCTGATGAACTGGCAGGAGCTGCATACTTCTCCAAGCTGGACCTACATGCGAGCTATCATCAGATACGCATGAGGCTAGAGGATGAGCAGAAGACGGCGTTCAAGACACACCACGGACACTTCCATTTTCGGGTAATGCGTTCGGACTGACGAACGCACCGGCTACGTTCCAGTTTCTGATGAATGCCATTTTCGCGGATGTCACAAGGAAGTTTGTAATTGTGTTCCTGGATGATATTCTCATGTATAGCAAAACCTTGCAAGAGCATCGGGAGCACCTTCGCCTAGTGCTCAATCGTCTCAAACAACATCAACTATTTGCCAAGGAATCCAAGTGCTCGTTTGCACAGCAGCGAATCGAGTACCTCGGGCATGTCATCTCGAAAGAAGGAGTGGTGACAGATCCGGCCAAAATACAAGCCATGCACGCCTGGCCAACACCGACATCAGCAACTGAATTACGAGGGATTCTCAGGTTCACGGGCTACTACCGCAAGTTCGTTGAACATTACGGTATCATCGCTAAACCGCTGACACAGTTGCTACCAAGAAGGGGTTTTCCTGGAATGAACAAGCACAGGCAGCCTTCGAGAAGCTCATGCAAGCTATGGTGCAAACCCCTGTCCTGGCACTACCCAATTTTGAGCGACTGTTCACGATCGAGACGGATGCGTGTGATACAGGCATTGGCGCCGTGCTCACACAGGATGGGCATCCTCTAGCATACTTCAGCAAGGCACTAGGGGTTCGCAATCAGAAGTTATCAACATACGAGAAGGAGTTTTTAGCGGTGATGATGGCAGTGGATCGCTGGTGGCCGTATTTGCAGCGTGGACCTTTCACAATTGTCACGGATCATAAAAGACTGTGCAATTTGGGTAATCAACAATTGGACACGGAACTGCAACGTAAGGCAATGGCGAAACTGGTAGGTCTCTAGTTTAAAGTTCAGTACCGCAAAGGAGCCGACAATGGCGCAGCAGATGCCTTATCTCGAGTGGGACACCTTCTGTCGGTGAATGCTCTCTCTCTCTCTCTGTCAGTCTAACTGGGTGCAGGAGGTGACAAATTCTTATGAAACTGATGTAGAGGCTCAAGAATTGCTACAGCAACTGGCGATACACAGCCCCAATGAAAAAGGTTTTGAGTTACATCAGGGGTTGATCAGATCCAAAGGACGCATTTGGATTGGTGCAAACTCTGCCTTGCGCACGAAGTTGATTAGTGCAATGCATGACAGCGCACTAGGGGGACACTCAGGTGAAACCGCTACTTATCAGCGTATGCATAAGCTGTTTGTTTGGACTGGACTGAAGGCAGATGTGAAAGATTATGTGCGACAATGCTTGATCTGTCCGCAATCGAAGCATGAAAATATCAAGATCCCAGGGAAGTTACAGCCCTTACCCATTCCAGTAGCACCTTGGCAGGACATTTCTTTGGATTTTGTCGAGGGCCTACCCAAGTCAGAGGGATTCGACTCCATTCTGGTGGTGGTTGATCGTTTCACAAAACTGGCACATTTCATCCCATTACGTCACCCATTCACTGCCACACAGGTTGCCAAAGCTCTATGGGACAATGTTATCAAACTTCATGGAGTGCCACTATCAATTGTGTCAGACAGGGATCGCATTTTTACAAGTGCAGTGTGGCGGGAGATGTTTGCAACTACTGGTACCAAGCTGCTCTACTCCACTGCTTATCATCCGCAGACGGACAGTCAGACAGAGCGCATTAATCAGTGTCTCGAGATGTATTTGCGCAGCGCAATACATGATTCACCAAGGCAGTGGCGTCGCTGGTTATCCACAGCTGAGTTCTGGTACAACTCGACTCATCACTCGTCGCTGGGTTGCTCTCCCTTCAAGGCTATGTATGGCAGGGAGCCGAATCTGGGTGGTTTGCTTCAGAACACTGTTCCTAGTCCGACAACAGAGGAGATGGACTGGTTTGCACACACAGAAACCTTACGAGCTCGTTTAACGCAAGCTCAAGCCCGCTGCAAGAAGAAGGCTGACAAGAATATGACAGAGAGGTTGGTTGGCGACCAAGTTCTTCTCAAGCTACAACCATATGCTCAGTCATCAGTGGCAAACAGGCCGTGTGCTAAACTGGCATACAAATTTTTCGGACCATTTGCGATTGAGGAAAAATTTGGGTCGATGGCATACAAGCTCAACCTGCCGGCAGACAGTCGCATTCACCTAGTGTTTCATGTGTCACAGCTCAAGCCATTCACACCAAACAACTCGCCGGTGTTCACTGAGTTACCGCTGCTGTCTGATCTGACTACAATGGGGAGTATTCCAGTGGCAATCTTGGAACGCAGAATGGTGAAGCGAGGCTCGGAAGCAGCGGTGCAATTGCGCATTCAGTGGCAAGATCTACCTGTTGCAGCAGCTACCTGGGAGGACTATGATGTGCTCCGGCGCCGCTATCCGCAGGCAAGCATCTGGGAGGGGGATTCTTCTCAAGGAGGGGACAATGTCACACCTGGCACATCGACGACCAATGTAACAGTGTGACATAGGTGGTGAGAGTGTGGGCCGTGGACCGGGTGGTGTGGGCTTGGCCCCTGTGGAGTTGGCAGGTGCTGTTATAAACCTGACCGCTGCGTTGTATCCAGTTATCGAATGAATAGAGTGTTGAACTGTCACTCTCACCTTCCGTCTGCATCTCACCTTCTCTGCTTGTTTTTCTCATCCCAATTCCCAATTCCCCTTGTCACCTCTTGATCTCACGATCGGGGCATGACATTAAGCAAGGGTACAAACGGACAAGCAGTACTGTCTGATGGTGGCAGATGAACCAGAAGTTTCTTCAAACGGCTTGTAAACTCATAACTCGTACAGACCACCACTAGGAATCTCATCAATTGACATGAAAATCTTGGTGACAGCTTGACTTCAGTGATTCTAGCAAACAGTTGAAAAAGATAGTCTGGGTTCACCGCATCATAAAGGTCTACGCAGTCTGCAGAAACTGGTAGCTCGAGCTCTAGTGTCCTGATATTTCGATCACTTGTAAACAGCTGCAGGAGGGAATTCAGATCCAATGACTCGAACCGAAGATTTGTCAAACTCACAAGGCCATCAACTTGGACAGTTGGGCCAAGTTTATCAATGGTGAGTTTTAAAGTAGACACGGATGGAATATCTAAGATGAGGATTTCCGGTCGAACGCACTTTTTTAGATAAAAGGCAATAATGCCCAGCTTTGAATTAACAAAGCTCAGAGTTTTACATCGGCAAATACAGAAGAAACACTTTAACTCGAGATAAACCAATTTAGGCGCGTGGATTGCTAGAGACCTCGGAATATTTGATACCTCTCAGAAGCAAGCCTTCAGTTGAGGAAGGTGAATCGTGGGATCCTTGAGCCCTCCGACTCCAATAAGATTGAGAATCTCAAGGCAAGGAAAACATCTATTCAATGTGCTGAGGTCCTCGTCATCTAATCTAATGAATTCAAGTGCCAGATGAGTTAGATTTGGCATTATCTTGAGCCCAACAACAGATAGCCATGCATTTCTTAGCCTCAATTTTACAAGATTATGACCTGCAAGGGAAAATTTAATCTGAGATACAGGCAGTGTTAAAGTTAAATATGTAAAATAAATAAAGTACATAATCGGGTATGGCAAATGTGGCCTGCAAAAGTTAAATATCTGAACACATCATCATCTAGTATTAAACATTGAGACAAGTGTATTGGCTCAGTGGGATTCACATACTTAGACTGGCATACCGACGTGAACCAAACATGTTCAACTTGTTTGTCTTTGTTCATCGGGTTAATGAAATGGTCAAGTAGCACTTATTGATTCAAATTGGTCTGCTAAAGAGACGTGAACACATTCTACCCAGCCAAAACTAGCTAGGAACTTCAGCACGAAACTCAGTTTATTGATCAAACAGATCAATTCTCCAACATGTTGTCCCTCAACTTTCTCATTTAAACTTAACAAAACCCTGACCGGCCCGAGATAAGTTTAGCTCGAAATTCATATTTTAGACCAACGCAGAGTATGATTCCATTTCAACATATACATGAGAAAAATTACTCCAAGTTCCATTCTGACCGAAATCTACTTTCGATTTCAGAGAGAGAGAGAAGGAGACTGACAGAAGTCGGAGATGACGGGGAGCGCCTCCGCCTTCCGCCAGCACGACTGCGGCCAGAAGTCGGCGATATCCACCTCTCGGAGAGCGGGACCTGCGGCAGTGGACGCCCACGACGCCACGGACTCCCGGCTGGAGAGGTGCAGGTCGTCGCCCTCGTCGAACTCCCCCTCCTCCACCCACATCGCGTCATCCGGGAAACCCTGACCCTCGGACGCGTCGAGCGCGAGAGAGCGAAGGTGCGGCCCGAGGATCGACGCGACGTTCGCGGCGGCCACGCTGAAGGGGGTCCCCCTGCCCCCATCGACGCCCTCGCGGAGGCGGCGTGCGCGGGCGGCTGCGTTGAGGCTCACGCGGGGACAGTTGTAGGAGGCGGCGAGGAGCGCTCGTGAGGCGAGGCGGCAAGCCGCGAGATCTCCGGTGTCGGCCACGCGGCCGAGGACTTCGGCGAGGATCGCCGCCGGGAGGGAGTCGTCGGCCTCTGACATGACATGTGTGAGGTAGCTTCTTCCGTCGTGAGGCCATGTACAATGCAAGGTGGTTAGATAGGTGCTTACCAAAATAAACCAAGCTTTTTCATAAACACCGGTGCCTGTTTCTATAGGAGGGGTGCCTAGTTAAGCATTTGTCTAGTACAAATAAGCATTGGTGCTTAGTTAAAAACTGGTTTATTTTTCTAAGCACCTCCATAAGCATCTTGCATTGTACATGCCCTTAGCTGCTAGTGGTCAGTGAACACTCACGGATAATTTATTTTTACTCTTTTTTTTACGGAAAATGGTTTTTTCACCTGAGCTCCGGTGCTCCGCTGCTACTTTAAAAAATCAAAAAATATATTTAAAAGTTTCACAAAAATCTAAAAAAATCATGCATGTTTCCCTAAAAAAACAATGCATAGTTTCAAATCTCCCCATTTTATCATTTTTGTGTACACTATAATAGAGAGATTTTCGCATTGATATTTTACACACTTGTCATATACATCACTGAGAACATGCAAGATTTTTTTCAGATTTTTGTGAAACTATGCATTGTTAGCTATAATAAGATCCGTAAATTTGTCATTTTTGTGTAGGTCAAAATATAAAATAGTTTGCATTGTTATTTTCACGTCTATAGGATACATCATATAGAACATGCATGATTTTTTTTCAGATTTTCTTGAAACTTTTAAATGTATTTTTCGATTTTTTTTAAATTAGCAGGAGTACTGAAGTTTGGAGGTCGGTGCAGGAAATCTCTACTTTTTTTACAGGATTTATTTTTACTCTAGACGTGGAAACGTCAAAGCAACTTCAGCTACGAATTTGTGGCCTCCCAAGCACAACTGCTCGGCCTGGCCCAGTTTTGCTGTATCTGGGCTAAGGCCTCAGCCAGACAGCCACAACGCCGAGTAGAAAAAGGTGGAAATATACCTCCTCCTTTATTTTCCTTTCTAATAACTTTTCAATTCTACAGTTCTTGAAAGTTCCAGAAAATCCACGCCAATTCAGTTAAAAAATCGCAAATCGCTACTCATCAGCATAAAAGGAGCCAAGGATGTTCCGGAAGCAAATTTAAATTCACAACACCAACGTGAGATCAGACAAATGCATCCATCTTCTACTGTTTACATAATATATATTTTGCCGGCCACAATAAGCAGAAACTATAACTGTGGAAGGTTTCCCCAGAGTCTTCTGTAGGGTACTAGGGTCCGAGGGTAAGGGTTCAACCGCTAGCAGTAGGGAATGTCACATTGGCATTGAGTGTATCTTCTGCTTGAGACGTGTTAACTGAAGAATACATTCAACACGGCTGGTAAACTCTCGAATGGCTCCAGTAACAGACCACGCATGATAGGTCAGGCTGAAATACCACAGAAGAAAGATGTTCCTCAATCATTCATGCAGGTATACCAGATAAAATAATATTGATAATGTCAGATCAGATACCTCACTGTGTATCCATGCTCTACATCAAAAAACACGTGTCACGTTGGATATGGCAATCTCTAAATCATGAACAAGAAGATGGTTACAAGCACAGAAGAAACCATTATCAAGAAAACATTAGGTAGACTCAGAACGCAGATGAAAACCTTCTGGTGGCTCTAGCTGAACAAAAGTGAAAATCAGCAGAGCTCCAATAAGCACACGCACTCAATATGAGGAGTGTGGGGAAACATATCTACAGGTATCACACGCTTCAGCTCGTAACATCCGCTCAAACCTTTCTCCTTCTGCAGGCAAATTCCACGAAGCAGCAGATTAGCATTGCAATAGACCCAAAATACTACGAAGCTGCTAATATTAGGACAGAACATACCACGCCATGACATAGGTAGTCCAAATCCCGTGCACAAGTAGCTGGATTACACGAGACATACACTACTCGAGGGGCTTTAACTTCTAGCAACCACTTGATTAGTTTCATGTGCATCCCTGGTCGATTAGGATCTGAAGAATTCATCGACACAAATTAAGTCTTAACAAACAGACTAGAATCCATCGATTGATTGTAAAGTCGAAAAACATTAAGCCCATCGACTGCATCAGAGCAACACACAACAAAAAGAAGTTCTATATCTAAATGTGATGTTAGCAGCTAGTGGATATTTAACTTCTAAGGAAAAATTCAGAAGAATTGTGCTTTAAAAGAAATCTAAGAAGCATCAGGAGACTTGTGAATTTAGGTGCCGAAGAGTAATGGCAAACAAGACAAACCTGATATGATGATGTCAGGCTTCGGAAATTCCTTCCCAAATGTTTCGTTGATTTTATTAAGGTCTCCCTGAACAAATGTAGCATTACTGATACCATTCAACGCAGCATTCTTTTGAGCATCCGCAATGGCTTCAGGTACAACTTCATATCCATAAACATGCTTTGCCCTGGGCAAAAGAAGAATGTTTAGTAACTCTAGTTTTATGCTAACCAGATATAGAAGTTACCCTCTCACTGGTAGCAGTTGCTCTCTCACAATAGCTGCCACTACAAGAAAACCTACCTTCTAGCAAGGGTCAGGCCATGGTTCCTGTTCCACAAAATAAGTCAAGAACAATCTCAGAGCCATCTCCTTTAAGCCCAGCAGAATCTTCAATGAGCTTATAAAGAACATCAGCCTGCAAGGAAATAACACTACTTTCAAACACAGTCATTCAAGAATCAATTACAAGTAGTACTAAACACCCAACTATATCACCACTAGAAAAGAACTTCATTTCAGAAATCATATTTCTGCCAATTACTACTCCCAGCTATATCACCGTGGAGTGTGTACTAAATCTGCTTCAATTAATTTGAAACGGAGTGATTAGTTTCTAGAGCTTGGTAAACATGCAGGCTCCTCATATATGCTATTTTTAAAGCTATGTGCACGCTTCTATTGAAATTAAACAACATAAAAACTTAAGAAGCACATCACATGTCACGCTGCAATGGTGAATGGAAAATAGTGGATTGCTTCATTCATTTATATACCATAAACAAACCTGTTTTGTATTAGTCTGGAAAAAGGAGTTGGCAGATATCTGGAATGTAAGTCCTCTCAACATCTCTGCAATGGTCGGTTTCCCATACAAGGTATATTCTTGTTCACCCACAGATGTATTCCCAACAGATGTGTTGACATTATTTACGACGCTAACCTACAATAGCAGATTAGCAGTACATTAATATCAATATTTGATAGCCAAGATAGTTACCGCAGAAGAGCTTTACTGGATATATAATTAGCCAAATAGATTAAACATCATGTCAGGACAGATCCAAGTATGTACCACTTCAGGTATTTTTGTGATTCTGTCAACAAGAGGCATCAGTAGCTCAGGTGTATAACACGATGTCACAAAATTGACCATCACTTCTGGAGCTCCAGTGCTGACGTTTCTGGAAAAGAAATACAAAGAAAGCGGAATCTTAAAAAGTTGGCTCAAAAGGTAACAAAAATGTTAAATGGCTCCTTTGTTTGGTGGGAAACAACAGGACTTGTCCGTTGTTCCTGCTTTATCAGCTATACTTATTTTGTACATAATTACCTATTTAGATATTAATACATGATCAATCAACTATTGAGGCCAAAGATACAAAAAGTAAAAGCACACTGATCAGCACCATCCGAATATTTTGTCGCAGTAATAAACTAATAACACTAATATGTCTAGAATTATAAATTGTGCATAGAATTCACATGCAGCAAAAAGCAGATATGATATTCCATTATCATACTACAAATCAAAATGCACATTCCAGTTCATGGAAAGTGAGACACAGCAACAGCTGCATAACTGTTGGAAAAGTGAAAAAAAAAATCTGATGGACCACCATACCTTCCAGTTCTTATCATAAGGTGCTTGAGAAACCCAACATGCTTGTAGACATCGTAAGGCGTGAGGCCAAGAGCCGTCCAACTTTCTTGAACAACTGCAAGAACCTATGGAAATTAGCAACTAATCAATTCAATATTCCATCACCTGTAATCAAACACTAAGAACCAATATGCTGTGTGCTCACAAACTGAATGATAGTGCAATAACATAATCATAAGAAGGTGAATGAACAAACATAAGCCAACCTCCACCATCACCATTTAACATGACGAGCCCAGAAATGTATCAGCCTAATTAAATCCACGAGGACATAGCATTAACAATGTAATATGGCAAACACGGACAGTCTAGCTTCCTTCAACACAATCAACAGGTTACATAAGCGCTATATTTCTACTAAACAACGATCATAATATACTTCGGGGTATCTATCAAACAGACAATTTGGTCTATAATACCTCTAATACCCCATTGTCAACCAACCTAAAACTTTAATACTGAGTTACTGTGAACCATTGAATCCAATACTCTCTTTTGAGGAAGCGAGTCCAGTACATCATCATCAACCAGTTCATTACCTTAAGTCAAAACTCATTTTTTTTTAGATTTAGGAATGTGTTTAAAATGGATTAAAATAAAGGGTGCATATGTATCCGGGAGTCAAAACGCCTCTCCCATATACTTCAGGCTATAAGCAAAATCATTCTAGCAATGCTACCTATACGGCTAAAACTTTAATGCCGAGTTACTGACATTGAATCCAACACTCTCTTTTGAGGAAGCGAGTCCAGTACATCATCATCAACCAGTTCATTACCTTATCTGCCGGCTCACTGTGCAGCAAGCACGTCTCGACGTGAAGCACCTTGTCAAAGACCCTGGCGCATGAAGTCCGAGCGAATAACCATCAGTCTCCAACTCTTCCTCCTTCACAACCTCCTCTTTCTCCTCCTTCCACTCCCTTTTCATCCACCTCTTGGTCCCAAACGAGAACTCCATCTACAAACGTTGAAAGCAGAATTGGGGTCACCTTTCTCACCCCCAAACCTCTCCTAAACCCCAATCCCAAACCTCACCTTGTTCCTGTACCGAAGTATCGCATCGCACGGCACGATGGGCTTAAGGATGGCATCCGCATCGGAGCTCTCCAGGCTCCTCGCCTCAAACTTGCCGAAATTAACCAGCAAGTCGCGGACCTGGACGTACTTGTGGTGGATTTGCGCAGAGTAGGCGAGGGACTGGCTCTTGCAGCCGCCGCAGTCGGCGGCGAGGGGGCAGGGGGCCTCGACGGCGTCGTGGTGGGGCGAGAGGGTCTTGAGCTTGGCGGCCTCGGCGAAGGCGCCGCGGCGGAGGCGACGGACGCGAGCGACAAGGCGCTCGCCGGGGAGAGCGCCGTCGCACAGCAGGACGAAGGTGGAGCCGTCGACCTTGCAGACGCCCTTCCCCTTGAAGGCGAGCCCCTCGCAGGTGAGCTCGAGGACCTCGTTCTTCTTCGGGAAGTACCCCTTGCTGCGTGGAGGAGGAGGCGGAGGCGGAGGCGGCGGCTGAGATGGGGCGGGGGCTTCTGGCGCAGTGGCCGTGATGGCGAGGAGCCGACGGCGGTGGGGGAGGGGGATGCGGCGGCGGAGAAGGGCACCGGAGAGGGGGCAGAAGGCGCCGGCCGCGGCCATGCCGGCGGCGGATGTGGCGCGGTGAGGATTGGCGGCGGACGGTGGAGATGGCGCGGCAGAGGAGCCGATGATGCTGGTAAGCTCTGGGCTCTGGCACGGCGGGCCCACTGAACACACCAGCGGCAATTTGCAGCACAGACCCTTGTGAACTACAATATGATATCTAACCATTTCTGGAATGCTAAATTGTACTCAATCTAGGCTCTAAATGAAGATGTTTTCGAGGTAACATTTCTTCCATAGTACGTTATCGATGTTCTCAAAAATTATAAAAATAATATGGACAAAAAACATATGTACATAATCGATTGATTCAGTTCGGTCCGGTGGCACCCGAAACTGTATAACCGAGAAAATAATCAGTCAATTGATCTTAAATTTATATACTTCAGAGTTTTAAAGGGGCATGAACATAATTGGATTGGGAGGATATGAAAGAAAAGCAACAATTGAGACATAGCGACGAGGAGAACTAAGAACCATAGGGATGCATGATGGTTGCCAGGAATTTGTTTTTTTTTGCCGTTGTCACTACCTACCGGAGCGATTTGTAGATGATTTTAAGAGTTTCACGGGAGTTACAATAAAAAAAATTAGACTGCTCACAGTAGGGAGTAACATAGAGTAGTAACATGTTCATGTTACTAGGCTATGTTACTACCTTCACAGTGGGGAGTAACCAAAGTGTGGTGTCATGCAAGACTTCATTTATTAGACTATAGACTCATCTTGTCTTGGTATGTATGATGTTACAGTAACTAGCTAAGTTACCACAAGCATCTCTCTCCTCATTAACTACCTGCCACATAAGCAAATTTGTCTTGAAATGTGTGATGTTACTACCTAAGTTACTCCCACTGTGACTATCCTTACAGATCAGTGTGTCACAAAGTTTTACACGCTGCATAAATATATGTAGCCATCTTTTATCAATACATAAACACTTACGTGCATATTTAGTGCAACTTTTGTGCCGACAAATAAAGGATCATGGCAATGCATAGACATTCACCTAGTAAATTCTAAATTTACAACACACGGTGTAGTACCTAATCCAAAATAGGCCCAGAATTCCGCAACTACAAAATTAGTGCACTAGACACGCATTTATCATTCCTTCGAACAACAAGAATGCTAACTATCAATGCAATGCATTTTCACACGCACTGAAACTGAGATCATCCCTGGTCATTTTTTTTGGGGGGCATCATCCTTGTTCATCTGGAAATTTCTAGAGTATTAAGAAATTTCATCAGATTTGGCCCAGGTCAAGCCCATTAATACCTCCTCTTAGGCCAGAAGCCCACCCTACGGCCCAAGGCCCACGCCACCCTGCGTTTCCGAAACGAGAATATACTTGCATCCCCGACCCTAATTTTCAAACGGGCAAACTTGCATCCACCCCCCTGAAACCTCACCCACCTCATAAACCCGTCCTCCCACCCTCCCTCCTCCTCCTACTTGTATCCTGC
Source organism: Poa pratensis (assembly GCA_947311845.1). Taxonomy (NCBI): domain Eukaryota; kingdom Viridiplantae; phylum Streptophyta; class Magnoliopsida; order Poales; family Poaceae; genus Poa; species Poa pratensis. The sequence goes on along the minus strand of CAMZMU010000106.1, from coordinate 17,738,337 downwards.
GCCCGCCAAGCCGCAGGCAAAACAACCGACCACCACGCCCACTCGCCGCCGATCCGCCACCGCCGCGGGAGCCCCCACCAAGCCCTGCTCGCCCGCGTCGCCCTCATCCCGCCGGACGCCGCGCGGCGGAAACAGAGGTCCAGGCCAGGCTCGTACCGGAGCTGTGCCGCGCGAAGCGGCGAGCCGCCGAGTTGCGCGCGCGCCGCTCGCAGAGCGCGATTCGCCCTAGATCCGAGGAAGGTGAGCTCCGTTCAGGGATTCGTCGGTGGAATTTGGTGTAATCTCCCACGAGATGGCGTGTGTGGCCTCCGGGTTGGGACGCGGTGGGGATTTCTGCGGTGGGGTTTGGGCGGGTTCATGTGTAGTTTGCGCCGGGTTCTGGTGTTTGCTAGGTTGCCCCGAGTGATTTCTCGCTTTTACCTAAGCAGATTTCCTCCTCCGGTGTTTGGGCGACCTTGTGAGGTTTTTGGATTGGAGGTTCGGGTTAGCTTTTTTGCTCTCTTAGAGAAGATGTGACGGGGAATTTGCGGCGTTTTTGTAGATGGGTTCTTCTCCCTTGATGTTTGCTTAGGTCGCTTGGATTGATTTCTAGGACCACTTCCTGGAGACGATTTGGCAGCGAGTTATTGCCTGCGCGCTAGGATTCTGAGATTTATGGGTATTTAGTTCGTTTATCCAGGCTCTGTGGAGATTTTTATCTGTGATTCTTCGTGGGTTCTGATCTCTGATGAGGTTGTTTCCTCGGTCGCGTTTGTGGCATCTACTGTTACGATTTTTGGCTTGGATTCTGTCAGATATTTCCCCTTGCCTCTCCGATTAGTATCTGCCTGCCTGCAGATTTTTTCGCTTCGTTCGTGGATTAATTCTGTTTTCTACTCGAGGATCCTTGGTGGAGGCCTACGTTGTTTTGGACGGTCAAAGGTTTTGGTTATGGGCCATCAAAATTCCTTCTTTTATGGGCAATTATATGGAGAAACTAGTTCTATTGGATTCAGATGCGTAATCGGGTTGGTCTTCTCTGAGATTTGGGTCTTTTGTCATCAGATATTTGAACATCTGGGTAGATTTCTAAGAGCGTTTGGGCAAATTTCAACATTACCATGGCGAGGAGATTTGGGTCTTTTGTCACTTCAGATATTTCAACATCTGGGTAGATTTCTAAGAGCGTTTGGGTAAATTTCAACATTACCATGGCGAGGAGATTCAAAGTTTGTGCAAATCCCTTATTAAAGCTTCACGGAGATTAGATTTTTAGGAATGAAATTATCTTCATGTTTGGTCTTAGGTAGTTCTGGGTGACCTGGTTGGACTCTTCTTACGATTTCTTAGTCCTCCAAGCTGATAACTTTGTTAAGTCAAACATGACTAGTGGTTACTGAATGGATTGCAGAATGAGGTGGTTTTGCATCTTGGTTTGTGAACATGTATAATTTTATTTCTTTATAGTAAAATTTTGAAGCATTTAATGGTGGGAGGAAATTCTACAACTAGGTAGCATTGTTGTTTTGGTGTTCTGTATAACTGTTGTTGGTATTAAGCATAGATGCGTTAGTGACTACTGCATACTGAACATGCTTTTCTTGCTTGCAGCAATATTGGCTGGCTCTCAAGCCAAGGGCGATTTCAATGGGTCCAGCAAAAGGTTCTCGGACAATCCCCAAGATCACAATAAAAACACACGAGGATCGGCAGCATCATGAGGATCCAATTAGTCCAACCAAGGTGAAACTTAAAGTAAGATATGGCAAGACTTGATGATAGATTGATTCTAGACAGTGCCCAGTAGCTGGAGCACAGTGCACCGCATTTTCCCCTTTCTTAAGATGAATCACATGCGTACACGGGATAGTCACTCACTCGATATTTCTGGACCTCTCCCTCTCTCTACAGTAGTCAAGAGGCGATCTCGGGGCGATCTCGGGGTTTCCCGGCGGCCGCCGGCGCGTCCGTGGGATTCCTCCCCCTCCGCCGGCCGCTGCGGCGGCGGGAGGGTGGGGAATCCCCGGATCTGCGTTCCGGCGATGTAAATAGAGGGCTCTGCGGCGGCGCGGCGGAGGCGGGGTGGCCGGCGTCGTCGTTTTGCAGTTCTGCATCTTCCCCTCCACGGCGTCGTCTGCGGCGGCGCCCCAAAGGTGCAGGTGCTTCCCCGTCCGGCCGCTGCTTCTTCTGGCCTCGGCGGCGGGCGGGTGGTGAGTGGGTGCATGGCCGGAGCTGGTGGTGGAGGTGCGAGGCGACTGCGGCGTGGTGGTGTGGCGTGTGGGAGGGGGATCGGCGGCGCAGGCCGGGATCCGGGGCAGGTGAGGCTTGGGGCCACGGCCCCGGCCGATGTGCTACAACCGTCTCAGATCCAGCTCGCTGGAGCTGGTGGATGACGCGGCTCAGCGACGCCTTCGGGCTAGGAGCCCCTCTGCTCCATGGATGCGAGCTCCGGCGGGAGTTCGACGAGGCGACGACGGCGTGGTGCTGCAGTGTCTGCTCTCTGTATTCTCCTTTTTTTCTTGCTTGTAGTCCGACTGTGTACTGTATCCTTCTAGTATGAATACAAGTATGGAAAATTCAAAAAAAAAAAAAGATGAATCACATGCTCTTTTCTCTTGCACTAAAACTCTAAAAGGTTTTGATTTCTCAGAAGAGGAAGATGTCAGACTTGGGTCCCCAATGGAGCAAGGATGAGCTAATGCACTTTTATGAAGCCTACCGTCGACATGGAAAAAATTGGAAAAAGGTTCGGTTCTCGTTTTCCATTTCTATCTGGTTTTATTTCTCCTGGCTAACTTTTGAGGCATGGTGAGAAAGCTGTTTGTTGACTCTTTTGTAGGTCAGTGATGTAATTGGTAGCAAATCGGCTGACATGGCAGAAACTCTTTACAGTGTACATCGGGTGAGTATGTGTTTCTAATGCTATTATGTCCTAGCTGCAAAATCTACAATCTTGCATCCTTTACCTTTTTTTTGGTAAACCATAGATGACAATTCACTTACATAGAACAGTACATTAATGTTTCTCTGTAGGTTCATGTTCCAATGAAAATAAAAAATGGGTCTAGTGTAGTTCAGCCTGCAGTAATGTTTCACACTATTTGGCATGATTTTAGTTGTTGACTGACATTTCTTGTTGTAGACTTTCTTATCTCTTCCGGAGCGTGAAGGTACTGCCATGGGATTCATTGCACTGGTTACTGGTCATCACAATGTTTCGGTAAAATTTTCATGTTTTTACTTGTGCTGAATGTTTGTGCTGGTAATGGTATTTACTTCTGTCTATCAAATTATTTATAATTCTCTCTCTTTGGTTGGTTGAATAACGTGTGAATATTATTACCATTTCTAGTCCTTTATACTTTGTAGTTCAGTTATAGTGTTGCCTATCAGTAGTTCAGTACCATTTGGTAACATAGGAGGATCCTGCAGTATTTATTTCATAAAGAAATGTACAGACGAGTAAGTACAGAAGGTGATGAGTATATGATTAATATAACTTTCAAAGTGGTGATGGTTATTACTAACTCTGAGTACTAATCTGGAGTGACTAGTGACATTGCATACATGGAATTGCTCTTTGCACTTCATAAGCTCTGAAATATGATTTTATACAAATGTGTGATTATTCATCAAACATGTGGTTAGCGAAGGAAATACATCATGGGAATATATGTGCTAAAGCAAGGCAATGATAAAGCTTTATAATGACTTCAATCTAGTTCTGAATTTTGACTAGCATAAAACTCCCCGATGGCAGGAATCCCCAAGTCATAAAGAAACTGATCAGATGGTTAGATCATATGGGAAGGGACGGAGACGTGGAGAAGCTGCACCACAGAAAGAGAATGCATCACCTCACCCTCATGACGCCTTCACATATCCGGAAATGAGAATTGCTGGGTTTACATCTTCTTTCAAGAAAAGATACTATGGAGGCAAGTATTGCATCACAAATACGTGATCTCCTTTTATTTCTCCTTAAACATAGTTTTGATAGTTTCTTGTTCTTTTTTTCAGAACTTGTCAGATACATCAGAAGAAATCCTGTTGAGAAACGTACCCCTCGTGTACCAGTTATTGTTCCTTCAGATATAAATGCTAACGACAACAGCACACCACAAATTAAAAACACTGTCAGTTTTACAAAACATGCTAATGAAGACATCAATAATGATGGCACCGTCTTCGTAATGGATGGATGCTCTCCTGATGGAAGCTCAGGAATCACTGAAGCAAATAAGAATTTTGAGGGTCAGATTTTCTTGGAAATCAAAGGAACTGAAGACACAGAGATATCTCAGACTCAACAGCATTTGAAAAAGAGAAGAATTCAGCAAAGCATGGACGAAGCCCAGACCAATAAAGCTGAGCTCGGAACCACGGCGGTGGCTGAAGAAGGGAATAACTTAGATGATTATAAGAGACTTAGTCAGTTATTTTCTCCAGGTATTTTTCGAACTAATTGGTTGCTTCCCCTTGTCATTGGCAACAAACAGAAGGGCTTTTTCTGGAATTAGAAATCATGTATGTAGCTCATTAGAAAATTATTATCCAAATCATCAGAGCCCTGAGGTGGCCAAGGAGATGCAGCCATAATTTTTTATTAACTTATCCATCTCAATTTGTGTTGCTACTTAATTGCTGTTCAGTGGAGCTTCGTCATATGTGATTAACCTTCGTTAGTAATGCTTATAGTACTAATAATTATCAGTATTTTAAAATCATGTCTCCTGTTTTTTTTTTGCAGATGAGATGATGGTCTTAGATGTATTGGAGAGTCTGGTGACTGTGCCCAGTAAAACGCCGCAGCCCGAGATTAATATTCCTTCAGGTGAGCCATATTTCTCCTAATTCGTCTTTTCAATGTTATCTCTGGAATATTGTGTGGCTGATGCTTCCCTTTTTTTATCTAATGATCCAGGTGCACTTGAAAAGAGAGCTTCTGCATCATCTCATAGACAGGAGGAAGCGCTTTCTAGGAAAGGAACCAAGTTGGTGAATCCAGTGCTTCCAAGCCAAGGACGAAAAGAAGAAAGAAGTTATTAGATGAAGAGGTAAGATGTTGTGAATAGTGAACTATGTTGTCTGATTCCAAATTTTAGAAGGTCCCTTTCGGGCTCATATAGAACACAAACCTAATTCGGTTCATTGATGTTTGTTTTCTAATTTGAGCTAGTTGTCTTCCATCGCAGCTTCTAGTAGTTGTACTTGTGCTCATGCTGTTGGCATTTACACGTGGAAACTTGTTCAGAATCCTCATTTACATGCTTGCTTACCGTTCTTGCTATTTCATTATACAATAGCATCACATTATGTTCATAAAATTATAGGCTTGGTTGGTATTCATGGGAAGTCGTTCCTTTATTTGTTTCCAACTGGGCATCCATTTTTATCAATATATGGCCACTATTACCTTATGCTTATTCCTTCAGAGCGCACCTAAAAACACTGTCACGTTGATGTGTTCTCCAGTATTACTCCAGTAGTCTGATGTCAGTTCCCTTTTTTCATATTTTTTTCCGCAGGTGCTGGCTGAAGAACAAAGCAATTCTGGTAATGCTTCAGTTCTACCGGAAACATGTCAGGCTGATACCACCGAGCGACCCTCCTTAAACTCGGACTTTGAAAAAGGAGCAATACATGTACCTGAATCAAGTGCAAATATTTCTGCTGAAGTATCCTCTGATGCACCTACAAAAAATGACCCTCTAATAAATATGTCAAGGAAAAGCAAAAGAAAATCCAAAATACAATGCAGAACAAAGCATGTGTTTTGTAATGAAGGTGCAGATAATTTACAGGTACAGTCATAATTAATCAATAATTGCATACTGCAGATTCATATATTACATGTGATACATGTCTCCTAAGTCGTAACTCTTCCCTATTTCCAGGCAACAAAATTGCGTCATTGCTTGTCATCTGAATCACTTCGTAGATGGTGTACATACGAGTGGTTCTACAGCGCAGTTGATTATCCATGGTTTATGCATAATGAATTTGTAAACTACTTAAAGTTTGCAAATTTGAGCCATCTGTCAAGGCTCACTCGATCTGAGTGGAGCACAATCCGAAGGTATTGATTTGCTAACCCTGGAAGTTGTAGCATTGGTTCTTTTTCCCTTTGGTACATGCTTTGTCTGTTTGCATACATTGAAGGATCTATTACGTGCAGTTCTCTTGGCAAGGCCCGCCGCTTTTCCGACCACTTTCTGGCAGTAGAAAAGGAAAAACTTGAGGATTATCGCGAAAATGTTAGGAAATACTATGCTGAGCTAAGTGATGGTTTGCGGGATTCTCTACCAGCAGATCTAGCTCGACCGTTTTCAGTTGGTCAGCATGTCATTGTTCGTCACCCAAGTACCAGAGAACTCTGTGACAGTAAAGTCGTACTCATGGATCGGGATTGTTACAAGGTCCAGTTTGATAGGCCTGATCTAGGTGTTGATATAGTAAAGGTATGTATTTGCTATTTTGATTAAGCATGCCATCTATCTATATGGCAGAAGAGTTCAGCTATTAGTTTTTCATCACTATTAAGAAGGAAGAATAAGCTTTCCTAGTCTATAAAAGTTGCCCTGCAATTGGGTTATTTATCCTGTGAAATGTGGTTTGAAGCTTTTGGTCCTTGACATACAAATACTATGACCATGTTAAGCGTTTCCATTGAGAATACTAATTTAGCGACAGCCTTTAGTCGTACTGCTGTGGTTTAATACAATACTAATTAATACATAGCCAATTGCTTTTCTGGCATTTGACATGCAATCATTTGCTCACTTTTGCTGGGTATTCGTGTTTCCATTCCTACCAGTTATTCTTATCATGGAAAGCATGTGTAATTCATTGTTATAGCTGCTCGAGAATCTCAGTTGATGATTTGACTTAATGATATATTTTCATATCCAGAAATGCATATCTGAACTTGTTTTTTTTGGACACTGATTGCATGCCTGTAAACTGGTTGGATAATCTGCCTGACGATCTCAAGAAGAAACTCCCTCCCTAATAATGCACACCGCAAAGTGGACATTGGGCACATTTCGGAGCTTACTCCAAAAGAGAGCTGGGGCCATATCATGAATGGTGTTTCTGTATCTGAGCCGTCCAGTAGTCCACACGTAACATCAGATGAACATCTTAAGGTTATATTCTCTCCAGATTTATTTTATAAGGCAAATATATATTTTAGTCAGGTTGAGTATGCAGTGCTTATGTAGTTAAAAGCTAGTACTATATATTTATGATCATGACCATTAAATACTGCTCGGTCTTTGACTGTTCTGTAACACGCAATTGCTTGTGATTGTGGTATCTCAGGGCTAATTCTGATTAATCTATTTATCCACAGGCTGAATCTGCTGTTAGTCGTGAAATGCTACCCAACAAGAGCACCTCTTATAGATATACAGCACCACCATTGCGCCCACTCCAGTTTGTTGATCACAGTTTACAACCTAGAGGTCACACAAACAACAGGAGTGCTTGCGATGTTGAACTGGATTCTTTTATTACTTCATTTGTCCAAAACTCACTTTCACAAGCCAAGCAGATGGTTAGTCAAGTCATGCAGGTATGTTCAAGTCCAGCTGGCAACTCTCGACTTTTGTGCAATGAAGGTATCATTGTATTTTCAACTCATGATGTCGATGTGTTTTTAATCTCTGAAAATGGCAATGAATCTCAGGAAGTTAATCAAGCAGCACATCAAGGTGATCTTGGTGATGGCCAACTTCCATCCAGCCTGATACTGAACTGTGTCGCTACAGTCCTTGCAATCAAGGTAAAATGTCCACAGATCCCATCTATGACGATGATCTATGGCTAGTATTTGTTCATATCACTTCATCTCCCTTCTCTGAAACTTGCAGGACCTGAGTGAATATCGGCATCCCCCCGCTAAAATAGCGGGTGTCTTGGAGCACGCTTTCTCGATGCTGCGTCCAAGCTGTCCAGAGAACCTCGCAGTCTACAACGAGATAGAGAGCTGTATCTCGGTCGTCAAAAACCAGATACTAGCACTTGTGCCAACAACATGGCAACTCTGCCATGCTGATGTAAGTAGTCCCAGCTGCGGAAGATACTCATGCCCTCTGCTGTGTTAGGCTCAGAAGGCACTGGTTTTGCTGCCGATTCAGCAAATCCGGGCATCTGAATTGAAGATAAACTCTGCTCTGTCAGCACGAGCTTATTAGATATATGCAGCATTTGGAGTAGAATACGTAGCATAGATGTGTTTCTGGATTGATTGTCCAGCTCGCTTGTAATCTCTGTGTATATATAGTTTTGCACGAATAAACCATTTCAGGGTCTGCTTGGAATGGCACAGTTGATTTCTCACAGGAACAATAAAAGTACCCGTATTCCGAATCGGGCCTCTGTTTTGTTCTTGTCAATACAAATTCAGCAACTGAATTTTATACAATTCTAGTTATAATGGCAATGCCCACGATATGTGCTTTGTAAAATTGCTTCTCGGTGTATATGTATTGAAGGACAACTCGCAAAAAAAAAATGTATTGAAGGACAGAAAAGCCAAGAATGATTGACTATTATTTCCTCTCCCGCAGTGAATCCTATCTGGAGATTTATCCTATTCCTACCCAAAAAAAACTAAAGAATTATGTATACATTCTTCATATTCCCTGTGATAAGTGTGACAGCATAGGCTTTGTTTGATTTTTCTCTCACGGACAAGCTTCACAATCACTGCCAGCTCTGGATCTTGTTTATCCAGTCATAGCCAATCAATTGCCTGCGGCCTGCGGGATTGGTGACAAGGAGATCGATAGTTTATGTTTTGCTTGATGATTGCATCACTGAATAGTAGTGCCTCTGTAGTTAATCTCTGAAGCATATATGCCACTGAAAGGGGGTAGGAATAATCCGGGGGCGAAGAGAGAAGGCAGGGGCATATCTGTAAGATACCAAGGACCAGCGCGCGAAATTTCAAAAAAAATTGGACCATTTCTCGATTTGTGCGTGTCATCCTTGCGCAGGGGCCATGCTAATCTTCTCTGTATCGTTCCAATTTTATCAGATGTCCCCTTAGGGACAAAGCAGCAGCAACAGCGAGGCTTATAAACCGGTCGAAACTTTGCTAAGGTTCCGAGGTGGGACTAAACGAGGGGTCACACAACAGCCGCTAGCGACGCCAGGAGCCAACAGCTAGTGGGCCACATATGCGTGCGGGTAGATCTTGCCCATCGGCCCAACTAAGCAAGCGAGCTGGAAAACATACGTACGGCCTGCTATCAAACGGAAAGGATGAATCATTGCCTCCCGGTCCCGGATACACTCGTCATTCCACTAAAAAAAAGATACATTCGTCATCAATCGAGGATGAATCCCTGCATAGCCATGCTAGAAAAGGCATCTTTATAATATTCCCCGTGCAGCTCTGGCACAGGTCTACAATGTTTTGTTGGTCGAACTAATGGACTACATGTAGAATCATCTCTCTTGGCTTCTGACTTTGATGATTGATGAAGAAGATATGCTACTAGTACATAGTTGTGCTCTGCTTGATTATTCTGCATGACTGGATAAATACTAGTACTGCATGCACTGCCGCTAGTTTAATCTCTGAAACATCTTTTTTTAGGGAAAATATCTGAAGCATCTAGCAGAGAGGTGTACCGAAAAGGAGTACACTGTTTTTTACTGATCCGGCACGGCAGAAACTTGGTGTTGGAGCAAGAGATGAAAGTATATTCCTGAACCTCTTCAAACATGTGAATGTATTAGATTGTCTCAGCATCTTCAGTCTATTTGGAAGAATCTATACTACTATTAAAAGAGCAAACTTGATCGGATACATTAAATTTATGCCCTACAATCTCTGATCAACGAACCAGATTCTTCCATCCGTGTTGAGCTAACTCAACACATCCTGGGCGAAACGTTATTTTTGTTTTTGCGGCCGACCGAACAACTCTGCTCAACGAGCAGGCCAGCGCCGTAGCATCAGGGCAGTCGAGGCAGGAGAAAGCTCGGAGTGAGGGCGACGCAGAGACGGCCGTGGCCGGAAGAGGATGAGAAGGGCGGCGATGGGGGCGAATCTTTGAGGCTCCCTGGCCGTGGAGGTCGTCGAGGTCGGGGCCTGACTCGCCGGCCGGCCGCGCCCGCTCAAGACGCCGGGAGAGGAGGCACGGGACGGGGCGGCGGTGCGGTGGTCGGGGATGAGCAGGGCCGGAGGATCTCGAGGCGGCGGCACCAGACGAGCTGGACGCCGTGGTCGGAGGCGGGGAGGCGCTCGTGAGTCGTGAGCGAGGGAGTAGGGGCACCGACGTACATCGTGGTTACACCATCTAACTCGGCACAGCCTCTCTTGCCAGGCAGCGGCGCCTACGCGGCTCGAGGCAGAGGAGCGCTAGACACAGCAGCAAAAGCGAGGCACGGCGACATGGCCTCGACTCTAGAACGGAGACGCACGGGATCGTGGTGGCGTGGCCTCGACCTCCCGGCAAGGAAGCAGCTTTGACGACGCACACGGCGGCAGCGGTCGTGGCCTCGACCTCCCGGCGGCCCCGACGACGCCCACGGCAGGAGTGGACGGGCCCTCCCGGCCGACGACAACGGGGTTGCAAAATTCCCCATTGGGAATTCGTAACCGCAAAGGTGGCTTTATTGCAAACCCTTCGACAGTGGCGGAAACTAAAGGACTCAAAGGATGCAATGCATAAGCTCCTGATCTCACGAAGTAGAACTCCAATCTCCGATAAATCATGGCTGGATGAATTCAGAGCATTTACCAGTATGAGTGAATCAGATTCAAAAACAACTCGATTCAGTCCCAAAGATATTGATCCTTCCACGGCGGCGACACACGCCTCAGTCTCAGCCTGAAGAGCATTTCGCAGGTGTCTCAGTTTACCTGCTGCTGCGGCGACGAACTCGCCATCATGATCCCTTACTATAAAACCCCAAGCACCTGAAGCAGACGGCTCCCAGTAAGCTGCATCTGTATTTACTTTAACATGATCCCTTTCCGGCTTCTGCCAATTGCTGCTGCTAGCGTCTGTAAAACCTACAGATACCTCCCCCACCTCTCCAATGCTCGCACCACCTGGCTGGAATTCAAGGGCATGCTTATGTATAATCCTGCACACATCTGAAGCTGTTTTCTCCAACTCCCCTGCATTACTCTTGTTCCTGGTGGTCCACCAATCCCAAAGAAGCACACAGACTAACAATTTCTTTTCATTTGGCAATGCTAGGACGTCTTCCATCAGTGTGAGTGGGTTTGGAGCATCCAGCAGCTTCAGTCGAATGTCCTCAAGTAGCATCCCTCTCCAAATTTGCCGAACCTTTTTACACTTAAGGAAAAGATGCCCACCATCCTCGTCCAATCTGTAGCACATAGGACACCTAGTATCGAGTTCAATCATTTTCCTTTTTATATTCATTCTTGTTGGCAAACTATTATGGCAAAACCTCCACAAGAAGATACGTATTTTCCCCGGCAACTTGAGCTTCCAAATCGTACTCCACAAGGTGGGTCGATCTGAAGATGCAGCAGAGGTGGTTGCATCCCTCTGTAGCTGGCTATCTCGAATTCTCACTCCCAACTGATAGCAGGTTTTGACTGAAAACATGCCCTTCTTATCATAGTGCCATGCCACCGTATCAGACATCCCCTGCCTAAGCGGAATAGATAAAATCTCTTTAACATCAGATGGAGTAAAAAGGTTCCTGATTGTGTCCTCATCCCATTGACCCGTAATTGGGTAAATCAGATCGCAGACTCTAATGTCCTCATCAATTTCATCGGGTGTACTGACTCTCCTTGTTTGTCCCCTCGGGATCCATGGGTCGGAGAAGACCGCAACATCCTCTCCATTCCCAACTCGCCACACAATGCCCTCCTTTAATAGTTCAAGGCCCTTCAAAATGCTACGCCAAGTGTATGAAATCCCCGGTGTCGCCACAGCTTGGAGAATAGAGGTATCAGGGAAATACATGGCTTTTAGAACCTGGCAGCATAGTGAATCTGGATTTTGTAGCATTCTCCAACTTTGTCGAGCTAGCATGGCTAGGTTAAAGATATGCAGATCACGAAAACCCATACCTCCATCTTGTTTTGATTTAGTCATTTTGTCCCAACCAATCCAGTGACACCGGTTCTTCTCATCTTGCTGACTCCACCAATAACGACAGATCATCGAGCTAATCTCCTCACACAAAGATTTTGTAAGATCAAAACAAGACATGGCATAAGTAGGGATAGCCTGTGCAACTGCCTTTATCATAATTTCTTTGCCCGCTTTAGATAGAAGTCTCTCTTTCCATCCTTGAATACGCTTCCAGATACGTTCTTTCAAATACTCAAACTCTTTAGCCTTCGATGATCCCAAATGCACCGGCAGCCCAAGGTAGCGTTCATTTCTGGACTCCCGGGGAATACCCAAAACCCCCAAAACCGCTCTCTTAGCTCCCTCTTTTGTACCTTTGCTAAACATAGCTGATGATTTATCCTTGTTTATCATCTGACCAGATTGTTCCTCGTACAAAGTTAGGATCTGCTGCAGCTTAGAAGCATTACCCGTATTGGCCTTCATAATAATTAAAGAGTCGTCAGCAAAAAACAAATGGTTAATCTTTGGTGCTCTTGGGCACAATTGTAGTCCTTGCAGTGTACCATCCTCTTCAGCTGCCCTGAGCAATGCGGACAGCCCTTCTGCACATAAAATGAACAAATAGGGGGATAGTGGATCCCCCTGTCGCAGACCACGTTCCGGAACGAAAGGATCCATCAGCTCCCTATTCACCTTCACCCGATATGAGACTGACCGGACACATTCCATGACAAGTTTTATCCAGGTATTCACAAAACCCATCTTCTCCATAATTTTCTCAAGGAAAACCCATTCCACACGATCATATGCTTTACTCATATCCAATTTCACCGCAACCAATCCATCTCTTCCTCCTTTCCTCCGATGCATCATGTGAGTAATCTCATATGCGAGCAGAACATTATCTGTAATCATACGCCCTGGTACAAATGCTGATTGGGTCGGTGAAATAATATGGGGTAGCACAACTTTCAGCCTATTTGCCAACACTTTCGAGATCAGCTTGTAGAGGACATTACAGAGGCCAATAGGGCGAAATTGTGAAATGGTCTCCGGATTCTGCACCTTTGGGATCAAGACAATTGTGGTAACGTTCCACCCATTTGGCATACTCCCGCCATTCAGCACCCCTAAAACCTCTTCTTGAATCTTAGGTCCAACCATATGCCAGAACTTTTTATAAAAAATAGCAGGCATACCATCCGGGCCAGGGGCCTTGAGATCCCCAATGGATTCTAAAGCATTTTCCACTTCGTCTCCAGTGAAGGTACGGATCAGCATATCGTTCATACCATTAGTGACAGAGGTAGGGACATGTTGTAAGATATCATCGTTTATAGGACCCATAGATGACCTGAATAAATTTTTGAAGTGACTTGAAATAAAAGTTCCTATTTCTTGCTTCTTCTCCATAAGTCCCCCTCCCTCTCTTCTCAACTTTTTGATCACGTTTATCCTCTTCCTCTCCGAAGCAAAAGCATGAAAATAATTCGTGTTGCGGTCACCATACTTTAGCCAATTAGCATGAGCTCTTTGCTGCCAATATATATTATGTTGATCTTCTAGCCTCCCCAGCTTAAAACGCAACACATGCTCCCTTGATACCCTCTCTTGTGTGATCGGCCCCCTTCTGCACTTCTCGAGTTCCCTTTTAGCAAGTTTTATTCTCTTCTTGAGCTCCCCCAGAACCTCCTTATCCCATTTCCATAGCTTTCTGCCAACATCCGACAGCGCTTCATTCACCAACATTCCATCCTCTTCAAAAGCTTTGTTCCAGGCTTCCTCTACGACAGCAGCACAATCATCTTCTTGGAGCCACGCTGCCTCAAACCGAAACGTCGGGGTACTTTGTTGGCCTTCCCATATCTGTGCTTGGTAACTCAGTTCAGCTATTATGGGACGATGATCAGAATGACGTGGATCTCCATTTATTATACGGTACAACGGAAACATGCAACGCCATGCCGTATTTGCAACAGCCCTATCCAGGCATTCTCTGGTGTACCCCTTAACGAGGTGCCAATTATTTCTCCAAGTAAAAGCATCCCCAACGAAGCCGAGATCATCTACGTTTGCATCCTCCAAAGCCCTCCGAAACGCATCCATACACCCAGGGGCCCTAGCCGCCCCCCCTTCTTTCTCATGCGCAAACAAAATCTCATTAAAATCCCCCATACACAGCCATGGAAGATTTGATTGATTATGCAGTGTACGAATGAGCTTCCATGTAATTTCCTTCTTTGCTGAATTTGACTCGCCGTAAACACCCGTAAACCTCCATCTTGCTCCATTCTGTTCCTCCACATCAACATCAATGTGGTAACGCCCTTTCCATCTCTCCCTTACAACCACGCCATTGCGCCAAAATAGCGCAAGTCCACCACTCCTCCCCTCACAATCAACCACTATCATGTTAGGCATTTTCAGACTCCAACGGAACTTCTCCATCTCCTTCTCCTTCAACTTAGTTTCAGAAAGAAAAAGGATGTCGGGTTCTTCTGATCTCTTTAAATCATGAAGGCCACGAACAGCCGACTGGTTCCCTAAACCCCTGCCGTTCCAAGAAACACATTTCAATGACCCACGCATGGCTGTTCCGACAGTTCCGCCAACAACTGATGATCTGATTTGGTTTACAGCTGAAACTCTCTTCCTAACTTGGGTATTCGTGATTACCTTCTCCGTCTCCTCCTGTCTTCTGCATTCTTCACTCACGATCTCAACAGCTCTCTGACGTAGAGCGGCTATTTCCGAAGAAAATCTCCCGGAGTGCGCTTCGCTGCCCACGAGTGCCTGCAACGAACCAGGATTTGCAGTGGCTGTCTTGACAATTCTCTGGAGGCGCTGCCGGAAATTTATCCCCTCCAGGAGACCTCCACGAGGGAGAGCAACATCGCTGAACTCTGGACGCGGCCGAGTGGCCGGACAATCGGCTAACCTGGCCGCCACGACGGCGCGCCAACGGATTTGGGGATATCAGGAGAGAGAGAAAGAACGGCAGCAGAAGGAGAGGAAATTGATGGGGAAAGAAGCGATCTTGCAGATGTGGAGGTTAGCAAAGAGGAGAATCCAGCAAGGATCCAGATCCGGAGAAGAAATTGGGTAGAAAGAATCAGAGGAAGGAGAGATTACGGCGAGTCGCCAGTCGCCACGGAGGCAAAACTCAACGAGGAACGACTTTTTATCCCTCCCCACGATTGGTGCCTGCCCCCCTACATACATATTTTAGTCAAACCATAACCCGATGCTGGAAGTCCCTACGAAAGAGCATCTGCTTAATATTTTAGCTAGGTAAAAAATTGCGCACATTAAATAGGCCGGCGAGAATCGAAATTAACGTGCTAGCTGACTTCAGCATGTGAATTTTTTTCATGGGTGACTGAGATTTATGCACAGAGTAGACACCTGAATACTAGCAAAAAGATACTCTCAAATATTCTCAATGATATTACGTTCCCGTCAAATAATATATTCAGTAAAAATCAATCTGCCGGAACACGCGGGCATATTTCTTGATGGTAGCATGATTTAACAAGAAAGCAAACCTAATTATTGACAGTAGAAGTGACCTCAAGAATGCTTCGTCTCACTATTTTTTATTCCAGTAGTGTAATACTCCGCCACCAACAAAATATTCAATAAAAATTAGCCATAGCAACACACGAACATATTTCTTAAGCTAGAAAAAAATAGATAACAACAAGTAGGAACCAAGCGAGATCAATGACTAGCTCTATTCTCTTTGTTGAGTCCGCCATGTGATCTGATCATATAATGTTTTAAAATTTTCTCAATTTTTTTTTTGAGAAGCAACATGATAAAATATGCATTTTTCAATTATTAAACATGTGGTACTTTTTAAACTGATTTCCGTCGGAGGCTCCTTTCCTTTTTTTTTTTTTTTTTTTGAGAGGGAGGCTCCTTTCCTAGGATGATTTAGTTTCCCCATATGACGATTTTGAGAGCCCTACAAGACGATGTTATACTTGTGGCAGTTAAAGCAGGTTTCAGAATAGTGGTTGTAACAAAACATGTTGCTTAGCTATATTACGGGCATTGCACGTACACGACTACTAGTGAATTGAAAAAATTGGACTAATTCAGCATATATTTGGAACAAAAAAAGAACTCCCAGTTGAGCGGCAACTAAAACACAAAGAAATGCCGCCGCGGCTGTCGCGCCACCGCCGCCACCTCGCACCAACATCACCGGGGCAAGCCAGCCAACACCGTGCGGCGGCCTCGTGGGCCGCGGCCGTGGCCGACCACGCGCGCTCTGGCCGCCACGCCGCCGCGCTCATCGTCTTCCGGCGCGTCCTCGCCGCTCACCCGGCCGCGGCCGCCGACGAGCTCGCCTACTCCGCGCTTCTCCGCTGCCGCGACGCCCGCCTCGCCTACCAGATACACGCGCAGGCATGCCGCCGCGGCCTCACCGCCTCCAACCCCGTCCTCGCCTGCTCCCTGCTCGCCTTCTACTCCTCCGCCCGGTCGGACCTCCCGGCCGCCGCCAGGCTGTTCGACGAAATGACCCGCAGGGATGCTGTCTCCTACACCGTCATGATGTCGGCCTTCCTCCGCGCCGGGGACTGGGCGCAGGCTCTCGCGCTCTACCCTCGCATGCTCGCCGCCGCCGCGCCGCCCACCGAGCACACATTCGCCACACTGCTGGCTCTCTGCGCCTCCCGGCGACTGTGCCGCCATGGGAGGCAGCTCCACGCGCAGCTCCTTCGTTGGGGTGTGACCTTAACCTGGTGCTCAAGACCGCGCTCGTCCACATGTACTCCTGCTGCGGCTTCATGGGCCATGCCCACGCCGTGCTCCGCTCCACGCCCGAAACAGACGTCGTGCTCTGGACGGCCATGATTGCCGGCTACTCGCGGACCGGAGACCTTCAGGCCGCTCTGCGGATGTTTCGTCACATGGAACTCGCTGCCGTGCCGCCCAATTCCTTCACCTTCGCGGGGATCATCACCGCCTGCTCATCCTCCGGCCATCCCCAGGGGTTCCGAGCTGGACGGCAGCTCCATGCCCGCGTGTTCAAGTTTGGTCTGGACCATGACATGTCTGTCTGCAATGCGCTCGTCGACTTCTACAGCAAGTCATCGGCACGTTTACTCGACTTGGTCCATGCGTTCAATGCTGCTGACAGGCCGAACGTGGTGTCCTGGACTGCCTTCATATCTGGGCTGGCACGCCATGGCAGAGACGAGGATGCATTTGTAGCATTCGACGAGATGAGGGCTAGTGGGGTGCAGCCCAACTCATTCACCGTCTCCACCCTTCTCAAAGGCTGCAGCTCCTCACAGTCTTTCCTAAATGCTGCCAAAATCCATGCTTATGTGCTCAAGACCAGCTTCGAGTCTTTGGATGTGACTGTTGGGAACTCGCTGGTTGATCTTTATTCCAGGTTTGCAAGAATGGATGAAGCGTGGGCAGTGGCGACAACAATGGCCTTTGTAAGGGACAGCTTCACATACACAAGCCTAGCCAAGGGGCTGAATCAGGCCGGTCTTCCAAATAAGGCCCTTGAGATGATAGTACACATGTTTCAGGAGGAGGTCCACGTGGACGGTTTCAGTCTCGCCTGCTTTATCTCTGCTGCTGCGACCTTGCCATCCATAGAGCCTGGGATGCAGTTGCACTGCTGCTCAGTGAAATTGGGGTTGACCAGCCAGGTCTCAGTTTCTAACAGCCTTATCAACATGTACAGCAAGCATAAGTGTCTGGAGGATGCTAAAAGTGTTTTCCAGTCAATTAGGGAGCCGAGTGTTGTGTCCTGGAATGCATTAATATCTGGGCTGGCATCCAACGGATCTTATTATGATGCTTTGTCGGTCTTCGAAGACATGACATTGGGTGGGGCTCAGCCTGATGACATCACTTTCTCCATTGTGCTTTCCGCCTGCACTCACAGTGGCTTAGTTGACATGGGCATCAACCATTTTAACTCTATGAGGAAACAGTTTGGTGTTTCCCCACAAAGGAGCCACTACACACTCTTTCTAGATATGTTAGGACGGGCGGGTCGTC
The DNA here is from genome assembly GCA_947311845.1 of Poa pratensis. NCBI lineage: Eukaryota > Viridiplantae > Streptophyta > Magnoliopsida > Poales > Poaceae > Poa > Poa pratensis. Next base: position 17,720,248 of record CAMZMU010000106.1, on the reverse strand, counting down.
TTACAGAGGCGGCATACACCATGGAGGCCATGCCTATACAACCTGACTTGCCGATGTACAGGAATCTGTTGGCATTTTGCGAGCTCCATAACGATCTGGTAGTTGGCGAAAATATTGCAAGGAAGGCACTAGAATTATATCCATCAGATGCAGTATTTCAGAATATGCTTTCACGCATCTGTGGTACTCCTCCGAAATATGAGTGTGGTGGGCATGCCGACAGGATGAAGAGTGATGCAGCTATTTATTTTGGCATCTCAGCATCGAGCATGCGATCATGAGAAGACTAATGCAGGATTCGCTGTTGTTTAGGGGTGGTTTTCCTCTTCAAGGATTTATGGAAATTTCACTGCACGGAAACCACACATGAGGCATTCTGATTATATTCCACCCCCTTTAAACCAAGCTTTTTTAGAGTCAACGCGGAGTATGGTATGATGGTATCCACTTAGTCAGTTAACGAAGGAATACATCATCCCTCTCATACACCATCACTGATTTGATTCTGGTAAGCGTTATGTGCTAAGACAGGCAGAAGGCTTGGTCTAAACCCTAAGCGATAATGGTCTTGTCTTGCATTGAACTGAAGCACTTCACTTGGATATTTTACTCACGCAAAAAGGAAAAATAATCTGGAATATGGAGTGAGTTCAAGCTTCAAATAGAATATCTAATGCCACATACGTAAATAAATAGCTTTATATCGCTGCATGGCTAAGCTGAATGTGGCATGAGGCTTGGAAGAGTGAAAAACCTACACTACGCGAATAGGCATTGAATAGAACATGGTACATCGGATTTTACACAAAATACATAGGCAAATTTCTAGGGGACAATTTTATTTAATGCTATCAAGAAAATCGTAGAATGTGTGGCAATAGTATTGCTCAGTACTTATAGCAATATCCTGTGGTTACATATGTCCCTAATTTAACAGCCATTTTCTTTCAAGAGTGAAATGATGCACATTTCTGTTTCACAGGAGCATAGGATACGCCTCGGGAAACAAACCAACATCATGTGGAAGATTCTGAGCCATTGACAGTTGCCGTAATGCAGCTGGTTCTTATATGCCCTTTGCTGATCCTTCTACTCGTGATGTTACCGGTAATTGGTTACAACTTACAACCACACATCGTATCTTTGAGAATTGCTATTCTGAATATGGAATTTTCTGTGGTATTAGTTCCTTACACGAACCGCTTGAATATGTTATACAAGACGCCGAGTACCATAGTCAATCCTTGTGCCACAAATGACCAAAGCGGATATAATATGCAAGAAGATAGACGACAAAAGGCTCCAGGCAGAATTTGTAAAGCTTCACAATGGACCGAACTAGTGCTTCTGGATTCCGTAGAAATGCTGCATGTGTACTTCCATGCTTAGCTCGAGTTCAAGTAGTACTAGTTTATAATAAACAGTTGAATTCATAAATCACATACCTTCAGCTTCTTTTGGGAGTGTGTCGAACAATATGGCAACAAATAGAAGTATTTCCTGCAAGAATCGAAATTTTTATGGAAGGCAATTATCTAGAGGCACGGTAATCAGACTAACATAGTTGGATGCAGCAGGAAAAACAAGCTCATTAGTATGCCTACCAATGCCGGCTTTCCTGGTTTCAGAGGCGACTCGTTGAAGATATGAACTCTCCTGCAGTGTGGGTGAAAACATTTACATTTCAGGTCAGGGGGAACTTCACCTCGAAAAGAAAATTATCTAGTGGCCAAACCCTTGTTTCGAAATAAAAACAATAAGAAATATAACCACCATAGCATTATAATTTCAAGAGCTTGCCTGGCATTGATGGAAACAACATGGTATTATAGTAGAAATTAGAGAATATATGCTGTCATGGGTGGGTATCAATCTCGGCTACCTAATAAGAAGCGCTTGTCCGTTTGCTGAACACATGTGGAAACTGCAGCCTTTGGTAAATGGGATGATCTTACCGTTCCACTCTGCAAAAAGATGATATCATTGTCATGTACCAAATGCCTCCCACTTATAATTTGAATTCCTATCTGCAGGATCTTACCAAGATGCCACATTACTGCAACAGTGGGTTCTACTCCTGGACAAACCTCATCAATAGCAAATTTGACATTCTTCCTCATAACTGACATAAGTTTTGTAAAGTAGGTATGGGTATCCTGCATGCAGAAAAGTTGTTTTTTTGTGAACTCTCGAGTATGGGAACTTGATTTTAAATTAATAGCTTGATGGTCAAATATGCAGATAACTGAACCATGAGATTTGGAGCAGAATGAGAAGATGAGATGCGAGTAAAACCTTGACGTCCAGCGGTTTATAATATGAAGCGTGCTCGACGACGCAATCAGGATCAAGCAGCTTTTTGAGCCGTTTGATGTCCTTGTCATTGATGGAGGAGTAGAACTCCTGAATCACATCTGTCAGGGGTGAAGACGGTAATGTATTACCTCCACGGTAAGCATTGCCAAGTCCCCCGGTTGCATTTGACCCTAGTATTGCTCGTATGGGCTTTGGCGAACATTGTTGCCTCGTTCCCCAGTTGGCGCTTATCGATGGTGGGCACCATTTTAGGTTGAAAGAGGGAGACTGGAAGGAGACAAGCGTGAGGGCAGAATTCATGGTGTTGGGTGTTTGAATGCAGAAAGATGTGAGGTATAGAAGAATGAGGTGTGATATAGGGTTATGGGTGTTGCACATTTTTGGTTGCTTGGTTGTTAGGGAATGAATCTGAGTACATAAAGAAGGCTTCCTGGCATGGAACACAATGCAATTCGCATGGTGCATTGCTAAAGCATAAAGATTTGTCACGTTATGAAGTAAGGAATTGCTTCCTACATAATCTACAGAGCCAGGGCAGGCAAGAATCTGTAAAAAGGTATTGCTTTGTTCCTTGGTTATGCTTTTGCTGTGCTTTACATGGAGTTCCTCAGAGAGTATACAGAGCATGTGTTTGTCTACAGAACAGAGGAGAAGAGAAGATTTCTGAAGGAAGAAAGCGGAAGAGAACTAGCAGCAGGGTTGGGTCTTCATCACTTCCGGAAGAATCCTAAGACTGCTTTCTTGGAAGGTGGCTTGTACTTGCTCGACTTCCCGGCAGCTTTCTTCGCGGCAGCAGAAAGAGGAGGAGCAGCACCTGCAGCAGGAGCAGATTCAGGAAGAGGAGGAAGAGGGAACATGTCTTGCTCCCTGGCTCCTTCTCCGTGGCCGTCGTCTCCTCCAGCCTGCTTGGCGCTGCCCACGGCTCATCTGCCTCATCTTCTGAGAATACTCTCCGCATTGACGCCAATTTATTTGTCTGCGCCATAGTTGGGGGCGCCAGAGGTGGTAATTGGTCCAATGCCTCCTCCTGTTGCTCCTTCTTCTCCATTGTACCAGCTGACGGCTGTAGTCGTATGCCGGATCCGTGTCCAATTGTTTGCCTTTGCCTTCTGCTGCGGCTGCTACCTGTTTCGTGATGCTCTCGACTTCGAACGACTCCCCCTCGTCGTCGTCATCTTGGTCTGATACCGCCACCTCTGCTGCTGCTGTTGCTGCTGCTGATGCACCTTCATTTGCTCAGGCAGTGAGATGTCATCGTCGGAGGAGTCACTAATGAGCTCAACGTCCACCGGCACTACCTCATGATGCCTAATAATCTCATGATGATCGTCAGTCTTGGCCTCCAACATCGCGGCTGCTTCTGCTTCTGCCAAAGCTTCCTGTTCTGCTGCTTCTTCCTCTTCTTTGTTGGCGGAGACAGAGGCATAGGCGTTTGCACCAGCAGAAGAGGAGGAGGACGACGAGGAGGAAGACGACGAAGAAGAGGATCTTCTCATCTTGCCGCCAGCCTCAGGAACGGTCACCGGCTGGCCCTGCATCTTCTCGGTGACGAAGTAGGGCCTGAAGCGGGACGGGCGGAAGTCGCTGGCGTACGGCGCGCCCACCGTGAAGCTCTCGTGCCTTCTGAACAGCACGGCGTTCTTCTTCTGCACCAACGCCCCCGGGGCCAATGAATGCTGCTGGGTTGCGGCGTGTGGAGACGAAGGAGTTCATTGTCGTCGTCGTCATCGAAGAAGGGGTTGCTGCGAGAGGGGTGGAGGAGCATGGAGGGCGCGGAGCCGGGGAAGTCGTCGTCGCCGTAGGGCTCGTCGAGGTCGAAAGGGTTGCTCTTGACGACGTGGACGGTGAGCCTTGACGCATCGTCGTCGTGGTCCGCCGCGATGTTGTGGTTGCGGCGGCGATGAGGCTGCCTGCGGGCGGCGAGGCGCCTGGACATGAGCTTTTCGACGGCGGCATTCCTCTCGAGCTCGAGGGACCCGATGTTCTCGATGCTCTTGGTGTCGTCGGCCGTCCACGCCACCGCACGCACCACCTCCTTGGACCGGTGGTGGTGCTTTTGTTCACGGTGCTCGGGCTCCGCCTCTGACTCTGACTCGGAGTCGTCGCCGGTGGCGTCAGGGAAGGAGGCGAGGGAGCTGGCGGTGGACATGATGGCGGGCGGGGTGTCGGAGTCGCTGGTGGATGGCGGCGAGTCAGCAGCAGAGCCACGGTGGGAGCGGTTGCTGTGCCTGGCTCCGCCGGTAGTGGCGGTGCTTGTGATGTGGCATTGCGCTGGGTGGCTGCGGCTGATCTTCTTGTAGACGTGTTGGTCGTGTTCCTGGGGCACGCTGTGGAGGAGGACGACGCCGAGGAGGAAGGCGGTGAGGAGGAGGACTGGGGAGGATGCGAGGAGGAAGGCGAAGAGTGGGTAGACGAAGGCGTAGAGGAAAGCCAGGAAGAAGAGAAAGCAAAGGAGGAGAGGGTGCCGGTGGAAGAACGTGCAACCGGGCAGCGTCCCCATCTCGCCATCATGATCCATGGCCGCAAAGCTCACCTCACCTGCAAACAATAAGACAAATCAATGTTGAATGAAACAAATGAGATGATCTCTATCGAGACGAGGCTTCTTGCAACAGCATGTGAAGATTGATTGATTGCAGAGAGGGAGGGAGGAACAAGGACTGAAGGAAGAACGGAATTGATGGATGGATTACCTGTAGCAGCATGTCATCTTCGTTCCTGTATTCCTTGGTTGATTTGGAAGACGATGAGTTTGGAACAAGAGATTGTTTGTTGGTGGGGGGATGCATGCAGAGTCAGCGAAGGAAGAGGGAGGGTGCTCATTTTGCTTCATCCATTCTGCCTGTCTGCCTGCTATTCTTGTCTCTCTCGTAATGGTAAAGGAAAAAGAAGACGGAGAGAGAGAAAAAAATTACTCGGCCCATGTCAACAATCGTCCAAGCAAATGTAAAGGCCCATTTCGCGCCAAATGTCTTTCTCCCGGGTCACACGTGTCTCACCTTTAGGCCCCATCCCTCTCCCTATCTTCTTCCCCGTCTCCTCTACCTCCTTCCTTTGTCTACCGTGGGAAGAAATGCCGGGGCTGTCGGAATATCACTCGTGGCCATGGGTGACCGATAGCTAGCACCGCCCCATTTCACGACACGGGGTACCTCTTATCAGTCTTCCATTGTATCGTTTGGAATATGGTTGTATCATTTGGATGCATATGCCTTTTTGTATCCTTTATTCACATTCCTTTTAATCTCCCGTGACAGAGGATTTTGTTGGTGCTCCATGCACTGGAAACATCTGTGATATAAAACTTCTGTAGTCACACTAAATATAATTTCTTTCTAACCATGTTTTTTACATGGGTTTGCTGTCAGGTTCAGATCTCCGGCTCAGATGATTTTCTCCTTTCATGCAACATACATCGCTTAAAAGAATGGCACTGAACCAAGATGAACTGCCTGCACGCTGATTTGCTGGATAAGGTATTTCCTGGCCATCATTGTGACAGGTAGAGCATGAAGCATGATAAAGCTTGAGAAAACAATCTGGTATATGTTGAGCCTATACAATTTAATATTCCTGTAATCCCTGTTGTTGCTATTTTCTGTGCTTACCTAATGATTTATTTTGCCAGGGGAGGATTTCAGAGACTTCATTTGCTGGTTGGTTGCTGTTACAGGTCGTCCGCTACGTTCTGTAAGGTCTTGGCCTTCCTTTTTACTTTTTATGCAGGGATAAATCTAAGTGTGTACTTCTTGCCGGTGCGCCTCAAGATTCCATAAATTATTTTGCACAATAGTTAACCTCTGACTATTTTGGTTTAGGTGTATTTTGGACAAGAAGATAAAGTTCTTATTGTTTGGTATCCAATGTATTTTGGTTCAGGTGCACCTCTCTGCCGGTCTAATAATTTCCCGATAACATTGGTATACCTGATGGTTAGAGTATTTCTAAATCCTATTGTTTGGTCTCCATACATAACCATTGAACCTATACGTGTTTCATGCAACTTCGGTGTACTATGAGTACTTTTATCCATGGTGTCCTTATTGCTCTTACCCATAAGCTTCAATGCTTCTTAGTTTTTCTGTTTGATATCCATAAATTTGTATTCCATTTGTAATAGGTTTTGGTGGATCCAAATGTCCAAACTTTCTACAGAATATATACAGCTTATCGTTTGTGATACGTCTACAGAATATATACAGCGTGTTGGCAAAATTTAGTTGCAATGAGATGTGATGAGTTTTCTGCTCCTGTGGTAGTTTCTATGCTAGATCTATAGTATTTTCTCAACTTACATTCTTCATTTTGGATTCTTTGTTTGCTGATTTTAGCTTTATCATTCTAGCCTCCTCTTTGCAATGATTCCCAGAAGGCAAAGAAATACTTTCCTCCTGCATAGTGAAATCTGCCATGGGACTATTTTTCTTGACTGATCCGGTGTTGAATTCTTCAGGTTTTATATAAACTTGGCCATTAGCCACTGGAAATGGAATTTTCGTTTTGTGATGATCTGGCTAAAGCGTTGGATCTTGAATGCCACACAACAGGTATTCATTTTGGTGTCTTTGCCGTGTGCCAAACGTTGCCGTGTGTTTTATGTGCTACTATGCCATGCGTCGCTCTTTGCCGTGTGCCCCCACACGGCAAAGAATCTTTGCCGTGTGCCCCGATATCCTGCACACGGCAAAGTTCAGCTCTCCCGTAGTGGTATATTTCAGGAATTATTGCAGGTGATGGAAGAGGAGATAAGATTAGGAAGGAAATGATCAACTGTTGTTTCATCTCCTATTTTGTAGGTTCGCTCCACTCTTGCCTCGTGTGTTTGTCTTCCTGTATGGTTATGATGTCTGCACGATGTCCTCGACACAAAGTTCTCTTGCATAGTTGCTGGTTAGAGATACCTACCAGATGTTCATCTACGACCGAAGGCTGAACTGAATATGCAACATTTCAGTTTATGTGCAGAGTTTTAAGTTTTTACCCTAGCCAATCATCTAAAGAATATATAGTTGGGCACTTTCAGGAGAACAAACAGTCAGTTCCTTTTATATTTGGGCTGTCGCTTCTGCATGTTTTAGTTGACAGCAAACCTGAGCATGAACTGCATATTACTTGGTATTTTGTTGCTTTATATAACAGATTTATTATTATTATTATTAGTTGCCTGAGAGATATCTAGAATGAAGTGTTAAATACACTGCGTTAGTGCAGTTATAAAAGCACTTAATAAGCTCATAATTATACCATGTCAATATTTGTTGTCTCTTATGTGCTCTGATATAAATTGGTACACGTAACTAAAAGCTTTGTTCAGTATGATACGAAACCAGGAGGGGCTCACATTAGTGTTTTCTCATTCGGTAGTTCTGCTTTAATAATTGGGATGCTACTCTTCACTAAGAACATATATTCACTTCTCTTATATTTTTTAATACTCCCCTCCTGTATATAAAAGATTAATACAAAGTTATCTCTTTGAATTATTGTATGCCATCTATGGAGTCGAATGGAATGAAATCATCATTACCTGCATCGTGAATGGCAAGGAGAACTGAACCTGTATGTCACGAGAAATATCAGAGGTGACTATTTTATAAAATATTGTTCCACATTTGCCAATTCGGCTTTGTAGACGGCTTAATTTGATGATTTCATTCCATTGAATTATGTCACTCAGGTTGCAGGACCTGCAACATTTATCGTTCGTGTTGCGGCATCTCAAACAACTTGGTGAGTTTTTCTTCCCATGCTTCAGAACCCAGCTTCAAAACTTTAAATGCTATCTTGCTGTGTGAGCGCCAAAATTCTAGATGGAGCCCCATGTCTTACTGCTATAATATGCAGCTTAGCAGATTTGCTATCTTCAAGTGAAGCTAAACGTGAGCAATACCAACTTTCTTTAGTTCTTGAGATTTCAGTTGTAATACTACCAATTAATAATATGCAAGAATGCTCACGATTCTTACATTTACTCTCTAAAATACATGTGTTCTATTTGTTGCCCTGGCTATTTCACAGAAGTCTTTGTTAACACACTGAACAACACTGTCCTAAATAATTTGGGTAAAACATAGCTACAATCAATACATGTGTAATTAAATTTAAAGTACTTTGAGTAAGAGTTCAATCCATACAGCTGCACTGTTGTTTTTTATTTTAAAACTCTCAGTTGTATGGCAGCGATAGTACTTTTTAGGTCTCTACCGATTATCAGAATATATTTAAAAAGACTGCTTATTCTTCCTATGAGGTTACTATTTTTTTCTTTCATTTCTGATGAATTTACTTTTGCTGGCTGCCTGTCAAGTATTAAAGCAGTTCTGCAAGTTGTTGTCTGTTATAATTGTGAGTTGGCTGTATGTGAGCCATATTTTCTTGAGACTTTTCCATCATATCATTGTATTATGCGTCTCAAGCAAATCAGTTTCGACTCATCAATTATTCTTATATTGTAGGAAAGATCAAACTGTATTAGGCTTTGCTAGGTTGGTTGGAGGAAAATTATTCCAGTCATCAGCTAAGATCCAAGATGATTCAATCCTTCATCTGAGGTAGATCCTTCCCTTCAAATTTTACCATGTTGTGATGTAGCTGCAGTTGGAAACTAATTCTATCTATAGCAAGATAAGATATTAATCTGGAATGTTTCTTTAGAAAACTGCTACTGGATAGTATCTTCTTTATCAAATCAAGTTCTTCGTCTTGCTTTCATGAGAAAAAAGGGGCATACGTCTCCCTCCTCTTCCCATATGTATGTCTATTGATGAATGTTGCTACTCTTTATTCTCCATCATGCTTAGAGGATTTTTAGGGTTAGATCGATTCGTCTCGAGTAGATTGGAACTCTACAGCCATAATCCCTTAGCCACAATGCCTATATGAGTATTATTTCTTCAGTTTATTTGTACTATCTGTGGAGATTTAGTCGTTGGTTTATCAGGTGCCAGATGTTTCTTTCTCATTTTTTATTTTGTTCCTTTTTACTCTTATTATTTTGTTGTGGCCTTCTTAATGTCCCTTTTTTATTAAGATCCCGCTGGCATAGTCTAGACGAGAAGAGGGACTTGCCTATTTACATATCCAGTCAACATTCGCTAGGTACCAAAAAGTTTACTTATTCCTTTTGTTTCTTGCAACTTGGTTTGTACCTACTATGATTACCAATTGTTTTTTGGTCGTGGGCCTACGGAAAAATATATCTGTACTTTGTATTCTTGCCACATGCTTCTGTTTGTATATCGTTTTCTGTGTTTTCTTAAATTGATGTTGAGGCCTGATGTAACCAAACTTGGCTCTACCATTTTTCTTATCATGAGAGTAATTAAACCACACCTGCTTATTTTATTTCCTAATTTTAAGATAAGCATATTGTTAGTATTTGTCTATTGGTTGTATTTGTAAGATGAAATGTGCATGCCCTTAGTGAATGGAATTTACTATTTGTGTTTTGATGTGCCTATCTGCATGTTGGGATGTGAATGTGACTTCCCCCTGTTATTTTGGTAGGCATTCTTCAGAGTATATTGCTCTTTGCGTCCTACAATAAATTAAAATGATATTCGCACGGGGCTCCGAGATACCTACTTTATTTGTGCACATAGATTATATTGTTTCTGGTTTATCCTCCTAGATTTACCGATGACATCAGATGTGCTGCCAGCCCCTCCCATTGATGAAAAGGCAGTAGTAGCGCATCCAGCACCTGTATACCCATCGGAGCTACCATGGTCTTTTGGGGCTGTCCATCGGAGCAAGCTGTAGTCGTTAATATTTTGGTTTTGCTGTCGTCCATGTCTTCTCTTTGCCGATGTCTCATTGTTAATGTTGTTGAGACCAGCTGCGCTGACTTTTCATATCGTTATCGGTTATATGAAAGTCATTAACTCATTAGGTGTTGAGATCGTGTTTCCAAACTGATCAAAACATATGTATTTGGTACAACTTCCATGTGTGCATATATATTAAGTGCACCTAGATACGACTCTCATAAATCCAATTTATGTTATGTTAGTGTGCTGTGAGTCAACTTTCCGATCTCTGTGCACAAACCAAATATGATACAACTCCGAGTAATAACTTCTCAGCATGACTGATATTACCATCCTGTTTTGCTTATACATATTAATATAAACCATCTTTTCAATAATCTGTATAAAATGTTATAACCACGGGCAAAAAATTAAAAGAACCCACAGTGCCGCGCGGCGAGCCACGCCGTTCGAATCTAGTAGACGATATTTTAGCGACCAATCCAATTACGTCGCAAAAGTTCATAAACAAATGGTGTACGTTTATCTCTAAATATATGCTGCAACTCTCTGTGCCTATTACACTTCCTATCCAAAAATGCAGAAATTGTCACAGTACTGTTGTCATTCCTGTTTCTCTTATACTGCTTGTATAGAAATGTACATTGATCATGTTAGTGCAGAGATGGACCACCCAGTGATCATCATCTCCCTTCGTCTTCTTCCTGGACGGTGAAGTGGAACTCTATCTGCAGCCGACGGTGCGGTGCGCCGGCGTCAAGACAGCCCCTCTGCTCGATCTGCAGCTCCTCCCTCAGCGGGATGGCGGCCAGGAACCTCTTGATGAACTCCCCGCAGCACTCCTTCCCGGTGACGATCACCTCCTCCGGCTCTGACGGTGACAGGGAGTGCATCTCGGATGTGGCGTCGAACCTGAGCATGTAGGCCTTGTCGCAGCCCTCGAAGAGCCTCTCGCCGAGCGTGTCGACGACGTAGTAGCAGTCGCTCTCGGCCTTGAGCACGAAGAAGTGGTCGTTCCAGCTCACGATGTACACGTCCGCGTGGCCCGGGACGCGGGTGGCCGTGCTGATCTCGCGCCAGATGTCGTCGAACGACATGGCGCCGGACAGCGACGTGAAGCTCTCCGGCTGGAAGAAGCCGACGAAGGCATTGTCGTGCCGCACGGCGATGGGCCTGGTCCTCGCGGCAAGGACCGTCTCGAGGTCGAAGTGCCGGTTGGGGAACCGCTCCATGTGGGCCTCGTCGCCGCAGAGCTTCCTCCACTCTGACGAGCCGTCCCGGATGAGCGCGTCCAGCTCCGGCCGGGTGGGCATCGCCGGGTGGTTGGCGTGGAGCGCGGCCGCGAGCACGGCCACCAGCGCTGTGCACGCGCTCTCGCCGCCGGCGCTGTCGTCGCGCTGGTCGATGGACGCGAAGAACACGGGCGTCCTGAGGCTCGTCTCCGCGTCCCTGCTGGTGAACTCGCGCGTCTCCCACCCATCATCATCGCTAACCATGCATTTCATGGGAATATCCTGGGACAGCGACTCCCTGCTCCGCCTCCTCCACGGGAGGAACCGGCGCTTGGACGTGGAGAGGGGCTCCGGGCTCGCGCCGCCGCTGGTGCTGGCGCTGCTCAGGCTGACGGTGCTGCTGCTGCTGCTCATGCCCCGCTGCTGACGCTGCTGCTGCTGTCGGAGTTCCTCTTGTTCCTGTACACCGCCACCCTGCCTTGCCTGTCGGCGAGATCGAGCAGCTGCTTCAGGTCAAGGACCTCCTGGTAGGTCGAGCTCTTGTAGATATCTTGCATTGTGTGCGGCGGCAGGTTTGCTCTCGGCTTCTCCCTGAACGAGAACGAAACACTTCTCTCGATGTCCGCGGGCGTGTTCAGATCAACCAGCTCCACGTTAACCTGTTCAAGTCGAGAGCAAAGCATGTTTAGAAACCAGGACTCGGTTGATGCATTATAAGCCAGAAGAAAACCCGGAGTACATTTAGGATTAGGACTCGTGACCTAGTCGGAGACCAGCAGCATGATACTGAAACCTAAACTAATACGGACTGATAATCTAGCTCTTATAATTCAGTACAGTACTTGCTCATTAAAGCCAACACCGATTGCATCTAGGATCCGGATTCCACAAGTAATCCCACTGGAGATGTATGTAATTGGCCGACAATTGGAGATGATGTGCAGAGATGAAAGGAGAAGAAAGATATTTTTGCTTACATAAAGTATGGCATCACTTGCCCATCCGTCCTTCCTCACCCTGATGGGGACAACCACCAGCTGCTGCTGCAGAGGCGCTCCACCTTTCTGCTGCAGTTGCATCTCCCAGCAGCACTCCTCCAGGCTTATCATGGCTGTCCCGATCTCCTCCAGCCTCACAGGGTCCTTGCCCCTCCCTTGTTCTTGGAATCCCTGCATCACAGAGCTATTCTTGTCACTGCCAGCTCCTTGTACAATGGCAACAAGCCCACGCATTCACAGAAATACAGAATATGGAGCCTAACGAAAGCAAAACATGCCTTTGATTGCTACTCTTGATTCCGCTGTAAGTTTCATGATTACCCTCAAATGGCAAAGGTTGATCGCGCAAGGCACAATAATGCCCTGCCCAAGTAATTACTAGCTTGTACTCCTCTACTTGGTCCCTCGTACCTTTTTTGCTTAGAAAAGAAGTTTTCAACTTTGGGATGAACCTAAGACATGCTTTGGTTTGTTCTTTGGGTTCGATACTTGGATTCGATTCCATTGCAAGCTCAAGTTCCAACATTCGCTTAAGGTAAGGTGTCATTGTTGTCATACAGAGATAAGGAACATTAACTAATTACTGTTAATCATCTTTTTTTATGACACACAAAACTCATGCATATACAACGACATCAAACAGGAAAGATACATAAAGCATCACTATAACTAAACGCAGCTTTAACGTACAGGAAAGCGAGATGGTACTGTTAAAACACGACCCTCAAACATAAATGTCATGACTCCTCCCTCATGACATAGAGATCATGCGATGCTACCCACTACCTAAAACTACGGTTAACCAAAGTCAGACTTAATTTTGCCGGGCCAATAGGAACGCCCCACGTGACGTGGCCCAGCTCCCACCCGGTGCTGCCGCCGCTCACAGTTTCAAACCTCACATAATGCCTTTTGACAAATATCGCCACCACCGACGGAGAACGCTTCCTATTCAACCGAGCAATAACATATGCTGAATTACGCAGCCATTGACTTCTATTCCCCAAATGCTGAATCGCTTTATTTTTCGATAAAGAAATGCTGAATTGCTGACCGCTACTTGCCAAAAGCTATGCATTGACCTGAAGCGTTCTAGTACATCGGAACGACGGTCACAGACTTGCAATTCACAAGAAATGCTGTCCACATCTTACCCCGATGTAATAATACCCGCTCATCGCTATCGTTTAGAATAAAAAAATACATATTTTTGGAAGCACTAGTGGTAAAGCATGTTTATAGAGCATAAGAAAACACCTTAATCACACACCTTAAAATAAGCGGAACCATGTTTTTGTTAGTATCATGAATTCGTAGCAGAGGTAGATACTATGATGTTTTGTTTTCAGAATCGGCAGAAATCGCATATGAAATTATTCAAAAAAAACTGCAGCTTTAATTTGGGGATAGAAATCATATGATAGAGCTCGAAGCCCGCAGCTGATTGATCTGCATCAAGCAGAAACAGAGCACTAACAAAGTCGCAGCAGCAGCACTCACGTATAGGATGGAGAAGAAGACGCCGCGTTCGGGCCTGCCGCCGGCGCCGTGCTCGACGTCGACCCGGAACCGGTTGCCATCGTGGGCGGCGTCCCAGCGTACGGCGCCGTCCCCGGCGACGGTCTCAACAGCGGTGACCCCGCGGCCGCCGCGCCTGCCCGTGAGCATCTGCGAGAGCGCCCCGCCGGCGCCCGGCCACTTGACCTTGACCGCGGCGACGGCCGGCGCCGCCCACGCCGCCGTCGGCAGGCCCTCGAGCTTGGTCGGGCCGACCCGGACCCCTCGCCGCCGCGGCGCCGGCGACCTCCGCACCACCATGTTGCCGCCCTCCACCTCCTCTCTCTGCCTCGGTGGGCGTCGGTAGCTTTCTCTCTCTCTCCCTCCCTGTGTGTGTCGCCTGTGTCGGAGCTCGGCGCGTAGGCGTTGTCGTTGGCGCCGCTTGGAGCGAGCCGTTGGCGTGGGTGGGGGTTGGCTTTTAATAGCCAGCCGGCCGCACGGGATCCGGGCATGCGATGGGTGAAAGCACGTGGGGCCGGGGTGGCAGCGGCGGAGACGGTGGTGCCGGGAAGATTGGATGTGGACGGGAATGGCGTGGGGCCGGACTCCGGAGGGACGGAGTGGGCGCTCCGACCAACCGCTCTTGGCAGGCAGCGATGGGCGCCGAACTCTCGCTCGCGCGCTCACGCGCCATTCCAGCGCCAGATCGATCAACGCGGGAGGGAGAAGCACATGCACGATCATTTCCTACGGTGCATTTAAAAACGTTTTTTCGTCCATCATTGGCAATTTCCTTTTCAGCGTGTTTGGCAACGTGAAGGATGGGGAATGGGAGTTTAGGCTGGGAGTTCGTTGGAGGGTTATTAGATGGGAAATAGACTTTAATTCCCATTCCCTTGTTTGGTGTGCCTGAGATTTATCCGTGGGGGACTTCTTTGCTACGTCTGTTTAGACACCGGAAGCAAAAAAACATCTTTTCACTTGGACTAATTAAACACGATCAAAGCTGCCGTGTATATTTTTCTGAACTGGGCACGGCACCGCTGCTCGTTGTGCGGTGGCTATGGTTCGTTAGCGCATGACTCCGGAAAACGGGCTATATTCTATTTAATCGGATGGCGGATACGACCGCTATAAACCTAAAAAATGGTCGGTGCATCGCATGGTTGCGCCCTCCAGTGCGCACGCGACCGGGACGGTGGTGAGGCTGCCAACAGGTGTCCGCCTTCTCCAACGGCGGCGCATCACGAAGCCTTCAGCTCGGCTCTCGCGGCACGGCAGCGCGCCCACGACCACGACATGGCAGACGACACACTCCTAAGAGTGCAAGTGGGATCGGATTGGGACATCCACCTCCCACCTCGTATAGAGTCCATTTATCCCGTCGCCCCACCTCCCAATTATCCCAACAACTTAATTTTTTTGGGATTTAACGGGATGTCCCACTTGTACCAGAAAAACCCAATCAGCTCTGTGCTTGCTTTCTCGTCCTCTTTCGAAAGCGTCTCCATGGAGCTCCGCCGTGCCGCCTCTCAGGACGCCCCCGACGAATCGGAGACGACCACGAGCTTCCCCCAGGCCTCCTCTCCCTCCTCCCCAAATCACGCGAGCCGAGGCGCTCGTTTTCGTCCGCGGATCGGTCTTCTTCCTCCACACCGGCGGTTGGACGCCGTGGTCGATTCGCCTAGCACCGACGTCCGCCGCCACCTGGGAGCGTCCCGGAGCTCCTCCCGCGACAATATGGCTCCCCAGCGCAGCCAATCGTCTCTCCACGGCGTCGCGCTTCAGATCCTCGCGGTTCCATCCTGCGCGCGTGCTCTCCTGCTCGCGCGCGTGCTTGTCCCCTCCGCCGCGGAAACGAGGTGAGCAAGAAGGTCGAACAAGCGTGCTTCTTTTTGCTCTGCTCCCTGGACAGCTCCGACCAGCTCGTGCGGTACTGCGCCTGCAGTCTCGAGTTCCTCCACGACGTCGTGAGGTCGCGGGAGAGGACGGAGGCGTGTAGGCACTGCAGGACGGCTCGACGGTGACGCCTGGCCGCGGCTCTCCCTCCCGGTGGTGAGTACGAAGGCAGGGGCGAGCGGACGCGGAAGGAGGCGGCGATGGGTAGTCGGCCTCCGCTCGGTCAGTTGGGGCGAGAGGATGGAAAAGGATCCGGGATACGTGGGCTTCCGTTGGGATAGGGTGGGCTCATTCCAATAGACCCACATGGGATAAGTGGATTATTTTTATGGGACAAGTGGGTTAATTAGGGTGGGATGGGACATGGGACTAGTGGCATGCCCATCCCACTTGCAATCTTACACGCTCCAGCCCGAGGCAAGCGCTATGCGGATCGCATCAGCCAATGGCGCCCGCGAGAACAACCACCCGGCGCGGCTCCCCACACCACGAATATCATCGGTGCGAGTGTGCGATGGCCAACGGCCGAGCTCTGCTCCGTGGCGCCCGTCCGGCCGAGTCGACCCACCCAGGCGGTAGCTTCTGTGAGCAATCAGTTGATTGTTTCCGTCGTCAATTCCCTATCTCGATTAAATTACCACGTCCCCCCAGGGAATAGATTGGAGGGAATTGGCCTCCATAACTCCCCTTCCCATGCCTGATACAACTCCCATTCCCACTAATCATACGAGTGATTTTTAGGGTGTGTTTGGTTGAGCTGTGGATTCCTGAAAATCAGCTGTGGGGAATCTGCTGTGAGAAAGCTGCTGTGAGCTGACGACTGTGGGAAAGCTGGAAGCTGTTTGGTTGCAACAACTGCCAACCTCCAAGTTATCCGGTCCTCGTTTCTTGAACTGCACATGTTTGCATTTCCTTCCATTGGTTCGATCATTGCACCTCTGAAATACAATGTTCAATATTAGCTACTATCAACAATTTAATAAGAGAAACTACATGACCTCAACACAAAATAAATAGGGCACTTACTGCAAGATGTTCTTTCCACCATTCCTCATCACAGTCCACAGTTTTCCTAGCATCATCCCATCCAAGTCCAGTGGCAGCATGTTTTAACTCCATAAAACATGTATAGCTTATTTTCAGATTGTCCCATTTATTCTTAAATTGCAAATGCCCTAACTTCCTCCCTGATTTTGCTGCAAACTTTTCTTCAATGTTCTTCCAACCTACTTGTCGCAGCAGTGGAACATGGGTTCCCCTAGTACTGTCAAAGTGGGTCCACCCCATGTGGGCCCAAGATGAAGATGGACAAGACCAAGACTCAAGTCAAGCTGGCGGGTTTACCATCGGGACACGCAAGGCCTACGTCGACAAAGGGCTCCGGTCCTGGGGGCCTGCCGGGTCCTCGAACCAAGCAAGAAGGCCAGGAAGGACCCGAGAGCCCGAGTTCCCGGCAGGAGGCCAGGCTCCCTCTCGGGTACTTCCCACGTCCCTGTGGATAAGCACTCCACCCCACCGCGGAAGACTTGGGAAGCAAGGCGAAGGCAGCGCGGGCGGGAAGCACGTCCCGTGGTGGTGTCAGCTCCTGTCCACCCCAAGACGGACGCTCCCACCTAACCCAAAGGAGACGCTAGGCTGAGGAGAGGCCACGTCTCCTCCTAAACTAGATGAGGAGGGTCCTTCACCCCGAAGGTCCCTCGCGCCCCTCACGTGACCCTGTGGCAACCCCTTAGCCTATAAAAGGAGGACCAAGGCACGGAGGAGAGGGGAGGAAGAAGGAAGACGGACACAAGGTAGAACCAAGGCACTAGTTCAACCGGAGCAAGACTAGACTAGGGCTGCGAAGGTAGAGGGGAAGGTGATCTCCTCCGGGTCAGGATCTGTCCTTCTTCTACCTCCAGCCAAAACCCTTCCGGGTACCCCATCCGGGAGGTTCCATTGTAAGCTACACTATGAAGAACCCATCAATCCAGACATGCAGGAGTAGGGCTTTTAGCCTCCGGGCGGCCTGAACCTGGGTAGCTCCTTGTGTCCCTTTGGTTGCATGCTTTGATCTTGGAGAGGAGAGTTTGATCTAGACTCCGCCCAAGAAGACGATTCTCAGCCTCCTTCGCGCCCCGTGCCGAACCTAAAAGGGGATATCCTATACTCCCGGTGTCCGTGCATCGAGACACGACACTACTTTATTCAGATGTCCTAAAGGTCTGTGTCCAGCAAGAACCTCTTCTTTACAAATGTCACAGAAATGCTTCAGATTTGCCTTATCCCATACAGCCTTCTGATGCATGTAAGATGCATACATGAACTTTACATTTTATTACATGTTATTTGCATCATATAAGGGTTATATTCATGATTTATATTGAGTTTTGGGGATAATTGACAACTTCCCATTTTTTCTGGAATTAACCATGCGCTGTCAGAAAACCCCTTTTTCTATATTTTGATGTTTCAGGGACCCAAACGACGTCCAAATGACCTGAGATTTTACGGGGATCACTTTTTTGGAAGGAACGAAACGTAGGCGCAAAGGAATCGAAAAAACGGAGACCAGAAGGCCGAAAGGGTGGGCCCACGCGGCCAGATTCCCTGACCGCGTGGGACCCACCAAAATGGCCCTCGGGCCTCCGCTGCCGTCGATCTTTCTTCCCGAAGCTTCGTCTTGACCTAAAAACGACTATATATAGACCCCCCAGGGCTTTCGCGAAAGGGAGCGCCGCCAAAACACAGAACCACGAAACAGAGACCTGGAGCTGAAGATTGGAGGGGGAAAACTCCGGCGGGGCGCTGCCGGTGTGGTCTCCTTCCCCTCCAACAACATCTCCACCGACACCATGATGAAGAGGGAGTAGTCCACCCCTAGACTACGGGTTTGTGGAAGTAACTTATGTATCTCTCCTCTCTATGAGCTTCACTAATTAGTACCGTATGAGCTGCTGAACATGATTACGGTCATCTATGTAATTCCTTTGTGGTGGATCTTTATTATGAGTTAATACATGTTTGAGATTGCAATGGTTTTGTTTCAGTTATGAAAGTAGATGCATATTATGTACCCCGTTCTTATTTACTTGTCATGATCAAGCATGTTTATGAGAGTATGTGAGGGGGAACGTGTGCATTAGTTGGAGTAACGGGGGTGGCTAGTGCAGTGAACGTGAGAGAAAGTTCTGCGATCCACTTGGGTTTTCTACCTTACTTTGTTGCCTCACTAGGGATAAACAAAAATACCATGCTACCGGAGAGTGGATGTGACCTTGGCCACTATCTCCATGACTAGATCTAGCATGTTCTTATTTTAATTTCATGTCATTGAACTTATTGCTATGCTCTGATTTATTTTAATTACTAAGGTGTTATGATTTAGTTCGCATCTTGGTGGAGCATAAGAGAGAACAACTTATACTTGAGATCTCTATGTTAGGACGTGATGCCCATATTATTAATAACTTGTCAAACCATGTCTTGCCATCTTACATGTTAATTTTAGTGTTCCATTGTCTACCACGTTATCAAGAGAGAGCGCATTTGTGAAACCATGAACCCCGGTCCATTTTTAATCATAAGAAACACCTTTCCAACACTTTATCATCACTTTTGTTTGCTGCCATTATTAAATCCGAAAATACAAAAACACTTTTACATCTTGCATTCATCATAAAAAACCCAAAAATAATCATTTATCATTACTACCATCATCCTTGCATATTTATTTTACCATCATTGCATATTTACTACTGTTTGCATATTTATTTTATTATCATTCTCACACCTTGTGCTTGGCAACCACTTGGTGAGGTTGAGGGCACAAAACAATTTATTTTGTTGCAGATTCTCAAGAGAAGGGTAAGGAGATAACACCTGAAATACTGGTTCCCCGAGAGTTCGATATTAAACCCTCGAGTCACCCTTCGTGGGGAAAACTGTCTTCCACTACTACATACACTCTGCACTTGGAGTCTCAACCTAACCCATTTACTTTTCACGCAGGTAACCACACGAAGGCCGTCAAGACCGTTTTCTGGCGCCGTTGTGGATAACTACGTGAAGGGCCATCACCTTCTCACCCATACTTCAACCACATAAAATTCATTCAGTTCAGCTAATATGCAATCAAATCATATATGATAGATCCTATAAAACAATAATCATTGCTACATATTGTAAACACTAATCACTACTCCGTATTATATATCACATAAAAAAGCAAGAAAGAGGAAAAGCATTACGGGAGCTAGCATGGGAGAGAGAGATGGAAAGAGATGGGAAGGAGGGAAAGGAAGAGAGGGAGCAAGTCGTACCTGCTGGAGGTGCAGTCGATCTACGGCCGGCAGGTGCTGGAAGTCGACGAGGCAACGAGGCGGCGGCCGGACGGACCAGGCTATGGGGGAGTGGCGAGCTGGTGCTGCAGCTGCGTCCTGGTCAGGCCACGGGCCGGTTCCGAGAGGGAACGGAGCGGCGGCCTGAGGTGGCTCGAATCCCGGCCGGCGCTCAGCCGGAAGCCGGCGGCGAGGCGGCCAGAAGAGACCGGCGGCGGAGGAACCCTAGCCAGGGGTTGTGCGTGTATGGGGAAGAGTAACAGGGAGAGAGAGATACGGGATGGAGGAGGAGAGAAAATAAAATCAAACCGGCCAGTTTCCACTTACCAGTGGCATGGCGGGTAATTTCCAAGTTTTTGGCTGGACGCAACGCCGCGGAATCGGGGATCGACCCAGATTTCAGTTTGCACTACGAAAATCTACTGCGTTCCCAGAATCTGGGTTGGTCTCGTATCCCTTTGGTTCAGATTTTAGCGTTCGGGTAGTGAATCTAGGTAAAAAATCTGAACCAAACACACCCTTAGTCACGTACCCCCTTAATTCCCATTCCCTTGTTAAAACTCCCTCCAACCAAACACGCTGTTTGAAGCTTTCCGTATCATTGGTGGGGGTGTTTGTTCGCTTGGATCTCTTCTCGACTTGCTGTGCTAAACTATGCATTTTGTGCGAACGCTTTGGTGGTGGTAGTTACAGTGCTTCTCCGTTGATCACTTGCAATTATGCAATAGTATGAGGCACGCTTGGTTACTCCACGAGATGCGGAGAACTGCCTCTGTTTTTCTACTACCTAGGGTGTATTCTGATCGTCAATTCAAAATCCTTAGTAAGAGCATCTCTAGCAGACCTCTTATCTCGCGGGACTATATCACTCGTTTACAGTTCGTGTTTTCCGCTTTTTAGAGACTCGAAATGCGTCGCGCAGAACAGAATCACTAAAGCAAACTGCAAATTTAATTTTTTTTAAAGCATTCGCGGGAACAGACAGAAGACATATGATCATCGAATTTCACTGGTTCATTCGCGGCAAAAGAAACACGACATTTTAACCTAATTTACATAGTTCATCATCAGTGCGTCGCCATCCTAATCTAATTTACAAAATTGGCTTACCGAAGCCCGTCGGGTGTGGCAGCGACGCATCGGCGGCGCTCACTCCTCGTAAGAAGAGAGGTCGATGAAGACCTTCTACGCGGCAGAGGAGGGCACACGACAACGTCCGGTTGTAGTTCATGTACCGGTGCGCAGTGCGCTTCCGAGCACCGTCAGAGGTAGCTATTGCCGCCGCCGCGCGAGGTCGGGGCCGCTACCGCGTCCGATTGAGCCTCCGTTGCGCCTCATGGTGGTGCGCTGATGCCGGATCTATACGCGTCTGCGGGGGATTTGGTCGCCGGCGGTTGGGGGATTTGGGCGGCGGAATGGCTCGGGTCATGCCCTATATCGAGCCCTCCGCGCGTACAAATAGAGGCCGAGGGGTTCGATTTGGTGGGCACTGTAAACCATCTGGTCTGGCCCAAAAATGGCCCCAACCCGTATAGTCGCTGGAAAAATAAAGACCCGCCCGTTTTAAAGTGTCTCCTAGAGATGCTCTAAGATAATAATTATTGTCCAACCCTTAATAATAATCCATTTTTGTGAGGAAACAACCAACAATGTGCACTCTTGGTTGGTCGTAAGAGCGAGCGAGGGCATTCGTTCACGGTGTCTGAGGTGTAGGCGCATGTGTACAGCTAGCCGGGCATGCATGTATCTGCCACCACCATGGAATGGATCATAGGCGGTCGGTCCTAGCAAGCTATCTGGGGCTGGCTGGGCGACGAGTAGAGCGTCGGTTGGCTGGTCGGGGTCCCGGTGGTTGCTGTGCCTCATTCATCGCCGCTACGCTCCGTAGGCCGTAGCTGGGCTCGATCGTCTGGCTTCCGACACCGTGTACGCACATAGTCACATACCAGACCGTGACCTCTCACACGATGGAGTATGTAGCAGCTGAAAATTGCTGGAACCGGTCCTGTTGTGGGCGTGATGCACGAACCTTGTGTACGGCCTCGGCTTGATTCCATTCTTGGGAGTAATACTCCGTAGTACTGTATATTGTTCGGGCCTGACCAGACCGTACCTGGCTGCGCGCGGAGATATGGTCAGATCAGAACCATGGCACGTACTTAGCGCGTACGTTGCTGAGAGAATGGTGGTCAATTGGGTAACCGTACGTCATGCACGGAACTTGTCAAAATTAGTTCAACGTACTACTTGACGCGACTGACAGTTCAGACATTCACAGCCGTACATATGAATGTACATGTTTTTTTTGGGGAGGGTTCATTTCGTACGTGTTCCAATACACGAATGACTATTCAGACATTCACATCAATTAAAGCCTAGTTTCGCATCGCCTGACTATTTCAAAACCAAAATATTTAATCATCAGGCTAAGGAATACTTTAGTTTAGAAAAAAAAACAGGTCGGAACTAAAATTTCCAATCCAGCAAAAAAATATGAAAATTTGGACAATACTTCAGTTTTTAAAACCACATCATTCATTGCATCTAAACACGTCAAAACATTTAGTGCTACATTATTTTTAGAAACTGTAGTGTTGGTTGAATAAATCGAAAAAAAATACTTTAATGCCAGACGGGGCCTCCGTGTGGATACAAGCTATACACAATCGCACAAATTAGTTCATTTTACTACAAACCTGGGGAAAATCAGTAGCAATAAATTAGTTATATATAAATAATTGTGAAATAAATTTGAAAATAATGAAGGAACTATGAAATCATGATTACTAATAAAAAGGCAGAAGAAATGAGAGAAGTAATTTTCAAATATGAAGTCCCATGTGACTTCCAAATCATAATTATTTGCACTTAAACTAGAAAACTTTAGAAATAGGGCAACATTGTAATGGTTTTTGGAAGACATATCAAATGATATTTATTTCAAGAAAAAACAAAGGAAAGGCTTATCACAGAAAGAAGCGACCGGTCCACAAGCCTGTGGCTTACAACATCGAGCGTCCATGTTCGAAAAGACTGCGTTGTCACCTACACATTGTACTCGAAAACAGTCTATCACTTAGTCCAAAAGCGACTACTCGCCCTCATGTCACCGTGTCTGCTCAATGGCCAAGATCCAAAAACGTTCTCCCATCAGGATTTTCACTTTCCTCTGTTGCTCTACCTCCGCTTGAATCTTGTCAATTGGTCTTTCCGCTGAGACCGTTGCCCTGTTGAACACCACGTCATTCTGCATCGTCGAAATGCTCCACATGACTAGAATGATGGGTGACCACACATCTCTTCGCTGACTCATCCAATCTGGCTACTTAGTCCTGCATCCACTCCAGCATCTGCCAGTTCTGTAGCAACCGGGCACGCCAGGAGAAGGTGTGTATGGCATGTCAAATGATATAGACCTTTCCAAATACTATCTGCCTTTGATATTTCTATTTTTTCCATTTTTTACGATTACACTTTTCTATTTTTAGTTTTTCTTGATTTTATTTTTTAATCTCAATTTTTATAAAATGTTTTTTATATATTAGGACGATTTTGGCTTATTGTTGTTTGCCCACATGGATGATACGTGAATACAAAAATAGATACAACACAGACACGACTGATTTGATAGTTGTATATATCATCAAACTCGATCAAGAGTTCAGGGTTGTCAGGTGCACTATTTGTCTAATTGGTTTGGCCTCTCCAAGTCCATGACCAGTGAACAAGCCAATACATATGACAGTCTATTGTTTATGTGTGTTCTAGTCATATGAAGTCCGTTTAGAGACGAATTTACAAACCATCTTAAAAATAAAATCTCAAAACAAGTCACCCATGTTAATCATTAGAGTGAGAGTTAACTTAATTGTCAATCAGATGAATGTCATATAATTTTAATTGTAACTCATGTGCATCCCATGTGTAATTGAAATATTTCAGTTGTAACTCATGTGCAACCCACTAGCAACTGAGAAAACTTATGTTGCAAATCATGTGCAATCGACGTTCAACTGAGAAATTTTATTTGCAACTTATGTACAAATCGATTGCAACCACATCAAACCGCACGAATCACGACGAAAACTGACGGTTTCTAAAGTTGGGTGAGCTCGAACTTAATTCTCACTCAAATAAGAATTAGAAAACCGTAATCATATAAATTATATTTTTAAGAAAAGAAGATTATTAAATTAATCATTATTTTTCTGGGCATACCTTCGACCTGAAATGATTTTTTGTGGGCATATCTTCAACTGAAATAACCAGCATTTCCTACCTGGAGCTGGAGGACACGGGCGAAGCTACATTGTCGAGTCGGGGTCGAATGACGCCGACGCCTTCTAGCCGTACCTTAAACTCTAAGCCCAAATATAAAATTGGCCCAGGTGGAGAAATCTATTTGACCCCAGCGCAAGGGCACACTGCTAAGTCTATCCAACTTCGGCTCTGTATTGGCCGAAGTTGCAATAGTAAAAAAAAGGCAACAACCAAGGTCCCATACATCAATCGATCGGTAGAACACTAAAACATATTCACAGCATGCTCGGTACCAGTTGAATCAATTGATTGCTACAAAAACACGCCTGCTTGCTCGATCGACTTCTTTCAGAACGCCCGCCAACGAGAACCACGCTACCTCTTTGTCCAGTTTGTCAGCTCCTCTTCACTTTGCCGATTTGAATTGATCCGTAAGTGCCACATCCACATTCTACTAGTACTAACGCTGATCCAAGCTACAGGGAGCAATCTACTACATGATATCCTGATTCTTCATTTTTAATTTAGGGTTTGATAGTTTGTTAAAAAATACAATTAGGAGGTTAGAAACTTAGAAGATTGGAGTGGCACAGTGGTGGTGCACGGTCGTAGAATATGCCTCTAATCATCAATCGCTCAGCCCAATGTCAAGTAATAACGGGGTGGGAGCTTAGTGTAATCCGGGGGGCCACCGCCCCCCCCCCCCCCCCCCCTCCCTCTCCTCCCCCAAGCTTTTGAGCAAATCCTGGAGATTTTCTTGGGGAGGGTTTAAATGAAAAAAGTAGTTCTTCGCCTCCACCCTCCCCCATATGCAATTCCTGTCAGGCTCCGCCACTTAGTAATCTCTACTATATAATATTGTTAGACAACCGTGGTGGTACGTCGCGGTGATTGTGCGTTTTAGCCCCTCAGAAATCAGCTAATAAACCCGCAGTCCATAACGTAGCTAAGCCGAGCGACCCTGGTACCTTGCGGAACTTTTGCAGAATGACCCCTGAGAAATCCAAATCAACCCGCAGTCCACACTTACCGGTTCGTTTCCCCTCGTTATTTCCTACAGATTCCCGACCTCCACCACCAGACGGTCTCCTCGTCTCGAAGGTCTCCTCCTCCACGCCGCCGCGTCGTGGCCGACCCTCCCGCCCAGATCCAGATCGATGGGAACAACTAAGAGGAAGATGACGTGGGTCTGATCCATAAGTTCGTACCAGTTCGATCACAAGCCACGCGCGTCGAGCTGCAGGCCGGCCGCTTCATCAATCTCCTCTGGTCCGTCGGTGGAGAGATAGAGCGGAGAGCAGCGGCACAAGATGGCAAGGGTCAGAGAAGAGAGTCTGGTGATGCACCACAGGATGGGTTACGACGGGGAGACAAGATGCCCCTGAGCTTGGACGACCACACGTGAGAGCTCCGGCCGCGCGGTGCAGAAATACAGGGAACATGGGGGCGTTGGGTAGTGCCTAGCAAGTGTTTGTGATAATTCCTTAAAGCAGCTTAATGTTGCTGGAGTATTATGCAGCTTCACTTTGAACAATATGAGATGATGTGTGGAGCTGATCAGAAAGACATGATAAGAAGCTAAATACTTCATCGTGCAAAAACACGATTCAGGCTACCTAAGGACTGCAATCAAGACTTATCCGCAGTTTCAGTTTGACAATATGAGATGAATAGCTCTTCGACCTATAATATTCAGAGATACATGTAATGGCAATTCAAGCATAATATAGGAAAACCACATTTTAAAATTATGCAACCCATGAAACTCTTGTATTGCACTGAAACAAGAAATGGTCGGTGGGTGAGACGTACAGTGTTATGAATTCGTGTCTGAATCGGAGTTTCACTGGATACTTCGCCAATGAGGGATGATTGATAATGTGCATATATAGTGATATACATGGCCTGCTTCAGCTGATGTAATTATAACACATTTGTTACTGTTTGCTTGACAGTTCTATAATTTTGTATAAGTTTTGAGAACTAAAAATGAGATATAAGCTATACAAAAGGAGAAATATATTGGTTTATTAATTACAACTGATATCTTTTTTTATTTTCCACATGTAAATTAAAGGGCTGTAAATTTAATCTTATAAGGTGAAGTTAGTTATGTTTTGTCGTCTCCGACTTCCAATGAATGTGAGTGGTTCACGCCAACAATAAGAATCCCAACAATTATCACTGTTGACAGCCATCTCGTCCATCGGAGCACCAACAATGGGCTGGTCTCGGAATCCATCCCAATAAAATTCACCCGTAGCAATGCACGGGCATTGTGCTTAGTAATATATTATTATAGGTAATTTGATAAGAATCTCAGAATAGGTAGGACCCAATTTAAAAGATAAGACAAAGTTATTTAAGAGGTCCGTAAAGACCATAACCAGATTTCAAGTTTTCACGGAGAATGATGGTGGGTTATACGCGTGTATTTACAATTCTATTAAAAACCAAGGGGGGGGGGGGGGGGGGGGGGGGGGGGGGGGGGATTGATGCATTCGTGAAAACTGGTTTTTATTCGTGGAATTACATGAAAAATTAGTTGGACTAAAAACTAATTCTAAACTTTGCTAAGTAGATGGTCAGTACAAACAAATATATTGCCATTCCTCTGGTCTGTTGGCTCCACAAGTTAGTATTATTACTACCCATCTTCACTGCATTACTGGAGAGGTGCTTTTCAGCAAAGCATAGGGAGCTATCCTTGGAGGAGTTTCAACTACGCAAGCGGTTGAAAAGAAAGGTCCTTGCCCTCGCCGTGGTTGAGAGAGCTCGGAAGAAACAATCGTCTAGAATCAACAACCTTCGTGAGGGAGATGCCAACACCAAATATTTCCATCTTAGAGTCAACGCGAGGAGAAGAAAAAACCACATCCATAGGCTCAAGCACAACCATGGATGGATCACCGAACACAAAGCAAAGGAGGAAATAATACAACACCATTTTGAAGGGGTCATGGGGAGAGGAAATATATGGGTGCGCGACTTCAATTGGGAGGAAATCAACTTTCAAGAGCCGGACCTCTCCTCCCTTGGTGAAGATTTCTCGGAGGAAGAGGTCAAAAAAGCCATTGACCAAATGCCGGGGTGCAAGGCGCCTGGCCCGGATAGCTTCATGGGTGCCTTCTTCAAGAAATGTTGGGACACAATTAAAGACGATGTCATGAAGGTGATAAATCAATTTGGCAACCTCCACGCGGCCAACTTTCATTGGCTCAACTCCGCAAATATTGCCCTCTTGCCTAAGAAGGATGGTGCGGAGGACATCTCCGACTTTAAGCCTATTAGCCTAATCCATGCAATTGCTAAGATCATCGCTAAGGTGCTTGCCCTTCGTCTTGGACCCTTCATGAACGACCTCGTCTCCAAGGCCCAAAATGCTTTCATCAAAAAAAAGAAGCATCTATGACAACTTCCTCTATGTGAAGAATTTGGCACGAAGGTTCCACAAAGGAAAAACGCCGGCGCTTCTCTTCAAGCTTGACATCCGCAAAGCTTTTGACTCCATCTGGTGGGAGTATGTTCTTGACCTCCTACAACGTCGTGGGTTCCCAAGTCGGTTCCACAATTGGATCGCCACGCTTCTCTCGTCCGCCACCGCTCGTATCCTCCTAAATGGGGTGGCCGGTCTTCCCATTGTGCATGGGCGCGGTCTCCGCCAAGGAGACCCTTTATCGCCTCTCCTTTTTGTCCTTGCGATCGGCCCCCTCACTCAAATCCTTGACATTGCTACTCGGAATGGGCTACTTCACAAATTGAGAGGTCGCGGGAGCATCTTGAGGACCTCCTTGTATGCGGATGATGCGGCAATTTTTTTGGCTCCGATCAAGGATGACATAGTAAACCTCTCCTCCATTCTTGGTGCTTTCGGCGAGGTCACCGGCTTGTGTACCAACTTCGAAAAAAGCTCCGTGGTTCCTATTAGATGCGGCCTCATCAACCTTGATGATGTCCTTGCCGGTCTTCCGGTGGTGCGTGCCACCTTCCCCATGAGATATCTTGGCCTCCCGCTATCGGTGTGGCGTCTAAAGAGGGTGGATTTCCAACATCTTTAGGACAAGGTGGCCGGGAAAGTTCCTACTTGGAATGGCAACCTCATCACCGCCATTGGCCGCTCAACCCTTGTCAAGTCGGTGCTCACCTCCCAAGCTATCCACCATATGACACCTCTCATTGTCCCTCCGGGCACTTTGGAATACCTCAACAAAGTGGAGCGTGCCTTCCTATGGGCGGGCAAGGATAAGGTCACCGGAGCGCAATGCAAGGTCAATTGGGAGACGGTTTGCCGCCCCCTTGACCTCGGAGGCCTTGGCATCCTCGACAACGACAAGTTCGCACGGGCCCTTCGCTTGAGGTGGCCTTGGCTCGAATGGAGGGATAGGGACAAAATTTGGGTTGGCACCGGCAACCCTTGCACATCGGTGGACATGGATCTTTTCTATGCTTCAACTACGATTACGGTGGGAGATGGGAACTTGACTTCTTTTTGGGACGCCCCTTGGCTTGAGGGGCAAAAACCTAGAGACGTCGCTCCTCTCATTTTCATGGTGTCCAAAACCAAGAAGTGGAGTATCAAGAAGGCTATGGACGACAACGCTTGGATAAGCAAGATTACCCTTGATGAGGAATTCTCGCATGACCACCTTTCCCAATTCATTGAGCTTTGGATCCTACTTCTTCATGTTGTTCTTGTTGAGAATGTGGAGGACAACATCACTTGGAAGCTAACACCTAACGGAGAGTACTCGGCGGCTTCGGCCTACAAGGTGCAATTCTTTGGGGCCGAAGCATCAAGCATGAAGAGCCTTGTTTGGAAAGTTTGGGCTCCACCCAAAGTCAAGTTCTTTGCTTGGCTTGCTCTCCAAAAGAGGCTTTGGACTTCGGACCGCTTGGCTAGGCGTGGGTGGCCTAATTGTGGGTTTTGCCCTCTATGCAAACGTGTTCCGGAGACCATCACGCATCTCTTGCTTGGTTGCCGGTACACTACTCGTCTTTGGGGCTTCATCAAGGATTGGCTTGGCATCCACGCTTTGGACCCAAGTCAATGGACGGACCTCTCGCTCTCTAGTTGGTGGCTCAAGATGATGTCTCCAAACCGCAAGGCCTTGGCTTCCATTACCTTGCTTGCATCTTGGGAGATTTGGAACGAAAGAAACGCTCGTGTGTTCCGGAATAAGTTTGCGCCCCCGACGATTGTTTTCAATAAGATCAAAACCGAGGCTCGGCTTTGGGTCACCGCGGGTGCGAAACGATTAGGTGAAATAATGCCGGGTTACTTTAATGTTGGGCCAAGCGAGCTCTCTTGTCTCGTCTTGGTCCGGGTTTGTATCTTAATTAATCGAAAAGGGCAAAGCTTTTGCCCACGCTTCAAAAAAAAAAAACAGTGAAGACTGTTATACATAACCGAGCAGGTGAGAAAATCATGAATGACTACATCATTTACTTCCCAGAGTAAAGAATTATATATTCAGTGCCAAACTACCGATTAATTAGATGTCATAGACCTTTCTGAAGATGAAAGATGGTACGTAGAGGCCAAGATAAATATAAATAACTACTCCCTCCGTTCACAAAAGGATGTCTCAATCATTCTCAAATTTGCATGTATGTAGACATGATTTAGTGTGTAGATACATACATATTTGAGATAGGTTGAGACATCCTTTTGTGAACGCAGGGAGTACGTTTGTGAACGGGATTTGATTTATATTTTTTTTTGAGGAAAAGGGTTGGCAGTTTTAATTTTTATTTATGTTAGTTTTCACAATGTAAATCGTACGGAGTAGTTACTGCTATGAGCTGAAAATTGTGTGTTAACTTGTGTTTTGACACCGGTGACGTTTTTTCTGGCTCCGGAGAATCCTCTTCCTGATCACACACAAAGAAGATGCAGCTAGCATAAATAATGGGCCCGAGCAATCAATCTACGTCCGCCGCGGCCTACATAGTGTAGGAAAAAAAATACACGTACGTGCGCAGATCTATGGATGCGTCACGTGTGATTTGGATAGTCTCCCAGGAGCGAAGCAGTCTGCGGTAGTTTCATTTTCACAAGAACGCCAAATTAATCAACTCGTGGAGACTAGATGGAGACGACCGTGCGTAGGAAGAAACAGGAGGCTTTGTACACGTACGTGGAGTCTACTTTGCAAGGAAGGTATTAACGACGGCGACGACACGTACGGCCCAAGGTTACGTACGTACGTCAGTAACTTGCAGAAGACACAGGGGGACAAAGCTTCAGACCCAAGCAAGTTGCGGCGAAGCAGCAGCAGGTAGATTCTTCCGGCCGTGGATCTCGATCAAACGGAAGCTTCCGGCTATTAAGCTAAGGCACGCCTACGTCTACGTACGTACGTATACATAGCTTGCCGTGGTAGGTAGGTTGACATGGCGATAACAAGCACGCGCATCAGCAGGTCCGGGACGCCACGCCTGGCCGCGTCGCGCGCCAACAAGACGGTTAAGATTTGCTTCGTTACCACGCAGGCTCGAACGTCATCAGACAGTAGATCAGATACATATCCTGGTGACGCGTCGTCCAGGGTGCAAGGCAAAACATACAATCCCGGGCAAACTTCTGAACTGGCATCATCTTTTGACGCTTCCGAATCGAGGTTGGTGACAACGTGCGGCAAAGTTCAGATTATTAATTTGAACGCTGAGCTCACGGTTTGTTCGACGTCAAGTCTCTTTTATCTATCTATCTGGATCGTTTGATCGGTAGTGCACGTTTCGACACGACCTCGTCGATGCCATGTAATAGGAAGAGTGTGGCAACGCGTGCTCGTTCCACTCGTTTTCTTTCTTTATTTAGCGGACGGCCATGCGTGCCAAGTGTTTTTGTCTACATATAGAAAAAAAAGTGTTTTTGTCTAAGGTAATGATCGGTTAATGGCCCCGCTGGGGACATGATTTCGGGCAGGCTGTTTTGGTTGTGTGATCATGGACGTCTCGCTGTCGGTGATGGGCAGCAGCTACTCAGCTAGCTTCCTTGCCTTGATCACGTCTTCCCACTTCGCGTTGCTACGCTAGTAAGCTTCCGAGTGGAGATTTGGTGCTTCCCGAGTTTCAGTTACTATTTTTACAAAATCAAAAATTAGATTTAAATGTTAAAAAAAATCTGAAAATCATATATATTCTCAATGATATATCATATAAGCGTGCAAAATCTTAATTCAAAATACTTTACGTTTGGAGCTACATAAAAACGACAAATGTACAGTTGTGAGAAAAAGTGAACAATGTATAGTTTCAAATTTCTAACTTTTGTCATTTTTCTGTAGCCCATAATATAAAATATGTTGCATTGATATTTTGCACACTTCTATTATACATCATTGAGAACATACATGATTTTTTTCAGATGTGTTTCAAATTTTTTAATATATTTTGATTTTTTGAAAATAGTGGGATCACTGGATCCCGGGAGCCAAAATGACTTTCCGCATGCCGTCGTGTTTTCGGATGGCAATGGATACCCAATACCCGCTAACCCGATGGGTATCCGTGTCAAATGGGAAGAGTTTGGTGGAAAAAAAAACATGTGGGTCTGCTAATCGGGGAAAATCTAAACCTGTCAGGTCTAGCGGAGGCGGGTATGAGGGTGCCAAACTCGTACCCTTTAACCCGCAGGCCCGAAACCCAACTGTCATTGAGTTTAGAGAGCCCTAACTTCCCAGCGCTCGTTTCTTTTCCCCATCCCTCTTTTATTTTCTTCCTTTCGACCTCCCCTGGTGCGCCGCTCCTGCCTCCTGCCGTCCTGCGCCACCCTCCGCCGCCCCTCCTGTGTTGTCGCTCCTCCGCCGCCCTTCCTCCTCTGCCACTCCTCTGCCACCCTTAATCCGTCGCTCCTCCGCCGCCCTCCTGTGTGTGGTGTCGTTGTGCACCTTCGCGGGTACCCAGCGGGTGGCTGGTGGAGCTCTGGACCCGCCGGCGGGTATGGGGTGGGTGGCGGGGGCGGGAGGAGGGCCAGGTGCGGGGAGGAGGGCCAGGTGTGGGTCTGGGGGTGCCAAACCCGGCCCGAACCCGGCGGGTGCCATCTATAGTCGTGTTATATGTAGCAAATTTTCTACCTAAAGAGCCTGTACTCTCATTGAAATGTTCCTTGCAAGTTTGTAGAACCGGTGCTATTATTCTGTTGTCCACATAGTTCTGTGTAACCTTCTTTTTTTTGCAGGGAAATACTTCCGTGTTTTTGTGCTCATGTTATGGATGAGTTACTTGTTCAACTTGGGGGAAATTTTCCAATTGTGTTATTACTTATTAGGGTACTGTAAGGCATGCGGATAGCGTCATAGGAGTATAACAAACTGTAAGTGCTTAGAGGGGTACTTAGCAGCATACGTCTGTCTTTTTACCACATAGACAAGCATTGGTGTTTATTTCTAATCCTCAGTGTTTGATAAGGCACCCGTGTTTAAGAATCGCTTGCATTTAAAGAGCAAGAGGAAGCTCCCGGGAGCATATGCTCGCAGGATAAACAGTAAAATTATTAATATTTTCCAAATCTATTTTTTTACATCATACATGCTCATGTCTCACATGTGTCTGCAAAGTTCCATGAGTAAACGACATATGTCGCGACCTAGACAGAAAAAAACAAAACTCATGCTTAAAACAAATTTAAACTATTTTTTTATACAAAGCCGATGTAAACGATAGGATAATTTCCGTACCGAATCCGCCGCCGCCGAATCCATTTTAAGGAATCCATATCCGGTTTCAAAGAATCCGATGGATAAGGATATCCGATTCCGAAATGAACACCCGGATATGGTATCCAAATATGAATTATCCGAAAATTAATTAGGATTGTCTGATGGTTATAATCCGAATAATCTGATTTTCTACCAAAATGTCTAAACTAATAGAGCACAATTTGTAGTTAGTGAGTTGTGTAGTTCATCCGTTTAACAACAACTCACATAAATGGTCATTGTACAGACTATGGAACACAACTTTGTTAGGTTATTAAGTTGTAGAGCGATTATTTTTAGTTTTGCGGGTTGATGATGTACATTGTGCGTACCGATCCGACTAATTTTATTTTCGCCCCGAATCCGCTCCATTTCCGTTTCGAATCCGTGACCATATATATCCGTCACCGAATGCGCAATCGTTCATTATCCGATCCGATCCGAATCCGAGAAAAAAATGTGGTAAAGGATACGGTAGAGGCAAAATCCGATCCAATCCGATCCGTTTACATCCCTGGCCTGCGGTCGTTTCCACTTTCACGTGTGAGATCTCACAAGGACGCCAAATCAGCTCGTGGAGACTAGATCGAGACGACCGTTGCGTACAAAGAAACATGAGGCTTTTACTAGAGGCTTTGCACACGTACGTGGCGTCTACTTTGCAAGGAAGGTAACCACGACGACGACGACACGGCCCAAATTCCGTGACGGCGCGCACGGTCACAGGTTACACGCGCAACGAACACGTCAGTAACTTGCACAAGATCGACAGGGGAACAAAGCTTGAGACCGAAGCAGCAGGTACTCCTAGATTCTTCCGGCCGTACGTACGTAGATAGCTTGCCTTGCCGTGGTTGACATGGTGCTCGGCACGAGGACGTGAGAAAGCGTGGAGGCCTGCCGGGTTTTACTGCAGAAGCAGGTCCGGGACGCCACGCCACGCCGCGTCGCGGGCCAAGACGGACGGTTCTGATGATTTGCTTCGTTACCACGCACTCATCGGACAGTAGATCAGATAACATATCTGGTGACGCATCGACCAGGAAACATAGATCAATCATTAATTCCTGGACAAGCTTCTGAACTGGCATCACCTTTTGACGCTTCCGGATCGAGGTGTTGGCAGTAACGTGCGGGGTTTTCGACAGGACCTCGTGGAAGTCTTGGAGTAACAGGAAGAGTTTGGCAGCGCATGACGCACGCACGCGGCGCGCTCGTTCCACTCGTTTTCTTTCCTATTTCTTTGTTTAGGTGACGGCCAACCGTACGTACCAAGTGTTCTTTGTCTAAGGGAATGATCGGTTAATGGCCCCGCTGGGGATATGATTTCCGGCAGGCTGTTTTGTTTTGGTTGTGTGATCATGGACGTCTCGCTGTCGGTGATGGGCAGTAGCTAGCTTCCTTGGCTTGATCACATAGTTCTGTGTAACGTTTATTTGCAGGAAATGCTTCCGTGTTTTTGGGCGCGTGTTATACTGTTATGGATGAGTTACTTGTTCGACTTGGGGTAACGGTGCAAGTGAGATGGACCTGCCATTAATCCCGCCTCCCGTCCGACGTGAAATTCCCGACTGTCCCGTTTATGTGATCCCGTTTTACGCCGGCGTATTAGCTAATCCCGTCCCACTAATCCCAAACAAAACCCGTCAGCGTACGTTACAGGGCTGGGGCGCGCTCGCGCGTATGCGCAATGATCGATCGAACATGGTCCAGCTAGCTGAAATCAACATACGCATGCTAACCAACAGGACCCGCCGGCCCCATATGTTCCGTTTCCATAACTCCCACCAATCCCATTAACCCCGATTGACCGAATCAATTGGAGACGGGACATCCCAGATCCGTGCCACTTGCAACCTTACTTGGGGGTAATTAGGAGTGTAAGCATATCCTCCATCACCACCAAAATTTTGTTCTGCACCCCACCCCCCCCCCCCCCCCCCCCCCCCACACACACACTTTGGGGGTGCCGGACACATGTTCTACTCAGACGTGATTCACACTAAACTGGGAGTTGCACATGAAATATAATTTCTGTGCAAGAGACTAAGATTAGTTAAATCTAATTCGACACGGTATTAAACAATCCCTACAAGTAAAGGAGATCGATGCCACACACACACAAGGTAATAAAAATCTCGTGGAGGTTTCAGCATGGAGGTTGTCGGAGTTTCACCCTTTTTGCCTCTGGAATGACAGAGTTTGGAGGATGGTCCAACTTTGACCTGGGCATTACTCGGAACTCAGATCCAAACCTAGTCCAACCCAACCATGGGCCATATAAATCGGTCCCAAGCCCGGCCCAACCAGGAAAAAACCAGGCCGAACCCAACCCCAACCTAAATCTATTTATGTGCAAGACCGAGCCTAGCCCAATGTGCAAGCCTAGTCTGGCCTGGATTTTTCGGGCCAGACCGGACTGCCCATGCCCAAGTTAGAGTATCTTCACCGACGCCCTCCAAATGGCCCCCGAAAGGCCCAATGGGGGTCCGGACCCAAAAAAACGGCCACAACGGCATCCCCCAAAGGTCAGGGCCGAGCCATTTTATGTCCGGCACCCCCGAAAGGGCCCCCAAGTTTGGAGGCCCTCTCGGGGATGCCGGACACTGGACGGACATGTCCTCCGATAGGGCTGGCCCACCCGTCATAGAGACAGGGGCGTGCATGCGTTATTAATCGCGCCGTGCAGGAGGCCGCTCTGGCCGCGTTAATGGCGCAGTCGTCGGCGGTTTCCCACGCGACGCAACGAGACGGTGGTGCGTCTGTTCACACGCATGCCATTAACAGCGGCCAAGCGACGCGACGGCTCCCCAGGTCACACGGCCGGCGTTACGGCTTCCCCACGCGTTGCATTTACGCCAGCCGCACCGCCCATCGCCCAGGATAAAAGTCGGCGCCCTCGCCGTGCTTATCCACCCGCCCACCTCCTCGCCTCACTCTTCTCGCATCACTCTCCAAGCTCGCATCCATGGCGTACCGCGCCGGGTGCACCATCGGAACGAAGACGCCTAGGACGCACTACAACACCAACGGGCGCCACGTGTGGTGGGACGCAACCGACCACACGGTTGCATCTGCCATCGAAGCCGCCCATCGGCACGCCGCCACGGGAAGCGCCATCCCCTTCCGCCTCCTTCCACCGGCGTCGCGCAACCCTCCCCCGCGCCCCGCGCTGCGCCACACGGTTGCGGTGAAACAGGAGCGGAGCTCACCGCCGCGTCGTGGAGGCGACATTGTCTTCCGCGAATGCCGCGAACAACGGCGTTGGCCTCCACGCGGCCGGCTCTACCTGCGCCGCCCTAGGACGCCACCACGGACGGTCGAGGTCATCCCGGCAGGCTACGACGTGTAGTCCCCACTCCGGAACGAGCACGACGGCGACTCCCCCGGGTTCCTGGCGACGATCGCCGACTCGGTGGCGACGCTCGAGCGGGACACGCCGGGTCTCATGGCCACACTGGCGAGCTCCGCGCAGGCCGTGGCCTCCTCCTCCTCCGGCGGCGCCTCCACCAGCCGTGCGTCGCCGCGTCAAGACGACGCCTCCAGCAGCCGCGCCGCGTTCAAATATTTTGTAATATGCAATGAATATGAATGAAATTTGGAAACCGTTTAAATTTGTTTGAATTCGGTTATGTTTTTTTGTTTGGGGGTGCGCCGCTATGGGCTGCACCCCACATTTTGCCGGACATGTGTCTGGCACCCCAATTGAGGCCTAATTGGGAGATGCCGGACATAAACTTGGGTGTGCCGGTGGAGATTCTCTTAGTCCAACCGGTACCTTTTTTTGCGATTAGTCCAACTGGTAGTACCTTGTGGGTTTCGAATTTGCTATGCTGAATAATGTGAGGAAATGACCTGTTAAAAAAATGTGAAGAAATGAGTGCATGCGGTCGGTTCTCGGGATGTATACTTTGACTGAACCTTGTTAATAAATAACAGGATTAATAAGTAACCAAATATCCCTGAGAAAATATAATAAGGATATGGACACAAGATTAATTTATATTTTTCAAGATTTAGAATCATAAAGATTGTTTTCAAAAAAAAAAAGGACGAATGGAGTTTTCTTCAACGCAGAACAACCTCCCACGACCAAATTAGCATTTGCCTCGTGTCTATAGTGCGTCGGTGGCTCCATGTACAGTATGCACGAGACCTGCAAAACTCCAAAGCACCCGGAGGAAATCATGTCGCGATGTCCACACGACGACGCATGCACCGATGACTCTCCGATGGCAACGGCCCGCTTGTACTCTATGCCCAGATACTCGTCGAGGGGCCGGGCCGTGACGCCGGCGTAATCTAGTCCGTTTGCCTTGTCCATTTCCCTGCTCGCGATCACCATGAACGGAACCCATCGACAGCCGGTGCTCAACAACCGACGGCGACCTGCCCCCGCACTGGCCACGACGTTGGCTGGCGCCGTCTCGACCCATCGATCACATCACACGTGCGGCCGCGCGGCCGCCATTGACACTCAAGTACGCGTCCTTCTCCTGTAACTTCGATTTCGGTGCAGGCAAAACTTCAGTTTCTGGACCCCACACTGGTTGTGGTCTTATGCTGACGACCTGAGGTCTGAGGAGGACCGAGATCCAGTGCCTCGCTCAAGGCAAGGCACGCTGTGCCTTGAGGCTTTAGATCCACCGTCCACCTTTCATCGAACGGACCGAACAAGTCAACGTGGAAATAGACCCGGTCAGCTCATCCCCTTTCTCTGTTTCTCACGCGTGAGCCAAAATCACCGCGGGAAGAACGCTTCGTGGACGGGAACAGCTCTGCCGCCGTCGCCGCCGTGGGGAAGCCATGGATCTCCGCGACGGCCATCGGATAAACGGCGCCGGCAAGCCCCTCCGCCCCCACGTCCTTCTCCACCGCGCCCTGCTCCGACGAGCTCCTCGTCCCCGCTGTGAAGATTTCCGACGAGCCCTACCTCAGCTCCGATGACCGCATTCGCACCCCTGCGACCCCTCCTCAACCGAGATTCAGCACAGCGTCGAGGCCGTCGGAGGGGCGGCCGGAACGGGCAGAAGAGGGGGGGGGGGGGCACAGGAGGTCGTCGGAGGGGCGGCCGAAACGGGCGAAGGAAGCTGCCGGAGGGCAGGCGGACGGAGCAGCCAGAGGTGGGTGGCCGGAACGGGCGGAGGAAGCCGCCGGAGGGCAGGCGCAGCCGGAGCGGATCCTCTCCCTTCCCCGCGGCGCGCTGACCGGAGATCACTGCTTTTCCTGCAGCTCGGCGATGGGAGCAGCAGCGAGGCACTCGATTTCTAGCGCGCGTGAGGAAGAAACTCGTCTATTTCCGCGTTGACTCGTTCGGTCCGTTCGATGAAAGGTGGACGGTGGATCTGAGGCTTCGTGGCACAGCGTGCCTTGCCTTGAGGGAGGCACTGGATCTCGGTCCGTCTGAGGATGACTCGGGTCTCATCAGGCGTCTACAGTGCACTGTCACAGATCAACAAAGCTGAAGTTGAGAATGTTAGATTGTATATACCGTGTTGTACACGTATTGTATTTGTATGTAACCTAACCCTAATCGGCCCTGTGAGCCTAATATAAATACCGGAACCCCACGACCTTATTCGTGTGCGGCTTCCCCCAAACCCTAGTTGGTCTTCTACATGGTATCAGATTAAACACGATCCTACACCCTAGCCGCCGCCGCCGCTAAACCCTAGCGCCGCCGCGCTCTTCTTCCGCTGCCATCCATGACGACCGCCGCTGCCATCGACTCCACCTCGGGCGCGCTGGTTCCCTCCAGCGTCGGCGTCGTTCTTCCTCCTCCTGGCGCTCCCCGCCCGTCGGCCCCATCGTCCTCTCCTTCGCCGCCAGCAACTACTCGAAGTGGGCGATCTACATGCGCGCCACCCTCGGGCGTGCCGGCTACCTCGGCCATGTCGACGGCACCACCGCTCCTGCTCCAACCGACGCGGCTTGGTGTACGACGGACTACAACGTCCTCAACGTCCTCCACGCGGCCATAGATGAGGACGTCGCCGACATGATCCTCGAAACCAGGCAGACTGCCCGGGAGCTCTGGCTCGCCGCACTCGAGCTCTTCTCGGCGAACAAGGCCAACAAGGCCATCTATCTTGATAACGAGTTTCGTCAGCTGTCGCAGGGTACCAGCTCCATCCACGACTTCTGCCGCCGCCAGAAGCAGCTCGCCGATGCCCTCGCTGACAACGACTCGCCCGTCTCCGACCGGGCGCTCGTCCTCAACACTCTGAGCAGGCTCGCCCCGCGGTTCGCCTCGGCCGCCACCATGATCTCCATGATGGAGCCACTGCCCTCCTTCCTCCGCGCCCGCTCCATGCTACTGATGGAAGAGATGCAGCAGGCCAACTCCGCCGCCAACGCTGCGTCCACCGCGCTCGTCGCCCAGACCCGCGCCCCAAATCCACCTCCTGCGTGCACCGGCGCGGGCTGCCGTGGCGATCTGGCCAAGCCCAAACAGGCTAACAAGCCGAAGAACAAGAACCAAGGCCGGCACGGCGCCGGCTCCTCCAACAACTCCCGCGCCGCCGCTCCTGCTCCTGCTGGCCCGTGGGTATGCTTCTCCCCGGTGCCGGCCAGTGGCGCGCTCCATCGACTCCAAGCATCCTTGGACCGCGGCCCCAGGCGTACCACACCACTGCCACGCCTGTGTACCAGTCTTCCTCGACTCCCCCTGCACCGGCCTCCTGGGACAGCTCGGCGCTGATTGCCGCCATGAACAACTTCGCCCTAGGGCAGGGCGGCTGGGTCATGGACAGCGGCGCCTCGTCCCACATGACGAACGACGAGGGTAACTTCTCCTCTCATGCACATCCCCCTCGTCCTCACTCCGTCACCATTGGCAATGGCACCACCATACCTATTTCCTCCTCCGGTCACTCAACCTTTTGCACACCGTCAGGACAAACCTTTAGACTCAACCACATCCTTTTAGTTCCACACTTAGTCCGTAATTTGCTTTCAATTCGCAAGTTCACTCGTGACAATTTGTGTTCCGTTGAGTTTGACGCCTTTGGTTTCTCTGTGAAGGACCTGAAGACCCGTCGCGTGATTCTTTGATGCAATAGTGACCCCGCACCACGT
The DNA here is from genome assembly GCA_947311845.1 of Poa pratensis. Lineage (NCBI taxonomy): Eukaryota > Viridiplantae > Streptophyta > Magnoliopsida > Poales > Poaceae > Poa > Poa pratensis. The sequence continues at coordinate 17,680,179 of CAMZMU010000106.1, read as the reverse complement.
CGTCGCGTCGTTCGTCTCCCACGGCCCTGCTTGCCACCGTGTCCGCTGATTTATGGCACCAACGTCTTGGTCACCCTGGAGTAGATGCCATGTCCACCCTTCAGCGTCTTTCGCTTATAAAATGTAATAAAGTGCGTCGTGCTCATGTTTGCCATGCATGCCAACTTGGCAAGCATGTTCGGCTGCCGTTTAGTAGATCAACTTCCGTGTCTAGCGCTTGTTTCGATTTGATACATTATGATTTGTGTACATCTCCTATTGTCAGTATATCTGGTTTCCGATACTATCTTGTTATTGTCGATGATTACTCACATTACTATTGGTCTTTTCCACTCAAACAAAAATCTTGTGCCGCTAGTACTCTTGTTGCTTTCTTTGCGTATGCCCGCACTCAATTCAACGTCACGATTCGCTCTCTCCAAGCAGACAACGGTACCGAGTTCCTCAACTCCACCGTCGATGCTCTCCTCACAAGCAACGGAATGGCTTTACGTCTATCGTGTCCTTACACGTCCCAGCAAAACGGCAAGGCTGAGCGTACCATTCGTACCATCAATGATACCATGCGCACCCTACTCTTTCATGCCCACTTACCTGGAAATTTGTGGGCCGAGTCCTTAGCTGCCGCCACCTATCTTCTAAATAGACGCCCCTGCAAAGCCATTACGTCTCTTGTCCCATACACGCGCCTTCACGGTCGCTCTCCATCCTACGACACTCTTTGCGTTTTTGGCTGTCTTTGTTGCCCCAACACCACGTCGACTGCCACCCACAAGCTCAAACCACGGTCTCTTCCCTGTGTCTTCTTGGGGTATCCATCCAATCACAGGGGCTACCGCTGCTTCGATCCCTCGACAGGGAAAATACTAATCTCGCGACATGTTGTTTTCGTCGAGACTGTGTTTCCTTTTCAGCTTGCTGCCACTGCATCACCCGCCGGGCCGGCGTCGCCACGACACCTCGACTTCCTCTTCGAAGGATTGCTCCCAGCACCAAGCACGAGCACGGCCGGGGCCAACGCCACCGGCCCTACGACGCCCTCAGCCGCGTCGGGTGGACCCTCTGCGTCAGCCTCGCCTGCCCCGGGTGCGCCACCCTCGCCATCCCCGGGTGCGCCACCCTCGCCTGCCCCGGGTGGTCCCTCAGCGCCACCCTCGCCTGCCTTGGGTGCGACACCCGCGCCATCTCCGGGTGCGCCACCCTCGCCTGCCCCGGGTGCGCCACCCTTGCCTGCCCTGGGTGGTCCGGCTGCGCCTGCTGCAGCACGCCATGCTCATGCCCCACGTCGTCCTCGACAGTCGACTGCTGCCCCGCCATCGACCACCACGACCACTCGAAGTGGCCGTACTGTTCGCCCTGTTGATCGGCTCAACCTCTCTGCTGTTGAGACCCCAGTTGCTCCTGTTCCAACGACATATCGGCATGCTATGCAAGATCCTCGTTGGCGTGAGAACATGGCCTCCGAGTATCAGGCTCTGATCGACAACAACACCTGGTCTCTGGTTCCCCGTCCACCTCGTGCCAATATCGTGACTGGTAAGTGGATTTTCCGGCATAAATTCCACTCGGATGGCAGTCTAGCTCGTTACAAGGCACGGTGGGTGGTTCGCGGGTACTCTCAGCGTCCCGGCATCGACTACGACGAGACTTTCAGCCCGGTTGTTAAACCGGCCACTATACGGACAGTTCTTACCATTGCCACCTCCAGCTCCTGGCCAATCCGTCAGCTTGATGTTAAGAATGCATTTCTCCATGGAAATCTTGATGAAGTGGTTTACTGTCAGCAACCCCCTGGATTTGTCGACCCAGCTCGCCAAGATCATGTGTGCCGCCTCCACAAGTCCCTTTACGGATTGAAGCAGGCTCCACGCGCGTGGTACCAGCGATTTGCCACATATCTCGCTACCTTGGGGTTCACTGCGTCTGCCACGGATACTTCTCTGTTTGTTCTCAAGACAGGGGCTGACATGGCCTATTTGCTTCTTTACGTGGATGATATCATTGTCACAGCTTCATCGACTACATTCCTCCGGAGCCTTCTCGATAAGCTACACAGTGAGTTCGCCATGACAGATCTCGGTGATCTCCACTTCTTCCTTGGAATTGCCGTTCGCCGGTCATCTGCTGGATTGTTTCTGTCCCAGCAACAGTATGCCCTGGATCTCCTTCAGCGTGCAGGCATGTCTGATTGTCACCCTGTTACGACGCCGATTGACACTCACGCCAAGCTCTCAGACTCTGAGGGTGCTCTCATCCCAGATGCAACTGAGTACCGCAGTCTTGCTGGCGCCCTCCAGTATCTCACCCTGACGCGCCCGGATATCTCCTATGCCGTGCAGCAAATCTGCTTACATATGCATGCTCCTCGAGCACCCCACCTTGCGCTCATCAAGCGAGTGCTGCGTTATCTTCGCGGATCTCTGAAGCTTGGACTTCACCTCCGCGCCTCCACTTCCATGGCCTTGACGGCTTACTCCGATGCTGATTGGGCTGGCTGCCCAGACTCTCGTCGTTCCACGTCAGGTTACTGCGTCTACTACGGTGACAGCCTCATCTCCTGGAGCTCCAAGCGTCAGACAACTGTCTCCCGTTCCAGCGCGGAAGCGGAATACCGTGTCGTGGCTCACGCCGTCGCTAAGTGCTGCTGGCTACGGCAGCTGCTTCAGGAACTTCATCGACCTCTTCGCTCCGCTACACTGGTTTATTGTGACAATGTGTCCGCAATATAGATGTCCTCCAATCCAGTGCAACATCGCCGCACCAAGCACATCGAGATCGACATCCACTTTGTTCGCGAGAGGGTGTCTCTTGGCGAAGTTCGGGTGCTGCATGTTCCCTCCTCGCTTCAGTTCGCCGATGTGATGACCAAGGGACTACCGACACAGCTCTTCCTTGACTTTCGGTCCAGCCTTTGCGTTCGAGAACCTCCCGCTACGACTGCGGGGGGGTGTTAGATTGTATATACCGTGTTGTACACGTATTGTATTTGTATGTAACCTAACCCTAATCGGCCCTGTGAGCCTAATATAAATACCGGAACCCCACGACCTTATTCGTGTGCGGCTTCCCCCAAACCCTAGTTGGTCTTCTACAGAGAAGAAAAAAATACTACACAGGTAACACTTTTTAGAGGAGTACTTCCACAGTTTACCAAAGCAGGCCCAAATATGTAGGCAGAAAAACAATCTAACGCATATTTTCTCGCAGTGACTTCAGTTTTTGTTGCTCTGCTTTGCAGCAAACGAATAGAACTAATACAATACCTGCGTGTGTGCGTGCGTGCGTGCTGGACACTTCGATTTGAAATGAGTCATGTATCGATATTTGTTCAAACTGTATTTTGGATACTAGATCATGCCTCTCTACTTGTGACCTAACATTGTATCGTCTTTATATAATAAAAAAGTGCTTCAAGATTTTCCAGCACGAAAGGATATGAGTGAAATGTTGCTACTGTTAAGTGTTAACTGCTGAAATCCTATGTAGACATACATAACTCACCACAGGAAGGTGCTCCATAACGAGATGCAGAAATTTTGTCATCTTGAAATGAGCAACTGTCAACCTCTGCAAAGATGTTTCTTTCAGCTCTACGCATCAGAAAATGGAGCATCTTCTACACAGCCTGCTTTAATCACCAGAGTAAGCACACATCACAAACAAATGGTTCGGTGCTCTTTGGTTATCTACTTATCTGCATATCTTGAAACGGGTACGCATGTATCACTTGATTCAACTAAAGTGGACATAAGAACACTTGAGATCCACATATTATTGTAAGTGCAGTTTAGAAGCTTCTGTAACTTCTGAATAAGATGAATTCAGAGAACTGCGACAGTGCTTGTTGAATGGCTGCTGAGGGGGGAGATGTGAAAGCAGAGATCACGAATTAAACAGCTTAAACAAAGGAACCAGAACTAAATATTTTCACCATAAAGCAATATGGCGAGCCAAATCAGTTCCGTTAAAATAAACTTCAAAATCCAGTGGCCAGCCCGTGGACGTGGAGGATTTTGTTGACATGCAGCAGCTTGTGGACGACCACTTTGGTGCTCTTTTGAAAATAAGGCGCTGCTCGGAAGGAAGAAAACTCAAAGGAATTTGGCAAGTTTCGTTTCCTACGGAATTTTACCCTTTGGAAATGTTCGGAACAAAAGAAACCACTGTTCTGATTCGTTAGGAAAGGGAATATTTCCTTAGAATTTGTAATTGATCGTTTCCATGTATATCTTGTAATCTCCCCTATAAATACGAGAAAGAGGAGAAGGAAGAGAAGGTGTTGGGAAACCGACCCGTACGTGACTCGTACGGGCCCACCCTTTCTTGGGTGGGGGTTTTCCCCTAGATTGGTCCTCAACCCTAGCCCCTCTCCCTCTTATATATACCCCATGTATTGTATGGAGAGAGACACCCAATTGATAATAAAGACTACTTGTGCCATACCTTGCGTCCTTCGACTACTTCCTCTACGCTACGCAGCCTCGGGACCGGCCAGCCGGCAGAGGGTGCGTAACACGTTATCAGCACGAAGCTCTCCGCCGAGCTGTCGTCGAGCCTTCCTCAAGCAGGCTCCCTGCACCGATCGCGAAGGTATAACCACAATCTGATCGCAAAAATGGATTCGCATCGCCTTTTCTTTTCCGTTTTTGCGTCTCTCGTAATCTTTAGATGTTACCTACGGTGTCGATTTCCCTCCCGAGAGTCGAGCTGACGAATACGTCGCCGACCAATGTCGATACTCTCGGATTCAAGGGGGATTTGATGACGGCACTGTAGGGAGTCGGTACGGACGTGATCCGGATGATCACGGTACCGCCGCGGCGCACCAGCTGTGCAACGCGCCGTCACGGTTCCGGATGAACACGACGAAGAAAATTGACATTAGATGCGCCAGTGTAAAGGACGCCGTCGGCTGCCCAATGTAGAGCCGCTCGTCGTGTGTTGCATAGGTCGGCAAGCCGCCACGCAACGCACCGAGCCTGGCACTACGTGGCGCCGTCGTCGCACTTCCGCCCGGCGGCTGCCCAATGTAGAGCCGCTCGTTGTGTTCATAGGTCGGCAAGCCGCCACGCAACACACCGAGCCTCGCACTACGTGGCGCCGTCGTCGCACTTACGACGCGCTCGTCGCAAGTCGGTCGCTGCGAGCCCTACTGGCCGCCGCCCCGACCGCTGCCGTGCTCGCCGCCCCGCTGACCCGTGCTCACCAGCCTCGGCCGCGCATAAACGCGCGAGGCCCTGCTGGCCACGATCGCCGGCCTCGCCAGCTGCGGCGGCCGCCGCCGGCCGAACGGCCATGCTAGCATGGCTAGCACGATCGATCGATCGGATCGATCGGCCAGGATCGGCCATGCTGGGCCAGCTCGCTACCGGATGGGCTGTTTTAGGCCCATTAATGTGCAGCCTGAAAACAGAAAAATAATTTACAGTGGGCAGGTTGGGCTAGCGGTGGGTTTTGGCCTGGTTATTCGGCCCAGTTTTCGGCCTGCTGCCGTTACGGGCCGGACCGAATACGTGTCTGTGCGAAAATTTACATTTTTAGCATCTGTATACTTTTCCAGTTTTCTGTATATTTTTATTCCTGTTGAATAAATTATCTGTAAATTCCTGGAATAGTCTGTTTTTGCTGAATTTGTATATTACGGAAAATCATTTTTAGAGCCATTTTTCACGTTATGATTACGCTTAGCATAATTTCTCTATGTACATGCTTTTATATCATGTTTTACTACAGTAAATTTTTTTTAATACTTAGTAGAGCAATTTTAAGCATGTCCTTTTAAATTTTGGAACGCCGTCTTATTGAATTTTTGTATCAACATCGCTTTATGCAATCGATTACCTGCTGTAATCTGATACTCTTTTTGCATAAATCGCAGATGGCCGGAATCATGAACCGGGAGTTTGAGGAGTTGGCTCAGAACGGGCTGAACTACTTGACATGGGCCTCGGACGTTGAACTCGTCCTTGAGGGCCGGAAGCTTAAGGGAGCATTGGATGCGGGGACCCAGACGGCCCCCAGCAAAACCACTCCGGCGGAAAACGCCCAAGCACTGCATTTCCTCCGCCATCACATGTGTACTACGCTGAAACACGAGTACATGGCAGAACGGAGTGCTTCAGCCCTGTGGACCGCCCTCGAGGCACGGTTTGCTAGGCTGAAGTACACCATTAAGCCGCGGGCGGAGGCGGATTGGATGCGTCTGAGGTTTGCGGACTTCAAGACGGTGGGAGAATACAACTCAGCTTTACACCTGATATGTACTCAACTTGATCTCTGTGGCACCAAAACCACGGAGAGTCAGAAGATTGAGAAGACTCTCTCCACCTTCCATCCATCAGCTCTCCAGAGTGCGCGGAACTACCGCCAGGAGAACTTCACGCAGTATGCTCTGCTTATCGACGCCCTCCAGGTGGCTGAGGCGCAGGATGAGGTTCTCAAAAAGAACTTCAACTCGCAGCCTCTCGGAGGGGGTCCACGTCAGGAAGTTTATGCCGGCGCCTACAAGGTGCGCCAGCCCAAGTTCAAGAAGCGTGGCAAGAAAGGCAAGAAGGGACCTAACCCTCCCCACCCGGCCAAGCAACATCAGGCGGGTCAGGGGGAGGCAAGGCCCCAGGATTGCTTCCGTTGCGGCTCCAAGACCCATTTCTCAAGGCAGTGTCGTGCCCCAAAGCACGTCGTGGACGCGTACAAGGCCAAGAAGGCGCGCGAGACGCACCTTGTCCAGGTGGAGGCACCACCGGCACCCGCATCGGGGCCAATGATGATCCCCACGCCCACCGCCGCGCCCATGGTGGCGCAGAGCGAGGCGCCTGTGGAGGCACATGTGGCGGTTCCCACGAACGCCAGCGTGTCCATGGAGGTTGCGCACACCGTGCCCCCTCCACCGCCACAGCTGGACATCGACTCTGCCGCGGCGATGCTCGCTAATGAAGAGAAGATGAGTGAGCTCGAGATTAGGGCTGAGGTGGATGGATACTTTGCGGAGTCCACCTAAATTCCCCTCGTTTATTTCATGATTCCCTTATGGCAATAAATTTGATACACTTATTTCAATTTGGTTGTAAGCTCTATGAGAGCAAATAATATTTGTTTCACCAACATTTATTAGTTCATCGGCGATTGGATGAATTTGTTTTCATCATTTATTCCATCATTTAATAGAGATTATTGTGTTATGTTCTGAAATATTTGTGCGTTTATGTATTAATGTAGCTTCTTCCTCGCTTCATTTTTATTAATTAGACGCTATATTTTAGAACACGTGTGGCGCCCGAATGGAGGAAACGTGCCTTGCCGATAGCGGCACCACTAATACCATCTTGAGAGAAACAAAGTACTTTGAGTCCATTACTAAAATTGAGGGGAATATTACGACGATCGCCGGATGCGGTCCGCATGTAGTTGGCTCCGGACGAGCAACTATCGTACTCCCCATGGGAACAACTTTGGTCATCAATGACGCATTGTTGTACCCAGAATCGACTCGTACTCTCTTAAGTTTCAAAGATATTCGTGTCAACGGTTTCCATATTGAGACCCATGATGATGTCAATGGTAAGGAATACCTACTCATCACAAAGCACGACGAAAATGGTAAACATGTTGTCGAAAGGCTTCCTTCATTCGCTACAGGGTTGTACTACACCAAGATTGTAGCACCGCCTGTGTACACTACCCTTAAAACTGTTTTTAGAAGCTCCGAACTTTTCAGCCTATGGCATGATCGGTTAGGCCATCCCGGTCTTAGAATGATGAGGAATATAATTAACAACTCGAATGGTCATACTGTTAATGTCAAAAATTTCCCGAATCCTGATGATTTCGTGTGCTCCGCATGCGCTACGGGGAAATTAATCATTAGACCATCCCCCCTAAAGGTGAAGGATGAAATCCCCGCGTTCTTGGAGCGTATCCAAGGGGACATATGCGGTCCTATTCAGCCCCTCTCGGGGCCGTTTAGGTACTTCATGGTGCTCATCGATGCTTCCTCTAAATGGTCCAATGTTAGCCTGCTGTCTACGAGGAACCATGCTTTTGCAAAGTTGATCTCACAGATCATACAAATGAGGAATAAATTCCCTGATTATCGTATCAAGTCTATTCGAATGGACAATGCCGGTGAATTTACTTCCAAGGCGTTCGATGATTATTGCATGGCAACGGGAATCAAACTTGAGCACTCTGTACCGCACGTCCACACACAAAATGGACTTGCGGAGGCATTGATTAAAAGAATTAAATTCATTGCCAGACCGCTCCTTCAGGGTTGTAACTTACCAACTACATGTTGGGGTCACGCAGTGTTACACGCGGCCAACCTCATCAACTTTCGACCATCGGCCTACAACATCCACTCTCCTATGCAGCTTGCGCAAGGGTCGGCACCGAAAATTTCCCACCTTCGTAGGTTCGGTTGCCAGGTATATGTACCAATACCACCCCCTCAGCGATCAGCGATGGGACCGCTCCGTAAGTCGGGGATATACGTTGGTTATGAGACTGTGTCCATAATCAGGTTTCTGGACCCCGCGACAGGTGACTGTCATACGGCCCGTTTCGCTGATTGCATTTTTGACGAGGATCTTTTCCCGACTTTAGGGGGAGATAATCAATCCCTTGATGATGAAAGTCGAGAAATCACGTGGCAAGCCACGGGGATCCACGCTCATGACCCGCGCACTGCTGAGTCAAATAGAGAAGTCCAAAAGATAATAGATTTGCATTCCCTAGCGAATCAACTGCCTGATCATTTCAGTGATCTAAAGACTGTGACAAAGTCGCATGTGCCTGCACGCAATGCACCGGAAAGGGTTGAAATACCAAAGAAAGATAAGGGTATACCCGCTCCCGCCCTTAGGCCTAAAAGGACGCGGAATCCGGTTTCTCAAATCCCAAGTACTCGGGGACGCCCGAAGAAAAAGGACAAGAGAGATTTATCACAGCCTTCCCCTCAAGAGGGGAGCCAGTCGAGACCTGGCACAAGCACGGAAGTTTCAGTGCACGAAATTCCGGACTTGAATTTTCCTATATCGGAAATACCCAGCGAAGATGTGCGCGCACACATTGGAGCGGGAAAGCTAAAGGACCTTGCTCCTGGATTGGGAAATCCGGTGGAGGAAGGAAATGTGCCTGATGCACCCCATGACGAAATGGCCATTAACTATGTTAATTCTGGTGAGTCAATTAATCGAGCCATGGCAAATGTCGACATATATTTTGCCATTAAAATTGCCTCAATCATAGATCCTGACCCCGAGCCTAACACGCTTGCTGATTGTAAGAAGAGGTCGGATTGGAAAGATTGGCAGAAGGCGATAACTGCCGAGTTAGTATCTCTTAACAAAAGAGAGGTGTTCGGACCTGTTTGTCTAACTCCTTCCCACATACGCCCTGTTGGCCACAAGTGGGTTTTTGTTCGAAAGAGAAACGAAAATAACGAGGTAGTACGGTACAAAGCAAGGCTCGTTGCTCAAGGTTTCTCTCAGCGACCAGGTGTCGATTTTGAGGAAACTTACTCACCTGTCATGGATGGAATTACCTTTAGATACTTGATCTCAATGGCAGTAAACTTGGACTTGAACATGAAACTTATGGATGTTGTCACCGCTTACCTTTATGGTAACTTGGATTCAGACATATACATGAAGGTACCCGAAGGTATACCTGTTCCGAACCAAGGTAGAGCAAATAGAAGTTTATACAGTGTTCAGCTTAAGAAGTCACTGTATGGACTCAAACAGTCGGGTAGGATGTGGTATAATCGTTTAAGCGATTTCCTTCATCAGAAGGGCTACACGAGCAATGAAGCTTGCCCATGTGTTTTTATACGGAGATCACAAGATGGTTTCTGTATTATCTCGGTGTATGTGGATGATTTGAACATAATCGGTACACCTGAGGATATTGAGGAAGCGAGTTCCTACCTGCAAAACCAAGTTCTGTCTAGGTCTGCAACTTGAGCATTCCCCTGCTGGGATCTTAATGCACCAGTCTACCTACACCCAGAAGGTGTTAGAAAGATTTGGATTTGATAAGGCATATCCTTCCAAGACCCCCATGATTGGGAGATCTTTGCAGCGGGACAAGGACCCGTTCAGGCCTAAGGAAGAGGGGGAAGAAGTTCTGGGACCAGAATTCCCCTACCTAAGTGCAATTGGCGCACTCATGTACCTCGCGAATTGTACACGGCCGGACATCGCGTTCGCCGTCAATTTGCTTGCTAGGTACAGCTCTGAGCCTACCAATAGGCATTGGAAAGGCATCAAGGACGTCTTCCGATACCTCCAAGGGACCAAAGATCTTGGCTTGTTTTACCGGAGGAATCAAGACCTTTCACTTGTTGGATATGCTGATGCTGGGTACTTGTCAGACCCGCACACTGGCAAGTCTCAGACTGGATATGTTTTCCTTTGTGGTGGAACCGCAGTTTCCTGGAAATCGTCTAAGCAAACTTTGGTAACAACTTCGACGAACCACTCGGAAATCATAGCACTGTATGAAGCATCACGAGAGTGTGTATGGCTTCGACGGATGATCGGCCACATCCAGCTGACATGTGGGCTGAACACCATCCAAACCCCAACTATTATCTATGAGGATAATGCCGCTTGTGTTGCACAAGTCCAGACGGGTTATGTGAAGAGCAATCTCACAAAACATATCGACCCCAAATTCTTCTATGCACATGAATTGCAAAAGTCGAACGAAGTGAGAATCTTGCATACTAAGTCGTGTGAAAATCTTGCTGATTTGTTCACTAAATCATTACCAGCATCTTCCTTTGAGAGATGTGTTCGTGAAATGGGTATGATGAGACTTAGGGAGATGCAAGGTTCAGGGGGAGAATCTTCACAAACTCATCGCTGAAATCTCGATCCCGATGATTGAGTACTTGACTTGAAAGTTAAGTGAGTTGTACTCTTTTTCCCTTTAGTGAGTTTTATGAAGTTTCTCACATAAGGTTTTTAATGAGGCAATTCGTGCAACATGAGGAGACATATACTATGCACTCTTTCTCCATATTTTTCCCGTTGGGTTTTCGGAGTTTTTGAGACATAGATAATACGAGTTGTCGGACCAAGGGGGAGTGTTGGGAAACCGACCCGTACGTGACTCGTACGGGCCCACCCTTTCTTGGGTGGGGGGTTTTCCCCTAGATTGGTCCTCAACCCTAGCCCCTCTCCCTCTTATATATACCCCATGTATTGTATGGAGAGAGACACACAATTGATAATAAAGACTACTTGTGCCATACCTTGCGTCCTTCGACTACTTCCTCTACGCTACGCAGCCTCGGGACCGGCCAGCCGGCAGAGGGTGCGTAACAGAAGGAACCCTAGCGGCCGTTCTCTTGGTTGATGCTGGTAATTGGTATGTCTACGGCGATGCGCACGCTGGCAGCGAAGCTAAAGCAGAAGTTCCAGCGGTTGTTCGCCTCCTCTCAGGCTCCGGTTCGTTTCCCCATCTCTCTTACCGCAATCTTTGATTGATGCAATCGATCGAATCACCGTGTCGATTATTGTTACTGCTCGAGAGGATCTACCCGTCTCTTTGCCTGCTGACGCCAGTTTATGCGATGAGATGAAGATGGGGATACATAGATAAGATACTCAGGTTGTTGGTTAAAGTTTTGATATTCAGGTTAAACACCACTCGTCGATACAAGCTGGCTCTCCTTGATCTTATAACAAAAACAAAAAAAAAAAAAGTGCGCCAATTGCTGATGGTTAATTAAGTTCTAACCTTGGGCCTGCAGCAGTTCCCGTTCCATCTTTTTAACGATTCAAACTCACCTGCTTGTAGGCAACGTCTACCAAACATTGTACCTGCAGCGCCGTACGGTAAGGCAGTAAACAAGATAAATTCTGATTGATCCATTCATTGCACTATTGAATCCTAATAACACGCATTCCTTTTCCTCGTTGGAAGCCGTCTCAAGGAACATCTGGAACATCTCGAGAAGATAGACAAGAGAAACGGCAGGAGAGATTTGCTGGCTGTTTTGTTGGCATGAGCCTTGAGGTTTGCTCTTTCAGCTGGGTCTCAACGAAATCAAGAGGCGAGGGATTTGACTTGCTCGACAAGTGAAGGGGTGCACGTCAACTGTTTATTAACTTGAGAGCACTCTATTTATGGTAACAGATGTAAGTTCTGTGGGTGTCAACCAACTCAAGAGTCGAAGGATTTGACTTGCTCGACAAGTGAAGAGGTGCATGTCAACTGTTTATCTTGCAGTGCATGTTTAACTAGACATTGTACTCTGTAATTCCTGGCTTGAGTTTACTTGAGAGCACTCTATTTATGGTAACAGATGTAAGTTTTGTGGGTCTCAACCAACTCAAGAGTCGAAGGATTTGAATTGCTCAGCAAGTGAAGGGGTGCATGTCGACTATTTATCTCGCACTGCATGTTTAACTAAACATTGTACTCTGTAATTCCTGGCTTAGACTTAACATGAAAGCACTCCATTTATGGTAACATATTGAAGTTCTGTGGGTCGTAAGAGTTGTAAGGGTACTATCTGTTGTGAGATCTATCTGTCACCGTGTTATTGATATTTGTGGTCTGTTGGTGCTGTGCAAAGCTATTAGTTGATGTGATGTGATGATAAGTTCTATTGGTTGAGCTTTCTGAAGGTTTAGACAAGTTAGCTGATTGCACTGGGGCACTCAGGAAACCATGCACTACATCATACATAATTACCGGAGAATCAATGCTAAGAATGTTTAGAACAGATGTGGGCTGCCAAGTTTTCTTATCTCTGACAAAATGTAGACTGAATTCCTCAAAGGATAAACTCAGCAACTTCATCTTTGCTTGCCAAACGTTCTGGCTTGGCCACATTTTGGCAGTCTGTCTCTAGGCCTGTAAGAGCATCTCCACCTCCCAATAACGGTAGGAAAGATTTGCTAGGTTGTTTTGTTGGCATGGCCTTGGAGGTTTTCTCTTTGAGCTGGGTCTCAAGTCTCAACCAACTCAAGAGTCGAGGACTTAACTTGCTCCCAACAAGTGAAGGGGTGCATGTCAACTAATTATCTTGCACTGCATGTTTAACTAGACATTGTACTCTGTAATTCCTAGCTTGATTTAACGTAAGAGCTCCCAATTTATGATAGCAGATCTAAGTTCTGTGGTGGCGTAAGAGATGTAAGGGCACTATCTGTTGTGACATCTATCTGTAACCATGTTATTAATCTTTTGTGGTATGTTGGTGTTGCGCAAATGCAATTAGTTGATGTGTTGTGATCATAAGTTCAAATTGTTGAGCTTTATGAAGGTAATAATGTATCCTGCTTGTGAATTCTTCGGTAGAGTAGTACAATTTTGATGTGGTGTCTTAAACAAGCACACACCATGTGGTTTCAGAATTTTATTAAGGGATCTTGCGATCTGCAGGTACCGTTGATGAGTTGAGATTTTGGCAATTAGTTATTGTCCCGCTTCTTGCCATAAGTGATAACTATGATACAAAAACTACACTTTACTACTCTTGATACACATGTCTAGCTCTAGTTTTCATTAGGAGATACATCGCAGATCTGCAAAATAAATTAGCAGCACGCCATCTGTTTATTTGTTTGACTGAGAGTAACGGTTCTCTCCTAAATTGTTGTCCATATTCATGTTCTGGCCATATGCAGTCTATATTTATTTTTGCAAGATTATTGTTCACACTTAATAAATACAAAATTTTATGGCGCATTAATTTTGTAAATGTTGTCATATTCTTTTCAGGTGTCGAGGCAGTTTTTGTTGTTTATGCCTACATGTACATCGCACCAATAACATAACAAGACAAAATACTTGCAGAATAAGTAGTGTTTAAGTTATGTTTCATGAAGAGGAGTTTGTTCTTGTACCCAAATGGTTTAGTTGTACGCATCTTAATCGACACCGATGTTCTTGCTCTTACTCTTGTGATCATAAGTAATTGACTTTGATTTTTCAGATTTGTTTTGGTTGATATTGGGTGAAGCAGCACGATCAATGATGTCTACAATACATGATTTTAGGTTTGAAAGTTATGAGAAGGTCACTCATTTGATGGACCATGTTATTTTGAACTTCCTAGTGTACAAGTATATGTAATATTTTGTACTGATTAATGATTGTACTGCATTGTAGTTGGTACTAATATTTTGGAGGCCATGACGAGAGTGGCATTTTAGAGGCTGAGCTACACATAGCTCATTAAAAAAAAATCATTTTACGTGTCAAAAAATTAGGAAAAAAATCAAATGGGTGGATCTGGGTGTTGAATAGGAGACAGTTCAAAAAATTGAATTTTTTCATATTTGTCTTTTTTGTATAGCCTAGAATAATACGAATTTTGGATTAAAAGCTTGCACACTAGTAGATCTCGACATTGTCTGCATGTATGATTTTTTGTTCAAAATATTTGAAACTCAAATGCCCCGATTTTGAATTTTGAAAAAACGAGCTATGTAGGTCGGGCTACATTATCACTTTCCGAGGCCATGACTAGTTATATTCTATACAAATATTCTAAACTGGTTGGTTAGCATAGCAGCGGCATAGCATACCTGGACTGAAAAAATTAAGTGGTTTGACTATTAAGATAATGCTGTGTAAATTTGAAAAAATGAGAGCACCTCCACCAGACAGGCCTCCTCATCGGTTCAGTGGGATCCGAACAGAAAAACACCCCAATTGGCACCCCTCATCGGTCTGAATGAATGAAAATATGCCTGACATCACCTTATCCGTCCCCAACTTTCATGGTCAATCGAGGAGGTGCCGGGCACACCAATACACGCCCTCCGACGGGTGGGAACAACGTGTCATACACAGAGAGATGGGTGAACATTGTTTAATGTCGTTGCCCATCCACTCCACCGGTTCCCTAGCTAGGCCGGCGCGGCTTCCCTACGTGGTTGCATTGCGGTTTTCCCACGCTCCCACCAATTAAGTGTAGGCCACGGTGCCCTTCACCTACTATCAAGAGATATTCACGGGACTAGCCATATGGCTAGTAGACGACGTGAGTGAGTGTGTTGAATGTAACGGTGAAAATCTAGGAACGGGTTAAACACCAGAGTTTACACAGCTGCGGTCCCTCGCTGAGAAGGTAATGACATGTGCATTATGTCTAAGAACCTTGTCAAAATCATTCGCATGCCACACTATATATATGGTCGGATAGTGGATATTAACTTGCTACAGTTACAAATACATAAATTCCAAGTGAAACCGACTAAGAACACCCTCCTTGAATAGTCTCATAACACTAATGATGACGATGCCGTTATTGGTTCGAGGAGTCGGCTCTCTGGGTGACGCTTCGAGAAGTCGGTTCGGATCGAGGTCCTCATCCTGGATTTGGGTTTTTAGTCCTTGATCATGTGGTAAACCTTCCTATGCCTCTAGGGTCGTATCTTTGACTTAGATCTATTGAGAGTCGCTCGGCCTTTCCTTAGACTTAGACCCATCCAATGGTAATCTTGTCACCTACCGCACTGCCCCCCTCTATCTACACCTCCCAAATGCGTCGGCTATGTGTTGCCTGCGCTTGCCTTTCTCCCCTCCATCCACACACCATCACACAAAAAGATGTATCACTTAGAGCATCTCCAGTCGGGGCGCCCAAACGGCCGCCCAAAGCCGTTTGGGGCGTGCCGGACACAAAATCGCGCCCACTCGCGGCGCCCAAACGCGAATTCGGTCCGGCGCAGCCCAGTTTTGTGTCCGGTACGCCCAGCCCACGCCCTCAACTTGGGGAGGCTTGGGGCGGCCCCGGACGGAAGGAAACGCACGCCTCCGACGCGCGGGCCACGCCTGGCAGTGACACACGGCCACAGCCCGCCGTGGTCAAAGGCGTCGTCAAAGGCGCGTGCCGCGTGGCGACTCCTCGTTTTCACGGCCGGCGGGCGGCCAGTGAGCCGTCGCGTCCTCTGCTCGCCGGAGTGAATGCGGCGCGCCTTTTCGAGGCGAGCGGCGTTAATGCCACCGCTCTCCGGCGGCAATAAAAGGCCGTCGCCCCCGCGTTCACTCGCCACACTTGCCGCCACCGCTCCCCTCTCTCCCCACACGCCACACTCGCCGGCACCGCAAACCCTAGAGATGGCCTGCAACAACTGGAGGCGTACCGGTGGCGCCGCGGCGAACGGCTTCGCGCCGCGCACCCTGCTGAAGGAGCAGACCGAGGCGCTGCGCGATAACGGCTACCCAATGCCGCCGGACATGCGCGTTGGCCACGGCTACGCCATCTCCGTCCGCGGCATCCCGGTGCCGCGGCCGCTGACGCGGTCGAACCGCGACTTCCACGCGGCCCAGATCGCGCACTACTGGCGCGAACTGACGCCGGAGATGCGCGACGACCCGCACTGGAACCCGGAGGACCCGGGCAACGCCGCCCGGTACGAGGAGGCGTTCCAGCGCCTCTTCGAGGAGGAGATGAACCGGTGGGAAGGCCCCGGCCCGGCGCCCAGGGACAAGAACGTCGCCGGGCGCGAGGCGTTCTGGAGCGTGCAGTGCACGCTCCTAGCCGTCATGGACCACATCGCCAACGGCGGCTCCCTGCTGGAGTGGCCCCACGCTCCGCCTCCGGCGCCGCCAGCCAACGTTTGGGCACCGCGCACGTCGTCCTCGCGCTCGACAGGGTCATCGTCGCGGGCGTCGTCCTCGCGAGCGTCTTCATCGCGCTCCTCCTCCTCCCTCTCCCGCGTTCTGCTCTCGCCAAAGCCGGAGCCGATGAAGGTGAAGGTGGAGCCGACGACGCTCTACGCCGAGCTCCTGGCGGCGCAGGCGGCCAAGGACGAGGACGAGCTCCTGCGGGCCGTGGAGGCCGCGTCCATGGAGGACGTGCCGCCCATGGACGGGCCATCTGCCTGCGCCTGGTCGGCGTACATGCACGCCATTGAAACTGGCGTGCCGTTCGTCGACCTCACCGGCGACGGCGACGCCGGCCCTAGCCGCGTCAAGAAGGAAGACGACGGCGCAGGAACAAGCGGCGTGAAGAAGGAGGAGGAGGAGGACGACCCCTACTACGCCTTCCGCCGCCGCTACCGGGGCCGCCAGTAGATTTAGGTTTAGTTTTTTAAATTTCATTCAAATCTGTGAAATTTCCTAAAATTTGAATGAAATTCGTCGAAATTTAAATTTAAAAAAAATTAGTTTGGGCGCCGCGAGTGGGGATCGACGGCGCCCAAATGGTCAAGGTAGTCCGGACGGCGCCCAAAGGGCCTGTCCGGAAGGCATTTGGGCGGCCATTTGGGCGCCGCGACTGGAGATGCTCTTAGAACCGTTTCAGGTTGGGTTCAGGGACAAAGGTGTCTGGTTTAAAACAATACGATAATAGAATTTATACGAAAATTTCTTAACGATCTCAAAACTAACTCTATGAATTTATGAAACCGCATCAGGTGGAAAAGAACACCTTCAAATCCATATTTGTATTTCTAGTGTAACACTCGAATAAAAACACCTTTTGTGAAAATTTAACTTTTTGCAATATCCGCCTAGTAGTCTTTTTCTAAAAAAAATCTTTTTAATCACAAATCTGCCCTCCATCTCCATCTCCATCTCCATCCAGAGTCAGAATCCCTCAAATCCCATCTGGAAAAGAAAAAAAAAATCCCCAAAATCCAGTTCCACGGTTTCCTCTCCGCCGTCCTGTACCTTTCTTCTTCCTTTGCCGAGGCATCACCTACCCCAATCCGGGCTCTAGAGCTGCGGCGACCGTGCCCTACCGCTCCTCCGCAGCGCGTCGCCGCTGCCGCCGTTCCTGGTTCAACCTTATCGCGTCCATGCTGTCTCAACCCCGTCGGCAATTTTAGCCATTGGTTTCCGAGGTATGAGCCCTCGACAAATTTTGGCGCACCATCTGGATCCACTCCTGGGACGGACTAATAGGCCTGTATAGTTGTACTGCTCTTAGGCGAGAACTTCAATTTTTGTTTGCTAGGAGGATTCGATCGAGACTTGGGGTGACCTGATATCTCGAATGAGTATTCATTTGTTTCGTGCAAAAATTTGTTTTTTTTTCAATATCCATGGTAAATTTTTGTTGTTATTGCAGGTGCGTCAGCCCTAGAACAGGAGAAAATTTCAGAATCCAAGGCTTTGCACCTGCTTGAAGATGGAGAGGATGACCACCAATCCGTTCTACACTTCTGGTATCCCAGTAACTGTGCCATCACCTCTGCCTTCGGCCACCCTGGATGAGAACTTCCCGATGCTTCCGGATGCGCAGAATGTTTTCATGGATAGAGAACTGAGAAGAACTCCTCTCCCACCTCATCAAAGTACTGTTGCTCGTATGCGTGGGCAGCTTCACCCCAGTACTGGGTCTGTTGGGCCTCTGTGTTCGCCCCAGGCTGTAAGGTTCTCTTCACTTTCAAATCCCGAGCAATATACCAGTGCCAATCCCTATACTTCCCAGACGCTAAGTACTGGAAGTTCTTCTGCAATGGTTTATGGATCGCATCATGAAGGCCTTGAACCTACCTATACTGATCTTCCAATAGATGTTGGACCAACATGGTGCCCTGATCACACCATGCTTGGATACTCAGATGATGTCCCTGCTGGAAACAATTTGACTGGCATCAGCCCTATTGCAGCTACAGATGAGCTTGCTAAGCAGACTGAATGGTGGACAGAATTTATGAATGATGATTGGAAGGACATTGCTGACAACACTGGTGGTGCTAAAACTCAACCGCAGGTATGCCTCTTTATTCTGCCATTTTGGTGGGTTGACTTGAGATGTAAAAGCTGCTCTTCTTTAACGTATGTACTATGCAACTGCATTTATTCAATAACATGTCAAGCTTCAACTGCATTTATTTCAATAACATGTCAAGCTTCAGATTGGTTTAAAACATGCTAGTTATGTGTGAACTGAAGAGTAAATATGGAGAGTGCCCTGGTTTGATTAGTGTTTGCCGTTGGAGCTCATTCTTTGTATAATGTAAATTATCCCAGTTTTTTTCCAGGTTGAAATTAGGGACATGCATAACTCATTTAAGGCACAGCTAGATTTTAGCTGAGATTCAATTCAACCTTTTCTTGGCTGGGTTGAATCTTGTGTTGCTATCCCAAACTGAAGCATGCTATTTGTTTTCTGTATACAGTTTCAGCATTTGTCTTCACTTTTGCACTTCTAGATATTGTAATCATGAGACTAAGTGTTGATTTACTTATGCTCGGAAACAGGCTGGACCGCCTGTGCAACCATCAACTTCAGTTCACCAATCAGCCAGCCAACAAATAGTTCCATTTCAATCTGTAGAACCATCTGTAGTTGCTGCACCCTCACCCTCTGCCAGCTCCAATACCTCCAAAACACGCATGAGGTGGACTCCTGAACTTCATGAGCGCTTTGTGGATGCTGTCAATGTACTTGGTGGCAGTGAAAGTATGTATTGGTTGAAGTGATTTTTGTTCTCCATTTATCGAATGTATGCATTTAACATTTATTTGATTAATCTCGCAGAAGCTACTCCGAAGGGAGTACTGAAGCTAATGAAGGCAGATAATTTGACCATTTATCATGTAAAAAGTCATCTTCAGGTCTGTTGGTCAGCTCTATTGTTGGGAATTATTGAGACAAGCCAGAATTATCTATTTGATTTTGAGTTGACTTTTTTTTTTGCAGAAATACAGAACTGCCCGGTATAGACCAGAATTATCTGAAGGCATGTCGTTTTCCTTTTCCCATATATTCTGCTTTCTGTAGATTTCTTGCAAGCGGTTTTTTTAAATACTGTACCATGCTCATCGATTTGAGACTTTCAGGTTCATCAGAAAGGTTAGATGCCTCAAAAGAGGAGTTGCCATCTATAGACCTTAAAGGGTAAGTTTTCAACCTGTTTGAAACTCAATTAACTTATTTTGGTGATACTGGTGTCACATCCCATGAGAAAACTGAATGGTTACCTGCGTTTTCTAATACATAAATGTCTGAATTGAGAACTGTGTACCATCATAATATCATCAAAACTGGCTTTAATGAAAAAGGTGGTTGCAGGAAAAAGGAGCAAACAGTTTGTAGTAACATAGATGTCACAAGTTCACAACATTATATTCTGTGTTGAAAGCGTCTTAGAGGTGATTCATTAACAATTGTTCACGCTCTCTTGTTTTTGCTTGGATGAGCGTTTCATATCCATCGTTTCTTTCTGTGACATGGATTTGGCCTTCAACTTCATGTGTTCCAATTGCTGGCCTCTTTAACTATATACCTTTTAGCTGAATTCTGATTGCAAATATGGGACGGCTTACTATTTTAGCCAGTCTGATTGGCATCCGGAAATTATGTAGTTGTTGCTATTGGATCCTGAGCATTAGTTATCCCTGCAGGAGTTTTGATCTCACCGAAGCATTACGTCTCCAGTTAGAACTTCAAAAGAGGCTCCATGAACAGCTTGAGGTAAGTACCTAAAATCTCCTCCATAATTTAGGTACCTTCTGCTGATGGAGGGTGTATATCTAATTCCATAGGCGTTTCTCGGACTTCGATGTTTGACATGCTCGTAGTTAGCTCCACTTTGGCATAAAATGAGCGAGCAACCAATAGCATAGTACTATCTGTTTGATGTATTGTCCTGTTGTATCTTTATGCGCGTCGAATTAGGAATGAGTTCATGTTTAGGCATTTTGTACAAAGGTTGTGTAGAAGTAACTTTATGTAATGGCATGTGTATGACTTAGAGGTGGTAGTAACACAGTTATTGTGTTTCCCCATCATTGTCATTGTAACATTGCGAGCTAAAGTTTAATCAAATAAACTGCAACTTAACAAAATGTTTGGAGTACATACTTATATGTGGTAACATATTGCAATGGCAGCAAACAATGTCCGGCTTAATTATGAGTAGATCTTTTTTTCTGAGCAAATTAAAGTAAGAATTTTACCAAGTTTGTTAATTCATCGGGTGATGAAACTTTGGAGTTTGAGCATACTCTGTATCTAGTGGAGGGAAGGGGCCAACGGAAATTTCTTCCTCCAGATCAAGTCTAGGAATTGAGTCCAGCACAATAACAAGGGATTATAGATGGCTCTCCTTTCAGCTCAGGCTCGCTGCTTGGAGTCATGCAAGCCTGCCCAGCCCCTATACCAATCGCCCGTTTAACATCAACAGCTCTGTCAGCCGTGCCGGTGCCAACATTGGAGCCACTCACTGCTGGTGCGGCAACTTTGTTCCTGAACCCGCACTGCTGTGGTCTTTTCACCCTCTCCTGCCTCCTGTGGCTGTCATGCACATCTGCACCAATAGCCTCCAGATCCTCTGCTAGGCATCAGTGGGAGTTGTTGGAGTTGTCATCTCATTCTTTGATATTGTCACCTCCACCTCTCTTTCTTACCGACGATACCACATGAATGAACCCGCTGCCGTCACCATTGGCAAATGAAACGGCGATGGTGGTGATATGAAGGGACGGGGTTTGTGAGAGGAGGTGCTGCAACAACGGGACAGAACAGTGGCGAGTCACGTCAGAGACTTTCTTTTCTTTTATATGTTGGTCTGGGTCCCGCAAAGAGATGGCGAACTGTGAGGGGCTAACCAGGGCAATGGCGTAAGCACCAAGGCCTAGCAGTTTGTCTTTTTTTTTCTAATAAAGTAGCTAAATTTTCGTAAGGCTCTCTTATTTTCAAATTTTATCAGCGAGCTTCCCCTGTCATTGCATTTTGCTTTAACTACCTTTTGCTAAACCTTGCTACAAATGTTAGCTCTTAGATAGTCTCTTTGTCTAACACCCTTGGATAGCCTGCTGCTGAATGCAGGGCACTAAAATAGAAGCCATAGATAGGTCGTCAGTTTTGGTGCATGTACACATTAACATAACAAAATGCTGAACTTAATTCATGTTCCCAGTTTTTTAGAACCCAAATCCAAGTCTCACTAGTGACTAAGATGTGGTAGTGTTAGGATCACAAGAAGAAAGTTAGCCAGCATCGAATTGAATTTTGCCACACACATGGTCAGAGTGGATCAGAGCATGGTGTTCTTGTTTGTATGCACAGACCTGTTATTCTGGTGTGTGTTGCTATAATGTTACGCTGTATTTATGTTTTCCGTTTGGAACTTGTCTTCTTTACGGCAATGTTATGGAGATTCTTACCACTCCCATGATTGCATGGAGTAGCATTCAGCTGTCAACATGATATCGAACTCCTGTGAGAACAGACTGGTGCTTCGTATGAAATCATACTTTCCGGATATTTATATAGGAAATTGGAATTTGCAAAACCGCCCAGATATCTATCTAAATCTGCGTTAATTTGGAACAGAGGGAGTATTGGGCATCATACTTTTTTTAAAATAAATGCTCAACTAAATTTAGAGTTATTGTTCTGGGGTGGTATACCCACTGATTACAACTTTTGAGTTAAACTAGTAAAAATGCCCGTGCGTTGCAACGGGCGACCAAATTTAGACCGATATATGCAAATAATAGATTGGTCTCTTAAATTTACACAAATAAATTTAGTAAGTTAGGAACGTGAAGGACAACATGAGACTGACGACTCCCATCTCTTCCCATCAAATCTATACCTAATAGGCTAAGTGAAAAAAACAGTTCGGTGAAAATTTGGTTCGTCCCTTCATTGTTAGCCCTATGAATAAATTAGCAATCCTGACCAAGCACTTGGAATTTTCTTATATCCTAAAAAAATTATACACACATTTAAATATATTGCTCAAGGTTTAAAGAATATTGGGTTTCCTCTCTAGTCGCTATATTTGCGATAGGGGACATTATATCTGCGATAGTGGACATTATATTTGAGAAATAAACAATTGTATCGTTGTTAAGAATCAGAGAGGTTTATCTCCAATGGATTGAGAAAATATAGTTTCAGTTACCAATCTCTTCTAGAAATGACAAATTTTCCATGATAAAGTGAGAAACAGTTTTACATGTATCATGGTATGCTAGCTATCAGGAATACCTTTCTATGAAGCATTGCATGAACATGTAGTGTAAAGGAAGCTTCAATTTTAATTTGATGGAAGTACCGCTTCATAGAAAAGAGAATGTACAAAATTGTGGTTTATTTATTACTGAAAATATTAGACATCTTCAGAAGGCAACATGTCCTCGTGTCTTCTGAAAAAACCACCCGATTAAAGGAACTTCCGAATAACTCTGCAGATATGTAGATGAATACCAGTAAAACAATAGATTGCATTGAGCAACATCCATATGAATAACAAAATCCCTCTCAACACACAAATTGTTTGTTTCGTGGTTGGGTCATCCCATTCTTAGAGTTTCTTCCTTTCCTAATAGCGGCAATGCACCTCTGGTTGTTCAGAGTTTAAATCAAAAGAACTGCCACCACATGCAAATCTTGAACTTGCAATTTCTTACGCAGCAAACTGATGCCAAATTCAGTGTAATATAAATTTAGTAGTCTGCACACATGGTGGGAAGCAAAACATATCATCTTATCCCCTTCTCACCTTACCGAAGCAGTTCTCGTCAATGAATCTCTGAATGTTCAGAGCTCAAGCTGAAAAAGTACTGAACGATATGAAGATCAATGCGCCACGCCGACACTTAATTTCCAATTTAATAGATTGCTTTATCTCGCTCCAGTCAGTTGACTAAATCATGATATTGTTTACTATATGCGACATCCACCAAACGACAAACTGACATACCACACTCCAATTGATCTGTCCAACAAAATAGAAATTAATAGCAACAGGATTGAAGAAGTAAGATTTGATTCTAGATAGGAGAACAGAAACTGAGAACGCTGGAACCACCTAAGCTTTTGCTAGCAAAGAAAACCACCAGAAAAAAAAGAGATTTAGGATCCTGGACGGAACTTCAATTACTACAGCTCAGTCACCAACTAATCATCAACAGTATAGAAACATCAAACATGGGATGTTGAATCTGACGGATCAGTTGCATCAAGGTTAATCTACCAGTGCTAGGACCTATGTAAAGTAGTATTGGATGCCCACGCAGTAATCACAGCGTGGTGCCAAACGACTTCAGTAGCTGCTCCCTAAAATTGCCGAGATTTTCTCCGTCTACTCATGTATAAAGATCGCAGAAACTGCCTTGACTTGTCGATCTGCTGCTCCCGAAAATTGCCGAGATTGTCTCCGTCGACTCAAGTATAAGAATCCCAGAAGATGCCTTGACTTGTCGAATACAGCTAGAGGACGATCCATCGCTCCATTATCAACGGAAATCTCGATTTCGGACTTTGGTGGCGAGCTAACTCCGGCGAGGTCGTGTGATCGATTTGGTGTGGACTTTTGTAGGGTTTCTGTGGGAATCACGCGCGAAGTAGAGGGGCTATATATAGGTGGATTTCCGTGGGCGAGGAGGCAACAAATTAAACGGAGCGATCTTTACGGGCTTAGTTAGGGAGGAATCGAGTTCGAAATGAACTCCTCGTGGTTCGATTCTCCTGTCCTGCAATTTTTTCGCTTAATTTCTCAAAAAAAAATCGCTTAAGGCCAACTCGTGTGGCTCACAGGCTCACAGCCCAGGAGATCCGCTCCTTGGCCCAGAAAGGAGGACGTAAGAAAAGACTCCTTACACGAACTTTCAGTCGATAAATGTTGATCCCAATTTTTCTTTCAGCGCTAAACATATCGCTCATGTCCTAAACTTCTCAATGTGGGTGCGTTCAATCTCCGTTCTCCTGCCTCCTTGCAATTTATTTGCCAGCTGCTTGAGCCGTGGCTGTGTTGATTGGAGCGAGGAGAAGAGGAGTAGGATTGTATGTCCAATAGGGGAGTTGAAGCTAGATTAAATCGCAATTGCTCTTTGAACGCAGTTGTACTGAAATATGGAGAAAGTGACAGAAAGGAGATGGTCTACGTTGGTGTGCGCTTCGAGCTCCTAGAGCTTGTCCAGCTCCGGGTGGGAGGAATCGATGAGCGCGTCGTCGGTGTAGACCGGAGAACTGCAGCGTCGGTCTGAGACTGCATCGGAGTTCGAGTTCTGGGCTTGAAATCAACGTCAGAGTTGAAGCTTTTGATTCGAAGCTCCTTCCTTCACCTGCAGCTTCTCTGCTCGTGTGGTCGTGTGGAGGAGCGGCGTGATCTCTGTTTATGGTCACGTCCCGGCGAGGAGCGAGGTAGAGTTTGGCATGGAGAAAGCGACGGAGACCGAGGCGACGGCCTCGCGGCCGGCTGCGGCCGCGCACCCGGCGCCAGAGACTACCACGGCGGCAACGCCGCCCGCTCCTCCTCCTGCGGCGGTCGTGGCCGCTGCGGTGGCAGTGGCGGCTGGGAAAGGGGAAGCGGAAGCGGGGGGAGGCCGAGGAAGCGGGGGAGGCCGCTGAAGGCGACGCCAATCTCGGCCTTCGGTACCGGACGAAGTCGGCAGGGGACCGTGGGGTTCGTCAGCCGCGCGGCGCCGGTCAGGAGAGAAGCACAGGATGCCTGTCGATGGAAGAGGCAGAGGGTGAAATAAAAAAAAACTTGAATCGTTTTCTTCCACTTACCGGTGGCATGGTGGGTAATTCCGTGCAACTTTAGGGGTAGTTTTAATGACGTACGACAAGAAGCCTTACTGCTTTTATTATTAGGTATAGATTTAAGCCACGAAACAGTGCACCAATTCATGAGGAATCGGCCAGGAACGGGTCCTTGCCTCTTCCCCTAAACTGATTGCTGGAATTACATTTCTTAACATCTACCTTACGCCAACTGCAGGTCCAAAGAAGTTTGCAGCTGAGAATTGAGGAGCAAGGGAAGTGCCTTCAGATTATGATCGAGCAGCAATGCAAACCAGGTACAGATAAGGTGCTGGAGGCTTCGCCCTCAGCAGAAGGATCAAAGTTATCTTCTGAACCCCCAGAATCTTCTATCGTGAAGGATGTTCCACAGAACAGTCAAATGGAACAGCGACGCAAGCAGGTACAATCATCTATTGACCAAAGATATCAATCATTAGTACGACGAGTTATTGTAGATTTTTTTTTTAGAGTACATTGTAGATTATTTGACTTCCGACTTTTCGTTCCAGAACCAGATGATAACGAATGAAGATCTAACCAGGCTCTCCTCAAGATGGGAACTCCATTAGCCATGAAGTTGACTTGACTAGATCAGGCCATCTTTGTTCTTGCGGATGGAAAGGTTTAGCATTTCTATGAACTAGGTTTAGTTTGTACAGTACCCACAGACACTTCGGCGATGTTTCCGTGCTCTGTGGATGATCTAGGTTTCCAGAAGGCCGCGCGAGCAAATTCGCACTGATGTACTGCTCTGAGATGGTTTTAACTTTTGCTTCGTTGTTAGGAAGTCAATAGCTTCGTAGGCATTTGGTTATGAACTAGTTCAAGTATCTGTTATGCCACCTCGTGTGTTTGGAACATGCTCTATGGTACCAAACACGGCCAGGAATATATATTTACCTTCATTTCTTGCTTTTCTCATAATGAATAACAACTCTCCCATTTTCTATACCTGTCGGTGCACATAACCAGGAAGATACCACACAACCTCCCACAATGAAAGTTTAATACTCGCTCCGTTCACTAACGCAAGACATTTTACCTTTTTCTTAATTCAAATGTATATAGACTTATTTTGTACATATATTCACTGATTTTATTATGTATGTAGTTAAAATTAAAATGGTAGGTCCAATACCTTACATTAGTTAAAGGAAGGAGTAAGATACAAGACGAGTTACGTTGACATTTTGGGCACGATACCGTAACATAGGTAGATATCACCATCATCTCTTTCTTCATTAATTGTTGTGCCACGTCAGATTTTTACCAACACGTCATGCATGATACTAGCTATGATACTCCCACTATGGCTAGTCTAAAGGTCTCGTGTGTAATTGGTATTTTCTAATCTCTTTATCAAATAAGAAATAGTCACTCACTATGTTCCTCCTGACCGGAAACTCCATCGTGGACGGGTCCTTCTCGCTCCCCTCCCGGGTCGCACGCGCGGGCGACCCCGGAGGGCCGAAACCCTAGCTAGCGGCCACCTCCTCTCGAGCCTCCGCGGCCGCTGCCGCCGCCGCCGGCGGCGGTGGTGGCGGCCCCCCGGCCTCCAAAGGTGGCAGGGGAGGAAGGGCGTGCCTCGACGGGCCGGTCTCGCGCGGGAGAGGACGTTTGCGGGCGGCGCAGGGTGGTGGGCTCGTGACGGCGCAAGGCGAGCAGTCGGTGGCGGTGCAGGGTGGTGGTGCGGCGGATCCGGAGGCAGCGCTGGGTCGCGGCGGCAGCGCGAGGCGCCAGGCCCGTCCGGGTTCGATCTGGGCCGAGAGGCCCGGGGCTGCGGGATCCATGTCGCCTGGGTAGGAGGTTGGTGCTGGCTGCTCGTTCGGGCGGGTCAGGTGGTGGACGCCGGGGTGGCGGCCCCGGAGAGACTTGGCGGCGCCAGCTCGGGCGGCGAGTGGCGGCCGTGGGTGTGGTTCCGCGACCCCGGCCGTGCGGGCGGCGGGGGGTGCGGCGAGCGTGTGGTGCGGCGTACTGGGCGCCCGTCAGCCCGACGCGTCTGACCAGGGTGGTCGTCGTCCTGGTCCAGCGAGTGCGTGCTTCCTCGGCCGGACCTGGTGCGTTGCGCGAGATGGCTGGGCGGATGGTGGTGGGGTGGTCGGGACCGGGGGAAACTCCTGGCCGGCGGTGGCCACGACGTCGTCGACGCTTCAGCGCTGATTCCTCCCTGGAGGCTTCGCCGAGGTACCCTCTCCCCCACCCAACCCCCCCTACTTTGGATGAAAATCCAATCCCCCGTGGACGGCGGCGACGTTGCGACACCGCTTCCCTTCCTGGAGGCGTCGTCCGGGGTGTGTGGGGGTGGTTGGCAAGCTCTCTTTGGCCGGTGGCGGCGTGTGGCGGTGCTAATCTCGAACAGCGACGCTCTGCATCATAGGTGGTGGATCCCAGCTCTGTGTCTCTCCCTTCAGGACGGCTCCTGCTTGCCGGTGGGTCGCGCCCTCGATCCTGGGCTAGAGGGGAATGGGTCCCCTCTACGGCTGCAGCATTGCCGGTGATGGTGTGAGTCTGGTTCTTCGGCGACCCAATCTTTGGTGCAGGTGGCGTTGCTATCTTGTTGCCGACCTCCCTAGTGTGTACCTTCGTTCTTCAGCTTGCGTCTTGTGAAGCGGCATTGCAGTGGCTGATGGCGACAGTCGTGTGGAGCTCCGGCGCGGTTGCAGGTGGCTCTCGGGTGAGCAGCTCTGTGTGCCGACGGTGCGGCGTCCTTCGAGCCTGGACGAGAGGGAAAGGGTCCCTCTTCGACGACAGAGTTGGCAAGCTGGGGCTTGGTCTCCAGCCGTTGGTTTCCTCTACGTCGACCCTTGCCTCGCCTTAATTTGCTCTCTACCGTGGATGAAGACGTTGATCTCTACTTTTCAAGCATAGCCTTATTTTCTTATTTTTTCTGTTTGCTTGTTGTGTTGAGTTCTGTAAGCTGTATCTGCACCATGTAATTGCCGCTGTTGGCTTTATTAATTTAAAGCTGGGCTCTTTGAGCCTTGTATCTAAAACTATGTTCCTCCTATCCCATTCGAAGAATTCATGATGAGAGAGCTCGGCTGTTATGCATTGATTTCAGTGTACTGCCTCTGTTTTCAAAGAACTTCTTAAATATTGACATATGTGAAAATATTTGCAGTCATATGAACGAAAGTGCTTAACAGATATGATGTTTCTTTATAATTTTTATTTGCATTAACATACTCTGTGATACGAACGGTTATATGTGTGTATTGGTCCCTATTCCAAAACTAATGTAATTGTTTGATATATCTAACATCTGAAAATGGGACTTCTGGTTGATGTAAGTGAAAACCACAGTTTTAGAAACACTTATTACAGAAAACGACAGTTTCAGAAACACTTACTACAAAAAACCACAACTTTAGCACTTAATGTTAGAAAACCATAAGTCTAATGCTAATCGTCAACTCGGTACCGAAATTCCCATTTATGTCCATTTAGCATCAAAACTAACATGTGTGGCCCACCTTTGTCATTGATGAAGTTCGAGCAGTTTTGTCTGCCCTAGGATGTGATCGGTGGCTGCAAGCCTCTCGCTGGTGGCGGTGGGGTGGGGGGGGGGGGGGGGGCATGGTAGAGGACGTCGGGACAACGACCTCGAGGATGTGATTGGTGGATTACGTCCAGTGTCCCCCCTCCCCCCCCCCCCCCCCCCCCCCCCCCCCCCCCCCCCCCCCCCCCCCCCCCCATCTAAGGGGGTCAATGGAGGTGTGGAAGCAACCGGAAGCGGGACGACGAGTCCCCAAGTGACTTTACCAATGTGGAGTGGTAGCGGTAAATTCGGCGGCCACCTGACGAACGTGGCAGTGATCTAAGATGTGAAGGTGTCCCGCCATTTTGCTAGTGCCTATTTGGTCTATGTGGAGCACTGACAGATGCAATTATTGATTGATATGTGATTATGCTGATTGGACACCTCTTCATATTCAGGGTGAAGATCCTTGTCCTGGCTTATTGGACGGGCTCCGTGGCGACGAACTTGTGTCATTACCTTATTGAAGGCGTTGTGTACTTGCTGCCGTGCTGATCTTCATTGGCTGAGTTTGACATATAGGATGAAAATCCTTTTGTAGACCGTCTACGACCGACTAGACGAAGAGACGATGGCGCGAGGACGTTTATCTTCATTAAGACGTTGCTACGGAAGAAGTCGACTTAGTGATAGGTGTTTATTTTATATCTTGTAATGTTTTGGACGCGGTTACCTTTGTTATGTACTTTTTTATTAATTAATAACCTAAAAGTTTTGTGCATCACATTCATGCACATGTAGGGGGCTTTGAACCTCCTTTTTGAAACAAAAAACAAGAAAAAATATCATCGGAGAGACCGCCTAGAGTGAAGAAACTTGTATCCGAGATGAAGCAGAAACGATTTAGTGCCTCTTTGGATTGCACGGTTTTCGAAAACATAGGAATAAAAAAACAAAGTATTGAGATGCCATGCATTGTAAGTTCCTACATGATTTCAAAACACGGAAATTTGTATTAAAAAAATGCATTTGGATGATGCACGGTAAACAGACACAATAATTTTGCAGGAATGAGTAGAGAGAGATAGAGTGTGACTGTGTGAGTGCATTGGACTTCTCAAAGGAAAAACAAAATAAAATGAGATTTGAACTCATGTTGGGATTGCTATGAAATATGGGGCACCGAAACGGGTTCCTAAAAAATTTGATGGTCTGAATCTTATGAACCAAATGGATTCCAGGGAAAAAATCTTATGAACTGAACCATCCATTTTTTCTATAAAGTTCCTTCCATCCGAAAAGGCCCTTAAATGTTAACGCCGTTGGTCATAAAAAGAAAGATTACGCAGCTGGCTTGTAGTACTAGCACTGATTAGCATTGTTCTGTTTAATCAAGCGGCAAGTACTCAAAGGAGTACGCGTCTCCTTCCTTCGCTTCGTATTAAGTTTGATCTCGGTGCAGGCAGGACTTAAGTGTTGTGGCCCCCACCGGTTGTGGTTTTGAAAGTCTGATGATGAGTTACTAGGAGGAGCCTCCGGCCTGGTGCTACAGTTACAGCATTGCCTCCTTCTCTGCCCCCTTCTTCCCTAGTGTGTTCACTGCATCTGCCACGCACCCTGACAACCATAGGAGACGCTGCTGCCATGCCACCTTGACACCGGAACAAGTTTGAAAAAGTTACCGAGACAGCAAAGGTGTAGTAGCTGTGTAACCTGTGTTTTACGGTGTGAACAGATGAAAATGCAACGCCTGTACAGCGTTTTCTCTGTAATCAGCATTCTGATTTTTGTTATAACATGCTCCCTCTGTAATTTTATGTTCCTAGATTATTTACTTTCTACCACTGCACGTCTGCACAGTCATACTATTTCGTAAGATTTTGACCATACACATGTCACCTTCAGATCTCATGTCATCTTGCTTTGTTCGTCTACTTGCCATTGCGCAAGCAAAGCTTTGCCCCCGATCTGCTTCAATCCAGGCAGCATGTCTGCACACATCGGATGCACTCATTGCTTGACTGAACCCAACAGAACAGGACGCCAACACTACCGTGGTCCTGAAACCCACAGCGGGATCCTGCGTCCGTCCGTCCTCGAGCACAATCAACGCACTTTCTCAGTGTGCCCAAGAGGGTACTATCCAGCAAGTAAATTTTTCTGTCCATCCAGTCAGCATGATTGTGGCAATTGGGGCTAGTTCAGGCAGTGCCAGCAATTTCAAAAGGGCCACCACTTTGCATTTTGTAAGCAACATGAGCATCTCAAATGATAGCTCCCAGCATTTCAAACACTTTGCTAATTAGCAAAGTGACATGATGCATAGTGTGCTTCTGAGCGTTTCTTTTCCCCTCTGACAAGGAACTGTGTGCTTCATGGCCACTATCGTGTGCTATCCTTTTTTCAGTGCTGGTAAAAAAATGTACTGCTTAAGGAACATTGGGGCCTCATTTTTGGTGTTTGATTAGGTTACTGAAGAGCTACTAATAGCATATGATGCATAGATCACTAGGGCTTTGTTTTCTGCGACAACAACGTTCTTTGACCTAGATTATGTCAAGCTTGTCTGTCCTTTCCGACAGCGATGTTCTTTCTCCAAGGAGGTCAAACAAGGTTAAACCGTGTCAGTTTCTGGACAGATTCTATTTTGTGGTCATTTAAGGCCCAACCAGTGGTTTACTTGTTAAAAATGTCATCTGCAAGGCATAGACTATTTCACAAAGCACATAGGTGGTGCACACTGCACACTACCAAAGCAAAGTTTCTGCTACTGCTGTGTTCTTGGTCTTGCCAATTTGTGAAGATGGAATCTTTTCTATTTTGACATGCTTGCCATGAGCTGTGCCAGTAGGACCATATTTTTATATGGGTAAACAGGAATAATCTAGGTCACTGTTCCTGGTCTTGGCGATTGCCATGGTGTGATGAAAGGACATCTGACGATTGTTTAATCTAGTGCAAAAACTGGATTTTGTATGTCGGCATGCTTACCACGAGCTGTCGAAGTAGGACCCTATGTTTCTGTGGGTACACAAAACATATCATAGTAGTCTTTAAAACCCTGATTTGCATACTTGGCCAGTAAATTTTTCATGTGGGTATCAGACCCTAGTTGATCCTTTTGGAGTCTAAACCCTAGACACGTAGTAGTAAGATATTTCAGTATACCGCACTAACTTGAGCCTTGTTTAAGATCACATTATACTGCAAACAACAATGAGAAGCCAAGAACAATGGTAATCTTTTCACAACCTGAAAAAACAAATCCACACATGTTTTTTTCAATCAAAGAACTATCTTACAAAGACACTGCAATGACAATGAGGACTGCCCTGAGATGGGGCAATATGACAACAAGATGTTGAACATGAAACCAGCAACACACATACTACTCAAGAATGCAGCACCAAGACACTGAAGGTGGAGCAACCCACCTAAAAAACACCTTAGAGAGAGCTAGAAAATTGGCTTCATCTCTTCATGGAGTTCAATGAACATTGCAGGTTTACGCCTTAGCAGCCTTCAAGTCGACACTCAAGGCCTTCCTATCATCCAAAGGTTTCGATGCCGTTGTTCTCTGGGCACCAAAAGGTTTTTGCTTGGCCTTGATGGACTCTGTCAAACTCATGTAGTTTGGCCTTGCCCTGGCGCTGCCATCACTCTTCTCCGGAGTGAGCAAGGTGGAGAACGATACCGGAGTGGAGGCAAAGCATGAAGATGACGATGCAGAGCTCTCGTCATTGTGCAAGTCCGTGCTCAGGGACGATATCGACTGAGCTTTGAACCGCGGGTGGTGTGTTGGCCCTGGCGGTTTCGCACTAATCCTTTTGCTCACATTGTTCTTCCTCACCTTCACCGAATTAGGTTCAGAGAAGTCCCCTAGTACACCGAAGGAATCCTCACATTTCTTGGAGGGCAGAATGTCCGGTGAACTGGTGTTGGTCTGGTTGTGCTCCTCCATCAATCTGTTCTCCCAAGGCCTCGCGGCCATCCACCTCTCCAGCCAGCTCCAGCTGCCATTGTTCTTGTCACAATGCTGGTGCTTGAGCAGGAGGCCAGATTGGTTGGACCGACCATTGCTGGCCTTCGGCTGCTGCAGAACAGAAACAAACGTTTAGACGTTTAGACATCGAGCACCACTGTTAGTAGGATTTTGTAGAGGATTGATTCGTACATTGCATTTCGCTACGCCTTCGATCTGCTGCGCGTACACGTAGGCGATAGCCCGCTCGCGCTTGATTGCTCCTTCCTGCCGCTTCTGCAGCTTCACCCTCACTTCCTCCAAAGTTCCCTGGCTGTCACACCATCCTTCCTGAAAGTTCAAATTTTGTGCACACAAACAGTCAAACACATGAAAGAGGATTGGTGTTTCTTCAAGAGTTTGATCAGTAGACAATGTCAAGACAGACAAACCTCGGCTTCCCGGAGGATATCGAGCTTGGTGCGGCGTGCCTCGATGAGCTTCTGAACGGCCTGACCCTCGGTGGACATGCGCACGCGGCGCGCCCGGATGCGCGCCTGCACGCGGACGAGCGCCTGCATGCACCGGAGGGTCACCGCCGCCTGCTTCCGCACCTGCCGGCCACGCACGATGGCCTGCAGCCGCACAAGCCCCTTGAGCGCCCGCAGCGCTCTCCTCGCCTGCACAAACACAAACAGGTACAGAGCGTTCAATCCACCGTGCAGATGCAATGCAACCTGAGAAGAGACCATCTATGAGGCGTGGAGAGCAGTACCAGGAATCCGCGGAAGGCAGTCTGGATGCGTATGGTGGCCCACTCTTGGCGGACGGCCATGAAGTCCTTGGCCGGCGCGCGGGCGACGGTGGCGAGGGCGGCGGAGAACATGTCGGCGGCGGCGGCGGCCAGCGAGGAGGCGTCGTCGGAGGCCTCGGACGCCGCGGACCGGTGGCTGCCGCCTCTGGAGCCGCGCCACAGGGAGCCGTGGTCGCCGGAGGAGCTCCTCCACAGCTTCCACTTCCGGCCCTTGCCCCCTCCTCCATGGATAGATGGGACTTGCAGCTTGCTCTGTATGAACAGAAAAATGATTACTGCAAGTACTTGGAGCTTCGATCTGTGTACTCACGGAAACGCAGTGAAAAAGACACTAAACTTTGAGACGAGAATAACCCAGGGAGATAAAAAAAGGAAGCATATTTGTTTTGAGCCAATCACAGCAGTACATAACCCTACTTCTGAAGCAGCAAAGTACAGTCTAGGAACGAAAGGACTGTTGTTTGCATCTTCAGACATGTGCGCAAACAATGAAAGAGGCATTTTTTCGCGGCCATTAGAGAGGGGAAAATCAGCAGTGGATTTTTTGCCATTCCAGGAAGAGGAAGAGGTAACAATCTTGGTGTTCTCTCTGCATCTTTTTGGGAAAACATGACCTCAAGAAATGAAAGCTCGTGCAATATTTCCCCAGGAACAACAAACTCCGATAAAAAACAGAACTTGCTGATTACTCTCCAGAAAACAAGAACACCCGGATGTGAGTGGCCTCACCTTGCAGTCCTCCCTCTCCGGCTTCTTGAGCCCTATGAGCGACTTGACCCACTTCCCGGACCCTCCCATCTCCTCCTCCCCTTCGCCAAGACCACCAGCAGCACCAGTCGGGAAGAAATGAAATGCCACAGGGAGCAGAGCCAAGAACAAGACGAAGAAGGGCGTTGGAGTAGCCGAGAGAATAGATGAGAGGCAGAGAGACAGGTCTGTGCGTTGCGCGTGCGAGAGCTCTTCCCGGTGTGGCTTTGCAGTGGGAGGGGAGAGCGTTGGGTAACGGAACGGGAGGCCGCTCGGAATTTGAAATTCGAAATGAAGGGAAGCAACGCACGCATGCAGCAAAAGCCACAGAGAGCTCAGCGGTGACAGCTTGTAGTTGCGACCACGACCACGAACACCACCGTGTTTAATTACTCGCTAATCACAAACAGAAATAAATACAAAAGTGTTTGAAGTACTTCAAACTGCTACTGGACAAAAGTGCAAATACTAAAATGCAAATAAATGTATGCTTCCAAGAGGCAGTGGCAATGCGGTTGGGGCTTGGAAGCACAAGAAGGATCCTATGTGAATTTTCCGAGTAAATTTTCCACGCTCCCATCCATCACTTCACATCGCATTGGATTCTCCCTTCACTTCACTGTGGCCTTTTCGTTATTATCGGGCGGTATGACACCTGTGGCTCATCCATAGGGTACGAGCGCGCTCTACGTCCAGAAAAATTTCTCGCGTTTGGCTGCGTCGGAAACAGAGCGAGAGGAGAGCTTTGCCATCTTTTTTTGGGTTCTTGCGAAAGCCGAGTCTGTGTTGCGCGCGTGAGAGAGAGACGGAGAGTGAGTGCAAGAAAGAAAAGCTGAAACTGGCGGTTTTTGGTCAGTGGACTGAGCGACCGGCTAGCCTTTTCCGGGGCTTGCGTTTCGTTGCGCAATGCGGATACAGTGGTTTTGTGCAGTGAGTGTCACGCTTTGGCGCTTGCGCCTCCTGGGTTTGTTTGCAGGGTTGGAGCTTGGAATTGGTGGAGAGCTGGACCAGTGGTCAATTGGTTTGTTGCCACTTTCCAGTGTGTTCTTGCGAGTCTTGTGATCTTGTGGGCCTTTGGGCATGGATTTTTTTTTGTTAACTAGCAGGGCAACATCTAAACAAGCTTAATTTTTTTCAATGTTTTATAGAAATTTATATTATGCGATTAGAATTAACATTATTATGTAGTCAACATAAATATTATGCTAGCTAAAAAACCACATATGTGGGTGACATCTTTAATCATCTGTAATTAGTGGGAGAATAATTAGTGTTACCACAAAAAAGAGCATATCAATGATAATAGTACGTACCTTTCATCCGTAGTCTTATTTAGTTGGTAAATAGATTTAATTTATATTGCATGCTAAGATGTACTCCCTCCATCCGGTACAAGTGTAAGAGGAAATAAGCTGGTTACGTGCAAATCAATAACACTACCTACGACACGGATCGGAGCAAGTAGTTTTTATTTGATGTTATTTCGGTGTGAGGTTAGAACTCATGTCCGCACATTTTTTAAACAATTTAAAGTCAACAAAACCTATATGTTGATGTGTAAATAATATTTTCTCGACGATGGCATTTATGTATAGTACCTAAGATCAATTAGTCATGGTATATTTAATAAACATATTAGATGAACGGTCTGATTATGTTAGGCACAATTAAGAAGGCATATCAGTTCACATGATCACATATGTTGATATTAAGAGCATCTCCAGTGTCACCCCAAAAGCCTATTGGGGGTAGCGGACACGAAAAACGACCACAACGGCACTCCAAGTGCCCGACCCGATTCATTTTCTGTCCGGCACCACCGAGCGGGTCTCCAAACTTGGGGGCGGCCTCAAGACTGTCGGACAACGCCCCTGACATGATGGGCCTGCATGTCATAGACAGACGCCTGGTTAGCCACGATTAATTGGGACGTGCAGGTTGGTACGGGCGTAATGGCGACCACCACCCGACGTCGAGCTTTGACTTCCCCAACCCTGCCACTAGAGATGATCGCGTTAACGCCGGCACCAGGCGACGCGACCCGACGGAGAGCGTTTTGCCTTGCCCACACCTAGCATTAACGCATGCCCCTTCGCTCCCCGGCTTACCCCGGGCGGCGGTGTATAAAAGAAGGCCTCGTCCCCCTGGCTACTAGACTTCATCTTGCTCGCCTCCCCCTCCCCCTAATCCTTCCACCGCCGGCCACACGAGCACACCACCATGGTCAAGGATGTGAACAGGAAGTGGCTCGATTGACACGAGGCTAAAGAGTTCGCCGAACACGGCATTCTCGCCCCGCCGAAATGCCGAAAGGCTTTGCCATCAGTTTGGGCGGGGCCGTGGCGCCAATCCCCAAGCAGGCTTCGACTTCAGGTGCGCGGTCTACGACCACTAGAGGAATATCCGGTTGTTCTCTGAGCCGTGGATCTATTCAGATAGCCCCCAGTGGCACACCTTTTTCTAGGAGGAGCGAGAGGCGGCACTCAACTGATTCACCGGCGAGCTTCCACCGCCAGACAACAATGTCGCCTAGCGTACGCGGTTCTGGCCAAAGCCAGGCTGCACTGTCCAACGCGAAATAGAGGCCGCCCAGGCAGACACGGCCCATCGTCAAGCTGTGTTTGATGTTTGATGCCCTCGAGGCCGGCCCCGGCGACATTCCGTCCACGTCGAATGGCGCATCCGACAATGCGCTGCCAAAGAAGAGGCAACTCATTTAGCTTTAGGTTTAATTTAGTGTACTATTGTATTTTGTG
This sequence comes from Poa pratensis, assembly GCA_947311845.1. Lineage (NCBI taxonomy): Eukaryota > Viridiplantae > Streptophyta > Magnoliopsida > Poales > Poaceae > Poa > Poa pratensis. The sequence continues at coordinate 17,642,961 of CAMZMU010000106.1, read as the reverse complement.
TTCATGTGGAATTGAATGAAATGCATATGCTCTTGTCTAGATCAACAAATAAATTCTCTTTTTTTGGTGGGGGGGGGGGGGGGGGGGGGCATTGTGGGCAGCACCCCCAAACTGGACACAATTTGGATGACAATATCGGGAAGCATGAAGAACACGACATTTTGTTGTTAAAACCATTTTAGTCACGAAAAAGACCTTGTATTACAAATTGGCGTGATAAAGGCCTGCTTTTCTTCTAGTCATCAATGTGTCAACCGTGTTGATGTACAACAACCTTCACATAAGGCCCCTATATACCTCCTGGCAATGCCCGGTGACTCTAGCCCTCATTGGTGAAAGAATCGTATGGACACCTAGAGGGGGGGGGGGTGAATATGTGCTACATCAAATTTTAATTCTTTTCCAAATTAGGCTTGACACAAAAGGTAAATTTTCTAGATATGCAACTAAGGTGAATTTACCTATATGACAAGCAAGCGCAAGATACAAGTAGGTAAACAAGGATAGAAGTAACCGAAGTGAAGCACGCGAAAACAAGGATGTATTTCCGAGTTCCTCCTTTTTAGTGGAGTACGTCTCGTTGGAGGGGTGTGAGCTTCACACATGCTTGCTCAACGCCACAAAGGCCTTACCCTATTCTCCGAGGAACCGCACCACAAAGGATTGGTTCACCTTCCACTATCGGTAACCTTCAAAGCGGATACCGGAGCCTTTACAACAATCTTGGGGCACGCATCCACAACTGAACTGGAGGCTCCCAAATCACCACAATCTATTCAAACAACACAAGAAGTGAGAACAAAGGCCTAGGTTTTCCCAATGGAAACCCTAGGCACGAATCTCTCAAGTGAATGGGTAGGAAATTCGAATCGCCTTGGTGAGAATGTAGATCTTGGTCTTCTCCTTTGATTCTCGAAATATGAGCACGATTGAGTGGAGGGATTGGGAGATCTAGGAGTTTGAAGCTTTCGTTAATGGAGGAGAGAGAGAATGCTTGAAGCTTTACTTCTTTGGGGAAGAAGACCCCTTTATATACTCCTCCTCCATAAGTGGCCGTTGGAGGCAGAAAAACGTGCAGGCCGGTAGTACCGGGCCGAGGTCGGTAGTACCAGACTGCTTTTTCCCACAGCCACCAACCGCAGGCCTCACCCGACAGTACCGGCTGGAAGGGCCCGGTGCTACTTTGCATCCGGTAGTACCGGGCTACTATCGGGTGAACTTCCTAGCAAAACGCGCCGAGTCCAGAAGCGTTTGGGCTTATGCGGTACTAGCTTCGGTACTTGGCAGGGTAGTACCGAGCAGGGTAGCTCGGTACTACGGGGCCAAATCCCGATACTACCGGCAGTACAAAGTCAAAGCCGGAGCATGCCTAGCTCCTCGAACAGGAGCCGGGCGGTACTACCGGCATTGACCTGGTACTACCGGCTTAAGCAGAAAACCAACAGTAAACCATGAAATCACACTTATCCTTTTAACAATAGAAGTACCAAGATCAGTGCTTTCAAGATATATACCTGCAAATCTTTTAGCACACTAGTTAGTCCGCGCTCATTGTGTTGTTAACAAATATCAAAACTAAATAGGGATGGAAATGTTCTTTCAATTGGCCCGTACTCCGCGGTTCTCTCAACGACGACAACACATGCCGATGGCCCAATGAGTGTAGAAGGACATGTTAGGCATGTCACAAACATGCTAAAAAAATGCTGGTTTAGCAATGTTCACGGACATAAATAAGGTGGGATATAGAATTAATCACATGTTTGAAACGATGTGTGTCTTATTTTTCCGATAAGGGAATATATTAATATCATGAAGATACCAAACACACCCTGCCTTTGCAGCAACAAAATGTCAAGAGCTAATCTAGCCATTAATGAGGCACACAGCCGAAAAGGAAAACAAAAAGGAAGGAGACCCGCCAGAGCGATCAGAGGCTCGCAAAAACATGAGCAAACCACCACCACTGACAACACCTCTACTGCGTGTAAAGGTTTTCTAAAGCGACGCCTCTAATAAGGTAACAATGCACAAGCGCTATCTTATTAAGACAGATTAATTTCTTCCAGTGTGAGATTGTGATCCCGTCGACAGGGAGGTACACCCGTGTATATTAATGTGTGTTATGGGGAGGATGATGAGTTTAATTATTTTGATAACCCCTATTTCTCAATGTGGTTTGTGTTAATTTTTTTCTGAATTCATGGGAGCTATTGGAGGTGTTAATGTGTTTCAATCATGTGTAGGAACCAATCTAAAATATTTCGGTTTAAAATATGCCATCCACACATGCCCTTTCACGTTACACTAAACAATCACTTTTAGACGCTCTTTTTAGGATAGGAAATTTCACCGTTAGATACAAGTTGTATTGTATAGAGATGGTTTAAAATTCATTAAAATATATTGTACCTCATAAATTCTTTAAAAAAATCAGAATTCCTTCAAACAATAGACAAATTTCGAAATAATATTGATTTGATTTGCATCATTCCCAGGAGCTGACTACCACAACTCCCCTGCTAATCCTTCCTCACTCGTCTGGCTCCTGCCACTTACCGCGCCTCGCTGGACGTTCACTAGCTGCCACTGTTTTTTTTTTTTTGAATGTTAGCAGGAGCACCTGCTAAATTCATTGAATAGATAGAAGATTGGTCTAATTTATAAGGGAAACCATACCCAAAATCCATACAGACGATATCTTTCGGCATACAACACACACAAAGCCACGGGTCCCTCTGGCCGGATCCAACTCCAAGATGATGCCCCCAAGAGGGAACGCGACGCCGAAAAGCGCCACCATCGTCCGATCTAGAAGATTAGATCATGGGTTTCCCCCGGAGCACGTCGAGAAATGAGAGGTGGGAGCAACTACATCGACGCCTCCAACGAGTGAGCGACGCCCGTAGGCGCCGCCATCGACGACTCCGGCCATAACCGGAGTACGGCTTGCGCTGGCAGCCTCACCTGCATAGCCCGAACACGGGATCAAAACAAACTACAACTCAAACCACTACCCTGCCTCCATAGCCAACCGCACCACCCCGCAAGCTCGACGTGCTTCCATCCTCGCAACCGCGTCACCCCCTGGAGGGAGGATGCAACCCAAACTGCGGCGCCATTCCTCTACCAACGGAAGGATGCAACCGAACATGGCACCATTCGTCTCCTCGAGGATGCAACGCCTGCTGGCCATTCATCTCCCACGGAGGATGCAACAACCGCATCGACGCCATTCCTCTCCATCCATCATCCACCAACTCTCCCACACAACGGGCGTCGACATGCCCACAGCAATGCGTCGCTTGCTGAAACACCTTCAGGAGGATGCAACGTTGCCGACAACGACAGCGCCATTCTCCCCCACACGGCCAGGACCAAGGCAGCACAACACAAAACACCAACTGCCGACGCATCGGTCTCCTCCAACCTGCAGCAACGTCCGCCTGCGACGGCTACCGACCAGCACCACCGGTGCCGCCCGCGCACCGGAGACGCACCGGCTGCAGCCCTTCAGCCTAGATTGGGCCCAGTTAAGCCCGCGGCCGCCACGAGCTGCTCCGCCCGGCGCTGGACCTCCTCGCGACCTTCTTCTCGTCGCCGTGCTCCGCCGCGTAGCACTGCCGCCACCACTCCATCGTGGCGCCCTGCGCCACCCGAAGACGGCCGCGCCGCTGCGCGCTCGGCTAGATCCCCGCCTCTCCACGCGAAGCGGTGGAGGTGGTGGTGCGCGCTCTCCTCCCTCCGCCTTTGGCGGCAGGGCACCGCCACTGCCGCTGTCGCGGCAGCGGCCGGGACGCTCGGATTTTGGGTGGGGGCTGGCTAGGGTTTGGGAGCTCTCCGGAGCCCCCTCCCTCCCCCCTACGCTAGGGACCCGGGAGGGAGAGGGGAAATCATTCGGTTGTGTTGCTTTTAGTACAAGAGATATGGTGCTGCACTAGCTGCCACTGCTGCTCGCTTGTGCATTGTAACTCCTCCACGCTTGCCACTGCTATGACAAGCTTCTGCCGTGTGCTGTCACCATCCCGCGCGGCACGCGGTGATGGCTGAGCTCGTCATGGACACCATGGACGGCGAGTTCTACACAAGCGGCCTGACCTCTAGAAGAGGATGAACCGTAAGTAGATAGACACCCGATCTGCGTGCAGTGGACCGGTGTGCTCGAATCAACCATTGGGTGCCTCCATGGCCGACGTTGGAAGTCACTATTTGAGGATTTTAAGAAGTTGCAAGGGATGTTTCGAAGAGTGGGGCGATATGGAGCTCAAACTCAAGGTACCCGTTTTTCGAAATTATTGAAAAATACAATTTTTAAGCTTTGAAAAATTCAAAAAATATCAGGATGCACTCAATGATTTATTCTACCCGTGTGTAAATTTCAATGTGAAAAATCATATATTCTAGCCTCAGCAAAAATGACAAATGAGTAGGGACGTGAACACTGCAAATTTCAAATCTTTCAAAAAAATATGTTTTGTCTTTTTTCTGAGCCGAAAATGAGAGGTATGTCACATTGAGATTTTGCACCTTCGTATTGTACATAGTTGACTACATCTAGGTAATTTTTTTCTGAATTTTTTTAAACTAAAAAAAATCAAGTTTTCAAAATTTTCAAATAACGTCCTCCCTGTAGCTTGGTCTCCATTTGAGGTTTCCGTGTTTCGAAATGCTACAAGCGTATATATTTTTATTGTGTAAGCACTAGTGAAATGCTGAACTGATTTCTAGGTATATGCTACGACAAGATTTTTCCAATGTTGCAAAGTTGTTTTATGTTGTTGTCTACGTTGAGCACATATGTTGGATGTGCGGGTTTTATATGTTGCAGACAACGCGACATACTCTCCAACATATGGCTACAATGATTTGGGGATTTGTTACATACATTATTTTGCTACAAAAAATGTTGTAACTTTTTCCCCAAGTTTTACATATTCACGAAAAAATGTTGTAAAGAGATGTTGCACAAAAATGTTGCATTGACCGGAGGCATGAGATTCAGATCGGACAGCTCGGGAGCCGGCTAATAACCTCCCCATACTACCCAATTTCTAATCTATTCTAAAAGTTTAAGGTAAAAAATTTAGATACACCAAAATTTTGACAAATGGATCGTACACTATGTTTCAAGCATAGCTATAAATTACCACTAGTTGAATTTTGGCGTGGCGTCACGCCACGCCCTTGGTTATTTTTCCTGTATATTATATATTTTTTGTTCACCAAAATGTTAGCCAATTTGGAGTGTTGAAACATTATTCTATTTTGTTGTAGATAGGTAGCATTTTTTTGTGAGCATTTGTGAAATATTTTGTAGAAATTTCAAATATTTAGTGGATTGAAATGTTTAAACATGGTTTTATTTAGATGTTAATATTTAATTTTAATCAGATAAATCCATTTGAATTTAATTTCACATTTGGGGAATGTTTATTTGTATGGTGTCGAAATATTAGCCAAATTGAAATGTTTGTATGTATTTGTATTTTGCTATAAGTGTGCAGCGTTTTTTTTCGATATATTATATGGAATATCGGAATATTCGCCTAAATGTTCGCCAAATTCGTGTTTGCAAACATGTTTTTTATTTTGTAATGAACAGGTAGCATTTGTTTGTGAGCATTTTTTATATATTTTGTAGAATATTCAAATATGTAGTAGTTTGTAATGGTCGATTATGTTTGAATATTCGCCCAAATGTTGGCCAAATTCGTGTTTGCGAACACGTTTTTTATTTTGTAATAAACAGGTAGCATTTGTTTGTGAGCATTTTTTTATATATTTTGTCGAATATTCAAATATGTAGTAGTTTGTAATGGTCGATCATGTTTGTATTTCGGTGCCAATATTTAGTTGAAATTAGAAGAAATGCACTTGAATTACATCTAAATGGTGAAAAAAAAAGGATATGTAAAAAAACAATCTCAACATAAGTATTTTGCATGTAATTTTAGTATTATCGTGGAGGAGATCGGGGTTTCTTTTTAAATTTTTGTTTTTGTTTTTTTGAACTTGTAATGGGTAATATTTTGAAATTGTTTTTTTTCTTCAGAAAAAGTAGAAAAATCATCTGGGAAACTAATTTAACAAATTTTAAATAGAGTTGACATTTTTTAGTTCGTGTGGAACATTTAAAGGCTGCTTAAATTTAAAATTTTCTTATATTGTGAAATGGGCACAATGGTGATATATTGATTTATAATTTGTTTGAATTTCAAAAGTTGGTGAAAGTGGGAAGCTATTCGAATGTTTTTTTTTCGTTTTTAATGTTGATATATTTGTCATGTTTGTGAATACCGTATGGGAGAAATTCAAATTCGAAGATGTACACATTCAAAATTTCTTTAGATTTGAATATATCGAAATTAGTGTGGACTATTATCGGATGGAAATTATCGCGGAAGAGATTGGGTTTTTTCCTATTTTTTTTGTTTTTTGATCTTACAATGGGTAATATTTTGTATTTTTTTCCCCGACAAAGTAGAAAAATTATCTGAGAAACTAATTTAACAAATTTTAAATAAAGTTGACATTTTTTAGTTCATGTGGAACATTTCAAGGTTGCTTAAATTTAAAAATTTCTTATATTGTGAAATGGGCACAATGGTTTTTTGTTGCATTTTTTTGTGTGGAAAGTTTGAGAAATTGGTAAACTTGGAAATTTTTTGTGTTTTATTTGCATTGTTTTGTGTGCAATGTATTTTTGGTGTGACTTTTGTGTGAAGATTTTTAGAAGTTGGTAAATGTGATTTTTTTTTGAAGCATTATTTGCACTGTTATGTATCATGGATTTAAAACATTTTTTTCCTGTTTTTCAAATGCTTAGATTTGGAAGCCGTTGGAAATTTTGAAGTTTCTAAATGCGAAATTTGATCATATGGCATAAATAGTAAACGTTTATTTTTTTTGTGTTAATGTTGATAAATTTGTTATGTTTGTGAATACCGTATGGGAGAAATTCAAATTCGAAGATGTACATATTCAAAATTTGTTTAGATTTGAATATATCAAAATTAGTGTGGAGTATTATCGAATGGAAATTATCGCGGAGGAGATCGGGGTTTCTTTTTAAATTTTTGTTTTTGTTTTTTCGAACTTGCAATGGGTAATATTTTGTAATTGTTTTTTTTTGGAGAAAGTAGAAAAATTATCTGGGAAACTAATTTAACAAATTTTAAAAAGAGTTGACATTTTTTAGTTCATGTGGAACATTTAAAGGCTGCTGAAATTTAAAAATTTCCTATATTGTGAAATGGGCACAATGGTTTTTTGTTGCATTTTTTGTGTGGGAAGGCTGAGAAATTGCTAAACTTGGAATTTTTTTTGTATTTTATTTGCACTGTTTTGTGTGCAATGTATTTTTGGTGTGAGTTTTGTGTGAAGATTTTAAGAATTTGGTAAATTTGTTTTTTTTAAGCATTATTTGCACTGTCCTGTATCCCGGATTTAAAGTTTTGAATTCAACAATTTTCAGTAATTTGTGTGTTTGTAAAATTTCCGGCGGGGGACCCACACGTCAGGTTTTTTTTTTGTAAACAATTTTTTTTTGGAAAATCGTTGGCGTTAGCCGCCGGCGGCGGCCGCGCTGCCGAGCTCACGCTCGAGCACGCGAGCACGCGCGCCGGACTGGGAGCGCGCGGAACCGGCAGAGGAGGCGGAGGGGACCCGGACGGGCGGTGCATCGGGCCGTTTGGTCGCCTCACTCGCCGGCGGCGAGCAGAACGGTGGCGGCGGACGGCGACCACGGCGAGGAAGATTCCCGCGCGCGTGCGGCCTCCCGGCGGCTGATTTCCGGCGAGGAAGGAGAGGCGACGGCGCCGGACCTGGCTGTGACCATCGATTTGCGTGGGGAGGAGTGAAACGGTGGGGCGGCGCAGCGGCGTTGCCGGTGACGTCGGCGCCGCACGGGAAAGAGAGGGGAAAGAGAGATGTGGCCGCACTTTTGCGGAAAAGTCCCTGAGTTTTCGAGAAATTGCATGTAGGTCCTTCCACGTGTTACTGTAGCTACTGTAGATCTACAGTAGCTCAAGCGCTGAGAGCTCGAGGAATCGCTCAGCTTTCATATAGTTAGTAATATCATGATTTTCAACACCTAAAGTGGCCATCATCACAGAACCGGTAGAAGCCAGATACTGCTCCTATGAACCTTACGTTTCTTCTGCCAGTCCCTTCCCAAAAGGAATATTCCAAAGTAAAACACACAGTCAGATAAGACTTTGATATCCTACTCTATGTATGATTTATCCTTCACCAAAACCTGGCTTGTGCAGGGCTAAAAGCATGTACTTCCAACAAAATGCACTAAAAAGTCCTCATTATATAACCACTTGATCGCCCTAGCTGGTAGCCTGATATACTCGCATCTGCTTTACTTTCGTGGCATCATCTGGGCACGATGGGCCCGTCCCGTTCAAGCTTATCCTAACTAGTAATAATTCTAGCTCTCGTTTGAACGACTAGCTCCTGCATTGACAACTTTGACAAGCACTTATGTTAATGCATTACCCAGATGCCTATGGCATGTTTGCTCCCTACTTGCATGTGCACATCGTCGGTTCATTCAGACTTGTTTTCAAATGGGCATCAAACGGAAGCAGGTCATGAGTGACAAAAGGTTTGGTACCTCAAAAAGAGTAAAAGAGAATTGGTTTCACTCAAAAGAGAGAGCATCATGCTAACACAAGGTTTTAAAAGGAGCATCTTCTTGCTATTAGCTTGTTCAGAATAGAATCTTCAGATTTGAACATTGCCATCAGCATCAACTTTGCCCCAACTTGTGCTCATAGTCACTCGCAAACAAGGCCATCAACTACTCCCTCCATTCACAAAAGGATGTCTCAACCTATCTCAAATATGTATGTATCTACACACTAAATCATGTCTACATACATGCAAATTTGAGAATGATTGAGACATCCTTTTGTGAACGGAGGGAGTAGATGCATAGTGAGTTAAGATAATAAACAAGGGAAGCTAATCTGAAAGCTTTCAGCTATCTGTCCTCCCAGTCTGATCAAATCTGACATTTATGGATAAGTACCTTTTTCAGGGAGGGTAAGCACTTTGTGCTAGACCAAGTTGCTGAATTTGTGGCGAGTGATGTTTTGTCAGGGAGCATGTTCATCAGGTCGGGATCTTGGATTTAACGGTGGGCCCCAGGCGTTTGAAAATTGAGTAGGGCTGCATAGTTCATCACTCCAATTTATTAATGGATTGGCGGGATGTTTGAACGTGTCATGAACGTATATGACTAGTTTTTAAATATCAAGGAAACCGGAAGAGTGCGTTCGCTCCTCATATTGCCTATCAGTCTCTTTCTTCAAATTTCTCACGCACCCTCACGCTGAAACGATTATAGCCCATGAAGCCTTTGGTCGAAGCTGAGAAAAGAGGGCAAATCCTATACATGGCATACCGCAGGAGCGAATTGCTTCTGGTTTTAAAAAATGGATCAGATTTGAAAATTGTTCATATTTTAAAAATGTTCATTTCTTTTTATTGTTTACTTAAACATAGAAAATAAAATAGAAAAAATAAAAAATAAAAATAACACTACATGTTATTGGGCCGCATTTGGAGCAGCCCGACAGGGGAACACTCACAGGCAGGTAGTGAATCGCTCCCGCGTATTGCGCTGTATAGGAGGTCCCAGAAAAGAGGGTCTTTAGGGCGCTCGTTAATGGCAGTTTCATTTTGCACCGCCTACGCTCTTCCATACGTGGGGCGGCCCAGCGCGCAAAATTCGTTTCGCACTGTTTCGTATATTCAGAGCTAGCTGGCGCATGCATGCGGCCGGATGGATCACGATCACGCACGATTAGAGCTAGCTATCTACGCTGCTCCCATGCTCACTCAAGCAGGTGACGTTCAGCGAGTTATGTTCAGCTAGCTAGCTCTCGTAAACACAGCGGAGCGGAAAAGAAAGAGAGAGAGGCGGCGGCCTAGGGTTTCAACCCTATCCGTCGCCGCCGGCGCCATCTGCATCTTCATCGTCGCCTTCGTCTAAGAATTGACGGGTCCTCGCCTCCTCTAGTTGCCGCTCTGGCACTAGGAGGGGTGGGGACCTCGGACCTGCGCAGGGCGCTATACAAAGGTCCTTAATGTTAGATCTTGGTTTTGGTTGTTATCTTCTTCGTCAATGGAGATGGCTTCGTCTGCAATAAGTGATCTTCCGCGCTTCGTTCGATGGCGTGATCTCCTTCCCAACGTCAATGGTGGCTTTGAAAGATTAAGTTTGTCTAGATATGGTTCTTCATATCCTGCTTCGCCAGATCAATCTTGGATTGTTTCTTATGGTTGCCGCGAGGAGGATTGTCCTCGCAATATCTATCCCGGCTACGACGTCTTCGGCAATGGTGATTCGTTCTCTCGGCTCCCAATGACGTCGACAAAGTGGTTCGGTTATTTGTCCCTGGAATATCAGTGGTGGTGTTCTTGCCGATGTTACTTGATTAACTTAATGGTTGCGTGCGTGCACAAAGCCTTGGCATTGCGGCTCAAAATTAAAAGGGGAGAATCTTCGTTGGGATTCACAGGTCTGTGGTTTGATGTATTCGGCGTTGTTCTACGGCTGTATTCAGAAAAGTACAAGATTGTGTCATGGAAAAAGAAATGGCTTGAAGATCTCATAAATTTGCTCGTCTCTTTTAGTATTGTTTTTGTAATCGATGTAATTGTGTACTCTTTGCTGGTTTAATATATATGGTAAAATTCAAAAAAAAAAATGTTTAGCTAGCTAGCTAGCTAGCTCTGTACAGTACACGCACGCGATCAGACAAAACATATGAAAATAATTTTCTCGAAAGTAAAAAAATGGGAAATACATGTAGACTGAAATCGAAAGTACAAAAAAATATTAAATCCGGAGTATAAAAATTTGGAACCATTTTTAAATTTGGAACCATTTTTAAATTGGAACCATTTTTAAAATGGAACAATTTTCAAAATGGAACCAATTTTCAAAATGGTACCATTTTTAAATTTGGAACCATTTTAAATTCGGAACCATTTTTAAATTCGGAACCATTTTTAAATTCGAAACCGTTTTCAAAATGGAACCATTTTATAAGTTGGAACTATTTTCAAAATGAAACCGTTTTAAAAAATGAATAATTTTAAAATTGGGAACCATTTTAAATTTGGAATCATTTTCAAAAGGGAACCATTTTAAAAAATGAACAATTTTCAAATTTGAAATCATTTTTAAATTTGGAACCATTTTCAAAATGGAACCATTTTCAAATTCGGAACCATTTTTAAATTTGGAACCATTTTCAAATTTGGAACCGTTTTTTAATTTCGAACCATTTTTCAAAATGGAACCATTTTTTAATTTGGAACAATTTTTAAGTTCGGAACCATTTTAAATTTGGAACGATTTTTTAATTTGGAACCATTTTAAATTCGGAACCATTTTTAAAATTAGAACCGTTTTCAAAATGGAAACATTTTTAAAGTTGGAACCATTTTAAAATGGAACCGTTTTAAAAAATGAAAAAAATTAAAATGGGGAACCATTTTAAATTTGCAACCATTTTTTAATTTGGAATTATTTTAAAAATGGAACCATTTAGCGTAAACAAAAAACAAAAACAAAAAATAAAAAGAAACGAAAATGAAGACAAAAACGAAAAAGAAAAACGTAAACAAAAAATAAAGAAAATCGAAAAAGAAAAAAGAAAAGAAAAGAAAAGAGAAGAGAAGAAAATTGTTCTTAATTTTAAATTTGGAACCTTTTCAAATATGAATAATTTTCAAATTTGGAACCATTTTTAAATTTGAAACCATATTTAAAAATAAAAAAATTCAAATTTGAAACCAGTTTAAAAAATTAAACAATTTAAAAACAACGAAAACCAAAAATAAGAAAATAAAAAAAGAAAACGGAAAAAGAAAAAGAAACGAAAAAAGAAAATAAAAAAACGTAAAAAAAAAAGAAAAAATAAAAATAAAAAAAGCTGAAAAGGAAACAGCTCGCGAGGCATTGGGCCGGCCCAGTAAAACAGCTCGCGAGGCTCCTTCAGGCGGCGCTCCCGCTATGCGGCGCCAACGGGCGCCGCATAGGGTTTGCCCAGAAAAGAGGGAGCTCGTGTATGTCGATTGTAGCATCCGCTACGGCGTGGAAGCTCACGTAAAACCTCTTGTGGGCCAACCCGGATGACTCGCACAGGCATGCTTCACGTTTATCGTTCCGTTAATTGTTCTCGGTAAATCCTATATATCGCCTAGCATCGACGCCAGAAGGTCACGACATGCTTCGCGTAGATTATTCCGCTAATTGTTTTCAAAAAATCCTATATATCGCCACCAGCGGCGCTAAAAGGTCGCGCCGCCAGAAGGGTTTCGCGATGGGCCGGCCATCAGGTGGATTTTTCTGTTTTCTTTTATTCTCTCTTTTGTTTTCTGTTTTTCCTTATTTTCGCTTTTATTTCATTTTTATGATTTTGAAAATGCTCAGTTTTGAAAATGGTTCTATTTTTTAAAAAATAAAATATTTTCTTAATTGAAAATTGATTAGATTTTAAAGTATTCGAATTTCAAAATATTTAAGGATTAAAATGATGAGAACAAATTTTTTTTAAGTTTTAAAAAATGTTTAAATTTAAAAATATGCACATTTGAAAAATATCCTGAATTTGAATGATGCTAAAAAATTCAATGATTTAAAAGGAAAAAACTAACATAAAAAAAATATAAAAGAAAAGAGATACATGAAAACAAGGAAACATAAAACCTGAAAGGAAAAGTAGAAAGAACCGAGGTAATCACTACTAGGGAAAAGGTCATTAGCGGCGCACCGTTTTCAGTGTTCTGTGGCGCATGGGTGGTGCGCCACAGATACCTCGCCACTAAATTGCAATTCTGTGGCGCACGCCCATATGCGCCACAGAAAGTGCAAGATTCTGTGGCGCACCACCACCATGCGCCACAAAAATATTTCAGTGGCGCGTCCCGCAGACATGCGCCACATAATTGTTATTTTGAATTAAAAAGAAAGGGCGGCCAGATCTAGATCTGGATCTAGCGCCGCCGGAATTTCGCCAGAATTTCGTCGAAGCTCGTCGGAGGCCGTGGTGCCCGTGGCCATGGCTGTAGGTGGCTTGGCCGGAGGTGGGTGGAGGAGGGGGTCGCCGGAGGTGGGTGGGTGGAGGATGGGGGTCGCCGGAGATGGTGGATGTAACAGCCCACTCTTGGTACTGTAAAATTTGAACAAAATTTTCACTTTTGCATCTGCATACATGCATCATGGCATAATTTGTTTTATTGCTCAAGTTGAAATCAAGTGAGGAAAAACAACATTAAAACAAATGGGAGCAATGTCACAAATTAAATTCAATCCTTGCAAGTCCAAATGTGCTTGCTTTGGCAAACCCAAATACAAATGCAAATCATATTTGTCAAGGAAGTTCCAAGGGTTAAAGATTTAACACTTTGCACTGGTTCAAAAATTAAAAGTAAATTCATTTTAGTTTTACCTAAAATGCCATACACAAACCTATGAACAAAAGTGTGGCAAAACTTTTTATTTTGCCAAACCAATTTTTGTGGTGCTCCCAATGATGTTGGGAGGCTACATGATTTTTCTTAATTTTTTATAAATTGTTTAAGTGCCTAAATTAAATACTGGAAATGCTACTGAAATTATAAAAGAAACAGAAAAGGGCTTCTTTGTAATAAAAAAATGCAGCCGAGGGGGTTTTCGCAAAGTGGTCATCTCCCTCCTGTAGCGACCACGCCGCGCGGCCGAGCCGCACCGCCTAGCCGCCATGGCGACACGGCGATGCCAGGCCCCCCTCCCCGCGCCTCGTCGCGCATAAAGGAGCCGCCAGGCCCCCCTGCTCCGTGCTCGACACCGCTCCTCTGCCCTCCCCTCCTTCTCTCCACCCGCACCCGAACCCTAGCCGCCATGGCCGCCATGCTCGTCGCCGGCGATTGAGAGCTCGCAGAGCAGATCGAACAGGCCCCCGAGCTCTGCCTCTTCCTCCTCTACTTCCTCGTCGACTCACGCTTGCTGGGAGGCCGTGTATCGGGCGAATCGAGTTCTTCTTCACCGTCACCGACCGGAGCTCCGCCGCGTCGATTAGCTCGCCGCCGTCCTCCTCCGACCTCGCCGTCTTCACCTTCGTGCTCAGGGTGAGCTCGCGGTCCAAATGGACATCCCCGCTCTTCTCCTCTCGCTCTGGTTCGCCGTTTCGACGTAAGGCCGTAGCACGCCGCCGCCGTAGCCCGCCGTAGACGCCGACTCCGGTGACCATTTGGGTCGTAGCGCCGCCACTAGCCTCCGTTTGCTCGTGTGCGACGGCTGCGCCCTTTAGTTCTTCCCCGCGCGATCTCCTCCGCCGTGGCAGAGCGCCGCCGTTCGCGCGGTCACCGCGCGTCCACGCCGCCGTCCGGGCGCCGTAGCGGTCAAACCGGCCGCTGGGCCCGCGCTTGCTCGCGTGGCTGCCAGCGTGGCCCGGGACCCGCAGGTCAGCGGCAGTGGCTAGCACAGCCCTGAGTAGAAAACGTTTCGGGCATATTTCTTTAAACGTTTAAAATCAGTGCAGAAATTTGAATAACTTGTAAAATCCATAACAAATTGAAAAATGCTCCAATTTGGATGATTCAAATTCCCACATGTTCAGGAAAGTGTGCTCGACATGTTTCTGTCATTTGACACATGTTAGCTCAAAATAAATTGCCTCTTTAAATGAATTACAGAAAATGCAGAATAAATGGCAAACTTTGAAAATTCATAACTTTAGCTCTGAAACTCCAAATTGAGCAAATAAGGTGTCTAAAAATTTGTCTTGACACCCTTTACACATCCATATTTTATTTGGACATAATTGACCAATTTAAATCTTCTGTATGTCAAAAATACTAAAAATGGCAGTACGGAATGCCACTTTGGAAATTCATGGTTAATTCAAAAGTATTCCAAAAATGATGTTGAAAGGCTCTAAATGTTCAGCAAATCAATACCTAATCAGTAGCATCATTTACATGCATGTTACATGAATTCATAGCACAGGAAAGCATTAAAACCAAATATGGGACTTTCTTCTCCCTTGTCAATTAATTATTTTGCACCCATTTAAATTGATACTTGGGTATAATAATTTCAGTGCATCAAACCTGTCATGTCATCATGTGTATGTGCATTGCATTTGTTTTGCTTGAGTGATATTTGATTGTGTTCTTTCCGGTGTTCTTATGCATCGATAGATCAAGCAGTCGGGGTTTCTCCACAATACCCTGACGACCCGTATTACCAGTCCGTCGAACAAGGCAAGCGTAATCCCCCCTCTGAGCATGTCTCCTATGTTTTCCGCAGATATTTTCCCACTATAATATTGCATGCGATTCCAAATGTCAATTTGGTTGGATTAGAGTATCCTATTAGATGCATTATGTTTTCCGATGCCATTACCTGTTTCCCTCCTAATATCCATAGGATTGTTGTGTTGGCCTGAGTTAATTATATCCGCTATGTTTATGCTTAGCCATGCTTAGTGAAATGCTTAGTCGTCCGGTGGATATGTTATTGTTGGAACTGTGGTGGAATGTTCGGATGATGGTGGAAAGTTGTGGTGACATATAATAACATGTTAAAGGCGGGGATGAGAGGCCACATGGAATGTGGTGGGTTGTCTCGTTCTCGCCGCCTAAGTGCGAGTTCTCCCCTTCGAGCCAAGACCGAGCGTGCACCATGCGTGAGGCCTATGCAATTGCAGGAACCCTCATAGACTAAATAGCTCGAGCGGGGCTAGCCAGGGTCCTCTAGTTCGGGCTTCCATTTGCGCGTGCGTGATGATGGTGGTATGAACTGAGATGAGGTTGTGGTATTAGGAAAATAAGTGGCGTGGGGCGGGGTGATGTGATCCTGGCAGTCCTACCGCCACTGATGATCCTGGAAAGTCCTTAACGAGGGAGAAGTCGACACCGCTCCCACCCAGCCGGCTTTCCATGGAAGAGAGCTAATGCTAGGCAATGGGCCGGACGGTACGCGTGGCAAACATTGTACACCCCTGCAGGGTAAATCTTTTCGAAAAGCCGTGTCCACGGTTAAGGACGACTTGGTGACGGATTCAGGGACCATAGAATAACTTGAACGGAATGATTAAAACCTGAGTACTAAAGGTACTAATAAGGATGCAAGGTTGACTTCCTCGAGGGTGATTCGGGGAGGTGCCTTAGTAGACAGGTGTGGTGATGGATGGTGGTTGCTGAAGATGATCAAAGAAAAGAGTTTACTTCTTACCTCTTTTGAAAATACTCTGATTAGTCGATGCCATTGAGTTATGTTTTCATAAATAAAATCAGCTTTATGCAAAACAGCCATATAACTTTGAAAGCCTCATCGAGCTAATGCTCTATATTAATCTTGCGAGTTCGTCGAACTCAACGTCGTTTGCTTATTTCAGAGGAGGACTTCACCGACCTCGAAGGTGGGTTCTTTGTGGACGTCGACGAGTAGTCTGGGGTTCCCAGGTGGCAGCTTGGGACATCCCGGAACAGCTGGCGCTGGAATGTTTATCTGTAGGCCTCTTAGGCCATATTTGGATCTTGTTGTTTAGAACAACTTATTTCGCTTCCGCTTGATGTACTGTTGGGTCTGTGACCTCTGGTTGTAATATTTGCTATCTTTCTCTATTATAAGAGTTGAACTATAATGCTTTGTGTCGTAGAGTCTGTGATGTGCCAGTTGTTCCACAAGTCTTGATCTCTCTATTATGCATTGAGGGTTGTGCCGTGTTAAGGCATCATCGGGGTGTTGCGTTGTTGGTGTGTGGTGTACCCAGCAACGCCTGCCAAAGGTTTTGGCCGGGGATTGGTAAACCCGTAACCTCCGTTGTATCGCTTAACCGGTGACACACAGCATCACTGTATAGTAGTCGGGTCGGGGCGCCACAAGTTGGTATCAGAGCAGTACTGCCTGTAGGAAACCCTTCTACTGGTCGATGTTGAGTCTAGTGTTTGTGAAAATATTTTTAACCTAAAAATGAGTTGTGAAAACCATCTTAGGATTCTTTTTACTCCTTATCTGGTTACCCTCTAATCTCGGAGCAATCTTACCTCGATTTGATTTAAAGGTTTTACTCTCGTCTGTTACTTCAAAATGATTAGAAACGGGGTTGGGTTCGACCTTTAGTGTTATGTGTCACGTTGCTCCCGCTGCGTTGTAATCCCAAATCAACTCAGATGTTTCTACCGAATCAATCATTTGATCCTTTCTTCGGGTTCTAACCCAAGGACTTGAACATAAGGTCCCGGATTGTGCCAACTAGAGTGTGTAAGTTGTGATTTCTTAACTCTCACTAGTAGCACATGATGCTGATCTTTGACCCAAGTTCTATCTTGTTGATTCCTTCTCGCAAAGCATTATCGTCCCTAGTCTGTGTACTTGTGTAGACGCTAATGCTATTGTTCGACCATTCGGAGAAAGATACTAACTGTGTCATTGTCAAATCTCCAGAATGGCTCGAGGAGGTCGTGGAGGCCGTGGTGGTCGCGGTAACCACGATGATGATGAGGATGATCTGCCGCCACCACCCTCGATGGCTGAGGTCTTGATGGCCATTGAGGAGAACCGTGGGCGCAATGAGCGCTTGCTTGAGCAGTTGGTGCAGCAGAATGCACTGAGGAATGGCTGCAACACTCTCACTGAGTTCCTGCGCTCGCAGCCACCCACCTTGCTGATGCTAAGGAACCGCTGGACGCTGATGACTGGCTTCGCGCTCTGGAGCGCCAGTTCGGCGCGCTGCATGTCCCAGTGGCCGAGCAAGTCAACTTCGCCACCTACCTCCTGACTGGTGCTGCTGGCTGTTGGTGGGAGAGTCATGTGGCGCTTTCGCGCAGGCCATGCTTTCACTTGGGCGGAGTTCCGCACCGCCTTCGTGCGGAGTACATACCTCAGTCAATAATGGATTTGAAGAGGAGGGAGTTCCTGGATTGCACCAGGGTAATATGGATCTTCGAGCTTATGGGTGCAAATTCAACCATCTCTCTCGTTACGCCCCTCGGGACGTGACCAATGATGCTGACAAGCAAGAGTTGTTCCGCAAGGGGCTTGCGCCGAGGCTCCGCTATGAGTTGCTGCCCTTCAAGTTTCAGAACTACCAGGAGCTGTTCAACCAGGCTCTTACTCTTGAGCAAGGAAGGAAGGAATTTGAGTCTTCCAAGAGGCCAGCCCAAGGGGACCGCCAGAGTTCCTCGGGTTCTGAGAACAAGAAGCGCAGGGTTTTCGTTCCCTACAGCGCTGTGCCGCGTGCTCCATTCATGCCGAGGGCCGGGATACAGGCCACCACCGCCGCGCCCCACTACTTCGACACCTGGGGCGAACGGAAGTGGATATCGCCCCCAGCTATCTATCCCACCTGGTAACACTTGCTTCAGCTGTGGCCAGACTGGTCACTACTCCAGGGAGTGCCCCCAAAGGCACCTATTTCGGTGACACCTGCACGAGCCCCTGCCACTCCAGCTGGCAAGGCTGGACCTACTGTGCGTGGTCGCCTGAACCACGTCTCTGCTGAACAAGCTGAGGAAGACACCGGCGTTCTTATGGGTGAGTTACGAATCAACGGCAATTCAGCTACAGTTTTGTTTGACTCTGGAGCATCGCATTCATTCATATCTATAGCTTTTGCAAAAGACCACTGCATACCGTTCGAGAAAATGAGCCATCCCTTGGTGATTGCCACTCCTGGCTCCAAATGGCAAACCGATGGGGTTACTCCTGAGGTCCAGATTAATATAGGTTCCTTGTCTTTTCCTTATGCCTTGGTAGCCTGAAGTCCAAAGGCATTGATGTCATACTGGGCATGAACTGGCTAACCAAATATCAGGCTAATCTCGACTGTGCCGCAAAGACCATTACTGTGACCGCTCCTTCCGGTGACATTGTGAGTATTGGCCTGCAACATCAATACCTCCGTCCGCCGTCGTACCCAACTCACCTGAGATCCTCCTTTGCTTTATGGAAGGCGAATCTCCTCCTGAAATCCAGGACATACACGTGGTGTGTGACTTCCCGGATGTGTTCCCGGAAGAGTTGCCTGGCATGCCCCTGACCGAAGTGTGGAGTTTGTATAGATCTACTTCCCGGTACTGCTCCAATTTCCAAGAAGCCCTACCGTATGCCGGTGGAAGAGTTGGCTCTGTTGAAAGAGCAAATTGATCAGCTGTTAGCGAAGGATTTCATCCAGCCTAGCAGTTCACCTTGGGGTTGTCCGGTACTCTTTGTCAAGAAGAGAGATTCTACCGTGCCTCGTCTAGTCTCTGACTATAGACCGTTGAATGCGGTGACAATCAAGAACAAGTACCTATTCCTCGCATCAATGATCTGTTGGATCAGTTAGCTGGTGCAACCGTATTCTCCAAGATGGATCTGAGGTCAGGATACCATCAGATAAAAATCAGAAAGGAGGATATCCAAAGACGGCATTTGTTACTCGTTACGGCTCATATGAGTATACCGTCATGTCTTTGGCCTCACCAATGCTCCGGCTACTTTCATGAGGCTCATGAACTCTGTCTTCATGGATTATCTGACAAGTTTGTCGTCATTTACATCGATGACATCCTCGTTTATTCCAAAACGATGAAGAGCATGCCGAACATCTTCGTTTGGTTCTGACACGACTTCGAGAACACCGCCTCTATGCCAAGTTCTCCAAGTGTGAGTTTTGGTTGGATAACCTTGTCTTCCTTGGTCATGTGATATCCGCTAATGGTGTGGCTGTCGTTCCGGACAAGATTCAAGCTATTCTGGATTGGCTGACCCCAATGTCAGTCAAGGACATCCGTAGTTTTCTCGGATTAGCGGGTTACTACCGCCGATTCATCGAAGGATTCTCCAAGATAGCCAAGGCTCTGACTGACCTTCTCAAGAAGGATAAAAAGTTTGTATGGTCGGCCGAAGCTGAAGAGAGTTTCCAAACACTGAAAGCCAAACTCACCTCCGCTCCTGTGCTCGTCCTGCCGGACACAAGCAAGGATTTCGTCGTCTTCTGTGACGCCTCTCTACAAGGTTTGGGCTGTGTGCTAATGCAAGATGGCCATGTGGTGGCTATGCTCTCGCCAATTGAAGCCGCATGAGCACAACTACCCAACTCATGATCTAGAACTTGCCGCGGTGGTCTATGCTTTGAAGCAATGGAGACCATACCTTTTGGTAACCGTTGCGAGATCTTCTCGGATCACAAGAGTCTGAAATACCTTTTCACCCAGCCAGATTTAAATCTCAGGCAAAGGCGTTGGTTGGAGTTAATCACGGACTATAATGTGAGTCTGAACTATCAACCCGGCAAAGCAAACGTCGTGGCTGACGCGCTAAGTCGGAAGTCCTATTGCAACAATCTGATGATTGAAAATGCCCAACCTGCCCTCATGAAGAGTTCTCCCGTTTGAACTTAGAAATGTTCCCTCTGGCTATCTAGCAAATCTGGAGATCAAATCTACTCTTGTAGACCAGATTAAGGAAGCTCAAACTCGTGACAAGGGTATTCAAAAATCAAGGAGAACATTGCTAGCGGGAAGGCCAAATGTTTTTCTGTCAATGAATCCGGAGTTGTTTATTTTGGTGACCGCTGGTAGTGCCAAAGAAACGAAAATTGAGGGAGCTGATCCTCCAAGAAGCTCATGAATCTCCTCTCTCTATTCATCCCGGTAGTACCAAAATGTACCAAGACCTTCGACCAATTCTGGTGGACTCGGATGAAACGGGAAATTGCCAAGTATGTTGCTGAATGCGACACTGTCGACGGGTAAAGGCTGAACATCAAAGGCCTCCCGGCACTCTTCGCCCTATTGCAGTCCCTGAGTGGAAATGGGATGAAATTGGTATGGACTTCATCACTGGCCTGCCGAAGTCTCCAAAGGGAAACGATGCCATCTGGGTCATCATTGATCGCCTATCAAAAGTGGCTCACTTCCTCCCCGTTCGTGTTGACATTACAGCGCCAAGTTGGCAGATCTGTATGCTTCTAGGATCGTCGTACTCCACGGCGTTCCCAAGAAGATAATCTCTGATCGTGGAAGTTTGTTCACCTCCAGGTTCTGGACTAGTTTCCAACAAGCCATGGGAACCCGCGTCAACTTTAGCACCGCTTTCCACCCTCAAACTGACGGTCAGACTGAAAGGGTGAACCAAGTTCTGGAAGACATGCTCAGGGCATGTGTAATCTCCTTTGGCAAAGATTGGGAGAAGTATCTTCCCTTCGCGGAGTTCTCCTACAACAACAGCTATCAAGCCAGTCTGGGTATGGCCCCATTCGAGGTTCTGTATGGAAGAAAATGCCGCACTCCTCTGAATTGGTCCGAGACCGGAGAGAGGGCACTCTTTGGTCCGGATATTATCAATGAAGCTGAGGAGAAAGTTAGAATCATACGAGAGAATTTGAAGATTGCCCAGTCTAGGCAGAAGAGTTATTATGACAAGCATCATCAGGAGTTCACTATGAAATTGGTGATAAAGCTTACCTCCGTGTCTCTCCCCTCCGAGGCGTTCGCCGCTTCGGAATTAAGGGAAAATTGGCCCCTCGCTACGTTGGCCCTTTCACTGTCCTGGCCAAGCGGGGAGATCTTTCTTATCAATTAGAGTTACCAGCTAACTTCCCCGATGTGCATGATGTGTTTCATGTATCCCAACTTCGCCGTTGTTTCAAGGATCCTATCCATGGAGTCAATCATGAGGACTGGATATCCAGGCAGACCTCACTTACCGCGAGCATCCTGTCCGTATCCTGGATGAAGCAGAAAGGAAGACTCGAAACAAGACCACCAAGTTCCTCAAAATTCAGTGGTCTCATCATTCCGAAGATGAAGCAACCTGGGAAAGGGAGTCTAGTCTTCGTGAGGAGTATCCCGACTTCCTTCCGCAACCTTAGAATCTCGGGACGAGATTCCTGTAAGGAGGGTAGAATTGTAACAGCCCCACTTTGGTACTGTAAAATTTGAACCAAATTTTCACTTTTGCTTCTCATACATGCATCATGGCATCATTTGTTTTATTGCTCAAGTTGAAATCAAGTGAGGAAAACAAATTAAAACAAATGGGAGCAATGTCACAAATTAAATTCAATCCTTGCAAGTCCAAATGTGCTTGCTTTGGCAAACCCAAATACAAATGCAAATCATATTTGTCAAGGAAGTTCCAAGGGTTAAAGATTTAATACTTTGCACTGGTTAAAATTCAAAAGTAAATTCATTTTAGTTTTACCAAAAATGCCATAACAAACCTATGAACAAAAGTGTGGCAAAACTTTTTATTTTGCCAAACCAATTTTTGTGGTGCTTCAAATGATTTGGGAGGCTACATGATTTTTCAAATTTTTATAAATTGTTTAAGTGCCTAAATTAAATTGGAAATGCTACTGAAATTATAAAAGAAACAGAAAAGGGCTTCTTTGTAATAAAAAATGCAGCCGAGGGGGTTTTCGCAAAGTGGTCATCTCCTCCTGTAGCGACCACGCCGCGCGGCCGAGCCGCACCGCCTAGCCGCCATGGCGACACGGCGATGCCAGGCCCCCCTCCCCGCGCCTCGTCGCGCATAAAGGAGCCGCCAGGCCCCCCTGCTCCGTGCTCGACACCGCTCCTCTGCCCTCCCTCCTTCTCTCCACCCGCACCCGAACCCTAGCCGCCATGGCCGCCATGCTCGTCGCCGGCGATTGAGAGCTCGCAGAGCAGATCGAACAGGCCCCCGAGCTCTGCCTCTTCCTCCTCTACTTCCTCGTCGACTCACGCTTGCTGGGAGGCCGTGTATCGGGCGAATCGAGTTCTTCTTCACCGTCACCGACCGGAGCTCCGCCGCGTCGATTAGCTCGCCGCCGTCCTCCTCCGACCTCGCCGTCTTCACCTTCGTGCTCAGGGTGAGCTCGCGGTCCAAATGGACATCCCCGCTCTTCTCCTCTCGCTCTGGTTCGCCGTTTCGACGTAAGGCCGTAGCACGCCGCCGCCGTAGCCCGCCGTAGACGCCGACTCCGGTGACCATTTGGGTCGTAGCGCCGCCACTAGCCTCCGTTTGCTCGTGTGCGACGGCTGCGCCCTTTAGTTCTTCCCCGCGCGATCTCCTCCGCCGTGGCAGAGCGCCGCCGTTCGCGCGGTCACCGCGCGTCCACGCCGCCGTCCGGGCGCCGTAGCGGTCAAACCGGCCGCTGGGCCCGCGCTTGCTCGCGTGGCTGCCAGCGTGGCCCGGGACCCGCAGGTCAGCGGCAGTGGCTAGCACAGCCCTGAGTAGAAAACGTTTCGGGCATATTTTCTTTAAACGTTTAAAATCAGTGCAGAAATTTGAATAACTTGTAAAATCCATAACAAATTGAAAAATGCTCCAATTTGGATGATTCAAATTCCCACATGTTCAGGAAAGTGTGCTCGACATGTTTCTGTCATTTGGTCACATGTTAGCTCAAAATAAATTGCCTCTTTAAATGAATTACAGAAAATGCAGAATAAATGGCAAACTTTGAAAATTCATAACTTTAGCTCTGAAACTCCAAATTGAGCAAATAAGGTGTCTAAAAATTTGTCTTGACACCCTTTACACATCCATACTTTATTTGGACATAATTGACCAATTTAAATCTTCTGTATGTCAAAAATACTAAAAATGGCAGTACCGGAATGCCACTTTGGAAATTCATGGTTAATTCAAAAGTATTCCAAAAATGATGTTGAAAGGCTCTAAATGTTCAGCAAATCAATACCTAATCAGTAGCATCATTTACATGCATGCTCACATGGATTCATAGCACAGGAAAGCATTAAAACCAGATATGGGACTTTCTTCTCCCTTGTCAAGTTAATTATTTTGCACCCTATTTAAATTGATACTTGGGTATAATAATTTCAGTGCATCAACCTGTCATGTCATCATGTGTATGTGCATTGCATTGTTTTGCTTGAGTGGTATTTGATTGTGTTCTTTCGGTGTTCTTATGCATCGATAGATCAAGCAATCGGGGTTTCTCCACAATACCCTGACGACCCGTATTACCAGTCCGTCGAACAAGGCAAGCGTAATCCCCCCTCTGAGCATGTCTCCTATGTTTTCCGCAGATATTTTCCCCACTATAATATTGCATGCGATTCCAAATGTCAATTTGGTTGGATTAGAGTATCCTATTAGATGCATTATGTTTTCCGATGCCATTACCTGTTCCCTCCTAATATCCATAGGATTGTTGTGTTGGCCTGAGTTAATTATATCCGCTAGGTTTATGCTTAGCCTGCTTAGTGAAATGCTTAGTCGTCCGGTGGATATGTTATTGTTGGAACTGTGGTGGAATGTTCGGATGATGGTGGAAAGTTGTGGTGACTTATAATAACATGTCTAAAGGCGGGGATGAGAGGCCACATGGAATGTGGTGGGTTGTCTCGTTCTCGTCGCCTAAGTGCGAGTTCTCCCCTTCGAGCCAAGACCGAGCGTGCACCATGCGTGAGGCCTATGCAATTGCAGGAACCCTCATAGACTAAATAGCTCGAGCGGGGCTAGCCAGGGTCCTCTAGTTCGGGCTTCCATTTGCGCGTGCGTGATGATGGTGGTATGAACTGAGATGAGGGTTGTGGTATTAGGAAAATAAGTGGCTGTGGGGCGGGGTGATGTGATCCTGGCAGTCCTACCGCCACTGATGATCCTGGAAAGTCCTTAACGAGGGAGAAGTCGACACCGCTCCCACCCAGCCGGCTTTCCATGGAAGAGAGCTAATGCGCAGGCAATGGGCCGGACGGTACGCGTGGTAAACATTGTACACCCCTGCAGGGTAAATCTTTTCGAAAAGCCGTGTCCACGGTTAAGGACAACTTGGTGACGGATTCAGGGACCATAGAATAACTTGAACGGAATGATTAAAACCTGAGTACTAAAGGTACTAATAAGGATGCAAGGTTGACTTCCTCGAGGGTGATTCGGGGAGGTGCCTTAGTAGACAGGTGTGGTGATGGATGGTGGTTGCTGAAGATGATCAAAAGAAAAGAGTTTACTCCTTACCTCTTTTGAAAATACTCTGATTAGTCGATGCCTTTGAGTTATGTTTTTCATGAATAAAATCAGCTTTATGCAAAACAGCCATATAACTTTGAAAGCCTCATCGAGCTAATGCTCTATATTTAATCTTGCGAGTTCGTCGAACTCAACGTCGTTTGCTTATTTTCAGAGGAGGACTTCACCGACCTCGAAGGTGGGTTCTTTGTGGACGTCGACGAGTAGTCTGGGGTTCCCAGGTGGCACTTGGGACATCCCGGAACAGCTGGCGCTGGGAATGTTTATCTGTAGGCCTCTTAGGCCATAATTTGGATCTTGTTGTTTAGAACAACTTATTTCGCTTCCGCTTGATGTACTGTTGGGTCTGTGACCTCTGGTTGTAATATTTGCTATCTTTCTCTATTATAAGAGTTGAACTATAATGCTCTGTGTCGTAGAGTCTGTGATGTGCCAGTTGTTCCACAAGTCTTGATCTCTCTATTATGCATTGAGGGTTGTGCCCGTGTTAAGTCATCACTCGGGGTGTTGCGTTGTTGGTGTGTGGTGTACCCAGCAACGCCTGCCAAAGGATTTGGCCGGGGATTGGTAAACCCGTAACCTCCGTTTGTATCGCTTAACCGGTGACACACAGCATCACTGTATAGTAGTCGGGTCAGGGCGCCACAGTGGAGGAGGAGGATGTCGCCGGAGGTGGTGGAGGAGGAGGAGGAGGTTGTCGCCGGAGGTGGTGGAGGAGGAGGATGTCGCCGGAGGTGGTGGAGGAGGAGGAGGTGAAAGGACAAGGATGTCGCCTAGAGGGGGGTGAATAGGCGATTAAAACATTTCCGGTTTAGGCTTGATAATTGCGGAATAAAACTAGGTGTTTAAATTAACAAGCCAACAACCTAAATAAACTAGGTTCACCTATGTGCACCAACAACTTATGCTAAGCAAGACAAGCAACAAGGTGATAGCAATATAGAATACTTCAAGCACGAAGGCTATCACAATGTAAAGTGCATAAGTAAAGAGCTCGGGTATAGAAATAAAAGAGGCACGCGGAGACGAGGATGTATTCCCGAGTTCCTCCTTTTTAGGGGAGTACGTCTCGTTGGAGAGGTGTGAACCAACACAATGGTTCAACAACCACAAAGGTTTCACCTTCTTCTCCGATGAACCGCACCACAAAGGTTTGGTTCACCTTCCACTATCGGAATCCTTCGAGGCGGAAATCCGGAGCCTTTCAACAACGATCCGGGGCACAACCCACAACGGGATTGGGGGCTCCCGAACAGCTACAAGTGACCACACAAGGGTCTCAACCACCACACGGGCGTCTAGGGTCCAAAGACCCAAGAGTAACAAGTTCACAAGCTTTCAACTTCCACGAATCCTCGTGGAGAGCACAAACCGATGCAACGAAGCAATGGCAAGAGCACTAGGCTCAAATCCTTCACTCTCGAATCCCACCACAAGCAACTAATGCTTATGGGGGGAGAAGAGAGGAAGAACAACGAAGAACACAACAAATGGAACTTCAAGATCACGATCTACTAGGTTCCCCTCACTTAGAGGAGGAATGGATTGGATGAATATGTAGATCTAGATCTCCTCTCAATTTCCCTCAAAGATATGCAAGAATCATGGGAGGGAATGAGAGGAAGGCAAGCTTTTTCCAAAGGGCAACAATGGAGGAGAGAGGGGAGAAAAACTTGCTCAAAGTGTTAGAGAACCGTTGGGGAAGAAACCCCTTAAAAGGCTCTCCCAAAAAGTGACCGTTGGGCAGAAATCGCGGGACCGGCCTTGGGGCCGGCCTAGGCCGGCTGGAGGGCTGGCCTGGCACCCGAGCAAACCGGCCTTGGGGCCGGCCTGGGCCGGCTGAGGGGCCGGCCGAGCAACCAAGCGAACCGGCCTCGGGGCCGGCCTGGGCCGGCTGAGGGGCCGGCCGAGCAACCAAGCGAACCGGCCTCGGGGCCGGCCTGGGCCGGCGGGAGGGCCGGCCGAGCGCCCGAGAGAACCGGCCAAGGGGCCGGCCAGGGCCGGCCTGGGAGCCGGTGGGGAGGCCGACGCAACCGGCCTGGGGGCCGGCCGATAAAACTGTAAAAACGCCCAATACGAAAACGAACATATCTTGATCACCCGGACTCCGTTTTCGATGTTCTTGGGCTCGTTGGAATCGCAACGAAGAGCCCTTCAAGATTATGTAGAGCAACATCATAGTCCATCATGTGAGGATAAAACCAAATGTAGAAAGGTAAACCTTCTCTAAATAAGAACAACCGGTAAATCCTGAAATGCAATAACTTTTGCAAGGAAGCTCCAAACGAGATGAAACCAACGAGGTTGGAAAGGTAACAACGAGGTTGGAAATATTTAGGGTCACAAATATGGAGGAGATATCACACATGGGAGGTGTGGACCTTATCTCGAGGAGGACCGGTAATATTTCCAACACCGAGAACGCAACAAGTTTTCCATCCGACATCCGTTCTCGGTGAACTAGAGCTTGGTGTGGAGATGAACACAAGCTCTAAATTCTCACATGGATAAAAGCC
This sequence comes from Poa pratensis, assembly GCA_947311845.1. Lineage (NCBI taxonomy): Eukaryota > Viridiplantae > Streptophyta > Magnoliopsida > Poales > Poaceae > Poa > Poa pratensis. The sequence goes on along the minus strand of CAMZMU010000106.1, from coordinate 17,615,466 downwards.
AAATAAGAACCAAGAAAGATGATATGCCAAGTATGCAAAGGTTTGAGCTCTCCACAAAGATGCGATCAAGTTACTCACTTGAGAGCCCCTCTTGATAGTACGCTGTCTATCCTATAACCGGTCTCCAAACTAACAACATGAGACCGGTAAAATAGAAACCCTATCAAGATCATACCTTTGCCTTGCGCATTCCACTTGAGCTCGATGATGATGATCTTGACTCTCTCAAGTTGGAACACCTTTCTTGATTGTGCTTGCTAGCACATGCTTGATGAAGACTTCTCCAAATGCTCCCCCATACACCATTATGGGAGAGCCTTGCTAAACTCCGTCTTCATGAATCCACTTGCACTTCATCTTCTTATCTTCACTCAATCTTCTTTTCCAAGCCAACTCTTCACATGACCATTCTTCATATAAACCCTTGGATGGAACCTTGGTCATCATGAAATCTTCTAGAGTCCAACACATGAATTCCAATCTTTTCCTATGGACAAGATCTACAAGTATATCTTAATGCAAACATTAGTCCATAAGGATTGTCATTAATTACCAAAACCACGCATGGGGCAACACATGCCCTTTCAATCTCCCCCATTTTGGTAATTGATGACAATCCCTTTTACGAGGGTTTATATAATGAATTAAGCAACCATGCAACAAAAAGAGCAAGGATGCAAGAGAATAAAGAACAAAAACCATATTCCCTTAAACCCTCTAAACTTCTCCCCATTGGCATCGATTGCCGAAATGGGAGGAAAAAAATTTAGAAGGCCAATATAGGAAGAGCTCCCCCATAATGTGTGCATTTCTCATAATATGAGTGAAATCAAATGCACATATCCAATGACGAATACATGGAGGGAGATCTAACTATATCGAGGATCCAAAAGTTGCAAAAGAATCAAAGAGAAAGATACTTCGACGAAAGAAGCAAGCAACCAAAAGGATCCGAAGAAGTGTTCTAAAAATCAAGAGGGAATTCCCCAAGGTACGTGCACAAAGTAGGATTTTCAGTTTAATATGTTGTGCACAACATGGAATCCTCACTCCCTCCTAGATAATTCTGAACACAAACAAAAGAGTAGCAAATAGGTCCACAAGCTTATTAAGATGCAAAAGCATACCAAATAAAACAAAGCTTGTGCCATTTAGAAACCACCAAAGAATCAAAAAGGAACAAAGGGTGGTCACTAAAGAATTGGAATACCAATTAAAGATGTAACTATTCTAATGTGTATAAGTTTCTAAGTAGACACCAATCACAAAGATATAAGTCCACAAATAAACATGTACACACACAATAGGTACAAAGGTAAAGAACATGATATCCAAGAGGAAGTCATAAATACACCAATAAGATCTTTGCTTAAAAGCATAGCACAAAGCTCAATTTTATCTTAAAGGAAATAGATGAACTTCCAACACAATCTCATCATAGCATCAAAAATATCCACAAGGGAAAAAAGATAGTTGGGATGCTCCGAGAAAGATAACAAGTATCGCAAGAGGCAAATGATTTTGAAAAGCATCAATATTGCATATGTGAGACATAGAGTAGAAAGTGCTAGATTAACATATATGAGATTGATGAATCATGAAAATGATTATATATATTCCCCTTGATATGTAATCATCCCGGCTTGCCCGCATTTGCAACAAAGTTGTTTTGCTAAACTCCGTCTTCATGAATCCACTTGCACTTCATCTTCTTATCTTCACTCAATCTTCTTTTCCAAGCCAACTCTTCACATGACCATTCTTCATATAAACCCTTGGATGGAACCTTGGTCATCATGAAATCTTCTAGAGTCCAACACATGAACTCCAATCTTTTCCTATGGACAAGATCTACAAGTTTATCTTAATGCAAACATTAGTCCATAAGGATTGTCATTAATTACCAAAACCACGCATGGGGCAACACATGCCCTTTCAGGAGGTCGCCGGAGGTGGTGGAGGAGGAGGAGGATGTCGCCGGAGGTGGAGAAGGGTAACTATGAGTTGAGAAGGAGGAGGGAGGAGGAGGGAGGAGAAGGGGAGAGGAGAAGTGGAGGAGAGGAGGAGGAGGAGTAAATGAGAGGAGAGAAGGAGAGAAGGAGAAAAGAGAGGGAGAAGGGGGGCGCCGGCGGGATTCAAAATTCGAATCCCGCCCAACAATTTTCTGGCGCATATGGTCATATGCACCACAGAAACATCACATTTTTGTGGCGCATGTGGTCATATGCGCCACATAAATGGTGCTTTATGTGGCGCATGTGGCCATATGCGCCACAGAAAGGCCACATTTCTGTGGCGCATGTGGTCAGATGCGCCACAGAAAGTCACAGAAAGTTGAAAGCCAATCATGGGTGGCGGGCCGCACCATATTTCTGTGGCACATGTGGCTTCATGCGCCACAGAAAGCTATCATTCAGTGGCGCATTGGCAAAGTATGCACCACCGAAAGTCGCAGAATTCTGTGGCGCATGCCTTCTGGTGCACCACTGAATATTTTCTGTAGCGCATGGCTATTTTGGTGCGCCACAAAAAGTGGTTCCACATATAGCCATTTTCCTAGTAGTGAATGGGCAAGTCCACCGTCGCTCTCTGTAGGCGGCGCGACTAGCTGTGGCAATGTATAGGACCTCCCATTATTTTCTTTGCGCTCTAGTTGAGAAAAACTTCCGGTTTTGAGAAGAAAAAATCTGAAATCAGGAGGTTTCTAGATTTGAAAAAATGGGCATAAATTTAATAACTTCATAAATAAATTAAAAAGGTATGATTTTAAAAATGTTCATAAATTTTAAAATTGTTCATGAATTTGAAAAAAAATGTTCTCGGATTTTAAAAAGATGTTCATTTCTTAAAATATTTGTCGATTTTAAAATGTTCATCATTTTTTAAAATTTCATGACTTTAAAAAATATGTTCATGAAATTCTTCAAATATTTGTGGATTTCAAAAAATGTTCATGACTTAAATTTTTTTCGAGAATTTTTAAAAATGTTCACAATTTTTTTAAAGATGTTCATGCACTTAAAAAAATAATTGGATTTGAAAAAATGTCCATGATTTTGGAAAAAAACGTTCATGAAAAATATTCGTGCATTTGAAAAAATGTTCATGAATTTAAAATTGTAAAGGATTTGTAAGTTTTCATAAAAAATTAAATGTTCACGATTTCTTAAAATATAATAGAAAACCAAAAATGAAAAAGAAAGCAAGAAAAACGAACAGGGAATAAAGAATAGATAAAACCACGAGAAAAATCTAGTAGAAAGCTACTAGAAGCTTCACAAAACCGAAAAGAACCTTGAAAACCAACGTACCTGGGCCCTCATTGTGTCGGTTATCCGTGTTCTAAAAAAAATCAAATCTACTCCGCCTGCTCTCGTTGTTTTAGAGTTTGGCCCTTTTATGTTGGTGGCAACACGAGACGAGGAAGAGACCACAAAAGAAGACGCAGAAATCGCCGGTGTCGGGGACGACGCGGTTGGCCACGACGTCACCCGCGAGGCGAGGAAGGTGAAAGGACAGGGATGTCACCTAGAGGGGGGGGGGGGGTTGAATAGGCGATTAAAACTTTTCTAGTTTAGTCTTGATAATTGCGGAATAAAACTAGGTGTTTAAATTAACAAACCAACAACCTAAATATACTAGGCTCACCTATGTGCACCAACAACTTATGCTAAGCAAGACAAGCAACAAAGTGATAGCAATAGAATACTTCAAGCACGAAGGCTATCACAATGTAAAGTGCATAAGTAAATAGCTCGGGTATAGAAATAACCGAGGCATGCGGAGACGAGGATGTATTCGCAAGTTCCTCCTTTTTAGGGGAGTACGTCTCGTTGGAGAGGTGTGAGGCACCCCAAAGGTCGATCTCAACGGCACAAAGCCTCACCCTATTCTCCGATGAACCGCACCACAAAGGATTGGTTCACCTTCCACTATTGGAATCCTTCAAGGCGGAATCCGGATCCTTTACAACAACAATCCGAGGCACAACCCACAAATGGATTGGGGGCTCCCGAAAGGTTACAAGTGACCACAAAGGTCTCAACCACCACAAAGGCGTCTAGGGTCCAAAGACCCAAGAATAACAAGTTCACAAACTTTCAACTTCCACGAATCCTCGTGGAGAGTACAAACCGATGCACAAAGCAATGGCAAGAGCACAAGTGCTCAAATCCTTCACTCTCAAATTCCGACAAACCAACAAATGCTTATGGTGGAATAAGAGAGGAAAAACAATGGAGGAGAAACACCAACAACTCCAAAATCAAGATCAACTAGGTTCCCCTCACTTAGAGGAGGAATGGATCGGTGGAAATATTGATCTAGATCTCCTCTCACTTTTCCTCAAAGATATGCAAGAATCATGGGAAGGATTGAGAGGTAGGCAAGCTTTTCCAAAGGTCAACAATGGAGGAGAGAGAGGGGAAAACGAGCTCAAGAGGATAGTGAACCGTTGGGGAAGAAAGCCCCTTAAATAGGTCCCCTCAAAAAGTGCCCGTTGGGCAGTGCAGGGAGGCCGGCCTCACGCGCTGCTCAGCGGCTCAGAGAGCCGGCCTGGCTGGCCTGGAGGCCAGCTACCCAGCCGAGGCACCCGCCCTGGGAGCCGGTCAGGCCGGCCAGGAGGCTGGCCACCCAGCAGAGGCGCCCGGCCTGGGGGCTGGCCACCCAGCAGAGGCGCCCGGCCTGGGAGCCGGCCAGGCCGGCCTGGGGGCTGGCCACCCAGAATCCGAAAATGAAACGCCCATAACTTTTGCGAGAAAACTCTAAATGGGATGAAACCAATTTTGTTGGAAAGATAGCGACAAGAGCCATGCTAAGCTCCGTCTTCATGAATCCACTTGAACTTCATCTTCTTATCTTGATATATATGATGGCTTGGAGATAACATGAATGTTTACTCAATCTTCTTTTCCAAGCCATGCTTGCAATAAGCTCAACTCTTCACATGACCATTCTTCATATAAACCTTTGGATAGAACCTTGGTCATCATATGGACAAGATCTATAAGAATACCTCAATGAAAACATTAGACCATAGAGATTGTCATTAATTACCAAAACCACACATGGGGCAACACATGCACTTTCAATCTCCCCCATTTTGGTAATTGATGACAATCCCTTTTGTTGGAAAGATAGCGACAAGAGTTTTCCTACAAAAGTGGAAATATTAAGAACCATAAATAGAATTAAGTTGCCACACATGGGAAGGTGTGGAACTTTTCTCAAGGATAAACCGATAATATTTCCAACATGAAAACGCAACAAGTTTTTCATCCGGACAACGTTTTCTATGATCTTGGGCTTGCTCCGAAGATAATCACAAGCACTACAAGATCATGCATATACACATCATAGTCCATCATGTGAGGAGGAGAACACAAGAGGAGAGTTTGACCTCTCTACAAGAGACGAACCGGTAAAACCTCCAACATAAAAAACATCACAAGATATTCAAATGAAATCCGTTTTTGATGAACTAGAGCTTGGTATGGAGATGAACACAAACTCTAAATTCTCATATGGATAAAAGCCAAATAAGAACCAAGAAAGATGATATGCCAAATATGCAAAGGTTTGAGCTCTCCACAAAGATGCGATCAAGTTACTCACTTGAGAGCCCCTCTTGATAGTACGCCGTCTATCCTATAACCCGGTCTCCAAACTAACAACATGAGACCGGTAAAATAGAAACCCTATCAAGATCATGCCTTTGCCTTGAGCATTCCACTTGAGCTAGATGATGACGATCTTGTCTCCCTCAAGTTGGAACACCTTTCTTGATTGTGCTTGCTAGCACATGCTTGATAAAGACTTCTCCAAATGCTCCCCCATACTCCATTATGGGAGAGCCTCGCTAAGCTCCGTTTCACAAAGATGATGTCTTGAATCCTTCAAGACATACTTGCAATATGCTCAACTCTACACATGACTGATAACCCACAAGTATAGGGGATCGCGTGTTGCCTTTTCGATAAGTAAGAGTGTCGAACCCAACGAGGAGCTAAAGGTAGGATAAGTAAAACCAAAACATATGAAAGCAATTATAATACAAGTTAAGACAATACATATCATGTGGACGGGTAATATAGAGTACGAACGAGACAACCTCATGTTAGTAGATGAATAGGGGGATGACTCGGGCATCCCCAAGCTTAGATGATTGTATCTTCTTGAATATGTTCTTGGGATGCACCTACACATCTCCAAGTTTGAGCTCTTGCGTCTTCTTGTTCATCTCATATCACCATATTGATTACAACTTATAAGCTACATCCACATAAAACTTCACAAAACTCATTAGTAGGGTTAGTACTCATTAAATAAAATCCACTCATGTACAAGCATTGGCAAGTTTAATTTAACATTACCTACTGTATACTAACCAATTTATAACGTTTATTGATCAAATAAAAATTATAAACATTGAGTATAAGCACAATTCTAAATAAGCATAACAATCTGCCAAAACTAAACAGTCTGTAAAGATGACACTTAACGAGATAGCTACGTAGCTCAAATGAAAAACTCAAAACTAATGAAAGACAGATAATAATCTCAGGCTCATGCAAAAAAAAATTAGGTCAAAATACTATTATGAGATTTTTTCAAGATTTTATTTGCAGAGAAGCACATAAATCTGTCTAAACTAAACAGTCAGTAAAGATCGAATTTTTCGGAACATCTACGTAACTCAAAGCAGAAAAGTCAAAACTAATGAAAGAAAGATCATAAGCATTACTTTTCACTCAAGAAATTTCAGATCAAGATCACGTTCTGGTGATTTTAAATGTTTTATACGGTGGAGCACATAAAATCTGTTTCTGGACAGTAAAGCAAACTATCAACTTTCAATTAACTAAAGACTATAATTAACATTTTATTTTTATGTACAGAGGTATATGCATAATATTTACATGTTTTTGATGAAAAGCTTCCATGGAAAGATTTGTTTTGGTTTCATAGGAATGAACACAAGTGTTCAAGGTCGACCCCCACTTAACCATTACTCATCTTTCCAATCACTTTTCTTTTTGAAAACGTTTTTAGATAACAAGTACAACTAATTTTTTTTATAATTCGCATTCCCTATCCATACTAAGATAGAAAACAACTTAAAACTGAAAAAAAATTACTTAGAGGTAAAGCAAACAAGTGTACACAAGAATATTCACCTACGCTATGGCTCCCCGGCAACGGCGCCAGAAAAGGTCTTGATAACCCACAAGTATAGGGGATCGCGTGTAGCCTTTTCCATAAGTAAGAGTGTCGAACCCAACGAGGAGCTAAAGATAGGATAAGTATTCTCTCAAGTTCTATCAACCACTGATACAACTCTACGCACACTAAACGTTTACTTTATCTAGGAAATAATACTAGAGTAATAATACGGGTATGAGAGATAGCTTTGCGAAATAAATACAAGAAAGTAAATGTTAGTGCTGCAGCAATAAAGTACACTAAGTAACCATAAACTAACAGTACCATGAGTGTGGAAAAGTGGTGGTAATTGTGATGGTTTTGTCCGAGATTAATTAGTGAAGATATCGGGTTCATTGTCTTCGATGCAGTTTTCTATGTGGGAGAGGCTAAATATATGTGCACTCAACTACTTGTGATTACACATACTATATGATTGGATTGTTATCAAACATCCGTAAATACTAACAATGCATTAAGGTTTCCCCAACCATAGCCTTAAGTTCATGGTCCTCTTACTCCCATATGTGCAACTAACGGTTCGAGTCCTCAGGTTTCTGTCACTCCGACAGGCCTACCCCCTTCCGTTGCACATACTACTAACCCTAGGGTGTTGATCCATGCGCGCACAAATATAATGGACACCAAAGGACAGTACCATATCAACATACAACTCTAATGAACCAAAGACATTCAACCATTCAATCTAAGAACAAATAAACTACGCAAACATGACATAGATCATAGGATAATAACTTATAGCATCAAACACCATGTTTACATAGAGCGGTACAGAGATTTGTGGGAGGATGAACCACTGTATACAAGGAGGAGTTGGTGATGGAGATGGCGGTGAAGATGGCGGAGAGGCAGGGCCGTGGCGCAGGGCGGTGGCGGCGCCGGCGGTGGCGCAGTGACTCCTCCTGCGCGCCGCCGGCATGGAGGGGGAGCGCCGCCCTTAGCCTCCTTCCTTCATGGCTTTTTGGGAGCTGAAAGGGCATGGCGCCCCCATGTGTGGTTTTGGTAATTAATGACAATCCCTATGGACTAATGGTTGCATTGAGTTATTCTTGTAGTGTTTGTCCATAGGCAAATGCTTGAACTCCATATGTTGGATTCAAGGTTGATGCCATAAAGATATTGATATAATGGAGTATTTGGCATCAAGATCATCGAGTTGTATGGATATATTTGATATGATCAAGAAGAAGAGTATGTGATGACCAAGTTGTTATAAGAGGAGTTATCCGATGATTGGTCATATGCGAGTTGAGCATATTGCAAGTATGTCTTGAAGAAAAGGATTATGTGATCATTCATTGTTATCTTCAAGACATCATCTATTGAAAAGAGAAGAAAAGATACAAGGTTGATCAAGATATTGATCAACACACAAAGCTACAAGATGTACCAAGTGGGATCATGTATCTCTTGGTATGGTAAGCAATTGTCCATATAGCTTTGTGAACTAACCCATGATATGTGTGTAGCATTTCTATGTGTGGTTAGGTATCTTTCTATGGGCTTGCATCAAATGAAGATTTCATATAGCCCATGAACGATGACGTCAAGTGGTGATCGTCATCAATGTTGAGAAGCGCAAGTTCAAGAGGAGCATCTCGAAGAAATCCTAGGCTTGAAGCTTGCCACCCATCTAGAGATAATGTTCATGTGAAGATGAGCCTAAGAGAGGCTCTCCCATAGTGGAGTATGGGGGAGCAATGTTTGAGTCTTCACCAAGCGAAGCGCAATCAAGAAAGGTGGTCCACTTGAAGAGATCAAGATCGACGTCATCTAGCTCAAGTGGAATGCGCAAGGCAAAGGTATGATGTTGATAGGGTTTCTATTTTACCGGTCTCTTGGTACTAGTTGGGAGACCGGGTTATAGGATAGATACCGTACTATCAAGAGGGGCTCTCATTGAGCTTTAGCGTATCAGTTGGAGAGAGCTCAAACCTTTGCATACTTGCCTTCATCATCTTTCTTGGTTCTTATTTGGATTTTCTCTGTGTGGGGTTTTGGAGCTTGTTGTGATCTTCATAACAAGCTCAAGTTCATCAAAAACGGTTTTAGTATGAAAAACTTGTTGGGTTTTTTATATTGGAGGTTTACCGGTTCGTCCTTTTAGAAAGGTTTTACCTTTCTACATTTGGTTTTATCCTCCCATGTTGGACTATGATGTTTCTCTGCATGATCTTGTAATGCTCGTTGCGGTGATTCCAACGAGCTCAAGAACATCGAAAACGGAGTTCGTATGTAAGAGATATCACGTTTTTCGTATGTGTGTTTCTGGAATTCCGGGTGATTCCGGGTGAAAAACAGATCCATTCCGGACGGCTCGGAATTCCGAGCCAAAAACAGATCGATTCCGGGACAGCTCGATTCGGTACTGCATCGGTCCGGAATCAGGTTGGTAGACATCCGGAATATTCCGGAACATTCCGGAATTCCGGGTGAAAAACAGATCCATTCCGGACGGCACGAAAACTGCATAACGGTTGGATTTTTGGGACCTATAAAATGGGGTCTTCTTCCCCAAAGGTTCTCTAACTCTTGAGCACGGTTTTGCCCCCCATTGTTGACCCTTTGAAGCTTTGCTATCTCTCTATTCCTCCATGATTCTTGCCTCCAATTAGAGGGAAAAAGAGAGGAGATCTAGATCTATCATTCCACCAATCAATCTCTCCTCTAAGTGAGGGGAAGCTTTTGGATCTAGATCTTGGAGGAATTTGGTGTTCTCTTTGTTCTTCCTCTCTTCTCCCCCCAATAGCATTAGTTGCTTTGGTGGGATTTGAGAGTGAAGGATTTTGAGCACTTCTTGTGTTCTTGCCCATTGCATCGGTTGCATCGGTTTGAGTTCTCCACGGTGATACGTGGAAATCGAAGTTGAGAAGCTTGTTACTCTTGGGTACTTGGGGTGCCCTAGAGCTTGTCCTCTTGGGTACTTGGAGTGCCCTAGACGGTCCTTGTTGATCTCGGAGTTTTGGTGGCTCGCGGGATAGTTGGGAGCCTCCAATTAAGTTGTGGAGTCGCGCCCCAACCTTGTGATTCTTGTGGCTTTGGGAGCCGCGGGAATTCGGTGAGAGCCTCCAATTAAGTTGTGGAGTGTGCCTCATCCTTGTACGGGTTCGGTGACCACCCTCAAGTGTCCCATAGTGGTTCGTGGCACTCCGCATTGGTGGAGGCACGAAGGAGATTACGGTGTGCCATTTGACGGCTATTCGGGGATCACTTTGTGACTCCGCACCGCTCCAACGGAGACGTAGCTTCCATTGGGAAGTGAACTTCGGGATAAATCATCGTCTCCAAGTGCCTCGGTATTTCTATACCCGAGCTTCTTACTTATGCAATTTACTTTGTGATAGCCATCGAGCTTGAAGTAATATATCTTGCTATCACATAGTTGTATATCTTGTTTAGCATAAGTTGTTGGTGCACATAGGTAAACCTAGCTTGTTTAGGTTTTGTGCTTGATAAATTAAACGCTAGTTTTATTCCGCATTTATTCAAGCCTAAACCGTAAAGAATTTTAAATCGCCTATTCACCCCCCCCCTCTAGGCGACATCCGTGTCCTTTCAATTGGTATCAGAGCGGGTTCTCTCTTTTGGCTTCACCGCCTCGAGAGTAAAGATGTCGTCTAGTGAACTAGTGCACAATGCTTCTTTTATATTAGATGGCACAAATTATGATGTTTGGAAAATTCGCATTCTTGATATTATTCGGGTCATTGACCCATACATAGAGCGAATTCTATATAGGGGTTATTCTCCTCCAAGGAATCCCAAAAGATTATCTTTAATGGATGAGAATAATTCCTATCTAGATGCTCAAGCTTCTAATGTGATTTTCAATGCTTTGAGCGATGTAGTTATTATGTCGGTCTCTCCTTTTCGGAATGCTCATGAGCTTTGGACCAAGCTTCAAGACAAATATGATGTGTCCAAGAATTGTGGAGATGATTGTTGTCCCTCCACTTCCGGCCGTGATGAGTTCTCAACTTCTTCTACTTCACCTACATGTGGCAAGCCACAAAGTAATGCAATGGTGAGTAGTGATAAACATTGCAATAATGATAGTGAGCTTATAATTGATGATCCTTCACCTCTATCTTATTGCAATGATTTATCTTTGGACTTAAACATATCTAGCACCAAAAATGATCACATGCTTGTGTTGATAGTCCTTGCATATCATGTGCAAATTGCTTGACTAATCCTCGTGATGATATGCTCTCTATGTCTTGTTCCCTTGATAAAAATACTTCTATTTCCTCTAGTATTTGTTTGGCTAACAATGTAGAGGAAACCGAACACTCCATGGAACAAGACATGGACTTGAATGGTGCTTCAAGTTTTGCTTCATCATCATCAACCACTTCACACTTTTGCCTTATGGCAAGGGGATCAACGGTAATTTCTACCTTGACTCCCAATATTTCTCAAAATGATAATGATGATGATAATGAAGAAATGATAATGATGCTTCCCTTATTGAGAAGGGTAAAATGGTTCTTCATGCTATTGCTAAGAATAAAGATGCTCGTGCTAAATTCATAGAAATCTTGACTATTGCTATTGAGAGCAATAAACTTATTGATGAGCATGAAGACACAATTGAGAAAATGCAAAGCAATATAAATACGCGGAAGAGATCGCGATCTCAAGGAAGCTCTTGAAGAGAACAAACCACTAAGGAGTCTCTTGAGGAGACTTTGCTCTCGAACTTTCTAGAGTAAAGGGATCCTATGATAGCTATTGAGTGGCTAATGACTTCAAAATAAAAATGTGAGCTTGTGATGCACATGCTAACTCCTTGAGATTTTGAGCACCTCGAAAATGGCTCTAGGGTCATTAAGAGTGAGCTCATCAAACTCACCGAGTCTCATGCGCAACTTAAAGCTTCATATTCAAAAGAGCTTCCAAGTTATCTTCTCCTATTGCTACTAATGATAATGCTTGTGCTACTAACTCTATTCTTGTGAAGCATCCATATTGAAGGAGAATGTTGAGCTAAGGGCTCAACTTGATTGCTTCTAGCAATATGGGAAATTGGAAGAAAGCCATGAAAAGCTCTCGAGCTCTCATGAGGATCTTTAGTCTCCATGATAAGCTAAAGTTAGCTCATGAGGCTATTATTCAAAGGTAACATCTTGTGAGCCCATGTGGACAATGGCACAACTTATACTCAAAATGCTTTATTGCCATGTGCTAGTCCTAGTAATTCATCCACTCATAATATTGCTACATCTTGTGATGAATTACTTTCCATGCCTTGTTGCTCTAACAATGAAGCTTCAACTTCCTCTAGTGTTTTTGTTGATACTAACCATGTAGAGGAATTAAAAGAGCTCAAGGCCCAAGTCACTTCTTTGAAGAAAGACTTGGAAAAGCGTCATGGTGGGAAGTCCACACTTGACAACATGTTGAGTGAGCAAAGACGCCCCAATGACAAGAGTGGACTTGGATTCAACTCCAATAACAAGAACAAGTCCAAGTATAACAAGAAAAAGAAGGGCCATGAACAAGTCAAGAATTTGGCCAAGATTGTTTGCTTCAAGTGCAAAGTTGAAGGGCACCATGTTAGATCTTGCCCTTTGAAGAAGAAGTCTCTTAGTGAGAAGCAACAAGGGAAGATGCCTCAAGTTCAAACTAAAGTTCCCCAAGTGAAGAACGGCCACTTCCCAAGAAGAATCAAGCTATTCCTTCTCAAGTTGAGATTTCAACAAAGAAGAAAGGAGGAAGCAAATGTTGCTACTTATGCCGTGAGAAGGGTCACTTTGCTTCTTCATGCACTAGTGGTACCTTATCCAACCCTATCATAATTGATAATGTTATCTCTTATGAAGGATAAGGTTGGCAATGTGTTTGCCAAATATGTTGGTACTCAAAGTGGTGTCAAGAAAAGAACCATTTGGGTTGCCAAGCCTATTGTGACTAACCTCTTAGGACCCAACTTGGTTGGGGACCAACAAGCTAAAACTTGATCAATAGGTGTTGTGGAGGGCATTGGAGACTTGGCTACATCATGAAGAATTAAGGGATCTTCATCAATTATATTCTCTCAAGCCAAGTCATTTGGATTATATTGTTCTATCTCATATCCAATGTTTCTCCTTGCGGTAACTTGTATTTAAATCATACATTGAAAGTTGCTTGCACCCTTGCATGTGTTTGGTTTTGTACCTTGCTAGTGTTTGTATATGTTGTGCTCTCTACTTACTTATCTTGAGCAATCAAGTATGTGTATGTTGGTTTGCACACCATGTATGTGTGATGTTGAGCCTTTATATCAACTTGCTTATATCTTAATTGGTTCTTTTTGAGAGATTAATGGACTATCCCATTTTTGGGGAGTGATAGCTCTTGGCTCTTCACAATCCTAAAAATGTGTGTACATGAGGAATACCACCTTAGTGTCGATATATCAATTTATCTAGTCTCTATGTGGTATGTCATGCTCATGAGAAATTCAAATTCTATAATATTCATTAATCATCTCTAGTTGGGTTTTACTTGCCTCTTGTGGAGAATAAATGGATTATCACATTATGGGGGAGTAATAAGCTATGTGCATATTACAAACGTAGACAATGTGAACATGAAAGGTAAATGCTTATGACCAAAACAAAAGCATAACACCAAATTCCCTTAAACACTCTAAAACTTCTCCCCCATTGGCATCCATTTCCAAAATGGGCGAAAAATCTTAGAAGGTCAATATAGTATGAGCTCCCCCATAACGTGTGCATTTCTCAAAATATGAGTGAAATCAAATACACATATCCAATGACGAATAGTTGGAGAGAGCACAAACTATATTGAGGATCCAAAGATTGCAAAAGAATGATATGGAAAACTTTTTTTTACAATTCACCAAATAAAAAGTAAGCAATCAAAAAGATCCAGCTAACCAAATAAACACAAGATATTATGATTTGAGCAAAAGAGTGTTTTAAAGAAAATAGAGGAGCTCCCCAATATTTGTACATAATTTAGAATTATTGTATTTGAATACAAGGTGTACAAACATGGAATCCTCACTCCTCCGGTATCCTCTAAAACACAAAAACAAATGAATTCACAAGCTCAATAAGATGCAAATGAAAAACAAAGCTTGTGACATATCCCATGGTGAAGAATAAACAAGCAAGTGGTCAAGGATATTCATCAAGATGAGAGAACCAAGATGTGATAAAATAGGATATGCACTCATAAACCAAATTCTTTTCGGAGTCACACCAAAGAATTAAAAAGGGAATAAAAGAGGTGACACCGAAGAATTAGAATATCTAGTAAAGATGTAATTTCTCTCATGTATATAAGTTTCTAAGTGTACAACAATCATGAAGATATATATCCACAAGGAAACATGTACACATAAAATTAGTTACTAAAGAAAAGAACAAGATATCCAAAATAAAGTCATATATTATACACATATGATATTTGTGTAGGATCATAGCCCATAGCTCAATGATTTCATATTGTGTAATAATGAACTTCAAATTCAACCTCAACACAAGCATCACAAATATCACTAAGGGAAAAAGAGATAGTTGGGATGCATTGAGGAAAGCAACAAGTATCATAAGAGCCGAATAGAATTTGCAATAGCTACAACAAAGGCAAATAAATACTTTTCATGCCATGATGAAACCTACACAAGGTTCAATGCTATAAAAGTATGCATGAGGGTGGATACTTGTTACCGAGATTGCATGGGGTTGATGTAGTAGACAAGAGTTTATCAACCATCCTAGGTTGGCTCCAATAAGCATGTGGTGAAGACACTTTCATTGTAAATGAGACAAGCACCAATGCATCTCCATGTACCTAAAACATATTCAAATAAAATTGTTCCCCAACTAATTGGGTCCAAAGTAGTTAGTCAAACTACAATACATAGAAGGAACTCCACATAAATATGTGCATATAGATATGAAATTGAATTTCATGCACATCTTAGCCGATTTAGGATTCCGTGGAGTTTCACCTATATATTGGCACAAAGAAAGTAAGCATGCCATAAAATAAACATGTAGTAGATATGCATGCCTATTAACTTTAATAACCAAACGGAGATACAATTTGGACAAATATCAAGAAATCAAAGAAGGTCCAAATTATATCAAAGATCCAAATAAAAAAAATGATTTAGAGAAACCAATTGAAACTAAAACAAATCATCATATGATTGATGAGATACCAATTGGACAAAGATACCAAAAAGTTAATAGGATACCAATTAATTAATAAATAAAAAGGAATAGATATCAAATTTCCAAAAGAGATATCAAAAAGAGATATATCAACGAATGATATAGCCCACTCACAAAGAGAGATGCCAATTGAGACAAACTCTCAAAAAGAAAGAGCAGGGTTCCAACAAATAAACCACACCCTCTACACTTTTCATGATGGCACAAAGTACCAAGCCGAAAAGGTTTGTCTTCCATGAGACATGTCATCAGGATCAAAGACCAATGGAAAGGATCAAATACAAATAGAATATAAATAGTGTTTAAAAGCATACATGATAGCTCTCCCAACAAAAGTGCATTATTTATGATCTTGTATTTTAATACACAATGCACACACATGGAATCATCGCTCTCCAAATATCTATTCAAACACTAGTCATATAAGAAGAAAAGGTAATAAGATCCAATGCTAATGAAAATATAAATTGTACTCAATATAGGATAGCTCACCCAAGAATAGTGCATTATCTATAAGTAGCCTTTGAATGCAAGGTGCACAATGATGGGATCAATGCCTCTCCTATAACAAATAAAACACTAAGAAAGTTTGAGTAAAGCAAAATGATCCACAAGAGGTAAGGAAGACAATGGGAGTTAAAACAAATTAATTTTTGGCAAGAAATAAGGCAATAAAATCAAGAACCAATATGAAGATGATCTACAAATTTCACCACAATTATGACCATCAATTGTCATGGAAAAGGCGTATATGTAGAAATTTCTTAGTGGTGTATTGGATTGATTTTCAAGATCATCTTCGCAACCAATAAGCACATGGTGAAGGATAAGATTTAAGCGCGATGCTTATGTAGACAAATGTTCTTGATAGCTTCAAATATTCACGCGATAATGCAAAGCAACTACAAAGAGTGCTTTGAAGCAATCGGTTTTCCAAAGAGATATATGAGAACATATTAGAGGAAAACCTTACCAAGAACATTCATCACAAACAAGATCCAAAGTGTGAGTAAGTAAAAACATTTAAGCAAATGGGAACTTGTTTGAGAAGCATGCCACAAAGGAATAAGATAATTAACACTCATATTTTGAGAAATGCATACGTTATGGGGGAGCTCATACTATATTGACCTTCTAAGATTTTTCGCCCATTTTGGAAATGGATGCCAATGGGGGAGAAGTTTTAGAGTGTTTAAGGGAATTTGATGTTATGCTTTTGTTTTGGTCATAAGAATTTACCTTTCATGCTCATGCATCCATGCTTGTTGATTTGCTTGGTTGCTTAATTCATTATATAAACCCTTGTAAAAGAGATTGTCATCAATTACCAAAATGGGGGAGATTGAAAGGGCATGGCGCCCCCATGTGTGGTTTTGGTAATTAATGACAATCCCTATGGACTAATGGTTGCATTGAGTTATTCTTGTAGTGTTTGTCCATAGGCAAATGCTTGAACTCCATATGTTGGATTCAAGATTGATGCCATAAAGATATTGATATAATGGAGTATTTGGCATCAAGATCATCGAGTTGTATGGATATATTTGATATGATCAAGAAGAAGAGTATGTGATGACCAAGTTGTTATAAGAGGAGTTATCCGATGATTGGTCATATGCGAGTTGAGCATATTGCAATTATGTCTTGAAGAAAAGGATTATGTGATCATTCATTGTTATCTTCAAGACATCATCTGTTGAAAAGAGAAGAAAAGATACAGGTTGATCAAGATATTGATCAACACACAAAGCTACAAGATGTACCAAGTGGGATCATGTATCTCTTGGTATGGTAAGCAATTGTCCATATAGCTTTGTGAACTAACCCATGATATGTGTGTAGCATTTCTATGTGTGGTTAGGTATCTTTCTATGGGCTTGCATCAAATGAAGATTTCATATAGCCCATGAACGATGACGTCAAGTGGTGATAGTCATCAATGTTGAGAAGCGCAAGTTCAAGAGGAGCATCTGTAACGTCCCAAATTTTGGAAGCAAGAAAAACTTAATAAATTAAGACCCAAAATTTGGAACCAACAAAAACTTTTTCAAACCTCTAGCATTTGGATGTGTTTTCCTTTTGATTGCCTAGTTTGACTTGTTGTGCCTTGTTGTTTGAATTGTTGACCTCAAAATAACAACCCAAATTATCCAAATATCTTCTCCTATCTTATTTTCAACCAAACATTTCAAAACCCTTGTTTTAATTATTCTTTGAAAAATATTATCAAGGAATGGTTTAACCTTCTTTCTACCCAAAAACCTTGTCATGATTATGTTTGCCACCACCTCACCAAAATAATTGCTTTATCTTAGAGTTTGGTAATTTTATCCCATAGCTTGTTTGTTGAAAACTATTTAACTTATGATTGATTTTTGTGTCTTGATTTTGAGCATGTGAATTAAGGGGTCAGCACTTGGTTTTGGTTGGGTTGTGTGAGCTTATTGTTTTTCTTGAACTTATTGGCTTGGTGGTATACTTTGGTAGTGACTCAAATACAAAGTTTTCAAGTTTAAATTAAAATTGGTGATCTTCATGATTGTTAAAACATAGCCAATCTAGAGCCCTAGATTAAGCAACCCTTGTGTTATTTCTGAAATGCAACTGGACCATCTTGTTCCTTGAACCTTCTATTTTTAGTTTTTGCTTGGTTTCATAGTTTGAAAACTTGCTTAGTCACAAAACCATCTAGGTGTTTAGGCCTACTCAAATCAGTGACCATTTGGTCATTTTTCACAAACTGCAAATATCTTAAATTTATTTCTTTAACTTTTAGTCTAGGAACCTTTTTGTTTCTTCACCATTAGGTCACCCCACTCATGTTTTTGCTTAGCATTGTGTGGTGGTTAAATTTAGGCTTGGTTGATTTAGGGAAAAATAAAACAGAAAAAGGAATTAAAAGAAATAAAGCAAAAGTGGAAATTGGCCTAAACCCTAAACCTAACTAAACCCAGCCCCTCACCTCACACCTCTGACCACCCCTCCCTCCCCTCTGACCAGGTGAGCATCCTAGTCAGCTGGGACCCACATGTCACCCCCTCAACACCCCTCTCCACCACTCTCCCCTCTTCTTTTGCCAACCCGGCCAATGGAGCTCCACCCCCTCTCTCCCTACTGGCTCAGACACGTCCTCCCGACCACCTCCACCCTGCCCACTCCTCCACCGCCCAAGCAAGCCAGTAGAAGCTCCCCACGCACCCCCATTGACCCCCTGGTCCGAAAACCCTAGAAGAGGGTGAACTCGTCCCACACTCGACTCCGGCCTCCCCATTCACCCTCTGTCCCCCAGAGCACGCACGCCACACCACTCTCCCCTCCCGCGAAGCCCAGCCCATCCCCGTGACCCCTGCTGCTCGAGAACGCCGGAGGAAGCCGAGGTCGTCGCCGGCGAGCCACGGCCGAAGCTGTCGTTTCCCTCCCCTTTCCTCCGCCATTTTCGGCTCGCCGAACTCCCCCTAGCATGAGCTAACCCCTCCTCCTCTTCTCTTCTGCCCAGAGCCGCCGTGAGCGCCGCGCCGTCGTCGACCCGAAGAACCTCGCCGCCGTCGTAGCCCTGGTTCCCGGCGCTGCATGCAGCCGTTGAGGGCACCCACGAGCTCGCCGTCCCCTCCTCCGTCGACCCCAGCCCCTCCCGCAGTCGCACTCAAGCCCTAGGTGAGCATCCCGCCGCCGCTCCCTTCCTCCCTCTCCCTGGCCGACCTCGCGCGCGTCGCGCGGAAGAAGACGCGGGAGGACCGTCGATCTCCAGATCGACGGCCCCGTTTGAACTCGGCCGGCCGTGACCGTTGCCGCGCGTGCGCGGTGCTGCGCCCGCAGTTGGGCCGGCCCAGCAAGCCCGCAGGCCAGATCCGAGCTGGCCTCGGCCAGATCTGGTCCGGGCGCGGCCCATTTCTTTTTTTTTAGCAGAAACTTTAGTCTTTTCCTGTAGGTCTGTTTCTGTGCTGCCATTTTAATTCACAATAAAATAGTTAAACTCCATATTTGTGCTAACAAAAAATCACAGAGGTAGCTGAGTGAGTTTAGAACCACTCCCACCTTGCAGATCTTAAAAATATTAATTTGTGTGTGCTTGATAATTACTGCCCTGGCACTGGTCTAAATCAAAGAACTATTTTTAACTTGAGATTTATGAATCCAAAAATGGTAAATCCAATTGCTCTGGAATGCTTGTGAGTATAGTTTTCAGTAGAAATTAACCTCATGTGTTTGTGATGCTTAGTTTTGAAATGGCATGTGTTTGAAGTTTGGACCAGTAGGGTTTTCTAGCATTTAATTAAATTTCTGTGAATAAGATTTTGGACTAAATCCAATTGCAGTAGTTTCTAATTCATACAAAGAACCTGAATCTAGCTTTTCTTACAATTTGGCTGAACAGAACACCCTGGACTTAATAAACTCTAAAAATGGTGTTTTCTGCCTATTAAAAATGATAAAATAAATATTTGGTCTTTTATGAAATTGTTTCTTTTGCTGTTTGTGGAATATTAAGATACTGTAGATCACTACTTAATGTTGTTCTTAATATGTTAGTACTGTTAGTGCTTAAGTAAAAACAAAATGAAGTTAGTGTAAAATGCTATTAGTGCCTAAGGGAATAAAATAAATTAATCATGCTTGTTTGATTAATTACATGATTATTGGAATAAAGTAAACTTCACTGATAAAGTTCTTCTTAGCTACTAGTGGTTTTAAGTTTATTAGTGATGTTTAGTTTTGCATTCTTGAAAGTGATCAAAAGGGGGTTGTCTAATTATCACCTTGACCCTATTTCAAATTAAATAATAAATTGTATTGTAATGGCCAACCATACTTGTGTGGTTTAATATGTTTGTCTTGTTAGTAAACCTGGTAGCCCTTGAGTTTAATACTAGCATGCGTAGTTTGTGATGTCCCTATCTTAGCTTGGTGAAATAATTTAGCAATATATAATAAGTAGCAACTTAACTTTTGTCTGAAGTATTTCCTGAAAACTAAAGAGGTACTTTTGTCTGAAGTATTTCCTAAACTACAGTAGCAGCCCTTGTTAAGTGACCTAACCACCCTAAGTGGAGCTTTGCTTTAGGGTTTAGTTAAAACCACCTTTTTAACTATTAGGGTTGTTGTGTATATGCTTAGGTGTGTTTGTTGTTTGTCTTAGTTATGTGGACTTGTTGTTTGTTGCTGTTTTAGCTAAGTGAGTGATTTGCTTTTGGGTGTTAGTTTAGTACCTTGTGCAATGCTTGATGTTTTGGTTAAGTACTTTAGATTGTTGTCAACCCGCTATTTAGAATTAACGATAGTCGCGTTAATTTTCCGGCACGATAGGACCGCAAGAAGAGGAGCAGTACGTGGAAGCTGAATCCGCCCACGAGGGAAAGCAAGACCAGGGACACTTTACTGAGCAAGGCAAGCCACCTCACCACTCTAATGAAATCCTATTATTTTTACAAGCATGTTTTGTTTTCAAAATAAGATAATGCATGTTTTATTTCTTCCGTGGCATTTTGCCACCCAAAAACTATTTTACAAAATATTGTTTGGCCAAAGATATCTACTAGTATATAATAGGTTTTATAAAAATAGGTCTTCACTTGAGAAGCCTTCTACTGAAGGCGCTATCAAGAAAATTATATTTTCTAGTAGTATATCCTTATATTCTTATCTCAAAACTATAGGATAGGAGCCTGGTTTTTGTTAACAAGTTTTCAAAGGAAAAACCCGAGTTGCTGGGAGCAATCGGCGAGAAAGTGTTTTATAAAACCCGAGTTGCTGGGAGCAATCGGAGATGTTTACGAAAAACCCGAGTTGCTGGGAGCAATCGGAGATGATTACGAAAACCCGAGCTGCTGGGAGCAGTCGGAGGTGGAGATGTTTTTGAAAACAAAGTACTGCCCTAGCGGCCGCCCGAACAATTAACCCGTACAACCACATTACCCCCAAAATGGGCACGGGCTTAGCGGAAGCTTGTTGGTGTTAGTATTCGAATACTCCTCAATTGGCTAGAAGGGGTTAGAGTCCCCGGAACCGAATGCTGGATATGGGCATACAAAGTGTGGACTTCGTGTGCCACCGGGAAGCAACGGTGGGTCTCCTGTCATGGCGGTGTGAGACTAGGGAAACCGGATCGATACGGCTAGCTCACTCGGTGCCGGGGAGAACAAACCCACTCGAAGAGGATATTCTTATACTAGCACTGACATAGTGGAAGTTAGGATCGGCCGTCTGATGTGTGCATGCTGTCTCCGTACAGTCCGGGGTTGATCCACGGCAGACCATCCGAATCTTGTGGTGAAAGTGTACCACCTCTGCAGAGTGTAAATCTATTCGAATAGCCGAGTCCTCGGTCATGGACGGTTGGAAAGGCCACCGATCTAGGCGTATGGGCATTTTTTTATGCTTTGAAAAGAAACTGGGTTCGGAAAAGAAACAGGAGGCATCAAGGAGGTACCTGGGAGGTACGGATTTTGGGAGAAGATGGTTGGTCTCGGGGAGTCAACCAGTCGGAACCCGGAAAAGAAACAGGAGGCATCAAGGAGGTACCTGGGAGGTACGGATTTTGGGAGAAGATGGTTGGTCTCGGGGAGTCAACCAGTCGGAACCCGGAAAGGAAAAAGGGGCATCCCTATCCTACTGTTTTGAAAAAGTTTTACAGAAAGTGTTTTCAAACGTGGAAATGGTTTCTGCCATTTCTAAAAGAAGGAGAAGTATATCTCCAAATGCCTTTTTCAACAAAGATATAGAGATGTTGTATCCTCTATGTCTAAAAGCATCGTTTGCGAAAATTAAGCCCTATAGTCATATATAGCAGCTATCCCAGTTTTCGAAAACGCTTTTATTGCATTACCATGACAACTTAAGCCTGGTGGTGGTCTTGCGAGTACGTAATTGTACTCATGGCTATGTCCCTGGATATTCCAATGTCCAGATTTTCAACGAGGCGACCTACGCCGAAGATGAGGAGTATGCTGAAGATTGAGAGTTCGTCAACGTCTCTGCGAACTAGGCCGTCTTCCCAGTCAGCTGCATGTAGGTGTTTTGGCAAATGACTTGGGCTCCACATTGTTTGGTGATTCCGCTGCAAGAACCTTTTGAAGAAGTATTACTTCAATCAAGTAAGTTTTATGATTCGGTATTTATGGATGTTCTTTCGATACAAGTTTGATTGTGCTTAGCGACACACTGATCATGGATCGCTGATGTTGTAGGCACAAGGGAATTTCGGACAGCTGATCCGGGGTCCCCACAGCATCTCGAAGAAATCCTAGGCTTGAAGCTTGCCACCCATCTAGAGATAATGTTCATGTGAAGATGAGACTAAGAGAGGCTCTCCCATAGTGGAGTATGGGGGAGCAATGTTTGAGTCTTCACCAAGCGAAGCGCAATCAAGAAAGGTGGTCCACTTGAAGAGATCAAGATCGACGTCATCTAGCTCAAGTGGAATGCGCAAGGCAAAGGTATGATGTTGATAGGGTTTCTATTTTACCGATCTCTTGGTACTAGTTGGGAGACCGGGTTATAGGATAGATACCGTACTATCAAGAGGGGCTCTTATTGAGCTTTAGCGTATCAGTTGGAGAGAGCTCAAACCTTTGCATACTTGCCTTCATCATCTTTCTTGGTTCTTATTTAGATTTTCTCTGTGTGGGGTTTTGGAGCTTGTTGTGATCTTCATAACAAGCTCAAGTTCATCAAAAACGGTTTTAGTATGAAAAACTTGTTGGGTTTTTGATATTGGAGGTTTACCGGTTTGTCCTTTTAGAAAGGTTTTACCTTTCTACATTTGGTTTTATCCTCCCATGTTGGACTATGATGTTTCTCTGCTTGATCTTGTAATTCTCGTTGCGGTGATTCCAACGAGCTCGAGAACATCGAAAACGGAGTTCGTATGTATGAGATATCATGTTTTTCGTATGTGTGTTTCTGGAATTCCGGGTGATTCCGGGTGAAAAACAGATCATTCCGGACGGCTCGGAATTCCGAGCCAAAAACAGATCGATTCCGGGACAGCTCGATTCGGTACTGCATCGGTCCAGAATCAGGTTGGTAGACATCCGGAATATTCCGGAACATTCCGGAATTCCGGGTGAAAAACAGATCCATTCCGGACGGCACGAAAACTGCATAACGGTTGGATTTTTGGGACCTATAAAATGGGGTCTTCTTCCCCAAAGGTTCTCTAAATCTTGAGCACGGTTTTGCCCCCCATTGTTGACCCTTTGAAGCTTTGCTATCTCTCTATTCCTCCATGATTCTTGCTTCCAATTAGAGGGAAAAGAGAGAGGAGATCTAGATCTATCATTCCACCAATCAATCTCTCCTCTAAGTTAGGGGAAGCTTTTTGATCTAGATCTTGGAGGAGTTTGGTGTTCCTCTTTGTTCTTCCTCTCTTCTCCCCCCAATAGCATTAGTTGCTTTGGTGGGATTTGAGAGTGAAAGATTTTGAGCACTTCTTGTGTTCTTGCCCATTGCATCGGTTGCATCGGTTTGAGTTCTCCACGGTGATACGTGGAAGTTGAAGTTGAGAAGCTTGTTACTCTTGGGTACTTGGGGTGCCCTAGAGCTTGTCCTCTTGGGTACTTGGAGTGCCCTAGACGGTCCTTGTTGATCTCGGAGTTTTGGTGGCTTGCGGGATAGTTGGGAGCCTCCAATTAAGTTGTGGAGTCGCGCCCCAACCTTGTGATTCTTGTGGCTTTGGGAGCCGCGGGGATTCGGTGAGAGCTTCCAATTAAGTTGTGGAGTGTGCCTCATCCTTGTACGGGTTCGGTGACCACTCTCAAGTGTCCCATAGTGGTTCGTGGCACTCCGCATTGGTGGAGGCACGAAGGAGATTACGGTGTGCCATTTAACGGCTATTCGGGGATCACTTTGTGACTCCGCACCGCTCCAACGGAGACTAGCTTCCATTGGGAAGTGAACTTCGGGATAAATCATCGTCTCCAAGTGCCTCGGTATTTCTATACCCGAGCTTCTTACTTATGCAATTTACTTTGTGATAGCCATCGAGCTTGAAGTAATATATCTTGCTATCCCTTAGTTGTATATCTTGTTTAGCATAAGTTGTTGGTGCACATAGGTAAACCTAGCTTGTTTAGGTTTTGTGCTTGATAAGTTAAACACTAGTTTTATTCCGCATTTATTCAAGCCAAAACCATAAAGAATTTTAAATCGCCTATTCACCCCCCCTCTAGGCGACATCCGTGTCCTTTCAGGAGCCCTCCCCCATGGAGATGAGGTCCATGGGGGAGGCAAAAACGTGGGTTTGGTGACTGGAAATTCGTGGGTATGGGGTGTCCTCCACGAGTTAGGTTTCCTCCTTTATATAGCTTTTCGGATTTCCGTCATCCCATCTAGGGTTTCGGTAAATCAGGCTTATCTCGGCCATCCGGACTCGTATTGGGCCAAATTTTATGTCCAGATCCATTTGGAGAAAATTCCCTGCAACTTTCGCGACTAGAGGTTTTCCGTTTGACGTCGTCTTCTGTCCGGTATGTGACAATCTTTAAAAAGAGTTTTCAGACAGATTTCAGGAAAGTCCCAATTCGACACCAACGAGATTTCCTCTTGTATTTTTGATAATTCCTACACATCAAAGAGTAAAACAAGAACATTGTGCATTTTTACAACTATTAATAGGTTAGTCTAAATAAATCATAAACTTAATATAAAAACAATTGTCCAAAGCATAAAAGTAGCATAAAACCATCAAAATTATAGATACGTTTTGTACGTATCAATGACCATTCTCCATATAAACCCTTGAATAGAGCAGTGATCATCATGTAATCTTATAGAGTCCAACACATGAACTCCAATCTTTTCCTATGGACAAGATCTATAAGGATAACTCAATGCAAACATTAGTCCATAGGGATTGTCATTAATTACCAAAACCACGCATGGGGCAACACATGCACTTTCAGAAGGGACCTCACCATATCCGGTGACGACACGGCTCGCCTCGGCAGCGCATGTAGAGGTGAGGAAGAACCTTATCTTGGGGGTAGGGGTGTCGGGTGCTGGGCCTCACCGGCGCTTAGGGTTTTGGGTGCAAGCTATTTGCCGCAGATGGAAAATGGGGGCGAGTTTACAAGGAAACGGGGGCGGCAGTGAAACAGAGGATGTAACGGCTTGAGCAGGGTGGGGCGCCGATTCGTCACGGTATTGGGAGGTGGGAGCAAGCGGTCACGATCGGGGGTGATGGTGTGAGAATGACGAGCAACATCAATGGGGGCGGCAGAGAGGATTGGAGGCGAAGAAGACGAAGACTATGCACAAAAATGACAAAATCTGACATTTGAAGTATTGTTTATTGTTTTTATTAAGGAGAGTGTGGACAAATGGAGGCCGATCTACATGGAGTTCATAATTTTGAACAATTCAAAATCATATTTTGAATTTTCCCAAAATTCCGAAAAGAAAATCTGGATGTAGATAATGGTGTATTCTACCAACTTGAAAAATCACAACAAGAAATATATTATATTTTGGTCTGCACAAAAATGACAAAATCTGACATTTGAAGTAGTGAACTGTGCAAAATTCAAAACTCTCCCAAATCAGCCAGATTTTGTTATTTCTGTGTAGCCCAAAATAAGAATTATTTTGAACTAAGATTTTGCACGCGGATAGAATGCATCATTATATATATCCATGATTGGCTTTAGAAATGTTTCATACTTTAAAATATGATTTTTGAATTGGTCAAACGGACTGCAGGCATTTGTGGTTTCCGGTATTAAGGGCCCCTTGTTCTAGTTTCGCCCTGAGCTTAACTGGCCTCATTAAATTCGATATAAGATATTTTCCGTATCATATTTTTGATGTTGTAGATATTGGCATATTTTTATACGAAAGTTATCAAATTTAGGGAATTAAAACTAAAACCCAAACTTCGGTTATGAACTTGGAGCGGAGGGCGTACATTAATCCGCATTTTCCAACTTATCCACACCTCGCAGGCAAACATAAACCATTGTGCAATTTCCAGGAAAATATAAAATGACGGACGAGAAAAAGAATTGATCCTACTATTAACTTTTTTTTTGAATCGGCTCCTACCATTAAACTGATAGTACAAAGCGATCTCGTACTTGGTCAAATTTATCAACATGCAGATTTTATTCTACTTTACAATAGGTGGCGATGTATACACCGCCGGAGCTTTGCCCTGCAGAAATCGATCACATGGTCATGGATCGAAGACGGCGTCCCCGCACTTGCACTTCCACCTGACGGGCTCGTAGTTGGCGCACAGCGGTCTCGCGATGCCGACTCCGGCGCGCACCTGCACGGCCTTGCACGGCGCGCAGCCGCCGCATCTGCGCCGGCACACGCAACACGGCGGCCTCGACCCAACCAAGCTCAGCCGCTGCTCCTCGCCACCTCGTCTCATCGATGTACCTACAGGCGATGGGCGCTCCTCGGCACGCACCAGCCGCTCGTGGTCGCCTGCATCCATGTGTGCGTGCATGCAGAGATCGATGAGAAATCGACGCAGCATCAGAGAATAACAGGAAGCGAAGTTTTTTTTAAAGAACACACGCGAGAATCGCGTGTCTTTTTTATTAAGATTGAAAGAGAGCAAATGTATCAGGAAGCGAAGTGAAGGAACGCGTGATGAGTTCTTGATCAGCAGTTCACCTTGGGACATGGCAAGCACGAGCAGGTGTAACAGGAAGAAGAAGCAAGCCGCCACGCTCCACTGCTTGCCCCGTCGTCGGGATCTAGACATTGGATCGATCACGCGACGCGCGGCCGGCAGTAAAACGGCAGGCGCGAGGCCGGAGACCTCAGCTTCCTCGACAGAAAAAGGGTCGCGGTTCTTGGGCGCTCTTCCTCTTGTGCTGGTGGGTGGTGGATCAGAGCGTCTCCGACCTCTTCTCTGCTCAGAGATCCTGGAGCTGGAGCTGGTGCTCTTCTCCTACTATTCCTCAACCCCTCCTCTGTTTCTGGGATAAAGTTTTCGCAGCCTAGCTAACAGGTAATAGTAGCTAGACGCGTGCATGTATCGGAGATGCCATTGTCAGGTCACGGCCAGCAGCGCGATGCCATGACCAGCTGCAGCAGCTCGTGAGAGCTATGACCACTTCGATCCATTCCTGTGTGGCTGCGCATGCATGGGTACCTGCCGTTTCACAGAGTTCGGTCGTGGAGTCGTAGCATCAAAAGGCTACTGCGGTAGCAGTAGAGCGGATTTAGGAAAATTGAGCAGGCTTTTGCCTCAGGCTACCTAGGCTGGCTGCAGCGAGGACTTTGCCTCGAAAACTCTCTCACTTTGCCTCGCATTACGGCACATGATTTTAGCTGTTGAGTTTGCTCCGCCTCTGCCTCTGCTACCGTGGTTCAGTCCAAGTGTCCAACAAGACATTTTTTACTTCGGCCAGAGGACAGAGGTGAAGGGCTGCTCTGCCGTGCCGGATGCAGGTAAAAACAGTGCATACCTTATCGATGCACCTCTCTGCTAGATGATTCAGAGATTAAACTAGAGGCAGTGCAGTGCTAGTATTAATCCGGTCATGCAGAATAATCAAGCAGAGCACAAACAATGTAGCAGTATCTCTTCTTCATCGATCATCAAGGTCAGAAGCCAAGAGCTTATCTTACATGCATGAATTTCATTTTAGTTCGACCAACAAAACATTGTAGGCCATAATTCGATGCTCAAAGTTTTTCGGGCGGTCCATATTACAGACCTGTGCCAGAGCTGCAGGAGGAATACAAGTACCTTTTCCAGGATGGCTATGCACGGATTTATCCTCGATGATAACATGCGGTTTTGCTAATTCTCAATCGATTGAGAATTAAGCTATTTCTCTTATTTCTCAATCGCATTTGTATCCGTTAGATCTTACGCGGAGATGCGCGCTGATATTGTCGTTTTGCAACAAGGAACAGATAAAAGAAATTCCAGCGGGCTGAGTAGAGCTCGAAGCAGTATCTCTTCTTCATCGATCATCAAGGTCAGAAGCCAAGAGCTTCTCTTACATGCATGAATTTCATTTTAGTTCGACCAACAAAACATTGTAGGCCATAATTCGATGCTCAAAGTTTTTCGGGCGGTCCATATTACAGACCTGTGCCAGAGCTGCAGGAGGAATACAAGTACCTTTTCCAGGATGGCTATGCACGGATTTATCCTCGATGATAACATGCGGTTTTGCTAATTCTCAATCGATTGAGAATTAAGCTATTTCTCTTATTTCTCAATCGCATTTGTATCCGTTAGATCTTACGCGGAGATGCGCGCTGATATTGTCGTTTTGCAACAAGGAACAGATAAAAGAAATTCCAGCGGGCTGAGTAGAGCTCGAACTACAGACCTACGGTTGCCGCCCGCATCATCCTAACCATCAAGGACAATGATCTCTGGTGTGTAGCTTTTGTTGCTATGCACTATAGTACGTTATGAAGTCTAGTTCTTTTTGTTTCTTTGCTTTTTTCTTTGTGGTACGTGACCAGCCATACAAATTGTATTAAATTTAATAGAACAAAGATGAACAATAGTACGTTATGAAGTCTGGGCCTTTTTTGTCGTGGGCTCGTAAAGTTGGTTTTTTTTTAATTAGAAATTACTATTTGTTGGGTCGTTTTATGAGTTTTTACTTTTTGCCTAGGATGATTCAGAATTGTGGACTTTTTTGTTTTTGGTAATTGTCTTTTGTTTAATTTTTTTGTTTCCAGTTGCTAAGTCATTTTGTTGTCGATTTATATATATATTCTGTCATGTTAATTTTTGAATAGATTCCCTGATTTTTTCTAGAAGTACCGTCCACCGTGAGAATGATTTTGCAAAAGGCAATTTTTTCATACATTTGGGACTATTGATGTCAACAATATGATCTAAGTTGTTTGTGAGATGTACTAAGTAGATTACCATATTTGAGCAAGGTGAGTTATCCACCATTATAGGTCGACAATTATTATCTCTGTAGGCTTTCGTCTCGGCAGATGACTATTTTATTATTTGTTGTTTTTTGCTATTATTTGAAGTTTTTCTGTTTTTATTTACTTATTGTTAAAAATGAGATTGCAGATTCTGGCAGCTAGTTTAAATTGAGATCTATTATTGTTTTTATTTTATTTTTATTTTGTAATATTGCTTTTATGTTTTTATTTTTAATTTTTAATTATTAATTTTTTATATTGTTTTTATGTTTTTCTTTTTAATTATTTTTATTGTATTATTCGTTTTATTATTAATTTTTTATATGTTTTTTTTGGATGGCAGTTGAAACTGCACTTGCAGCTGAGGTTTCCTTGAACCTAGAAGCCAGTTGCATCTGCACTTGAACTGAGTTTTTTTTAGCCAGTTTCAAGTGCACTTGCAGCTGAAACTTTTTTTGTAAATAATGTTTTTCTTTTTTTATCTAGTTTCAACTACACTTGAAACTGACTCTTTTTTCTTTTTAAATCTTTTTTTTAGCTAGTTTCAACTACACTTGCAACTGACGTTTTTTCTTTTTAAATCAATTTTTTTTCGCTAGTTTCAACTGCACTTGAAACTGACTCTTTTATTTTTTTCGGTCACTTTTTTAGCTAGTTTCAACTGCACTTGCAACTGAATCTTTTTTCTTTTTAAATTATTCATTTTTAGCTAGTTTCAACTTCACTTGAAAATGACTCTTTTTTCTTTTTAAATCACATTTTCTTCTTTCTTTTTTAGCTAGTTTCAAGTGCACTTGAAACTGACTCTTTTTCACATTTTCTTCTTTCTTTTTTAGCTAGTTTCAACTGCACTTGAAACTGACTGTTTTTTCTTTTTAAATCACATTTTCTGCTTTCTTTTTTAGCTAGTTTCAACTGCACTTGAAACTGACTCTTTTACTTTTTAAATCCTTTTTTATGTTTGTTTTACCTAGTTTCAACTGCACTTGAAACTGACTCTTTTTCTTTTTAAATCATTTTCTTCTTCTTTTTAGCTAGTTTCAAGTGCACTTTAAACTGGCTCTTTTACTTTTTAAATCCTTTTTTTCTTTGTTTTACCTAGTTTCAAACAGCACTTGAGACTGAACTTTCTTTTTGTTAACTAGTTTCAACTACACTTGAAACTGACTCTTTTTTTCTTTTTAAATCACATTTTCTTGTTTCTTTTTTAGCTAGTTTCAACTGAACTTGCAACTGATTTTTTTTCTTTTTAAATCAACTTTTCTTTTAGCTAGTTTCAACTGCACTTGAAACTGACTCTTTTACTTTTTAAATCCTTTTTTCTTGTTTTACCTAATTTCAACTGCTCTTGCAACTGAGTGTTTTTTGTTTTTAAATTATTTTTTCTTCTTCTTTTAGCTAGTTTCAAGTGCACTTGAAACTGACTGTTTTTTCTTTTTAAATCTCATTTTCTTCTTTCTTTTTTAGCTTGATTCAACTCCACTTGGAACTGACTCTTTTTCTTTTTAAATCCCTTTTTTTCTTGTTTTACGTAGTTTCAACTGCTATTGTAACTGACTATTTTTTCTTTTTAAATCATTTTTTCTTCTTTTTAGCTAGTTTAAACCATGTGTTTTGTCTGTTTTTTCGTTTATTAATGTTCATTTTTGTTCAAATATGAATATTTTCATATTTGAAAATTGTTCAAAATTAAAAATTGTTCACATGCGAAATTTGTTCACATGTGAAATTTGTTCAAATTTGAAATTGTTGGAATTTGAAAAACATTAATATCTTGAAAATCGTTCAGATTTTTAATTTGTTCACATTTGAAAATTGTTCAGATTTTAAATTTGTTTACTTTTTAAAAACGTTCATATTTTGGAATTATTCAGATTTAGGAATGGTTCAGGTTTGATTCATATTCATTCGGATTCTTGTTATAACAGCAACTAGACGCTAACTCGTCCGTTAAAAAAAACTAGACGCTAACTCAGTGGCTCGCTCCTGTTCGCTCCACCTAGCAGACGTGAGCCTCGACGCAAAAAGAAAAAAAAACGCATTGCGTGTACGTGGATGCAAGCGTAGCTGTTTACATGATGCATGCTTCTGGCCGGCAGGCCGCGCACGTACGACGCGGGCGTGGGCGTGACCAACAAGCTGGCTCGTTCAGCGCGTGGACAACTTTTCGATCGGTCGGTACCGGAAAATTAGCCTACAAACTCCGCTGACATCACCTGATTGAGAATTAGACTAATTCTCAATCGATTGAGACTTAGATGCCGCATGAATTTCGATTGGCTCCTCCGTGATTTTTAATACTGTATCTAGCTGACGCACACTCGGGCAGAACAGGTTCATCACAAGGAGGCAACGATGCACCGTATGTGTGTTTCCAGTTCGCTTCCTTAGTTGGGCCGATAGAGCAAGATGCAGCCCACTAGCTGTTGGGTGGGATCGCTTGGCTCCTGGCGCCAGTTGCGGCTGCGCGGTGACGCTTCTTTAGTCTCACCTCGGAAACTTAGGAAAGTTTCGACCGGTTTATAAGCCTCGCTGTTGCAGAGAAGATTAGCGTGGCCCCTGCGCAAGGATGACACGCACAAATCAAGAAATGGTCCAATTTTTTTCGAGATTTTGCGCGCTGGTCCCTTTACCCCTTTTCATGCCTTCTTTCTTCGCCCTGGTTGTTCTTTCTCTTACAAACAGGTCCGTCACCTACTACTTTTTTTCTGGCTCAGTCCTTGGCACGCGCTGCTTTATACTTTTGTAGCTGGTCCGTTTTGATTTTCTCCGTTTTTCTTCGGGCGTTGCGGTGAGGTTGCCGTTGCGCCCTCCTGCCACAGCGCCGCCGTCAGGGTGAAAACAGTTTACCCCTTTTCAGTGGTAGATACTTCAGAGATTAATATTACAGAGGAACTAGTACTATTCGGTCATGCAATGATCAAATAAAGCAGAAACTATCAATCTCCTCACCAATCATTAGTTTGATCAACATAACACCTGTAGACCATAATCTCCGGATAGCCTTATCTATGCTCGCCGCGGGACGCGTTGCCGTGGTGGTGGGTCCTGCCCACGTGCTCTCCTTCCCCATCCCCTTTCTTCTTCCTCCTTCCTTTCTCCCTCCCGTCCCCAAATTCTCTCCCACCCACGAGTCGGCGTCAGCGACGCCGCGCCGACCGCCAGGGAGCCGCAAAGGAGAAGGCGTCCGACGAGCCGGGACCGAGCCGGAGATGGGGCCGACGCGGCCAGCCGCGGCGGCGCCGGCGTAGGCTCGGAAGCAACTTAACGGTGGGGGTGCGGGCCGGGCTTAGAGGGATGGCCTTGGGCGGCGGTGGACCGACGGTGGTGGGCGGTTGGAGGAGGGCGGAACGACGAGGCGCCGCGGGAGCGGAGCCGGCCGTGGGTGGCGGCCGCCGGCGGTCTGGCCGGCGCCGGCAGCGGGGGGATCGACGACACGGGGGGATCGTCGGCAGCGGGGGGATCGACGACGCGTACCGGCAGGCGGTTGGGCAGGCGTTGGCGGCGGGGTGCGGCGGTCTTCTTCCTCCTCTCGTCGCTGTCGGAAGGCCACCTGCGCGCACGTGCGGCTGTCGGAAACCGAGCGAGCCATCGCGCGTAAGCTAGTCATGCCCCATAATCTCAAAGGATTTCGGGCGGTCCATTTTACCCACCTAGCGCCACAGCTGCACTACTGTTTTACTATACAAGAAAAAATGGGCATAACTATACACGATCTATACAAAGGCCAGGCCAGCAGCTTCATCATATCCGATGATGATGCTAGACTGCTAGTACTATTTGGACTTTGGAGTACGTTAGACAGAAAAGAAACATCTGACGGGCAGTTTCAGACGGAAAATCATGTATCAATATGGCATCAATCCAACAACGGGGCCAAGGTGCTCATCTCGTAGGCCGACCTGTCAAACTTCTAGCTCCAGTGGACGTCGACGAGAAGATGAAAGGACCGACCTGTCAAAATCTTCGTTGTCCTCGTTGAATGCCTTCCGAAGTAAGTCCTGCAGATCATGAAACTTCCTCTTCTTGCTGGGTGTATCTCTTCCAAGGGAAGCTGGTTCAATTTCATCATCCATCAACTTGTCCAGCACATTGGAACAGCGTGGGAAGAAACGTTTGCCGAGTTCAACTGGTAAAACATTCAGCTTGTAATTAGTCAGATGCATAGACTTGGTAAAATGTAATTTTAAAACTGAATCCCGAAAAATTTATGCACAAGTGCAATACTAGGTCAACCGCCACCACCCAAACATCAAGACTAATCATCAGCAATTCAACCCCGATCAACATTTTGTATTATTATAGTCAAGTGTACATCAGTTATTTAACTCATATGGATTATCACTCTTAAATAAAGAACCCATCAATCCTTCAGAAAATGATGTTCTTTAACTCATACTCCCTCCGTTTCTTGATATAAGGTGTATAGTTTTTTCTGAAAAGTCAAAATTGACTAACTTTGACCAGATTTTACGAAAACTATCAATATTTTAGATACTAAGAAAATAAAATATGAAAATATATGTCATGATGAATTTAATGGTATTGATTTGATATTGTAATCATTGATAATATTTTCGAAAATCTTGGTCAATGATAGTCAAGTTTGACTTTTGAAGAAAAACTATACACCTTATAACAAGGAATGGAGGGAGTATTGGTTAGATACTTTCGCTGTGAAACATAGCCTCTGTATCGTCAGGAGTTGTTTCGTTAATTTGGGTGATCTGGAAACTGGAATAACTCTACTTTAACGGAGTGCTCCTTCAGGACCCTACTACTATAATTTTTCTTATGTCTCACTTTATTTCGAATTGGTCTGGTTTGCAGAGAACAAATATGCGAAAAGTGCAGCGCAGAGGAGCAAAAATTCTACTATTGGCGTAACTGAATTTTTTCATCGGACGCAAGGTTGGGAGCCGATGGTGATGCGGTTAGCCAACTCCTGATGCAAAAAAGAGAAGTTTGCTTCCATGGGATAACTGTCGGGTGTAGTATTATTTTGCTGCAATGTAATATATCCTTGTGTGGTTCTCGTGTCAGCTGCATGTTTGAAAAACTGAATGTAGAATCATTGTTCCTGGGTTACCCCCTTGGCAGAGTGAAGTTGATTCCTGCTATGGTGCTTTCAGGCAGTGGCGGACCCAGAAATTTTGGAGGTGGGCACAATCTAAAAAAATGTCGCACGCGATTTTTTTTTACCAAATTGACACAACATTGTAGTTTAACACATATTTTTCAAATGAATGTGATTCCGATACAAATTTAAAACATGAACAAAGTCTTACATGATGAAGTATAGCATAAATAGGCGCAATATAGTTATTTCTCTTCATAATAAATTCTATAATTACTAGAGAAACATATAACATCATGTATAAGAAAGCTAATGATTTCAGTTATAGGATCTAGACATTGTCCAGTAGACCAACTGAAGAGGCGGTAGAAAAAAAACAGTAGAAAAAAGGCCCAAACAGCCAACCTGGGCCACGAATTTGAGTTCATATTAGGGGTAGTCAGGAATTTTCACATAATTCTAGGTGGGCCACGGCCCACCCTCTGGGTCCGCCACTGCTTTCAGGGATGGTTGGTGTCCCTGGGGTGTGAAAACTTATGAACCTTGTATCATCAGTTTTCATGGAAATGAAAATTGGGGGCCATTTTTGGCTCCTCCTCTCGAGAAAAATGCTGAGAATATTATGATATTCCATTTGATGTGCAAGACCATATAAGCTTTGCAAGCAAAATCTGGGATTTGAACTTCAACTACACCAGCTTTCTTATTCATGATGTTACAAGCAGATAAGATAGAGAAGTGAATATCACCAGATTCAAAATATAGATAATATAAAAGCGCCAGGGTTATACAAAAAGAAACTGTGCCTAACCTGTTTTGGAGAGGGCCCTGATCCGAGATAAGGGTTCATCACTTATTTGGAAAGGATTTTTATTGAGATAAATGGTTTGCCGTTGTGTCCCTGGAGGTGGATTTGCAATAGAATTAAGGGTAAATTCCAAAGTACCATCCACTTTAGCAAAGTCCATTGCTACTCTTGCTTCAGTCGGAAAAAACATCCTCGCCAAAGCAACTACATAGCATGAACAAAATTGTGTGAAAATTTAAAAACAACTTCCAAAGACAAAAAAGTAACACATTGACTGGTTGCCCATGGAGAAATTCACTCCACATGGAAAACACCACCAACTGCAAACCATAGCAAACAAATAATCTTGTCAGTACATGATTTGTAGGTAAACATTACCTCGGTTTTCGAGGTATAGTAACTTTCCACGTTGACAAGCACCAGCCGTTGCAAGAAAAACCGATGCTTCTCCAACTTGTGGATCCCTTCTTTCAGCATGCCCAAAAATCTCGATACATAATGCATTTTTGGGAGACGGTTTTCCTTCTTCACTAACCCCAAAGTAATCCCTGTGCCTTTTGAGTCCCTTTGAGATCTAACAGTTGGTGGGGAGAAGATAAATATAACTATGACACCGAGAGTCTAAAAAGGACAAGTATGACTACTAATATATATTGAAAACTTGAAATATATTTATAAACACAAACAAAAAATATACACTGTGAAAGTACAAAATTTTGTGCATGTGACTTCCATGTATGTAATCTCTCAAATAATGCTACTCAATTTTTTCATAGTTTACGCAAGTATTTTTAGGAAACCTGGGGAAGCAAGATCACTTGCAGACTTAGAGTAGTGAGGATTGTTACGGTATATGTGGATTGCCCACCTGCTTGACTTTTGGTTGTTTTGCTTGGTGCATGAAACTTAACATGGTATCAGAGCGATATTGGATTCAAGTCTCGGCTTTCGCAGTTTAAAAAAATTGCCCTTGCCTCTTTTTGAGCACGTATAGGCCTTTCGTCATACGTGAGATTCTATTCGCGTGTAGGACTCATCGAGTCACACGTGAGAGGGGATTTCTGACCTTCTTTCGTCAGTTTGCACTTTTGATTCTACTGGTTGGTGCATGAAACTTAACAATGGCATGGGGGCATACACGCCACTTTACTACTAGTGCAAGGATTAACTGTGTACGTGTAACACAACCTTCTCTACAAATATAAAGACATAATGTTGCCACCAAAAAGTTTTTGTGTCAACATACTTTATTATGTGATACTACATGCTAAATTACCTTTGTAAGGTTCGATTTTACTAAATCTATTTAGCCCGCCATTTCATGCAAATTTACTGCTCATTTGATTCATAGGATATGAAAAGTGTAGGAATAGGAAACTCATAGGATTGAAATGTCATGACTAGTTGAATCCTTTGGGAAGAGCAATTGTGTTTGATGGCAAAGGAAAAGTAAATGAATTGAAAAAAGAGGTTGGAGTGAATGGTAGAAATTCGTATGGGAAGTAGTACAACGATTCCTATGGGAAAAATTTCTATAGGAAACAATCCTATGAATCAACGACCAATGTAGGAAAAACTCTTATAGGATAAAATCGTACAAAAATCCTATGAAGTTCCTTTGAATCAAATGAGCCCTTATTGTGTATCACAGTTTTCTTTAGCAATACCTCACTTGTTCTGGTTGTACATTAGGGAGGTATAAACTTACGAATTTAGTAAATTTCTGCATATTACCCTAATCTATGTTGTGCAAAGATATATACAAAAACACAACGTTGGAGTAAGACAGGTATCAGAAGTCAAAACTGACTCGAACTTTTGTTAGAAAAATACACAAATCCTAGCATACCTAATGTGGAATTATATATGACCACAGCCAAGACAATACACGATACAATGACTGAAACATATGACCACCTAAAGCTATGTAGGGCATCAACTCTTAAGGAGACCTAAATAGGCTCTAGAAGTTTCAGCAGCCAAGATACTTGATTGCTAATAGCTATGATCTGCTTGGTATTCTCAATAATAATTTGGTTTTGGTAGTAGTGTTTAGTTGCGTTTCTAATATTGTAGATACATATATCAAAATACAATATTTTGTACTCCCTCCATCCCAAAATACAAGGCGCCCTTTAATTTCGCTGGTCAACGACGTCCAACTTTGACCATGATTTGTATTTATAATATGACCATAAAATTATTATAAAAATATATGAAATAAAAGAATTTTGCAAGACAAATCCAACCATACCATTTATACATTCTAGATCCACATAACTCATGAAATATGAACGGTCAAAGTTGAGCGCTGAAGACCAGCACAAAAATAGCGCGCCTTATATTTTGAGACGGAGGGAGTACACTTTAAGAGGTTATGAACTATGATGATATTTTCTGAAAGAACAAGAAAGAGTGATAAATAGTACATGATCCACAAACGCACTACCCTTAACTGAACGTACCTGATATGCTGATGACGTTGCCTCACTGGTAATGCTACAATACGAACTTTCCAATCCTTGAAGCATCTCGATAATTTTTGCTGTTGTAGGTCTTTCGGTCCACTCAGGATTCACGCAGATTAGACCTATTTGAATGCATCTTTTTATTTGTTGGCAATCTACTTCCAGCTTTGTGTACCCATGTGCTTTATGCAGTGTGTTTCTCCATTTTGTTAGTTCCTGCAAAATCAGAACGAGAATCTAGAATGTCACCATGCAAAGATAAAATGTAACATGGTCAACTAAAAAGGATTCAATCATGAAAGTTAAAACAGAACTCCCATACAAGCTCGATAAATCCCTCGGAAGATGTCCCAACAACACATGGATAGTCTCTATGTCCCATTATTAGCTCCAGGATTATCACGCCCAGACTGAATATGTCAGACTTAGGTGTGATTGTACCTTCATGGATGTATTCCGGTGCCATGTAGCCACTGCATCACAGCATGAGTGAACTTTGTAGTGCTAAAGAGACTAAAGAAAATAAATTTTACTGAGGACTTAGAAGAAACATATTATAAAGATGCACTAAACTTACAATGTACCAACACGATTTGGACTGGAAATAGTTTGATGTTGATCAAGCAGTCTCGACAGCCCAAAATCTGTAATTTTTGGTGCCATATTGTCATCAAGCAATACGTTCGCAGGCTTTAGGTCCATGTGAAGAACAGACTTATCAATTTGCTTGTGAAGGTAGTGCAAACCACTGCAAATCCCCTCGATTATTTTGTACCGCATGTGCCAATCAAGTCCAGAGGATCCATCTGCAATTGTTACCAAAAGGAGAGCATTTGACATACGCTATCTGAAAACCTGTCGTTGTTGTGGATGTCGGTCCAAGGCAAGAGAAGCGGTGGCCGGTGGGGGAGGAGTCCATAAGAGTCTAGGGTTTAGAGAAGGATATAAAAGGTCCAACTATATTAGGAGATGTCATGCTTCTACTTTTGAGTCGAGCAAGAACAATCAATCCATTCTCCCCAAGTTCCCAGTTCTTCTATCATCTAGGCTATGTCTATCTAATCCCTTGCAGCCATGATGTCTGGCTATTTTCAACATGGCAACTATTCCGTTGTTGTTTCTCTTGACAATAGTTGATTTGCTCAGATATCAGCACCACATGATATATGTTGTAACATCCGTAGCATATGTAAATATAATTCAGTTTGTAGGAACTCTGCTCAAACCACACAAAGTACAACTTGAGAGGAAGAACGAAGAACTTAGAATTTCATATTCATACCTGAAAGATACCCATCAAGGCTTCCTTTAGGGAGATACTCCAAGCATAGCAACATTTCTGATTCCTCGGCAAAAACATTTTTTCCTTCGTAATTTTGATATGACTTCTTTGTTTCATAGCAGTAACCCATAAATCGGACAATATTTGGGTGCTTAAGCCTCATAAGATGGCGAACCTCATTCTCAAATAAAATCTGAGCACGCACCATTGATGGTTCTAGCCTCTTCACGGCCATTATTTCCCCACTTTGTAGCACACCCTGTTTAAATCTATTGTTGATATGTATGGGTTACATATGTCTGAAAGACTGAATGGACATGGTTTAATCTTACCTTGTATACCATGCCAGAACCACCTTCCCCAAGTACTCGCTCATGAGAGAAATTGTTTGTGATCTCTTTCAAAAATTGTAAAGGTAGAGCGCGTGGTTTTGAACTTCGATCATGCAGTATGCTCTCAAGGCTACCATATTTGCTAGAATCGCCGGACATTTTTTACTTTCTAAATACACGAACAGTTCCAAAAGCTAGCAAACGTATGTTTTCCTTCCGCAGAGTTGCGTATATTTCCCTCAACGAGTAGTGGAGCCAAAACCAGATAACTGGAGAAGAGAAACCCAAAACAAAGTACCAGTATAAGGATATAAAAAATAATTTCAGATAAAAAAAGTAATTTCAGAGCCGTATTCACGGCAACCTTCATCGAACCACGATCCCGATTTCCATCTGGTTCCAGGTTTAAACGCGATCTATCATCTAGCTCGCATGATGATTCGCACGGTTCAAGAACAGCCACAAGAAAATCAAGAGAACTGAAGGAAAAAAGTGCACGATGACTCGATGAGGGAGGTCGTCGTCACCTGGCGTCGCGGATGACTCGCGCTGTCACAGCCACACCACCTCCCGCGGAGGAGGAGTCGCCGACGTCGTCACTTGGAATCCTGCGGTCGCGGGGTGGGAAGTGGAAGCAGAAAAATGCATGGCACAGCTTCTCTCATTGACTTAGGAAGATCACTACGTGCGTGACATTGTAAAAACATTCTTTTGATGCTACCTGGGCTCGACGTCATAGGCAAAACCTGCTCCATTTTCCTAGATCCGTAAAATGGAGCAGGCGTCAGCCTCGGGCTACATGGGCCCGGAATCTCTTAGTGCTCGGGTTCTGAAGGCAGTATATTTCCCAAATGGGGATCTTCTCTCTGCTGGGTTGGGCTCTCGTCCGTCCCAGGTCTGAGATCAATTTTGGAAGGTAGAGATGCTATGAAAATTGGCCTAATTAGAAGAATAGGTGATGGGCGCTCTACTTATGCTTGGGAGCAGAATTGGCTCCCAAGGGATGAGAGACTACGGCCGATCGCTGCTCTGAAAGTGAACGCGCCGGAAAAAGTAAGTGATTACATTGATCAACAATCTGCTGCATGGAACTTGGAGAGATTAGCAGAATTTTTTCTACCGATGGATATTAAAATCATCAGGAACATTCCCTTGTGTACTCGAGTACAGAGCGATTTTTGGGCCTGGCACTTTGAACGTACAGGTTTTTTCAGTACGCTCATGTTACCGAGCACTGGTGAATACAAGGCGAACGCGCGAGGATTGCCTTGATGAGAGGCCGGCGTCGTCGAGTTCGGCGGATGAAGGGAAGGAGTGGGCAAAGTTGTGGAAGACTGATGTCCCCTAAAAAATACGGGTGTTCCTTTGGAGGTTAGCAAAACATTCTCTTCCTACAGGGGACCTCCACCATCACAGAAACATGGTGCCAACGGCGGCGTGCTCTATATGTGGTCAGGAGGACTCTTGGCATCACTCGTTGATCGAGTGTAATATGACGCACTGCGTATGGGCTCTGACCGATGAAGATATCACCGAACATATTTCCCTATCGACTGAGCCGGCGGCACGTCATTGGCTGTTTGCGATGATTCAGTCGATGAAGGGAGAAGACCTAGTGCGCATGCTGGTAACGTTTTGGGCGATATGGCATGCAAGGAGGAAGGCCATCCATGAGAATTTGTTTCAGAGTCCCATGGCGACGGTCTCCTTCATGAACCGCTTCTTGGAGGACCTGTCAGCGAGCAAGGCGCCAGGACGTGAGCGGCGGGGATGGACCTCAGTTCCTGCGCGACGAGCATCATGAATCGCTCCACCCGTTGGCAGAGATAAAATTAATGTCGATGCTGCCGTAGCCAAGTCTGTGGCAAAGGGTGCTGTAGGCGCAGTTTGTCGAAACCGAGAAGGGGTTTTCCTGGGGGCATCAGCTACGGTTTACGACAACATCACCCACCCGGGCAGCCTGGAAGCTCTGGCGTGCCGGGAGGCTTTGGATGTGGCGGCTGATCTTTATCTAGGCCCTATTCACGTGGCTTCAGATTGCCTTGAAGTTGTGCCAGGCCTGCATGGTGATCAACTTGGTACCTTGGAAGCATTTTGCGTGAAATTAGCGGCAGATCAAAACAGAGGGGTGATACTTCCTTCAGTCATGAAAGAAGGGAGATGAACACAGAAGCTCATACGATGGCAAGATTTGCGACATCGTTGCCGGTGGGTAGACATGTTTGGTTTTTAGATCCGCCAATTGGCTTAAACATGCCTGTAATTCTGAACGTTTAAATAAAGGTTTGAGAGTTGTTTAAAAAAAACATGGTTGTTTGGTTTTGGCGGTGACTTTTCTGTGCATCGGTAGTTCAGTCCAAAAAGACATTTGCACTTTGGAAAGGAACAGTACAATGAGTGTTGTTCTACTGTACCAGCCGCGGGTAACAGGGTACCCCGCATCCTCTTCGGTGGTAAATGCTTCAGGCATTAACTACAGGGGCAGTACTAGTACTTATTCAGTCCTGGTTTTTTATGGAAGAGGGGAATTATCAGCCAAAGCAGAAACAATCTACTCTTTGTGACCAATCATCAAAGTCAGAAGCCAAGAGCTGCCGCTACATGGATTCCATTAGTTCGATCAACATAATACTGTAGGCCATAATTCAGAACTCAGGGATTTGGGGCGGTCCATATTACACATCCACAGCGAAAGCTGTATGCACTAATTGTTACTATATACAAGCCAAAATGAGCAAAACTAGGTGTTCTACAGGGCCAAGCCAACATCATCATCCCTACCACTATCTGATGATGATGCTAGACTGCTAGTACTATTTCGTGCAGGTTAAACAAAACAAAAACATCTGACTAGCATTTTCAGAAAGAAAATCAGTTATCAATAAGGGAAGACTGGGGCCAAGGTGCTCATCTCCTAGGCCGAACTGCCAAACTTCTTGTTGCAATGGACGTCGACGATGAGGAAGATGAAATTGTGGACCTGTCAATCTCCTCCTTGTCCTCGTTGAATGCCTTCTGAAGGACGTCTTGGAGGTCTTGAAACCTCCTCTTCTTCTCA
Organism: Poa pratensis; assembly: GCA_947311845.1. NCBI lineage: Eukaryota > Viridiplantae > Streptophyta > Magnoliopsida > Poales > Poaceae > Poa > Poa pratensis. The sequence continues at coordinate 17,573,159 of CAMZMU010000106.1, read as the reverse complement.
GTGGACGTGGATGTATCTCTTACGAGGGAAGCCAGCTCAGCTTCATCATCCATGATCTTGTCTAGCACATTTGAACAGCGCGGGAAGAAGCGTTTGCCGAGTTCAACTGGTATAAACATTCAGCTTGCAATTAGTCCATAAACTTGGTAAAACTGTCAATTTATAACTGAATTCCAAAAAGTTTGTGCACAACTATGTCACACAAGAAAGACTAATCATTAGCAACTCAACCCCTATTAGCATTTTGTATGACTTCAGTCAAGTGTACATATTTGGTCTAAACAGCTGGTTTTCACTCTTCAGTTCTTTATATCATACGGTATTATCTTATTAAAGATCATAGAAGAGCCAAATGACCATCCTTCACACATTGATGGTAAGCCAAGAATTATACTCTTTCATTGGTGTGCATTATTATGTATTCAAGGCACTCGATAGTATATCTATTAAGAGGGGGGATAAAATCTGGGGTTTCAACTCCAGCTATACCCAGCTTCCTTACTGAGATTGTTACAGCGATAAGCTAAAGAAGTGGAGATTATTCGATTGAAAATACAGATATATAGGCTATACAAAGGCAAGCTGTGCCTCACCTGTTTTCGAGAGGGCTTTCATCCGAGCCAAGTGTTCATCATTCATTTTGAAAGGAGTTTCATTTAGATCAACAGTTGTCCGATGTATCTCTGGAGGTGGGTTTGCACTAGAACCAAGGGTAAATTCCAAGGTACCATCCACTTGAGCAATGTCCATTGCGACTCTTGCCTCAATTGGAAACATTATCTTTGCCAAAGCAACTACATAGCATGAAAAACAATTATGTGAAAACACAACTTCGAAGAGAATAAAAAAGTAACAGATTGGCTAGTTGCACATGGAGAACTTCACTCACATGCAAACAAACATCAAATGTAAACCATGTAAAACAGATAATTTTGAACACCAGGATTTGTAGATGAATATTACCTCGGTTTTCAAGGTACAACAACTTTCCACGTTGACAGTCACCAGCAATTGCAAGAGAAACCGATGCTTCTCCAAGTTGTGGATCCCTTCTTTCAGCTTGCTCCAGTATCTCAATGCATAACCTGTCTTTAGGAGACGGTTTTCCTTCTTCAGTAATCCCAAAGTAATTCCCATGTTTTGTGAGTCTCTTTGAGATTTGAACTGCTTTTCTTCCATCAATTGTAAGATCGGAAGGCCTGGCACCTTTGGTTAAAAGAGAGACAACAATTTTAGGATCTCTTCGCCTGGCAGCAATGTGAAGAACAGTATAACCTCTTGAATTTCTATGATTAATATCTGCAAGTGCGATGTCCAGAAGTTCTGTAGTGATTTTTGAGTCACAATGTTCTACAGAATAGTGCAACGCAAATGCATCATCAAGATTAGTCTGCCCTTCCTTGAGCAGCATCCTGACAAGCTCCACATCATCAGAATCAAGAGCTCTGAGAATCCTTCTTACATGTTTGTTAGGAAAGCCCTTGTCTTCAGGTGAAACTAATCCGAGACTTAGCCGTGAATCAGTAATTTGCTTGATAACATCTGGAGGCAACGCTTTCTCAAGAGTAATCATGTCAAGATCGGACCGGACCACCATCTCAAGGCATCTCTCAAGCAGTTTCGTGCAAGATTTATTGCATAAGTTTGCGACAGATAAGATCAATGGAAGATTATCCACTTCGACCATATGAAGGACATCAAGGAGACGCCGCTGCATGGTAAAGTACATAACATGGCTTATTACTGGCTTCTTAGAAACGCAAAAGAATACACCATTAACTGCTACAAATTGAAAGTCGACAAGAATTATCATCAAATGATATATACACAACTCATCTGCAGCAAAGTCAGAACTATTACCATATAAATCCCAAATAAGAATCTGACAAAGCAAAAAAAAAGGAAAAATACATCATTGGTTACAAAAATGCTTCCAAATCTGAAATCCCACCACTGCAACATGGTTGAATAAGAATGTATACACAAAAATGGTCTAATTTGAAACTAGTTTAAGAATACATACACATAAAAACCGTTTGATCTGTACTAATTACAGATGTGTCACTAATTGTTTTTAAGTAGCCTATCAAAAGTACTTCTACTTTTCAAATATTTGTAAGTACAAGTTAGTTTTCACATACAAAATGTTAAAAAAATTACGATTAACCTTCGTCCGAAAATTTCTAGGCTCTGCAGATGGTCCAGTTGATGACTAGTCATCTAAAAAAAGAAGGTCCTGCTATGTAAATTCTCCCGTTATATTCAATCATCCTAACGGAAAATGAGGAGTTATGGAGCTAATATGTGTATAAACGCAAAGAGTCTTATTTGCTTTAAATGTTTGTCTGCTGTGACATTTCACTTTACACACACTGATATCCAAAGCTTTATTACATGAAAAAACTCGAAGATATGTTATTGTCATGGAATTACATTGTTCTTAACTTTTTGGGAGAAAAGTTCTGCATTTATATGCTAAGATTTGCGTACATGTATCAAATGTCTGCATTCATGCAACCTAGATTTGGATAGTAGTATGACCCAAGCATCTTTGTCATAAGTAAGAGAACTGCCTTTCTTTGGAGCAAGAAAAAAAAGTAGGTAAACAGTTACCTTTACTTTTCGCTACAAAAACATCAAAACAGGAATCCGTGAAATAGCATCTTTCTTTTTGGATAAATGGGTTTCCCCCAGCTTCAATAATGAAACTTACAGTGACATACACTGCCGAAGCAGAGTGTTTCATAAACGAAAATTACAGAACCACTTGAAATAACATCTAAATCATATCAATTTGCAACATTTGTATTCAACCGGACAATTTAAACTGAAAGGGACATCACATTCACGCCATTACACACAGGACTATCTTTTTGCCAGAGATGATAAGACTTATTTTCCACCCCAATTCATACTGAGATGGGAGTAAGTCTTGATTCCTGAATCTATGCGGGGCTGCACCCTAGCAGGGATCTCCACACAACTAAACATATCCTAGCATCCGATTTCACGATGACCGTACAAGGAGCACAGATTCTTCATTTAGCATATGTATTATTAATGTTTAACGCTATTTTGTGAAGCACCAAAACTACAGGAATTTAGCAGAAATAGTCAGGGATGCAAGTCCATTTTGCAGCATAAAGCGAAACGTCCTCGCGCGCAGCAAGAAAAAGCCAGCATTAAAACTCACCCCTTCAGAACATGGAACGTCTTAGCAGTACGCATCTCCCAGCAAGCAAAAAAAACGTGGAAAACAAAATTGAAATGAAGGAATGAGTCTTGATTGACTGTTGCCACCCAAGTACGGATCTCCAAACAGCTAAATATATCCTAGCACGGTAGCATCCATCGAAAAACTTCACCAATTTGACGATCAACATATATTCAGCGCAAACATAATGCTTATCCCTACTTCGTGAAATCACTGGAATTCAGAGTTTTAGCTGAAAAAACATGAAATGGATCTATCCCATTTGGCTGGAATATATACCGTTGAAACGTGTAATCAATATTGAAGGCTATTTTGTAGAAGCACTGAAATTAAAGCAATTCAGCAGAACAGTAAGCGATCTAAACCCATTTTGCCGCATAGAGCAAACGTCCTCTCGCGCAGCAAGAGAAAGACAGCATTAGAACTTGCAGTTTGGGTGCACGAAACGCGTGAGCAGAGAGGCATCCCAGCAAGGCACAATAAACGTCTGAGATGAAGAAATCATCGCGACGGAGCAGGGGAGGGGGGAGAGTCGGACCTGGAAGAGGCTGGTGAGCTCGACGACCTGGAAGGTGGAAGCGGCGAAGAGGACCTGCGCCATGAAGGAGACGGCGGGGTGGCAGCCGACGTGCGCGCAGCCTTCGTCGTCGACGCAGGCGCAGGCCGACTTGGGGAGGTCCTGGACGACGCGGCCGCTGTAGAGGTAGTCGACGACGAGCTGCAGCGCCTCGTACCCGACCTCCACCTCGTCGCCGAGGAGCTCCCGGAGCTCCAGCCGGACGCCCTCCGCGGCGGGGGCGGCGGCGGCGGCGGCGCGGCTCTTGAAGACGGCGCGCAGGAAGGGGCTCCGGGCGGAGAGCACGCAGCGGTGGACGCGCAGGTCGGGCGCGCCCGGGACGGCGATGCGCGCGTCGGCGAGGAAGTCGTCGGGCGAGCGGAAGGCGGCGGCGAGGTTGTCGGAGAGGCGGCGGAGCGCCTCGACGTCGGCGTCGGCCGCCGCGTCCCCGGAGACCTCCATGGAGACGCTGTCGGAGTCGGAGAAGGCGGTGGTGACGTGGCTGGTCGGCGGGGCCTCCATTGGCCGATTGGCGCTGCGGCGGCCGTGGGAGAGGCCACTTGGACTTGGTGGTGGGAAGGCGCGAGGAAGTTGAAGCGAGTAAGGGCAGCGAGCTTGTCGAAAGAGATGGTTTAATAACAAGGAGCCAAATCAGCAGTAAGCGGTGCTGGGGATTCAGGACGATCTTGCGATTTAGCCCCGGCATTTGCGGGTTATGCAACCAGATCAGAGGGTTGACCTGAGTGTTAACGAATATATCTATCTATGTTAGTTAAGTACGGTTGTTACTTATAATTGTCTCCTCCCTCTTTCTTCTCTGAGGCCTCTTCTTCGGTTCCCCTCTCCTTCTTTTCCTTATTCCACCCGCTCCATCCACCTTCCGCACCACCTTGCCGAAACCGGTGACGCTTTCGCGACCGTCTGAGAGACTCGGTGGAGAAGGCGACGACAAGCGTAGAGTAAGGTGGAGCCGAGCTCTAAACTTAGGGTGGGGGTGGGGGCAGGGCCGTAGCCAGGAAAATCCCAAGCCCCAGGCCACCTTCGAGGCACTGTAGCTACAGTGCGCTACAGTGCGCCCCTGTAGCTACAGTCAAGCCTGCCTTTTGTGTGCACGCCCCGGGCGAAGGCCAGGGCAGCCTGGGGCTTGTCTCCGCCACTGGGTGGGGGTGTGGGGTTCGTCAATGCCATAAAAGATGAGCGCGGGAGGGGGCTTAGAGAGATGGTCGGGGGCACACGGTTTAGGGTGATTCGGTTCGTGTCGGAGACGGGGAAGAAAGGGTGACCGCCATATAGACCCGCATGTTGTTACTGTAGTTAGTAGAAAAATAGAATGGTAAAAAGAGTCGCTCTTAATGCCCATTCCGATTTTGTGAAAATATGATGTTTTCTTTCTCAAATTATGTCAAACACGTATGGAAAATGGTCCAAAATTGCTCAACAATATGAAATATGTTCTAACCGTTTTCCTAAACCGCCAATGAAATGGGCAACCGAGAAATCCATTAGGAAAAAGTTTGTGTTGTGTCTTATTGAAAGAACTTTCAATGCGTCGATAGGGGGAGGGGAGTCTCAACCTGAGCAAAACTTCTGGGAATAGTAAGAAGAAGCGGACAAACAAGAAGAGAAGCAACGGGGTGGGAAAGCGTCGACGACATGAGAGGAGAAATGGACCATCGCCAGATCACCAAAAACCGGCTGGTCCATTTTCTTAGAGGGGCACTGTTGAGATAGAATTTTCCTTCCAATGGCGAAGAAAAGATATAACATTTTTCTCCATTCTACAATCAATGTTGTTCATTCGGCGCGTATAACCTGGTGAGCTCCGGAAAAGCCAACCTTCACTTACTATATGTTATACATGCGCCTCGACAAATTTCTTACTACTCCCTCTTATCCATAATAAGTGTCACTGATTTAGTACTACACTAAATCAGAGACACTTATTACTTATTATGCATCGGAGGGAGTACCTAGAATGATTAGGGGAATACTATATCACAGTCACCATATAATGCACTTATACTTGGTTTTAATGGTATGTCAGGTTACTAGTAACATAATCATATTAGCAAGGCAGACAAATGTTCTACCGGTCGAAGCCAATTTAGGGTCTTAGGGTTTTCGACGATTTTCCTTCGAAACATCATTACTATAAATATTCTATTTTCTTCTAAATGAAAAGGCAACACTCGTGTCGCTTTCCAAATAAAATGCGAATATATTTACCCAGACCACTCGGAAAGAATCCGCGGAATCACGACGATGGAAGAAGAGACGGCATTGTAAGAAACAGGGCATGTTGCCGCCTCGATGGGGTTCCCGACGTTGGATCGGCGATACAACTTTGTCTCTGCCACACTACACGGAGGCGGCGTGCACATGCGTGGCGTTGCGTGAGTTGGTCTTAAACTATCGACACCGGCGGGCATCGCCCTAGCTACTACGTCGTTTTCCATAAACAATATGCAAAGCCGCTAGGCGAGATACAGTCGACGAGACCGCGTCGGCCCATTGTTTTCCAGCATTGGCTAGATCTTAGATTCCTCTGAGCTAGCATAGATTTTTCGAGCACTGGCCAATGATAAGCTAAGCTTGCTGGAGCTTGAGCCGTGCTTGAACTTTAGTTTATAGGATGGCTAGCTGCTGGTCCACCACAGCTCCGGAGTCGTGGTTCAGTGTATCCATAGGCAAGGAAAGATGCCAAATCACAAGGACGGACAAAAAAATATGTGTTCAGTACGGTCCTTTGGCAGTTGGCACCCATCGAGATAGTGTCTTCTTTTTGTTTTGGTAGTGTCTTGAGAAGTCAGAATTGTGCAAACATTTTGGATCAGGCAAGGACCATTGTACCATGAGGATATATCCGTGATCTAGCCATGCCATCGGTGTCATCATACGCACGTAGCCAATTCTAAATCTAGATTCAATTAGATAATGAAAAGAAGTCGAATGGTAAAAAAAAAGTGAAGCCTTGTGGCACTATCCATTGAAATTGACGCTAATAGCCGTGTGACATGAAAAAAAACAGTCATAGTGCGAGATAATAGCGTAAACATACCACATTTCTAGCCAAATTTACCGATTGGTACCAGTCATCGTCGAAATCGCATTTACATACCACATTTTTTCGAAATTTTCTCAGAAAACCCAAATCGCAGTCTGATTCGATTTAGACAGCGTTTCTGACATCCCTGGCCCACACGTAAGGTGCCCTCGCCGACGTCGTCAACCGCGGGTCCGTTCCCCGCGGCGTCATCCCTGTCTCCTCCTGCCTCGCCGTCAAGGGCGCCGAGGAGGTGCTCAACTGTCAGTTCGCCTTCGAGCTCTCCACCCCGAACGGGTCAACCGTGCGGGTCGGCCGCGGGCAGGCCGGGCGTGGCGGCGCACGTTGGGGACGGAGGTGGCGCACGGTGGGGACGAAGGAGGGCGGAGCGAGCCGGGCGGCGCCGGTCGCGCTCGGGGCGCCGGAGGCGGCCGGGGGTGGCGGTCCAGGGCGCGGAGGCGGCGCCGGAGGCCGGCCGGGGCGACGAGGCGACGGGGTCGGGGCCGAGCGCGAGAGGGAGGTGCGAGGCGACGGGGAAGGTGGTGCGGGTCGAGGCTGGGAGTTGACTTTTTAAAAAGATTTTTCAGATTTTCAGATTTATTTATTTATTTCTTGGACTGACAAGTGGGTCCCACTGTTAGTTTAGTGTCAAGCAAGCCACGTCACCCTACATGCGGGCCAGACATGTCAGAAACGCTGTCTAAATCGAATCAGACCGTCATTTGGGTTTTCTGAGAAAATTTCGGAAAAATGTGGTATGTAAATGCGATTTCAACGACGACTGGTACCAATCGGTAAATTTTGCTAGAAATGTGGTATGTTTATGCTATTATCTCTCATAGTGCACATGTCTTTCGAGAAAGTCTAGTGTATATTAAATCAAAGATATTTCAAGCAAAATAAATTTTGAGCGCGTGTATGCCACTCAATATCGAAAAAAATGTTGTTGAATTAAGAAGACCAATTCCATTGTTTACCCCAAATTTTTGTGATAGTACTTAAGAGAACCAAATTAAACAACTTTGTTCTAGTTTGTATCCATTTTAAAAGATTTGCCTCCTTCCGCCAAGCAGGTCTCACCGTAAGTCGACCTACCATCCACCATGGCGAACCGAGTCTGATCAACATCTAGATCGTAGGCACATTCATCCAACGCCAAGTCCCTGCGGAATCCCTAGCTTGGGGTCCAAGGTGTGCTTCAGCCGAGTTCGGCAAGCTGGTTCGGCTTAACCAGGTTTTCTGCCGCCATCCACGATTGTTCCTCGGGTTTGAAGGTTGACTTAGCTCGTAACATAGGACGAACAACAGGATCGGCCCGATAAAAAGGAGAACTTTTAAAAGGGTGACAGTTAGACCACATTTGGTTTAATGGGGGTATTTTATCGATTTTCGGCTAAATGTGGTTAGAATTATCGCAAACTCCTTCTTATGAGGAAAAATAAATTCAATCAATTTGAGACATTGTTTCAAAAAAGCTATGGCATGTACATCTCCAGAGCATGGTCAATGAATAAAATGTTTTATCAACGAAATGTTTAGATATCAAATTATGTAAGCACACAAAAGAAGTGTGTAAACAAAATAAACTTAATTAGAGGCAATTATGAGACGATAAAAATAATTATTGTAGTGTGTAATATTTTTCCACAGCCGTCTAATGAATAATTATGAAAATTGACTAGACGGCTGCTGATAAGTGTAGTGTGTAATATTTTTCCACAGCCGTCTAATGAATAATTATGAAATATGATTGTAGATTTCACAGGCTGGAGATTGAAAGTATACCATCATAATTTTTAGTTTGCATATATTAGTCTCCATTTTCTTGAAAGTAGATCTCATGTGAGTGAGATGCACGTCGTTGGTGACATATACAGTAGAATATGCAGCCCGAAGAAATATTCATGTCAAAGAAAAGGAGCAAGAATGTATATCGCTATATAAACTGACATATGCAATCGAGCCAGGATCATTGGGAGGCACCCAGGCACAATGCCAGTGCACAGTACATGTAGTACGTAAATAGAATAGAGCCACTGCCTGATTTTAATTTTGCTATTAATTCTCAAAAACTGGCGAAAAAACAGCTACAGCCCACCCACTTGTGGTCCCATACCAATTTTTTTGGGTAGAGACCCAAACTTCCCACTAAAATATACAAATTTGTGTATTACCACGTTCAATATCCAAAACAAAAAAACCGACGCAGGAACCCGACGATTCATACTCAAAGTTCAGCACACTCTGTCGTTCCCTGCCGACTCATGTGGGCGAAGCCTATTGCCAAACCTCCGCCATGAACCCTGCTAGATCGCCGCCACTTCCCAAGCCTTGCAAACAGCACCCGCACCCCACCCTCCAACGAGGAGTCTTTGGCAAGTCCCCGATCTGGCGACGCTCAACCTGCTCTAACCGCGTAACTCAAGGCCTAGCTCCATGTTTTCCTCGAGGGAGACAGCGATGGCCTCTCCGTCCTACGCCCGCTCCCCTCCACGGCAGCACCGTCGATGAGGAGGTCACAACACCTCCTCTAGTCGACTCACCGGGGACCACCCTGCTTCCCGGACGGAGCAGAAGGAGCCCGGCGAGTCGCCCATAGTGTGTATGACGCCAAAGTCATGGGGAGCTGAGGACCCGATTGTATTTTTTGTGTTTTGTTCAAAGTCCTTGGTGTAAGAAAGGTGGCCACATTATAGTTTCTAGTTTTTCGAGGACCCGGTTTGCGTTTTAGTTTATGCACTTAAGATTTGGCGACCTGTTTTGGGTACTTGGGTTTGATGTAAATGTAGGGTTTGGGTAACAAAATATGGGTACTCTAATTCGTGATTTATATATTTTCTTGTCGCTGTATTTCTGATTTTTTTCATGTTCATTGGCAGAACTTTCTTCGGATAAGATCACTGTAATGGTATCACTGGACGGCTTCTCGTTGTACTTGCACCACATGCGTCATGGCACATTCAACTGTCCTGATAACCGTAAACATGGTTGCTTACACCGCAGGGTTCAAGGATATGGGTCTTCTTCTTCTTCCTTGGACATAAGGACAGCTACGAGTTTTCATTGGCCGCAAATCGTCCAGCAGGCCTTGCGTGCTTTCCTATAGACTACAATGTACCCTCGCCGGAACGTCCACCAGCCGTCCGAAGTTGACCCATCTCGCAACTTAAGCTGGCCCAACGGCTACTCCGCACTGTCGCTATCTGGTTGATATCAAGGAGACCCCAAATTAAGGAGCTCACGCCTCACTGCCTCATAGGCAACGATCGAAGCAACAGGCAACTGCCGTGGCGAACTGGCGATGATGGCCATCCCAAAAGTTGAGCAGAGATATCGAGAGCGTGACATAACATTTTGATGAGCCAAGGATTCCGTTTGAGTTAGGCAGGTCGACGAACTGAAGACTTTTGTTGTTATTTTTGTTTCCGGCTATATTCGGACGCAGCACATGTCACAGGACGTACGGAATAGAATGTTTAAAGCACGTGAGTTCCCATGTTTACAAGTTGAACAACAGGTTCAGAGCTGCAATGATTTTGACAAGAATGTTGGTGATTATCTGAAATGACCTTTTGTCCTTAAGAAATCCACTGCGCCACATTTCATAAGATGAAATCGTTGACTCGCTATTTTTACAAAAATCCTTCATTTTTTCAAAGGGCAACTCTAAGCGTCAACAGACTTTAATGGATAAAATATTGACCCCCTCGATCACCATTCAAAGCCGCTTGATCACAACATTTCCCCTCAGCATGTCAAAGTACATGCAAAACTGTCACATCAATTCAAACGTTGAACATAGTTTTAATTCTATGTAACGATGCCTAGTTGGTTGCAACAAGTCCACAAGAATCATTACACACATGCAACATGAAGACCAACGCTTCCAGAATCAGAAGAACATAATTGCAGCATGAAGACAACATTTGTAGTAAGAACCCAAACTCATTGCAATATACCACATGGGTGTTTGCAGCACAACACACACGAGAATGGAACATGTCAAGAATACATGTGTCTTATGGGGAATATGTTAAATCACTAATTGACATGGGGTGGCCACGGCAAGTCCCAGGGTCGAGTACCCCAGGTTGATTGAGAGGAGAAAGATGGAAGTGCTGGTAGTTACCACGGCTGACAAGTAAGGCGATTTACCCAGGTTCAGGCTCCCGGAGGATAACACCCTACTTTCTGCTTGTCTGAGATTGATTATATGGAGGTGTTACAATGGTGATCCCGGCGAGATATCGATCTCACTAGGGTTTTGGTGGTGGAATATGAGCGTACCCTAGATCGGCAGCCCTCCCAACCTTTATATTGAAGGCTGGGTCTCGAGAGTTCGCAACCGATTAGGTTTATAGGTAGGGTAAGTTTCTACCGACATAAACTACGCCTTTCTTGGGACGCACTCTGTCTTGTTTGGGCCCCCTTCATGGGCCTTGAACGTTGTCTTCTAGTAGGCCATCGGTTGGGCCCTGGTCCTTGCGTGCACCAGGTATCCTCATGGTGGGGCACCCCATAGGTAGGCTCACGTCAGTAGCCCCCGAGTGCTTGGTCGATTCGAAGAATCGGGTAAGGAGTCATCTCCGGATGCACGTCATCTTTTACCTTTTACAAGGTATTTTTGATCCTGAGTCGGTAGTACATCGACCGTTAGATATGTTAATGCTTTGCTGTCCAGTCGACAGGTTCTAGGGATGATGACGTAGCTGGCCTGGTTCACCCGACGGATCGGGACCAGTTAAATGCACTTGGGCAAAAACCTAACTAGCCTACTTCAAGCTCGAGTCCCCGGACTCGAGCCTGGAAAGAGCTGATAAGTTTCGACTCAGGCCGCGGAGGTCTTACAGAGGACATTGTAATATGATAAATTGGGTACCCAACGCGTCCGTCAGGATTTCTTCATGCCTGCTGGCACGGAAATTACAGGGTGAACGCAGCGGGCGTGATCCCTGGCCGGCTCGACTGATCGGCGGGTCTTATCTTTGCACATTGAGTGCAGCATCCGAGGATCATATGCGGCAGACGCATCTCGGGTACAAAATGTTTTGCGACTGCTATAGTCGTGGGCTTCGCATAGAGCTGAATAGCCTTGGTCGATAAGAACTCGAATGCTTGCTTTGGGACTCAATGGTCCAGTAGTCTTGTGCTTATCGGGGGCGCGACAGCGCTCCCGATGGGAGTAGCCCCGAGATTAAGCTGAATTGCTCGCAATTGAGGTTAATCTCAATTGTCCTTCAGTCGAAAGAAATTTTTGATGCGCTCCCCATGGGAGTGAGTGAAGCATGATTTTGGGGACTCAATAGATGAAGGAGTCCCTTTCAGCCGTTTGGCCTACTGTGAAAAGAGTATGATTTGAGGACTCGACATACGAAGGAGTCCCTTTCAGCCTGCCGGCCTACTGTAAAAATGCTTGGGCGATAATGTGCCGTAGTCGAATGATAAGAGGGTCCATCAGAGGGACTCGACAGCCTGTTGGCTATGCTTTATTTGTCGTTGCTAGTCTGACACGAATAATTCTTCGGCCTGCGAAGCTGACATCATGCATGACGATGTTGGCTTGCGCGCTGTCGCTGATGGGACGCGTCACTGCGGTCCCATTGTCAGTGTCGCGGATGCGAAGACTGAAATAGGAAGCACCGCAGGGCTCGTAGTCGCCATCCGAGTAAAGCTCTTGGCTCAGGGTGTTGACGGGTCGTTTGGAGCGACTGTGGTCGACCGTCCGTTGTACGATGACGTTGCGCGCGTCTTCCCCTTCCTGCATGTGTCGGACGGGTCGATCTCCACGTGCTGCACGTTCGCGGTCGCGTCTGTCGCGATCTCCGCGTGCGTGATTTGTTGTTGCGGGTGTGGTTTCTGGGATTAGTGCTTCTTCTGCCAAGCGGAGCGCCTGGATTTGTTGCCGATGCAGAGCTGCGTGAGGGTCGCCCTCCGGACATTGCGTTGCCCTTAGGTACGTGGCCACCGACATGAGAGCGCCAGAGGTTGTTTTGGGGATTGGTATCCCGTCCGCGTCTTCTGACATGAAGGATGACTCGAGATTGCGGGTAGTCGCTACCCTCTCAGCGTCTGTCATTAGGCGGGTGCGCGGTCGATGACGCATGTTTTCTTGCGTGATTGTAGGTCCCGAGGAAGAGAAGGAGTAGGCTGCTCGGCGAGCACTCGACGCATCATCGAGTTCTTTACGTCGGGCCAGCTCGGCTTTCTCTTGCAGCAGCTTCTCGTTTTCTTTCCACACAAGGTACTGGTACGCCATCATCTCCTCCCGGGTCGCCTTCGGAGGAGGGAAAGTGCAATCTTGGACGTGTTTCATGGCCTGGATTCTCATCTCCCTGGTGATTGTCAGGGTTGTCACCTTGTCCGCCATGGTGACTTCCATCGGATACATGGGTTCCTCGCGGCGAGCGCTGATACGTCTAAAACGTATCTACTTTCCCGAACACTTTTGCTGTTGTTTTACCTCTAATTTGTGTGTTTTGAATGCAACTAACACGGACTAACGCTGTTTTCAGCAGAATTGCCCTGGTGTCTTGTTTTTGTGCAGAAAGTCAAGTTTCGGGAAAATTCCCGAAAAATATCCTGAGTTCCTATTTTTCCAGAAGACACACGGAGCCAGAAGACGAGACGGAGGCGGGCCACAGGGCCCCACACCATGGGCCCGCGCGGCAGAGGTGGGCCGCGCGGGGGTGGTGTGGCCGCCTCGGTCACCACCTCGCGTCCCCCTTTCGACTACTTAATCCCCTTGACCTAAAAACCCGAGGAGGATCGACGCTTTTTCCAGAAACACTCCAGAGCTCCGCCGCCACCGAAAACCCTATTTCGGGGACAGAAACTCCGTTCTGGCACCCTGCCGGGACGGGGAATTGGAGGAGATCATCGCCATCATCATCACCGACGCCTCTCCATCAACCATCCATGATTCCCCCATCCATGTGTGAGTAATCCCCGCTGTAGGCTGAAGGGGATGGTAGGGATTGGATGAGATCATTCATGTAATAGATATCAGATTGTTAGGGCATGGTGCCTAGTATCCGTTGTTAGTACTTTATGTCATTGTTGCAACTTGTTATGCTTAATGCTTGACACTTAGGGCCCGAGTGCCATGATTTCAGATCTGAACATGTTATTGAATCATGAGGATAATTATTGTTTTAGATCATATCTGCAAGTTGTTTACACATATAATTGTCCGGAACCCGAGGCCCCAAAGTGACAACAATTGGGATAACCGGAGGGGATGGCTGTAATGTGAGGATCACATGTGTTCACGGAGTGTTAATGCTTTGCTCCGGTGCTTTATTAAAAGGAGCACCTTAATTACCAGTAGTTTCCCTTGAGGCCCCGCTGCAAACGGGCTGGTAGGACAGAAGATGTTGTGCAAGTTTCTCATTGCGAGCACGTACGACTAAATACGGAACACATGCCTATGATTGATTATTACCTGGATACTTTATTATTATCTATCTGCAAATGCCCTACGCTTGACTATTATATGAATTATCTTATCCATGCAACGCCCGTTCATCCATCCCTATGCCTACAGTATTTTAATCCTGCTGTCTACTACAATTATTACTGCTGCTTTTATTTTACTGCTGCTATTATTTCACTACTGCTACTGCTATAAAACTGTTGCTACTGATAAACTGTGTCGAGCAAGTCTATTTCCAGGTGCAGCTGAACTGACAATTCATCTGTTAAGGCTTATAAATATTCTTTGGCTCCCCTTGTGTCGAATCAATAAATTTGGGTTTTACTTCCCTCGAAGACTGTTGCGATCCCCTATACTTGTGGGTCATCAAGACTATTTTCTGGCGCCGTTGCCGGGGAGCATAGCTCTATTTATAAGCTCACCTGAGAGTGATATGTTCGCTGCAATTATTCATCATGGGTAAACCTCGTGATGAAGGTTCGCATATTGCCATCCACTACAAGGAGAGGTACAACTCTGAGTACTTCTGCTCTTGATTCACCGTCTGTTATAAGTCAACTTGTCACACCACCACATACACATACTTCACGTGCTGCTACTTCTGCTGAATCTGAAAATACTTCTGAAAGTTTTGATGATGCTTCTACTGTGCTTGATGAGAGTGGTTCATTAGGTCCTTTTCTAGATGCTACAATTGCTAAGTCAAAACAAACTGAAAATGCTGAAACACCTAATGAAAGTCCCATTACACCTGTTAGTTCACCTGAATTAAGAGATCATACTAGTGATGATTTCGAGGAAACTTATGTTGAACTTGATGATGAATTTATTGAAGAATGCAATGCTTCTAAAGATGCTAGTGCTATTAAAAATCTTCTTGCAAGACGTGCTGTTAATTACAAACTGTCTCCTGATGCTAAGTTTGCTACATCTCCCATTGATATAAAAGATAAAGATTATGATTTCTCTATGGACTTGTCACATATATCTATTGTTGAGAAAGAACCTTTTCGAGGAACTGAAAATGAAAGTGCTGTAGAACATATGAACACTCTTTCTACTTTAAGTAGTGTGTTTTCTGATGACATAAGAAACGCAGTTACTTCGTTACTAAAATATTTCCTTTCTCATTAAAAGATGAAGCTAAAACTTGGTTTAATAGTTTATCTCCTGGATCCATTAAAAGTCCTATGGATTTGGTTAATGCTTTCTTCCAGAAATATTTTCCTGCTAGTGCTCAACATGCTGCTTTACAGAGAATCTTTAATTTCAAACAATTGGAAGCCGAGAAATTGCCTAAATCTTGGGCAAGGTTTTGTTCTTTACTCAGAGCTCGGCCTGGACATCAATTAGCTAAAAATGAACTTCTTGATATATTCTATAATGGACTAACTGTTGAATCTAGGACATACCTAGATAGTTGTGCTGGTTGTGTTTTCAGGAAAAGAACTCCAGATGAAGCTGAGGAATTAATGGATAAAATAAGCCAAAATCATGATGATTGGACTATACCTGAGCCGACCCCGATACCCACACCAAAGAAGAGAGGAATTCTTGAACTAAGTGATGAAGAAATGAGAGAAGCCAAGAAATCTCTTAAAGAGAAGGGTATTAAATCTGAAGATGTGAAGAATCTACCACCAATAGAAGAATTATGTAAGCCAATTCCTCACCCATCAGTAGTTGAGGTACACTCTCTCCAACATTTTGATGATAGGATATTCCTTATTCTAAAACTCCTGATCAATGCTTAGATGAATTTGATAATTATATTGTTAAGCAGGATAACTTTAATATGAGAGTGCAGAATCATCTGATGGAAAATTCTAGAGCTATGAGTAAATTGCATGATATTGTGGAAAGAACTTCTAATGATGTTAAAATGCTTATTAAACATTTCCATATGGTTCAAACTCAAATAGATCAACTCACTAAGGTACAAAAAGATCTGCTAGTTAATGCTTCTAGAGAAAATGAAAAACATGCTTATGGAGTAGGAACTAGAGGTGGTGCTTCTACTCAGGATCCCTTGTATCCTGAAGGACATCCTAAAAGAATTGAGCAAGATTCTCAACTAGCTAATGAAACTAGTACTCCTTCTAAGAAAAAGAAGAAGAAGAAACATAAACATGTTGAAGAATCTCCTGAATCAATTAAAGAAAATGAGCATGTTAATGATCCAAATAGTATATCTATCTCTGATGCTGAAACTGAAAGTGGTAATGAACATAACAATGATAAGGATAAAAATGATGCTTCTGATAAAGAGGAGAGTGAAGATGAACCTGAAAAGCATACTAAGAATAAAAAGTATACTAAAGAAGATTTCATTGCTAAAAGCATGGTAATGAGAGAGAACCTTGGGTGCAAAAGCAAATGCCTTTTCCTAATAAGAAACATAAATCAAAGGAAGAGGAACACTATAATAAATTTTGTGAATGGATGAAACCCTTGTTTTTGCAAATTCCTTTGACTGATGCTATTAAATTGCCTCCTTATTCAAAATATATGAAAGATATTGTCTCTAACAAAAGGAAAATTCCTAATGAGGAAATTTCTACTATGCTTGCTAATTACTCTTTCAATGGTAAGGTTCCAAAGAAACTTGGAGATCCAGGTATACCAACTATCCCATGCTCTATTAAGAATAATTATGTTAGAACTGCTCTATGTGATTTAGGAGCAGGAGTTAGTGTTATGCCTTTCTCTCTTTATAAGAGACTCTATTTAGAAAAATTGATACCAACTGATATATCTTTGCAAATGGCTGATAAATCTACTGCTGTTCCTGTTGGCATATGTGAGGATGTTCCTGTTCAAGTGGCTAATAATTGTTTAATATTAACTGACTTTGTTGTGTTGGAAATGCCTGAAGATGATAATATGTCTATTATTCTTGGGAGACCTTTTCTTAACACTGCAGGGGCTGTTATTGATTGCAACAAAGGAAAAGTAACCTTCAATGTTAATGACAAAGAGCATACTGTTTATTTTCCCAAAAAGCTGGACAAGATATATGGAGTAAATACAATAGCCAATCTTAGAACTATCAAAGTGGGAAGTATTGATTGCCCTATTTATGAACCTCAAGAAGGATTTCAAAGTATTATGATTGGATCTATTGCTATACAATTTAAGGTAACATGATTGTCTCATGTGGTTTAATTCTTTTATGTCATATAAAATTTATTTGGTGACAAGACTTGATCAACCTTGTTAACAAATATGTTTTAAATGCATAGAAGCACTAAACAACATTTTATTTCTCAACCTTGTTTTACCTACTGTTGTGTTACTGAACTTGCAAAGTTTTAGTTGAAATTGGTCTTTATAAAATTTATTTCTGCCTTAAAGTTTATTATTTAAATACCAGAAAATGTGCAAAATGAAAGTTTTCAAAAATTTCTGAAAATTATACCATAAATCTTAGTTTTTAAAGAGGAATGTGGGAGTGCCTGGGCTGACCAGGGGGACCCACCATGCCTCCACCACCCCAGCGCGGCAGGGGTGTGGCCGCGCCGTGGCATGGTGTGGGTCCCACCTGGCCCTCCACTCACTCATCTTTCTCTCACCCGACACACACTCCACCATTGTTCAAACCCGTGTTCTTGCTGCTCTTGCTCGAGTTTTTCGATCTCCTTGCTCAGCCCATCTTTGTTGCTGAGATTTGGACCATTTGCTCTCCGGTATGTGACTACTCCGTTTATCCAAGTAGAATCTTATATTTACTAATTGGAGGCACCATACAGCTCCCACGTTAATCCTAGAGATTAACAATTTTGTCCGTACGATCGAAAGTTAAACTGTTTAATGACGTCAGATTTAAGCGGGTGCCCAACGCGTCACGCGTGACCCTCCAGCACGATCTACAGGCGATGAGTTCGAATCCCATATCCTCCACATTAATTATCCCCTGATAAATTTGTGTCTTCGTTACGCAAGGATGGCAGTCGTCTCTGTCCCCGAAGCCCAGGCGAATCCTAGAGAGAATCATAGATGCATGGTTGTCTCCCCGATCCGATCGGAATTAATCTGCGAGTTTCCGCGTGGTCGTGCCGGCATGCGTCTCTGCTCATTGTTGTCGGACATAGACGTATGGATGACCTTCAGCTGAAATCAACAGTCCGGTTCCATACGGAGAAGTTGCTGGGTGCTTCTGTCACCCGTGCCACAGGTCTCCACTCGATCCGTTGCTCTGTGTTCTGCCGCCATATTACTAGATTAATTAGGTTTCCTGCAGGATTTGTCGCTTCTTTGCTGGCCTATGCATCGATCAGTCATGTAGGCGAAAAAGGAAACGTGGTCATAGGCGTGTACTTCAAGTTCAGGTGCTATGGCATTACATCTGAATTAGTTTAGTTTTCTGGTACTCTTAATATTTTAATATTTGATTACTGCCACACGTCAGATCTTGATTCATTTTTTGGTTATGCCTGTAGTGTGTTTTCCCTAATTACGAACCAGCTGCTTCTATCAATGCATAAATCCTAGATTCGCTTAATTCATTGGTACTTAGTTCAAGCATTGGTTTCTTATAGATCTATCTTTATACCACTAGGAAAGTAGCAAGTCTTTTTATGCATCGGTATTTTTGTTGGAAAAAGCTGATTTGAGTTTTAACTATGTGCAGATAAACCAAATAGTACTGCAAGATTTCTGTAGCACACCTTCGGACAGAAGAGATATATAGAAGTACACAGCGCACGCCTTGGACTAACATTCATGGACGAGGTAAAATACACGAACCTCAAAATGTATGTACCTAGACACAGTTCCGTCTATATACCACCATTTAAATGAATATAGTCATGAATTTATGAAACAAGAACTAATTTTAGATTTCATTATTCCTAATAGCGTTTAAGTATCTCACAGATAAATAGACAAACGAAGTAACTCCATGCCATGTACAAAAGTTTGATACAGAAATATGGCATAAATTTGTTAATCCCTACGAAATACGATTTATCATGATCAAAAATTCATTAATTACAATTATAAATTAAGAAGAAAAACGGGCCAGTTCATAAGCCTTTAAAATTGTTTGCTAAAAAATTTCCTTGAGTACATCTCATAAAAGCTATACATGTATAATTAGAGTTTCTTAGCAGGAATATTGTGTTTTCACATTTAGTACTCAAGCACAATGTTTCTTTTTCTCAGCATATTTTAAATTAGACACGGAAATATTTGAAACACAATTTGTCACGATTGCTAATTATTTTCATTTATGAATTAACAAGATAGACTATTCCCAGCATTTGAGATAGGTCGTTAAAAAGTTTTTTTAACAGTAGAGTAGATCCCAGAAAAGCTATACATTATAATGAAAGATGCTTATTACTTGGAAATTTTGTGTTTTCAAACGTAAATACTCAAGCACATTGTTTCTTTTCTCAAGATATTTTAAATTGATACGGAAACAAACCAAACATAATTTTTCATCCAGTTCGTGAGCCTTTCAAATTGGTCGTTTAAAATTAGTTGACCCCATAAAAACTATACATGTAGAATTAAATATTCGTATTAGGAATATTTCTATTTTCTGACACTTATATACTCTAGCCCATTTGTTCTTTTCTCAACATATAGCCTTTCAAAATGGTCGTTAATTTTTTTTAGACCAGACCCCATAAAGATATACATGTGCAATTAAATATCGCTATTACCAATATTTCTATTTTCTGACACTTACACACTCAAGCACATTCGTTATTTTCTCGCCATATCGGAAATTCTAATTGATTGGTTGATATATTATTCGCTTCAAAATGTTTCAGCTAAGTCCAAAGATTGCAATTAGCATATTTGAAAAGTAACCACATGTCGGGAGATGACGACAAGCCCGTGCGAATGCACGGGTTAACGACTAGTTTTGTTTAGTTGTGTATTTCTTGAGTATTTTGGTACTGTAGGTGACATGTTAGATGTGTTTGCAAGCTTGTTCTATGCTTAGATTAATTAGTTTTGATGCATGTGTAGCCCTCTTGCAAGTCTCTATAGTAGTTTCTTTGATTTAGTTGCTCCAAAATCATGTTTTATGAGGTTTTGTTAAAAAATTCAGAAAAGGAAGATGCATAATCACACTTATGGAGAGATTTTTGAGAGGGAAGCACCAAGAGCAACAAGGCCTTCAAGTCTGCTGCTCGATGTAGGCCATCCTGCAATGAGGACCTTATGACACCTAGGATTGGTGATGAGGGGGATGATGGTGTTGCACACGCATCTATCTTCCCTTGTACTAACTTTTTGAGAGATGCAGGGATCCTTGATGATTTCTTATTCCTTGTTAACAAAGTTGGTTTGATGGAGTTTATGCAGGATGAGAGTGATCAATATGCAAGGCTCACCAAGATTTTTGTTGAGAGCTTTACCTTCAATAACACTCATTTCAGTCCCTCTGTTGCATTTAAAATTTATGATAGACCTTACACCATGGATCTGAAAAGATTTTGCAGAGTCATAGGTATTGCTCCATCTGGGACAGCAAGAAGAATTCAGGGGCAACCTCCCGATCTACTGGAGCTTTACCGGGAGGTGACTTATGATGATGACCGTACAGCGCAGCGTGGCAAGATAAGTAACATTCAACTCCCAGCCATTAGATATTTTACTTATTATCTTGCCACGAGTGTTCTTGCTAGAGAAAACAGTAGTAACATTTCAAACTACCATTTAGCTTTTCTGGTTGCTGCACTTAAGGATAATAAAACTTATAACCTCGGTGCTTTGATTGCTCGCCGCCTTGCTGCAAAAGGACCAATCTTTGGAGGAATTATTGCTGCACGTGTTTTAGCTTATCTAGGCCTTTCTGTTGATCCCAATGATGAGTTGTCGACCCCACAAAGACTTGACCTTGCTGCTATGAAAGCCATCATTTTATTACACCTAACTCTCATGCAGGTTGTCTAGTTTATAAAGTTTTGTTTACTGACGGGTCCAAAAAGGAAGTTCCTTTGCCGCAGCCTAGTTTGTTCAGTATTTTCAGGAAGCCTCTGTCACTTTCAAAGGAGGAATTGGACGAGCATCTAGGTGCACTCAACTTCCACTCGCAGCACTACCCTGGGCAGCAGCAACCCACGTACATGGCGCCCCCTGAGGATTATACCGTGTATTATACCGGTGCATCCTCGAGCTCACACCAGGACGAGGGACCTTCTTCGTCATACACTGGAGGCGCCCCTGCGTGGCCCACATGGGATGATTGATCTCCACTTAGGCCAAAAGCCTAAGCTTGGGGGGAGGTATACCGACATCTCACTCACTTTTATATCATATTCGGTCGGTACTTTGTATATCCATGTTTCAGTTTCTTTCTTTTTCGTTGTTGTTTCTTGTTTTGATTTTATTTTCCAAAACCCAAAAAGACCAAAAATATTTCTGTTATTTCTCTTTGTTTACCTCTTGTGTACTTTTAGTACTGGTTTGCTTTATCTTTTAGCTTCGGTTTAGTATTCAAAAATCCAAAAAGATTTTGCTTTATTTGTTTGTTCCTTTCTTTGTTCGTTTCAAATCGAAAACCCAAAAATATTTGTTGTTCTTCTTCGGTTTTGTATAGTTGTTGCAGAGTTCAACAGTCTTCCGTGACTCCATTGGAGCTTGGTTATCATTTCATATCATTCAAGCCACACAAGTGAAAAGCAATAATGACGATTTATGACAACTCGAGTTGTGGTGAGAGGCTGGTATGAACTCTATTTGTTTTCATTTTTGTACATATACTCGCTCATGTGGACATGCTTAGCTGATTCGTATGAGGGGCAATGTTATTTAATGGATGCTTAGTAGTTCATGTTTTTCATATGATCAGTTCCAATTCACTAATAGTATATAACATGTCATATAGATATTTGCTTGCATTGTTCTATTCATAAAAGGGTATGACATGGTGGTATCCTCCTCTGAATGATTCACTTGAATTGACTTGGCACATGCTCACGACTGAAAAACAAAAAGTCAATTAAGCCTTGATGATTTATTTTGCCTCAGAGTTCTAGTATCACTTTTATGCCACCGTTAATTTTATTCTGTCGCAAGCATGATTATGACGGTTAATGCTCTCTTGATTGTCGCTTCCCAGTCTATTGCTAGCCTTCACTTGTACTGAGCGGAAATGCTGCTCGTGCTTCCAAATCCTTTAAAACCAAGTTATTCCAAAGAGTCCACCAAAAATTCCTATGCATGGTATTTCGAACCATTCCAAGTAAATTTTCATGTGCTACCTTTAAAACCTTCAAAACTTCTCATTTTGTGACACTGTTTTTAGCTCATGAGGACGGGGTGGATGTCTTTATGTCACCTGTCGAACAGACTTTACCACCGGACTAGCGGCATATACATCCGCTTATCCATTAATTTTGCAAAAAGAGCTGGCAAATGGGGTGCCCAGTCCCAATTAATTACAACTTTAACCGCTTAATTCTCTTCACATTTTTGCCCTGATTTATCAGACAAGCAATGATACCAGTGAAATATCTGCATGTGTAAACAAAAGAGAAAAGAGGGATGATCTGCCTTGCTGGTAGAAATAACGTCCTTCATGGGAGCCGCTCTTAAAAGTCTGGTTGGCAGGGGTCATATTGTACTTTCCATTTTCTGATTCGTTGACAGGAACAACCACCTCCCAAAACATATTTTTACCTCTGTTTTATAAATAAAAAGCTCTAGCACATGTTAATCCCTGCTTCCCTCTGCGAAGGGCCAATCTTTTATTTTTATGTTGAGTCACCATCCTTTCTTTGAGCACCTTCTCGAGAGCATAACTGTCATTCTTAGTGTAATGTGCTTGTCCCAGAATACGGTTAACTGTGGTATAACTTTGATGCTCTTATCTTTGATATTTTTACTTCTAGTCTTCACTTGAACTTCAGAGGTGCCTTGGCATTTATGTTTTGCTCTACAAATAAAGGCAAGCGAGATACCACTTTATCATATCTTATTATGAACATTGCAATCCTGCAGATAGATTATTTCATGTTATTTATTCTTAGTGTGTTGGTATCTTTTCATAGTTCACATAGCTACTAGGTGGCATTATCTACATTCCTTATTATGAATTGCCTAAGTACTTGATCATATAGTGAGAATATTTACATCATATGAAGCAAATGTGTTCGTAAAAGTTTCTTTTATCGCACTCAGTTGTTAACTGAATTGCTTGAGGACAAGCAATAAGCTAAGCTTGGGGGGAGTTGATACGTCCAAAACGTATCTACTTTCCCGAACACTTTTGCTGTTGTTTTACCTCTAATTTGTGTGTTTTGAATGCAACTAACACGGACTAACGCTGTTTTCAGCAGAATTGCCCGGTGTCTTGTTTTTGTGCAGAAAGTCAAGTTTCGGGAAAATTCCCGAAAAATATCCTAGAGTTCCTATTTTTCCAGAAGACACACGGAGCCAGAAGACAGACGGAGGCGGCCACAGGGGCCCCACACCATGGGCCCGCGCGGCAGAAGGTGGGCCGCGCCGGGGGTGGTGTGGCCGCCTCGGTCACCACCTCGCGTCCCCCTTTCGACTACTTAATCCCCTTGACCTAAAAACCCGAGGGGATCGACGCTTTTTCCAAAAACACTCCAGAGCTCCGCCGCCACCGAAAACCCTATTTCGGGGATCAGAAACTCCGTTCTGGCACCCTGCCGGGACGGGGAATTGGAGGAGATCATCGCCATCATCATCACCGACGCCTCTCCATCAACCATCCATGATTCCCCCATCCATGTGTGAGTAATCCCCGCTGTAGGCTGAAGGGGATGGTAGGGATTGGATGAGATCATTCATGTAATAGATATCAGATTGTTAGGGCATGGTGCCTAGTATCCGTTGTTAGTACTTTATGTCATTGTTGCAACTTGTTATGCTTAATGCTTGACACTTAGGGCCCGAGTGCCATGATTTCAGATCTGAACATGTTATTGAATCATGAGGATAATTATTGTTTTAGATCATATCTGCAAGTTGTTTACACATATAATTGTCCGGAACCCGAGGCCCCAAAGTGACAACAATTGGGATAACCGGAGGGGATGGCTGTAATGTGAGGATCACATGTGTTCACGGAGTGTTAATGCTTTGCTCCGGTGCTTTATTAAAAGGAGCACCTTAATTACCAGTAGTTTCCCTTGAGGCCCCGCTGCAAACGGGCTGTTGTGCAAGTTTCTCATTGCGAGCACGTACGACTAAATACGGAACACATGCCTATGATTGATTATTACTGGATACTTTATTATTATCTATCTGCAAATGCCCTACGCTTGACTATTATATGAATTATCTTATCCATGCAACGCCCGTTCATCCATCCCTATGCCTACAGTATTTTAATCCTGCTGTCTACTACAATTATTACTGCTGCTTTTATTTTACTGCTGCATTATTTCACTACTGCTACTGCTATAAAACTGTTGCTACTGATAAACTGTGTCGAGCAAGTCTATTTCCAGGTGCAGCTGAACTGACAATTCATCTGTCAAGGCTTGTAAATATTCTTTGACTCCCCTTGTGTCGAATCAATTAATTTGGGTTTTACTTCCCTCGAAGACTGTTGCCATCCCCTATACTTGTGGGTCATCAAGCGCCGCCCCCAGGGTCTCTGTTTGGGGTTGCATCTACCATGAAGACTTGGGCAGGGTAAGATTGCGCGGTCGAATACGCGTTGTTGCTACTGCTCTCACCGCCGGAGCTGTCCTCGGAGCCGAAGATGGAGGCGACATGATAGACGCCGCAGTCGGTGCAAAACTCCTCTAGCTGGGCCTGGCTTGTCGCGGCTGTTGATGAAGGCCTGGGTGCCGAAGTTGATGGGGATGCGGACGCCGGAATCGATAAAGACGTGAGTCCCGTGGTCGGTGTAGATGCAATTTTTGCGGTCAATGACGACGCGGATGTGGTCATTGCAGTCGATGTAGACGCGATCTCTGTAGTCGACGAAGACGCGAGAGAAGTAGTCGAAGCATATGCGATTTCCGCGGTTGATGGCGACACCGGTCAAGTAGTCGAAGCAGATGCGATCCCCGCGGTCGATGGCGACGCGGGTGTGGCCGTTGCAGTCGATGTAGGCACGATCTCCGTAGTCGACGAAGACGCGGGTGAAGTAGTCGAAGCAGATGCGATCTCCGCGGGCGATGGCGACGCGGGTGAAGTAGTCGAAGCAGATGCGATCTCCGCGGTCGATGGCCTCGCGGGTGTAGTAGTCGAAGCAGATGCGATCTCCGCGGTCGATGGCGACGCGGGTGAAGTAGTCGAAGCAGATGCGATCTCCGCGATCGATGGCGTCGCGGGTGTAGTAGTCAAAGCCGATGCGATCTCCGCGGTCGATGGCGTCGCGGGTGTAGTAGTCGAAGCAGATGCGATCTCCGCGGTCGATGGCGACGCTAGTTCCATGGTCGGCAGGTGCGCGAGATCGGAGGGTCGAAACGTTCCCCACTTGTTCACATGGATTTGCATGTTACCAAAAGCAAGGTACATACCTCCGTACATCTCGGCATAGACCGATCGGTGGGCCGGTGGGTGGGGCTCGAATTCGAAGGAGCCGAAGTAGACCGGTGTCGTGATTGTCGGCGCGTCGCCGGTTGTCATTGCAGATGGAGCTGGTGCAACCATGATTCCAGCACTTGTCCTTCCCACAGACGGCGCCAGTTGACGTGGGGTGGCCACGGCAAGTCTCAGGGTCGAGTACCCCAGGTTGATTGGGAGGGAGAAAGATGGAAGTGCTGGTAGTTACCACGGCTGACAAGCAAGGCGATTTACCCAGGTTCAGGCTCCCGGAGGATAACACCCTACTTCCTGTTTGTCTGAGATTGATTATATGGAGGTGTTACAATGGTGATCCCGACGAGATATCGATCTCACTAGGGTTTTGGTGGTGGAATATGAGCGTACCCTAGATCGGCGGCCCTCCCAGCCTTTATATTGAAGGCTAGGTCCCGGGAGTTCGCAACCGATTAGGTTTACAGGTAGGGTAAGTTTCTACCGACATAAACTACGCCTTTCTTGGGACGCACTCTGTCTTGTTTAGGCCCCTTCATGGACCTTGAACGTTGTCTTCTAGTAGGCCGTCGGTTGGGCACTGGTCCTTACGTGCACCAGGTATCCTCATGGTGGGGCACCTGATAGGTAGGCCCACGTCACTAATATTCTTTTTGAGCACCAACACCGCCGTATGGGGCTTGTCAGAGATGTTCCAAAGACATATTGGTGGACCTTCGACGGCGAGAAAGCAGTGTCCCTCCTGAGCTCAATCCAAATTGCCTAAGCTTAAAAGAACATCATCTAGGACTGAGAAAACTAGACAACGGAAAAAGAGTGTGAGAGGAGGAGACAAAAGCTCGGGAGGTGCCGCGAGAGAGGACGCTCGCAGACGCGTTGAGGAGAAGCATCGGGCACCCACCTATGCGGATGTAGTAGAGGAAGGAGATGCCGAGCGAACAACGAACCACATGGGGCACGTGGTTGGTCTACGGTGTGACTAACATCGAGTAAAATTTCAGCCGAGTGACGCGAGTCATTGTTTTTAATACTGCATAATTATGTATTTTGAAAGTAAATTTCCATAAAAGATGTTGGTATATCTGACCTACCATCTCCTTCTCTTTTTACATGACGTTCTCGTTTTCCCTGAGCTAATCATTGATATGAGGAACGTTACATGTGACATGTGTCATCTAAATTATACAATTGGATACTTTTTAAAAATAAATTAAATCTATATATTTTTATCAAAAAAATACATATTTTATTGGTGAAATTGATGGTCAAAATAACCATTAAAATGACGTGGGCCATATAACAGGGACGTGGAGATTTTCTTTTTAAATAATTGTACCCCCCGGTTTATAGGGTCCGTGCGCACCTCTAGGTTGTCAATAGTATTGTGATATGAATTGTATACCAAAAATGTTATACCCTTAGAAAATAAAACATCTGAAGTTTATAATCATATAAGTGTTGTGATATATACTTCCTCTCGAAACAGACTTTTATCCCACTTTATTAATAAAGCCACATGGCGGAACCTACATAAAGTGATGACGAAACCCTTTTACAAAACAGATCAAAGATAAAACAGAAAAACTGGAGAAGCCACACCCGTCATGAGAAACTCAAGACTATTAACTAGAGGTGGCGCCACGCCTCCTTGAGAAACCATCGGACATCGTCACACCGCACCCACAAGCTTTCGAGCGAGAGGGCCGCGTGCCCTCTCAGTCCGGGCCGTGGAGCGTCAATCCCTCTAGCAGACAACGAGGACGGAGAGGGGTGTTGACAAAGTCACGTGTAAAAGATAGGAGGCCACCGCGCCCAACCCACACCAGCGCTGAAAGAGCCTCGAGACAGAATCCGAACGTGGCCCACAGATGACAACAGAACGATACTGGAAGAACCGGAGCTCCATGACGACACCCCCCAAGAGGGCGACGACGTAGCGCGCTGCCGTCGTTAGGACCGAGATGGTCAAGGTTTTTCACCCGGAGCCCTGACGCGGGAAGGTGACCACAACGGCGCCCTCAAGAGGGTTACGACACCTACATGCATCGCCACAGTCGGCGCTGAAGCGTTGAGAGCGCTAAGTTTTCGCCTGGAACCACCTTCGCACCGCATCCTTGTATCGGAGAACAGCCTCTGTAATATATACTTAATATTATTATGTTTACCAAATTAACGATTTAAACGTACGAGCAGATCCTATAGCCGGAAAGAAGTGAGTAGTCAACTTTTTTGATAAAAGGTAACCTTGCTTACGTACGAAGCGACAACCAGTGAGACAATTGGGAGAAGCATAACAAACAAACAAAAGGGATCAGTGACAACCCAAAACAAGTGACCAATCATCACAACCCAAAACAAGCGAGTTTCGCTCCCTGTCGGAGCCGCACTTCGCAGCCGAAAGGATTCGATCAACGAATCAACCAGATGGCAAAATCCATCACGTCTTCGCCCGGGTAAAGAAAGAGTCACAGGCGAGCAGACACGCTGGGCCGAAAGAGAAAGGCAAATCAAAGTCAGGTCAAAGTCAACGTAAAATTGCCGACGTGGATCCCACTGGTCTGGGCGAGCTCGATCAGGGGCCCCACACGTCCTCATCAGCGCATATGTGCCGCGCGATTTATGCTTCTCTTTCGAGCTCCAGTGAGTGACTTGGGTTCTTGAAAAATTCTTCACTTGTCTGGACAAGACCGGTCAGTGTGACTGTCTGCGTGATGCACGTTGGATATCAAACGATTCATTCCTTGTGACTTGGCAAAATGTTTTTTAAACGCAGTCAAACTGGTGACGAGGGAGCGAGCGACGGCGATGCCTTTGCCCTTGCTTCGCTCAGCGCTGGCATCAGGCATCCAACTCCCTGCTTCGTTTGACGCGGCTTCCTTTGAGCAGACGAATCAAATGACTTTTAACTCCATGGTGATCAACTTGTGTCCAACCTAACACTAGTTGATTAATGAAGTCCGACGTGGATTGGATCACGGCAACAATTTAAAATGTGTATACAAGCGAAGCACGTAGGCTGTTGTTATCAGCTCGGCATCACGTACTCATATTTGACATATGCGTCTCCAAGTACAATGTTCAGCGGAAATATCTGAGTTCAGACCGCATCGTATATACTAGTACTACTAGGAAGCACATATCTGGGCTCACGGGCCTATATCTAGCCGTCGATGGCTGCGGAGTGCGACTGGCGGGTGGCTCGGTGCCGCCTGCTTACTGCACTTCTGCCGACTATGTGAGTTTGTTCTATCACCGGCATACCCCACCCAACCCACCGGTCTCGCGGGGAGCTGCTTACCGACTATGTGAGTTTGCTCCGGAAGATGGACTGCACGGGCGTCTCTACAGCGGGCGACGTGGCGGTGGTGATGGTCTTTCTCTTTGGCTATTTGGATGGTGAGGAGCGGGCGGCGGGGATCTTGGTGTTGGCGACACTTCGGCAAAGGCAGCGCCGCAGCGCCCAGTTCACGTTCGGGGACAATGGCGGTCCGAGGTACCGGGCGGCTGTGAAGGGTGTCAGGGCGAAAACTCAGTGTTTCGACGCATGCGGGTGTCGTAACCCTCCTTGGGGCGTCGTTGTGGTACCTTCTCTGTGTTAGGGCTCCGGGTGAAAACCCTTGACCATCTCGGTTACCCTCTTTGGGGCGTCGTCGTGGAGTTCCGGGACCACTCGGTCTCATTCCGGCGTCTTCGGTGGCAAGCTTCGGTTTCCGTTGTACCTTTTATGATTATCTTTGTTCTGCTTTGTAATAGGATTCATCATCACTTTGTATCGGTTCGGCCGTTTGGGTTTATTTATAAAGCGGGGTAAAAGACTATTTCGAGAAAAATGTGAGACAACGCAGTAGCTCGCTTGCTTAATTATGCGCGCCGTAGTTCACGTGCTTGCGGTTAGGCCCGCTGTAGTTCTCTTGAAAAACGTAGTACCTCCTAGCTCGCCTGCCATATCTTCCTCCAAGAAGACATCGACAAGACAGGAATAGAAGTCACCCGAAAAAAAAGTTTTTTAAGTGCAAATCAGAGAAGGAATTCGATGGTAGTTCATGGCAATAGGCGACTTCGGCCCAGATGACTCACCGTAACATCTGAAGTGTCATCCTGCCTCCTCTACCGAAATTCCTGTCCTTCGGCTTCGGGCCGTCATCTGAGACTGGTCTACAGCCCAACTAGTGGACAGAGCATAATGGGCTTCTAGTCCTCCTCTTGTCCGTGGAAGGAGCGCGCCGCCTCCGTCCGCCAAGGTAACGCTTCTTCTACGATTTCCATCCGCATTGGCCATTGCTCATAGCAGCAGCCGTGGTAGATTCGAATCATCAATTAGGTTTTGATCCAGTCAGTGTATGATTCGATTGCGGACCGGAGTAATCCCTTCCGGTTCTAAGGCAACTTGATACAACTTTCTAACTGGGAATTTCTTCTTTGTTAGTTGCCGGAGACCCGCAGGTGCTGAAGCCCCGTTGAATCTTCATGGAACTGAACAATGGCAGCGCGCACGGCCCGGTATGTACTTCTCTTCTCAACACGTATTGTAGCCTGTTAGAAAACACTAGATATAGTACAGCTTTTCCCACCATGCAGTATCATGTGGAGTATAGCTCTTACCTCTTAGGATCTTCGTGGTGTGGTATATTTTTTTTGAGTTTAAGTGGTGTGGTATCTTCATCTCTGCTCTTAGTTCTCTTCTTCAACTCTTCTCGGTATTTCGGAGCACAAATTGTTGTCTCCTCAACACATATGGTGATGGAATATATAGAGTATAATAATGTTTTTGAGGGTGGATAGAGTACTTGCCATCGCTGCAATATTATGAACTCGTCTCTGTTTGTCCGTACAGAGTTACTGAATCTAGTCCATTATTCAGTAAGTAACTAAATAGACCTAGATTTTCTGTTTATGTAGCAATCGGATGAGGTCGATCGGCTCAGCACGCTTCCTGATGATGTCTTGCTGTTTATCTTGGTGAGAGTTGAAGACCTATGTACCGTTGTGAGGACAAGTGCACTGTCAACACGGTGGAAGCAGCTGCCTTGGCTGTTGCCCGAGCTCAGCATTACTAATTGCTAGATAAGTGAATTGCTGCCGGATTCTGCAAAATCCAACTACATCCGTTACTAATTGCTCATCAAAATATAGGTAGAGGAACATACATGTGTGGTGGATGTACAGCCGAACAGCTGCCATGAAAAAAGTAGTCCTCAATGGGAGCTGGACTCCCGTGGCTCCAAGAACTTGTTACTGAAAGAGCTCCAAATTGTCGGCTTTAGGCCGCTAGAGCAGCAGCTGACATTTATAAGAGCGATGCTGGAGCGAGCTCCCAATCTTCGGGCGGTAGTTTTGAAAGAATATGAGGAGTGCAAGAATAAGAAATGCGTTTCCATCAGGCTCGGGAACCCACAATGTGCATCCACTCGGCCTGCATTTCCTAAGAACAAGGATGAGCAAGACACGGTAGTCAAGCAAGTCACGGATGGCACATTATTTTCATGCCGGATTGTTTTCCGTGATTGACAAGCTCTGTGTGTAGCTAAAGTGGTCATGCCTGAACATAGAAGACGAACGAAGGAAGAAATGTTGTACCTTACAGTAGCCGCTCATACGTCACATTTGTGAATAACAATGTATTTCGAAGGAAAACCTCATATGGTCAGTTTTGTGGCATTGACCAACAGAGGGCGCACGATTGTCCAACAGAAAAATGAGCGACACAGATAGTGTCAGATGCCAACCTATATGTGGAGTTGCATTTTCTAGGAAATCAGTGGGCGGTCTGCTCCGCTCACATAACCAGGTTGTATCGATCGGCAGCAGATGTAACAAAGCAAATTATAGTGGCAAGTAGCGTCACACAGGAGCGCTGCACGTACCACTTAATTGGGTTTACTGTACTTTGCTCGAAGCAAATTATAGTTGTATCGATCGGCACCTCGCTCGAAGCCTCACTGGCCATGCGTGCATTATAAACTCGGCTCCGCGGCAATTCTGCAGACGCAGGTAGATATAGATGTCCGCTTCCGAGGTCGAACTGTCCTTTCCTTCTCCCTCCTTCGAGAGAGCTCCAGTTGAGAGTTGACTTTCGTGTCGTGTTGCTGCCCCTCTCCTTCTTGATCTTCGGCGGCGTTGCCAGCCGGCGAGGAGATGGATTAGGTGGCTGGCCCCCTTTGTACATAGTAGTAGTAGATCTAGCACTAGGTTTAGCTAGTTTCGTTGTTTGTTTTGGCAGCTCCGTGGTGGATACCCGCTTCCTTATCCTTCCCTTTTGGAGCATGCTGCGAACGCCCCCGAGCAGCGTTTCGTGGTTTGCAGCGACGAGATCTCCGGCGGTGGCGGCGTGGTGTCGCGGGAAGCCGGAGTGGCCGGAGCCGGTGTCTCCCTTCAATAAGCTCGCTGGGTGTCGTGCTCCGCGTCTGGCCTCTCCAGATATCCGAGGTGGGGAAGGAGATGGTGTGGAAGTGGAGATCCTGGCTGATATTCCACTTTGTTGGTTTACTTGCGAGCTGCGATGCTAGCCTTCGATGCCGGTTCCGGCTCGACCTCCTGCTCAGGTCGGGGCGAGCCCCCCGCCGATGCTCCATCTTCAACGCCAAGGTCTCGCTGCGTGCGGCGAGCGACTCATGCGGCGACTTCAACGGGATTCAGTTCCCAAACGGCTTGTGCAGGCGACTCATCGGCCTTCCGGTTCCTTCTCGACCTCCTCTGGGTCACCGGCGGTGCGACGGCGAGTTCTTGGACGGCGGCGGATCTGGAGATGCAGGAATCCCCAGGGGTGCGTGCGTTTTTTTCTTTTTTCTCGGGGTGTTTTCTGCTAAAGGGGGACAGCTATCCCGTGTCTGGATGTTTCCAGTGTACTCAAATGTAATCTTTGCTTAATTAATCTAGATACGTTTATTAAAAAAAATAGATATAGATGCCAAAACGAGCTGCACGCTGGCGCGGTGACGTACGTGTCCACCGAGGCCCCAGAAGAAGACGACAATGGTTACTGAAAACGAAGTTGAAAACCGGAGCCTGCCACCATTTCTTGGCCACTGTATATTTGATTACGCCCAACCGTATGTCAGACACGAACTTATTTCCAAGATTGATTTTTTCAGGATTTTACGTGGCTTTGAGGAGATGAGCCACGTCAGCTCAAATCGTTTGCTGCCTGTCAGTCTCGGGAGACGAGCACGAGTATTTTTCAGAGAGGCCCATCGCTAATCAATGTCTGTCCATGCCTGGCCTGCATGCAGAGTAGTAAAACTGTGTGCACGGGTGAACAGTGTGGGATCGTGTGCAGCTTGTCTCGTTCGGCCACAGTACTACATACTGTATGATATTTGGCGTTATTTTATTTCATTTTCGGCCGGGAATTAAGCCGCTGGCACGTGCCGCGCCATTCGCGGATCGAACCGATCCGATGGCCTCTCGCCGTGCAAATGCAGTGCCTTGGAGTGTTAGCAACCGCACGTCTTTACTCTACGCTTCTCCCGTTTTCTTTCTTCTCCTAAACGCAACGTATGGTTTTTTTCGAGAGCAACCACATATTTCACTAATATATAGAAAATCAAGTTACATGACGAGCCACACGTGGAAGCTAACAGACTAAATGGGAAAACACGATTATCCTGAAAACTTTGCAGATGGACCAACATCCTCGCTCCAGAGAATCCGTCTCGCCCTGGCCACATGCATCGCCGCGAATAGCGACAAACGCCGACGACACACCGAGAAACTAATCTCGCTAGATTTGAAGAACCTCATTTCCGAGACGAGGACAAAACGATGACCAAGACACCCGCTTCAAGACACCAAGAAACTAATCTCGCCAGATTTGAAGAATGACGAGATGACCAAGACACCTGCTTCACGACGCTATCGATTAGAGCACCGCTGAGATGGGGGAAAACAGGGGCATCTTATTCCGACGTGACGTCGTCCCTGCCACCGATGCGACACCTCTAGAAAAACCTAGCCCAACCTTAACTCGCCAAGGTCGAAGCTCCGAGGTCCCCGCCCCTGCCGTCGTCAGAACGGCGGACGAAGGAGGCAGGGACCAACAGGCTTGCCGGCGGCGGAGGGAGGGGGCAAAACTGTGGTACGTATGATTATACTAGGGCGTGTCCGGGGATCAACGATCCGGAAGTAACCACAGTGAAAACGATGAGTATTGCTTACGGCATCATGTTCCACTAACGGAAAAAGATACAGTAAAAGGCTACGATTTGACACCTTTCCATTTGCGTTCGATCGTGTGACATCATCTCGTTGTACTAGTGGAATTTTGCGCGGCGTCACACCGTGCTTTTGTTAGTTTGTATTTTTTTTTCATAAATTTGTAAGATAACTCTATAATTAGAGAATATGTATTTTGTGAGCATTTATTAAATTTAAATTACTCCATAATTAGATGAAGTCTACTTAGATTGTATACAAATATTAGCCAATTTGAATTGTTTAAATATGTTTGTATTTTGACATTAATAAGTATCATTTATTTTTCTTAGCATGTCGATATGTTTTGGAGTATCTCTAATATTTTAGCAGTTTGAAATGTTCAATTATGCTTCTTTTTTTAAAATGATATTTAATTTAAGTATGTAGTTAGTGGTAATGCATATTTTTTTGGATTCGAGTCCACAATTCGGGAAAGTTTATTTATATTGCATCGAAATATTGACCATTTTGAATTGTTCAAATCTGTTTTGTGTTTTGCCGTACGTAGGTAGCGTTGATTTTCGTGAGCATTTTTTATATAGTTTAAAGAATATCCAAATATTTGGCAAATTAAATTGTTTAAATATGCTTCTATGTTGCCATAATTTTTTTTTTCCGTAATTAGAGAAAATGTATTTGAATTATCTCTAAATATTTGCCAATTTTAAATTTTCTAGGCAACTTGGCGCGGCGACACGGAGCACCCGTCGGGATTGAAAATGTTTAAATTTGCCGGAATTTGTCGTTTAGGGTATCTTGAAATAGTTAGCAAATTGCATTGTTCAGAAATGTTTGTATTTTTTCATAAATTTGTAAGATGACTCCATAATCAGAGAATATGTATTTTGTGAGCATTTATTAAATTCAAATCCATAATTAGATGAAGTCCACTTAGATTGTATACAAATATTAGTTAATTTGAATTGTTTAAATATGTTTGTATTTTGGCATTAATTAGTACCATTTATTTTTCTGAGCATGTCGATATGTTTTGGAGTATCTCCAAAATGTTCAAATATGCTTCTATTTTCCAAATAATATTTAATTTAAGTACGTAGTTAGTGCTAATGCATATTTTTTGGATTCGAGTCTACAATTCGGGAAAGTTCACTTATATTGCATCCAAATATTGACCACTTTGAATTGTTCAAATATGTTTTCTGTTTTGGCATACATAGTTAGCGTTGATTTTTTGTGAGCACTTTTTATAAGTTTGGCGCGGCGACACGCCGCACCCGTCGGGATTCGAAATGTTGAAATTTGTCGGAATTTGTTGTGTGGAGTATTATCGGCTAGAAATTATCGCGGAGAAGATCGGGTATTTTTTTTGTTTTGAATTCACAATGGATAATATTGTTCGAAATTTTAGCGCGGTGACACGCGGTGTCCGATGCGATCTAAAATTTTGAAATGCGTTTGGAATTATTTTTTTTCTTCAGTGAGAAAATAGAAGAATTATCTGGAAAACTAACACAACAAAATTTAAACAAAATGAACATTTGGTAGTTCATGTGTGAAGTTCGAAAATTTCTTAAATTTAAAAATTTGATAGTTTCACTTTCCTGTACAATGGTTATTCGGTGCAACTTTTGTGTGGAAAGTTCGAAAATTTTATAAATTTGAAATTTGTAGCACGCCGTGTCGGCTGTAGTGGTCTGGATATGCTATGTATCTGTCTATGCAATTTGAATCGAGTCAACGCAGCAAAACCTGTTTGGGAAAAGAAAATCGGAGAGACATGTATGAAATGTATTTGAAACTTTCGTGAATATTGTTGAATAGTCTTGGGGAAATAATATTTTCGTGTTGTTAAATATTCCCTGGGGTAAAATACTTGTTGCGAAAATCTTTGTTGGGAAAAATTCAGGAAAAACTTGTTTGAAATGTATTTTGGAATTTATTAGAAATATTGAATGTTTGTTGGTGAGAAAGAATTATCCGGGTAAATACATTTTCCTGCAATTTATGATATATTAGTTGTCTGTTTTGAAATTTATTAGAAGTATTGAATGTTTGTTGGTGAGAAAGAATTATCCGGGAAAATATATTTTCATGCAAATTTTGATATATTGTTTGCGATATTTTGAATTGTAGACCAGAAGATATGAATTTTACAAATTTTGATATCTTCTGTAATTATGAAAAATCTGACATTGGGGCCCACAGGACAGGATTTTATTAATTATGGAAATCGTCTACGGGGAAAAAACTGACAGAGGGCCCGAGATGACGTCATGTGTTGTTGAATATTCCCTGGGGTAAAATACTTGTTGCGAAAATCTTTGTTGGGAAAAATTCAGGAAAAACTTGTTTGAAATCTATTTTGAAATTTATTAGAAATATTGAATATTTGTTGGTGAGAAAGAATTATCCGGGTAAATACATTTTCCTGCAATTTATGATATATTAGTTGTCTGTTTTGAAATTTATTAGAAGTATTGGATGTTTGTTGGTGAGAAAGAATTATCCGGGAAAATACATTTTCATGCAAATTTTGATATATTCTTTGCGATATTTTGAATTGCAGAGCAGAAGATATGAATTTTACGAATTTTGATATCATATGTAATTATGAAAAATCTGACAGTGGGGCCCACAGGGCAGGATTTTATTAATTATAAAAATCGTCTACGAAAAAAAACTGACAGAGGGCCCGAGATGACGTCATGGAATGGCCACTGCCGCTGTGGACCACGCAGCGGTCGAAGGAGAGCGAACGGGGCAGAGCGGTTACGCGCCGGCGCAAGGCGAGGCGGATGGTGGCGGATTTGGGACCAAATGGTCGTCGGAGACGTCGGGATCGACGGCGGCAACCGTCGGCCGGAGGCGAGGAAGAAGAAGACGACGGTGGCGATGCCGGTCGTCCCGGCACACGGCTCTAGGTTAGAAGGTAGAGGACGCGACGACGCACCTCGCCGTGTTCGTCGATTTGAGCGGGGATGTGCGAAACGGCGGCGCACCGCGTCAGCGGCTGCGGCGATCTCGGCGCCGCGCGCGAGAGAGAAAGGGGGAGGGGGTTTGTGAGGACGGTTTTGCAAAAAAAACCTTGGAGTTTCCTATAATTGCAAGAAAGTCCAATGTAGCGAGGAAATGTGGACTGCGGGATAATATCTGGTTTTGGGAGGGGGTTTCTTACAAAAAATAGCACGGGTATGTCGTGCGGACCGTTGGATCGGCGCCCGACGGTGTGGATTGAACCACTGTTCAATACTGTTCATATGAACAGTGATGGACAGTGTCAAGAGCGCTCTCAGCTCGCTATTTCGCTCGTATTTCATATAGGTAGTATGCCAGTTTCTCCTTCACCGCTCGTGTTCCCTTCAGCGATGCGCGCGCATTTTTGATCATTTGCTGCCGGCAAAGCAGCCATTAGGGTTCCAGGTGGTTAGTGGTGACGTCCCCCTCCATTATCCACCCCCACCCCGGGTACTTGAATATGTTATCTTCCTGCCATACAATAATCGCTTGCAAGCATGATTATACGGCAATCATGTGCGGTGATCGATCACTAGTAGACAATTTTGCACAAAACAACAAGAACATCACATCAGGACAAAATAGAAGCAGGGTTTTGTTTTAAACTAGTGAGCCAACTTCAAATTAACAGCTAGGAGTAGTTGCTGCTGTCTGCGAAACTAAAGTACTAATCACATTTAGGCCACACCGTTTGTCACGAAATTAACCACCTTCTACTTCCACCCTACAGACATCACCACAACTCCTAATCGCAGCAACCACTGCAGAACACAACTTATTTATCGTGTAATTTTTTACTCCACCCACCTCTAAATTAAGTTTGCAAATTACACAACTCATCATGGTTTTCAGTATGTACATACGCGGAGAGACACGGGCGGAGATGAAGAAGCGTGCACACACACGTGCGGCGTCGGGGATCGAGCTCGGTAGCTAGGCGCAGCAGAGTGCGCCGACCTCCCTGAGTCGTGGTACGAGCCGGCCGCTGAGGTGGAGCCCCATGAGCCCCTCGAGCCCGCCCACCGGCGCGCCGCCGACGAAGAGCGCCGGCACGGCCGCGTTGTGGCCCCCGGCCTCCGCCGCCGCGAGCTCCTCGGCGGGTCCGTCCAGCTCGATGACGGTGGCGTGTGCGCCGACGGCGGCGAGCAGGCGCTTCATGACGTGGGCCATGTAGCAGCCGCGGCGGGAGAAGATGACGACGGGGCTCTCCCGGACGAGCCGCCCGAAGCGCTCCGCGGGGGACTCTTCCTCCCCCGCCGGGTCGATCGTCAGGCCCCGCCGGATGCTCGCCACCGCCTGCATGCCGTGAGGATCGGTCGATGGAATTAAGGGCAGCTAGCCGGCGATCGAAGCCAAGCCGCCGAGGCGTGAGACAAACGGAACGGCGTGAGACAGGGGCTGGCCCGCCGTGGAGAAGGAAGGATGGATCCGGAGGAGGTGGAGACGGAGAGCTGGGCGAGAGGTTTATATATAGGAGGCCCGATCGAGCGCACATGGAGAGGTGACGTCAGGCGAGCGGTGACGGGGAGCCGTGGGGGCTGACGTACGTTACGTCACGTGGCCGGAGAACGGACAGCAGGGTAGCGGGCATTAAATTCAGCGCACCATCTATTAGTACGAAGGAATCGTAGCCTACCACAGTAGTAGTACCACGGCGCCGGTGGTGAGGCGAATCGCGGCAAGGAAAATCGGCTCCATTCTTTTCAACTGGCATTTCTTTGGTTCTGTACGTCTGTGATTTTTCCGATGGAATCCGTGGGTCGCGTTCCACAGGTTTTGGTGATATTTTAGGGCATCTCCAGTCGTTCGGTCCCCAGGGCGAAAAACGGCGCTATTTTGACCCGCTTGGGGGTGGGCAACGGCGCTATTTCACGCGCTGGGGAACGCCGATTCCCAGTCGCTGAACCCAGGCCGCCCCCCAGCCGGCGAGTTTGGGCGAGTTTGGGCCATATTTCACGCATAAAACAAAGGCCAACAAAATTAAAATAGTTCGACATACAAATTCACACATAAGAATAGTTCAACATACAAATCCACACACAAATAGTTCAACAAAGCAAGCAAATAGAACAAATCAAACTAGGCATTGGCATTGTCGGCATTGTCATTGCCTTTGCGCTCCCACAAGTGCTGCACAAGATCATCCTGCAGTTGTGTATGTGCTGCAGGGTCTCGAATCTCCTGGCGCATAGCGAGGAAGTCTGCCCATATTGCCGAAACCTGGTGATCTACATCTGCAAGAGGACCCTGTCGGTAGTATGGCTCAGTAGTCTCAGGCACCGGATGATCCCGCTCACTCTCAATGATCATGTTGTGCAAGATCACACAACAGTTCATCACCTCCCACATGTTGGCCTTCGACCAAGTCATGGCTGGGTACCGGACAACAGCGAATCGAGACTGCAACGCACCAAGTGCCCGCTCAACATCCTTCCTGCAAGCCTCCTGGCACTTGGAAAACCAAGCTTTCGCTGGAGGGGCATGACCTTCAACAAGCTTGGCGAAGACATTCGAGCACTGCAACACATTGATGTCGTTGTGAGTTCCTGGCATATCAAAAAAGGAATGCCAAATCCATAGATCATGTGTAGCCACGGCCTCAAGAATCACACTGCACTCTCCTTTGTGGCCTTTGTACATCCCCTGCCATTCAAATGGACCGTTCTTCCATGCCCAATGCATGCAGTCGATGCTTCCAAGCATCCCAGGAAAGTCTCTTGCTTCGTTGCAAGCTAGGATCCGAGCAATGTCTTCCGCATTGGGTGATCGCAAGTATTTTGGCCCAAACACTGCCACCACTGCCCGGCAGAA
Source organism: Poa pratensis (assembly GCA_947311845.1). NCBI lineage: Eukaryota > Viridiplantae > Streptophyta > Magnoliopsida > Poales > Poaceae > Poa > Poa pratensis. The sequence continues at coordinate 17,533,453 of CAMZMU010000106.1, read as the reverse complement.
CTTGTTCAAGCAATCAATGGCAGTGGACTCGGACATGCGCAAATAATCATCCTGCGAATCAGCGGGAGCACCATATGCAAGCAACCTCATGGTCATCGTGCACTTCTGAATTGAGGTAAAGCCAACCGTACCGGTGCAATCCTTCTTCAATTTGAAGTAGGTGTCGAACTCCCGGATGGCATGCATGATGTCGAGGAAGAGCTTGCGGTTCATCCGGAAGCGGCGCCGAAACACGGCCTCGTCCTGCATGGGATGATCGGCGAAGTAGTCGGAGTAGAGGATGCAGTACCCTTCGAAGCGCTGCCTCGGCTTGCTCTTGCGGCGGCCGGGCGCCGAGCCACCACGCCGCGGCCGCGCGTCGTGCGCGAGCAGGCCGGCGAGGCAGGCCAGGATGAGCAAGTGCTCTTCGTCGTCGATGTCGGCCTGGGATTCCTCGTCGAGCAGTTCGGCGAGCAGCTCGTCGTCGGAGTCCATGGCTGGGCGGGCAAACCGCCGAACACCTAGCAGGCGAGGTGGGCGCGAGTCTTCCCGAGAGCCTTCCTCCCGGCCAGATCACGTCGGAGGGGAGGGCGGCGCCGGTGCCGTGGTTTGGGGCGAGATGGTGGGGTTCCTAGCTGCTTGCGTCCGGCAGAGGGGTGGAGGGGTGGTGCCGGCGGCGAGATGGCGGCGACGGGGCGGGATAGAGGAAAGGGCGAGGCGGGGGGTGGGAAATGCGCTGTCTCCCCGACAGTGCTGGCCCACGCGCGTTTTCCCTTCCGCCGACCCCCCAGGCACAACCCGGCGCGTTGTGTTTGGGCTGGGTGCGCCGGTGCCAAAACGGCGCTAAACGGCGCTATTTGGGCTCCTGGGGGGCGACTGGTAGAAAAACGGCGCTATTTGGCCCAAAACGGCGCTTTTTTGGGCCCTGGGGGACGCTGGGGGAGACGGCTGGAGATGCCCTTAGGGGTTTTGGTGAGTGGGATCTCCGGGGCAACGCGAACCACCCATCGACCGGTAGGAAGAAGATTCTGGCCGGAGATGCCGGCATCGGAACTCTCGAATCTCGACGGTACGTACGATCCATCCTCCTCCATCGGCGCGATGCAACGTACTAGTACTTGCGATGTGGCACATGGCGTAGCGTACCAGCAGCTAGCCGACCGGGTTGCTTGCTTCGTCAAACAAGAACACAGTGCGTGGCGTGGCGTGGCGTGACGTGGGGTCAAGCGTGATTAACGACTCCATAATTGCACAGCGACGACGACGGAGACGGGCGCTGGCGTCACCCGGCATCCGGCGGCCAACGCAGCCCACAGTGTCACGGTGGCCGTCCACACAGCACCGGCCGGCCCGCCCGTCAGTCAGTCCACGGCCGATGGAACGTCACCTCAGCGCGGTGTGGGTGGGACGCGTGGCGCGCCCGGCGGCCGGTGACGTCGCTGTACCCGGCCGGCCGCGAGGGGCGGCGCCTGGTGCGCCGGCCAACGTCAGGTCGATCGCTCGATCGGAGGCGACGCCACGGGCCAGATATGTTTCCACCGGTTCGCGACGGTCCGACGGAGCTGGAGTGAACTGTGAACCGACGATGACGTGCGCGCGTCGGCTACAGGGGTTTGTGTTCAGTGTTAGGCCGGCCGGCCGATCCGACTGCTTTCATTATTTTTGCGGCGTGAGGTCAGTGTATACGCATGCCTGCCTGCCGTCCCTACAGTGATCGACGGGTGGAAAGGGTGGAAAAGAGACGAGTTTTACCTTGCCAGGCGTACATACTGTTAGAATTAATTAATTAGTTTAATTAATGGGTTAAATCCCTGCTATGTCGGTTCCACTTTTGGCAACCGCTTCCTTGTAACCGCCTTTGTACCAGGGTATATATACCCAACAATCTATCAATAAAACAATCTGTTGAATCATTTGTTGCCTCCTCTCGTTCCTCTCGATTCTACTCTCAACACATTATCAGCCCGTTGCTCTCCAACAGAGTAAAAATAAAACTAACCGGCAGAGACTCGCCGGAACTACCGGCAGACTCGCCAGAAACGAGAAGAACAAGAAGAAACGCATCAGGTAACTTGATGCCACAAAAACTTGCCTTCCACGATTCTCCTGGCCGTCGAGGCAGCCGCGTCGCTGCCATTTCCGACCCCAGCGGTCGTTGAGGTCGCCGCGTTTCCCGTCGCGAACATCCGTGGTCGAGGACGACGCCGTGGCGCCGGGATAACCGCGTACGCCGTCCTCCACGGGCCGCGGTTTCCCTGCCGTACCTCCACCCTCGCCCTGCACGGGCGCTCACCGCCGTCTCGTGGCTTTTGGCGTCCCGCTCGTGAGCCCGCCGTCGAACAGCCGTGGCCGCCGCTAAGGCACATGGTGCCCCGCGTCGCTCAGGCTCTCGAACGGCGTCGCGCTAGGCACCCATCTCTCCGGTAGTCCTTCCTCCGAGGATGAGCGCGGAGGGAGCCCCTCTCGCAGCCGGTGAACTTCGCTGCGGCCGCGAGCATGGTGGGTCGGCCGGCCGTGGAGTACTCCGCATGATCCTCTCGTGAGGATTGGATCGAGTAATTGGGGATTTATTTCCCTTCTCTCTCCTTGCCCCTTGACCAGGCTGGCAGCCTCACGTGTAGGCCCTGTTCACGTGGCCATGTGCATGCGGATGGAATCAAAGGCACAAGCAGATTTGATAGTAGCTAATTTGTTTTAGTGCTTCACTATAACAACATATTAGTCTTTTGACTGCTAACAACATATTAGTCTTATATAACAGTAGTTCTAGCAGTAATCTATTCTTGTTAGACCCTGTTCTATTCAGTACTGTTTCTGTCGAGTACCCTGTATTCCAGATGTTGATGTTGATGTAATATATTTCCACTTCCTCACGTGTCGAAATTAATTACATCCATTTGCAATTGAGATATTAAATTTCTTGCAAATGTATATGCAAAATCAAAGTGATTTCTTCAAATTGATGTTTTGGGATCATGATGTGGTGTGTAGATTTATCTACCACTACTGTTTAAGCCTACATTTTGTCACTTTTGACATTATGATTGCCAATGTGCTCTCCCATACATTTTAATTAAGTTATGGCATAAGGCATTCGAAGTGTGAGTATATACTTCGCTAATGCTGCTAGATCTACTCCAAAATTTATTTTGGAGATTATCTACAACGTGTTATACTTAAGAATTTGAGGTTCACGCTAATAAGTTCAAGGCAACTTCTTGAAACTTTATTTTGCATAGTTCATTGCGACATAACCATGATGGATTTTAATTTACGAATGTAAATTAATATTCTCTGGTTTACCATGTACGTAAACGATGGCTCGAGAGTTTGATACACTCGCTCTTAACGGCCACAACTACCCTATATGGGTCATGGACATCAAGATCTCCCTTGCGTCCCGTGGATTAGTGCGTGCAATCCAGACCCCGGAGAATCCACCCCCGGCTGGAGTGACGCCGCTGACAAATGAGCAAAAATATGCTGCTTTGTACATCATAAGGCACCATATTCACCTAGATCTCAAGTCTGAGTACTTGGAGGAGGAATCCCCAAGCACCTTGTTTCACGCCATGAAGACGAGGTATGAACATCAGAAGGCAGTTGTTATGCCTGAAGCACCCATGATTGGACACACCTCCGACTCCAGGACTTTAAGTCCGTCGGGCAGTACAATCACGAGGTTCATAAGATTAGTTCCAAACTGCGCTTTTGCGGGAAGGAACCTACTGATGCGGAGAAGATCGAGAAAACTCTCTCTACCATGCTCCCATCTGACAGGATCCTTCAGCAGCAATACCGTGCTCGCGACTACCAAGTCTATTCCGATCGTATTCATATTCTACTTCAGGCTGAAAATAATGATGAGCTACTCGCTAAGAATGGCTCTCAGCGTCCGGTTGGTTCTGAACCTCTACCTGAAGTTCATATGAATGTCGTGAACGGACGACAGTTTGATGGTGGCTTGAAAGGCAAGTCTCGAACTTCAATGGTAAGCGAAAGCGCAACCGGAACAAGAAGCCTAGAAACTCAGACCGTGGGAAAGGCACCGCAAAGCCCATGTTTGGAAAAACTAAGCTTTGCGACAAGTGCGGATGCTACACGCACCCCACTGACATGTGCGAGACCCCAAAGCATCTGGTCATTCTGTACCAGCAATCCCATGGACGCAACGCACCTCGAGGGAAAAGGTTTGAAGCCAACTTCAACCTTTATTCAGATGGCACCGATGGAGCTGGCTGTTCGCAAGGCGTTCCTCCGAAACCTAGCAACGCCGTTGCTCTCCTTCCGTCAGAGAACCCTATAGGAACGGAGGACATGATTGTTGAGTATGCCTCAACCGACATGTTTGGAGACTTCGACTAGTCCCGCTACCTCCTTAGTGATTGATATATTCATGTCCATTTGTGATGTCGTAATAGAACATAAGTATTATTGTCATTTATATTGTATCAGCACTTTGATATAATAAGATTGTATACATTCTATATATCTGATAAAGATTTCCATATTGGAACTTCTTCAATTCTATATATAGTTTTCTACGAGTGTCAATCCGATGGATGTGGATCAAGTATATGAAAATGTACCCACTCTATTGTCTAGATTGTACTACACGTACACCTAACTCGTAGCACATGTTGCATATAATGCAATTCCATGAGTCTTGTTTGCATGATCTAAACTTTCCCGATCATGAGATGTTGTGTGCACATATTGTGCCAAAGGATCACTTCAGTCCCTTGAAGGCATTCAAAGGTGATATTTGTGGTCCTAACCAACCATCGTTTGGACTAAAAATTGAATTCAATCAATTCGAATGGACAAATATTGTTGCAGAATTCTCTTCACATGCCTCCACTATTTAGTGCATGGCTTTGATGATTGAAGTTCAACACAATGTCCTATGTGTCCATACACAACTGTTTTTGGCTCCATCTCTGATCAAAAGGATTTTTCTCATTGCACAAACCATGTTAATGAATTGCAATTTACCAACTTCACGTTGGAGTCACGCAGTTTTTACACGCTGCTACCGACTAACTGCATATAGCAGCAGTTCCCCTCTGCAATTAATACGTGAAATCCTCCGAGCATTTCCCATCTGCGTAAGTTCGGAAGCGCTTCACGCGTACCGATCTCACCACCACATCGTACATCATGGGCCCACATATGAGGGATCTATGTGGGGTACAAATATCCGTCGATAACCCAATACCTTGAACCCCTCATAAGGGATGTATTCATAGCCCAGTACGTTGATTGCTTATATTTAAGGAGGATTATTTCCAGGCATTAGGGGGAGATCTCAAGTACCACATCGAATGCCAGGAAATCAATTGGGACTTCACGTTCCTCCTCATACCCACGTACTCAAGAATCTCGACTCTACGTTAGGATTCACAAATTTGCATCACATGCAAATAGCTTGCCAAATTCATTTACTGATCTCAAAGGTGTTACAAACTCCTTATCCGGCTAGAAATGCGCCCGAAGGAGTGGAGGTACCAATAAAAACCACTCAACTCCCTGTTTTATAAAAAGAGGGGGAGTAGTACGGCTTCTAACCAGGGTCCAGCTTTTCGCAAAGCAACAAGGGAATTGAGGATAAATCCTCTCAATCAGTAAATGCAAGGCTACCTTGCGTTGATGAACACCTAATGGGTAGTATACACCCAGTGGAAGGGAAACCTCCACAACCCCAGATCCAGCTTGCACACACTGGCTGGGACATCGGAACACCCAGACTCACGCGTATTGGGAAATCACGAAGAGTCGTCAAGGGGTGCATGTTATTCGCTCCAACTATATTGATTCTGGAGAATCATATAACCAAAGCCTACAAATGTCGACAAACATCTCTTGTATGATTGCAAATAACCTTCACAATGATTCAGATCCAAAGACCATGGCCATGGCAGAGTGTGAACACACTTGCTAGGACTGAACTCATCAAAGGATGCAATCCAAGCAGATATAGCCTCGCTCTTACAAATGAATTCCCTTTGGGATTATTCAATGTGTTTTCTTCCAGAAACGGAATGAGAAATACTAGGTGGTGAGAAAGCAAGGCTTGTAGCACGAGGTCGGGTTTCTGCAGAGATCCGAGACCTACTCTCCAGACATGAGTGGAATCTCTTTCCGATACATATAACATTGGCAGCACAAAATCATCTATCTATGCAGTTGATAGATGTAGTGACTACATTTCATGTGGATCACTAGATTTGGACATGTATGGTTCCCGGTGGAATCTCTATCCAAATCGAAATGTAAATGCAACATGCATTGTGTAAAATCAGTGAGTCATTATATGGCTTGTTGTTGTCGGTATATTTTGGTACAACCGACGTAGTGAGTTCCTTACACACAAGGATTACTCCTATAATGATGATTACCCATGTGTGTTTGTCATACACAAGGATTACTCCGTCAATGACGAAACACGTGATCATCTAAAAGACGGAATTTTGAGATGAAGGATTTGGTAAACCCAAAATGTGCCTAATACTACAAGTCGGGCTACTTCACTCAAGTATTATGGTACACCAAGATGCCTATATTATAAATATCGGAGAAACCTAAAATAGACAAGTCATGTCTATCTCCCAGGCCGGTTGTTCGATCTCTAGACGTAGAGAAAGATTCACTCAAACCACGGGATGGTGTAGAAGGGATATTGGGACTTATAGTTCCATATCATTGTGCCATTGGACCCACCAAAACAATTGTTTGGGAATTAAGAATATCTTTCGATATCTCCAAGGCACCACACATTATTTGACATGTTCTTGTAATTTCAGAGAAATCTGAACTCCAATATCATCAGGATACACTGATGTTGGCTACTTGAATGATCCCCACAATGTGTACCTACATGGTAGAACTGTCACTCCATTGATGTCTTCGAAACAGACTTCGGTGACTACACCTACCAGTCATTCTGAAATACAAAGCCGCGTTAATACGCGTGGCTTCACGGAATGATAAACCACGTACATTATTCATGTGGTATTGATTCTCTCGAATCACCTATCATTATCTACAAAGATAATGTTGCTTGTGTTGCACAGATGCAGCCATGTTACATAAAGAGCAATATCATCAAGCATATTGTGTTAAATGGTTGTATCCCCATGAACTCCTCAAGAGTCGGGGAATAAATATCTTGCAATTCAAATCATGCGATATCCTCGCTGATGTATTCACAAAGTCTCTACCAACTATAACATTCCAGAAATTAATTCATGGGATTGGTATTCGACGACTTCGTGATTTGCAAGGGTCAGGGGGAGAATCTTCCTGAATAGTAACATGTTCAAAGCATCATATTACACTCTTTTTCCCTTTATGAGTTTACTTTCCAGGTTCTCATCAAGGTTTTTAATGAGGTAATATCAACATAAGATCATATGTCATACTTTCTGTTTTCCCCATCGGGGTTTTTAGGAAAGTATACACGACATATTTATTGTCCGCTAAACTCTATGGATTTCATTCATATTGAGTTAACAAAGACAATAATCATTATATGTTGTATCATTTTCTCCTTACGTTTCCCACTGGGTTTTAAAGGAGTTTTAACAACATATCCAATACAATTCTCCTCACATTTTTCCCAAAGGGTTTTTGGGGGAGAAGTTCAAACATCATATGTCATACTTCCTATTTTCCCCACCGGGGTTTTTAGAGGAAGTATACAAGGCATATTTATTGCTCTCTAAACTCACTTATGGGTTTTTCCTTTCTAAGGTTTTCTCATATGAGTTATCAAAGAGACAATAAACATTATATGTTGCATCATTTTCTCCTTATTTCCCACTGGGTTTTAAGGAGTTTTAGCAACATATCATACACCCTACTCTCCTCATATTTTTCCCACAGGGTTTTTGGAGGAGACTATTTCAAGATGATAGAATCTACAAAGGACATGGTTTTAACAAGGACTTCATCGCGAAGAACACTCTAAAGACAAGCATGGATTAGGGGGAGTGTTAGAATTAATTAATTAGTTTATTTAATGGGTTAAATCCCTGCTATGTCGGTTCCACTTTTGGCAACCGCTCCCTTGTAACCGCCTTTGTACCAGGGTATATATACCCAACAATCTATCAATAAAACAATCTGTTGAATCATTTGTTGCCTCCTCTCGTTCCTCTCGATTCTACTCTCAACACATACGTCGATTCAAAGATCGAGCAGTTCAAGGGTTGTCCTTGCTGTCGCTGAGCATCTGCATCCACAAAATTTTGCCTAAGCTAAACCCTAGCCGGTATCTACTCGTCGTCGGATGTAGATGACGCCCGCCGTGATAGGGCTCCGGCTCCTGCGACGGCCCTGCCTCCTCCTGCTCCGCGACGCCGTCGATGGGCTCCGTCGCTGGGTCGCCAACCTCTCTGTGTCGTCCCACCGATTGACGGATACCTCCCTCTCCGGTCGGCAGCTCTCGAACCAGGCCCTGTAGTTGTCGGTTGTTCAGGGCGCGTCACTGCTCCGACGTCATCGCGTCCTGCCGCTCTAGGATGCGTAGAGTGAGCTCCCTGCCGCTGCGCAGCGGTGCCATGGTGCGGCCTGCGGGGTTCAGGCGCCAGTTCTTCGTGAGGAGGTAGTCCGACGGCACATAGAGATTGTACCGCTCGAACAGTCAGGCCTCGTCGAGGAGGAGGCTCTGGCCCCCAATAGGCGTCGCTCGAGCCGCCGGCCTCGTCGTTCTACGCTATTTGGGCGGAGCTGAAGCGGGGGGAGATTGAAGCGAGGGGGGAAATGACCGGCGGACGAGCAGACGCCTCGCGCTATAAAAGAGCGGGGCAGGCAAAGCGGCCAAGTCGGTACCGACAGAATTGACGGTGGACGCATGGGCAGACTGCATGGTGACGCGTGGGTGGGAAGAACTGAAGCCGTCTGGGAAACCGGCTAGGAATCCATTATTCCTTGACCGGCCATTCTGCCTACCTACGTGTTGACTTGTAGGGCCCCTGTCCGAGGCGTTGTCCGGCAGCTCTGAGGCCGTCCTCAAGTTTGAGCCACTTAGATCATCTCCACTCGCGGCGCCCAAATGGGCGCCCAAAGGCCATCCGGACAGGCCCTTTGGGCGCCGTCCGGACTACCTTGCCCATTTGGGCGCCCTCGCTCCCCACTCGCGACGCCCAAATCTTATTCAAATATGAAATTTTGATACGAAAATGCATATATCTCATTGAAATTTCATTCAAACTAACATAATTCATTCAAATTTAAATCTAGACCTAGACTAGATCTAGTAAGTAGGGTGGCACGCCGGGCACCGGCAGTTGGGGCAGGCGCCGGCCCTTGCGGCGGCGAGCACAGGACCCTGGCGGCAGCTCGAGCAGAGGAAGTAGAGGTAGCCGGTGGTGGAGGTGGTGGCGGCGGAGCTGGAGGTGGTGGCGGCGGAGGTGGTGGCGGCGGCGGTGGCGGCGGCAGAGGCTATGTCGGCCTCGATGGCGAGCTGCATGTGGCCGGGATCCCACTCCGGCGTCGGCGGCCAGTCCTCCAAGCCGTCATCATCACCGTCAACCTCCTCCGCCTCTTGTTGAGGTTGCGGCGGAGGAGGTTGCACGCGGCCTCCTTCCGATCTTGCGCGATGAGCCTGCTCCACCGCCTCGTAGCGAACCCTCTCCCGTTCCATGCCCGCTGCGAAGTCCTCGTCGGTGGTGTTGGTGAGGCTGTCGTCGTCGGTGTCGCCGTTGTCGTCGGAGTCTTCGAGCCGGTCCGCAGGCGGCTTGGGGGCGAAGAAGGAGTGGAGGCGGTAGGCGTGCTCGAGCTCGACCTGCTTGTCCCAGTACGCCGAGTTCGGCTCGAACCTGGGGTCGTTGTGCAGCTCCGGCGCCATCGTCCCCATGCACGAGGCGACGTAGTCGAGCCGCGCCTAGCCGTCCAGCATGGATGCAACGGGGACGTGCACTGGGTTCGTGGCCCATCCCTCGGGGAGGATGCAGTTCGCCGGCACCGGCGTGTTAGTGCGGACGAGCTCGCGCGCCTCGGCTTCCGTGAGTTGGTTCGCCGGTGGCGGAGGAGGCGGTGGAGGAGGTGGTGGAGCGTTGACGGCCGACGAGCCTGCCTCCTGCGATGGCCAGCCGCGGCGAGCCATGGCGCTCTGCCAAACCTAGCTGTCACGGCGGCGACGACGGGCCTCCCTCTGCGCTCGTCTCTCTTCCTCCGTGGCGCGCCGGGGAGAGGCCATGGCTAGGTGTGGGATGGAGATTGCTGTGTGAGATGGTGAAGACGACGAGGAACCCGCTCTATATAGCGGCCGGGGAGGTGAACAGATGAGGTCGCCTTAACTCCGGCCGTCCAACGGCTCGCCTGCCACACCATTAACGGCTCGCCTGCATTGACGCCGCCGTGGCGCAGACGCTTCCTCTCCGCAGAGCGAAGCGACGCGTCGCTGCGCCCAGCTGGGAAACCGAGACGCCGCCCGACATTAATGCAGCCTCTTGTCTCACTGCCAGGCGTGGCCCGCGCGTCGGGAGCCGACGTGGCGTCGCGTTTCCTTCCGTCCGGGGCCGCCCCAAGCCTCCCCAAGTTGAGGACGTGGGCTGGGCGTGACGGACACAAAACTGGGCCGCGCCGGACCGAATTCGCGATTGGGCGCCGCGAGTGGGCGCGATTTTGTGTCCGGCACGCCCCAAAGACGTTTTGGCGACCGTTTGGGCGCCCCGAGTGGAGATGCTCTTAGGGTGTTGGATAAAAAAAATAGTCAAACCGGACACTTGAGTACCAGTGTGGGCGATTTTCGTGTCCAACACCTTAATTAATTGGCCTTTGGAGATGCCGGTGGATATGCTATAAGCAACTCGGGACAAAATTGTGTAAAGTGTCTGCTATAGCTTTGTTTTTGGTACTACAACGTACATAAGATTAGAGTTGGCTATACGCAACTTCTCGGACCACCATTGGCTGCGCACTCATCCCTCCAAAGTTTGAGGAATTACTAGGGGATTAGCCGCGGACTCCGCCGCGCCCGTGGGCTAAAATTTTGAATTGTTCAATCGTAAAATTGTTGAAATTCAAAAATTGTCTAGATTGCGAAGTTGTTCAAATTTTTGAAATGTCCATATTTAAAAGTTATTCAGATATGAAACCTTTGAATTTAAAAAAAAAAATACATGTGTAAATTGTTTAGTTTTTGGAATTTGTTAAAATTGGTAACTTATTTGTATGTAAATTCGTTTTTTTTCGTTTGTTAAATATTTGAATTTTGTAGGAATACACGATTTTAGTATATGCAAAATTGAATTTTGATCGTATTTTGAAGTATTGTTTTTCCATATCTGTAGGTTCGAAATACTGTTGTAGTTATTGTTCAAATATTTGTAAAACATTTCCGAATTAATTTTTTTTTCGTGTTTATATATTTGTTTCATATTTTCCTGACGAACCAGCGAAAATAAGTTGATTAATTTAAATTTATAAATACAGAATGGCTTTATGTTGTTTCCAAATATTTTTCAAACTGGAATGTTCCAAAATGTATGGATTTTAACACAAACAAATTAGATCTTTTTTTTTTTGAACATTTTGATATATAATTCATATTTTTCTGATAAACCAGTGAAAAGATATTGTTTTTGCAAATTTAATGATTTTTCTGGATTTTATATAATGAGCCGGGCCCACCTGGTAGGATTTTTTAATTTCTTAAACATTTTCCGAAATTTCACAGCCGCTGACAGGACGGGCCCACGCTGACGTCGTACTGACGTCAGCAATGGCGGGCGCGGATCTGCCGGCGACGGCGCGGCCGCTGCAGTGCGTTCTGGTCCGCGCGGCTCGACGCGCCTCGACGCGGACTGCCAGAAGGTGGCGGCGCTGCCCCTGCTGGGTCGCCGAAGCGTCGCCGGAGAGCCGCGGACGCGGCGGAGGGCAGCGAGCGTGGCGGCCGCGATTTCGGCGAGATTCGGGCGTCCCGGCACCTGATCTCCGGCGAGGAGGGAGAGGCGGAGGCGGCGGAGCTCGCCGTGGCCGTGGATTTGGCCGGGGAGGCGTGGAGCGGCCGCGATGCGCGGCGGCGACGACGGCGATTCCGGCGTCGCGGGAGAGAGAGAGGAGGGAGTGGGGGCAGTGGCGATTTTTTGCACGGAGGTCCCTGAAGTTATTTTTATTTGCGATTTAGTCCTCCGGCGATCACAAACAGGTCCTTCCGCGGTTTTTTTTGGAAAAGTACGCGTCGATCGGATGGAACCGACGCGACCGGCGCGTGACCGGGCGACGTGGCACCTTCCGATTGGACAAAAATCGGAGTGAACAGTACCGCGCGGTAACGGGGACGACATGGCCGAATCTGGGCCGTCCGTCGCGCCGATCGGACGGCCAGGGATCACCCGCGACGTGGACGTCCTTAGACGCTGCGGATTCTTCCGCCTTTTATATATAGTAGAATTTTTGGCAGCCTAAAATACAACGAATTTGAAGATTGGAGAGAAATATATATATGTCTGTCAAAATTAAAAAGTTAAAACATGAAAACTGTTTGGAAGGGTGATATTCATCTACTTGTGAAAGGAAAATTTAAACGGATGATCAAGTGTGGCGAATTTGGCAAATTTCGTCGAACGTTTGTACAAATTTGGGTCCAAAATTAAAGAGTTAGAGTCGACCAAACTCGAAACCGATCACGGGAATGGATCCTACTCGTCGACGCGCATATATTTCATGTACATAATTTTCGGAGAACGCGGAGTTTTTTTGCACGCTACAGTGGCACACTACAGTGGCCGGAGGCTTGAGAGGAGGACGATAGGGAGACGACCGGCTGACCGGCTCAAACCGGACGGATTACCGGAAGACGTGTAGTCCGGTGATTGGTTATAAATAGGCGATGAACAGTGACCGTTCCATCCGCATCGCGAACCAGCTATCCAGGTCGTTCGTACGCCAGATCGAACAGCTAGTAGATGGTGAGGTACGTGGATAGCCTAAAACGCTGTCAATCGTTCCATCCTTTATATATAGTACTATATATATATTTTGCCATTTGAGCTAACTCTAGCGCGAACATGCGCTCGATGGCCGGGAGCCCGACTCGTCATGAGCTTTCAATCCATCCAGCATTGCCTCTAGGTCCGTTGCTCGTCTGTCACTGATACTTACCAAAAATATAAAATGTTTTAGATATTTTAATACGGTTCACTATCTAAAAGCCTATTACTATGTAGATTAACTCATTTCAGTCCGTATGTGGTTCGTATTAAAAATTTAAAATATCTAAAACATCTTAGATTTTGGTACAGAGGAAGTAGAAATCATTCAAGCAAAAAAAGATAGATCGTACCGCTTCACCTCCATCGCCAGGAGAGAGGCGATTGGATCTCATTGTCTCCCGCTAGCGTCGGCACCGGTCTGCCTCGTCGCTATGGCCTTCGGGCCATGGAGGCACGGTGGATCTCGGTCCTCGTCGGCGAGAGGGCTCCATTTTTCTTGTTTTAGTGTTCAGATTTGCTGGAGCGGCGCTTTGTTGGTGGCGGCGGCGCTTCTTGCAATAATGTTTCCCCGGATTCAGCCCCATCTCGGTGGCGACGTCGAGAAGGTTGTGGGAGTGGTGTGTTTCTCAAGGACTTCGGTGGTGGTCTCCGGATCGTCATGGAGCTCTTCGGCTACAGGACGGATGTGGTCTTCTTGACCCGTTCGGTGACTTCCCGTCCGCAACCAACAACGTCAAGCCGGCTCTGGGAGGAGCGGCAGCGGCGGCGCGCCGTCGACACGGACTGAGGTTGAAGACGAAGGGCATCTCAAGGATCTCGTTGTAATTTTCATTTTGTTGAGATATTGTGTACTGTTCAGTGTTTTTTTAATGCCAGGATCCTTTTCGCCAAAAAAAAAAGGAAATCATTGAACATAGGCTATTATTTTATTTTATTTTATTTTACCAAATGCTCCACCAATATATTTTAGTATCATTGATAGCAGTAAAATATTAAAAATAAAAATTATAAACAGGTCCCTTAGACCTCCTAGTATCAGCTACGAACACCAAATCAGGCCTAGTGGAGATATTGTCATGAGGCATAATTAAGGTTTCCTGTTGTTTCCTTAGTATCATTTGAATTCTACAATAATATTATGAATATATGCATCGTTTCAATGCAGAGTTAGACGGCTCCCCTTTTCGGGTAAAATACTGTTTTCAACTAACCAATATATCACGTCATTTGTTTTATCTCCGTTTTGATGGCCATGTTTGACAGTGCTACAATATTTTTATTAAATCATACGGAAAGTTGCTCGTATGAGTACCACTACCAATTATCATCGCTCTTCTTCTTCCCCCAACCCTAGCCCACCCGCGCCCGCGTCGCCGGCCGTCCGCCCCCACCCCTCCTCATTCCCTTCCCTCGCCGCGTCCGCGCCGCCCCTGCTGCGGCCGGCGCGGCTCCCTAGCTCCCTGCTCCCGACCCCTCTCCCCCTCTCCCTGCCTCCCCCCTCCCGCCTTTGTCGGCGTGCGCCGCCGAGCGCTGCTCGGGCGTGGCCGGCGGCGGCGGTTGTCCTCTCCCTGCGCGCGTTGGAGTCCTTGCGGGGCGGCTCTCCTCCGGCGGCGGCGCGAGCTTACTGCGGACGGCGGCGTGCAGCAGAGACCGCCGGCCGGCCCATGCGTCCCAGATCTGGGCCCGTTGGCCCCCATTTGGGTCAGGGCGGGCCGGCTTGACCTGCGGTGCGTATTGCAGATGAAGGGCAGGTGGAGGATGCAGGTGCATCAATAACGGCGGCCGACCTTGTTGCAGCGTGACGACGAGCTTCACGGGCCTGTTCCGGGCCCGGCCGGATTCTATTAGGACTGGTATGCCCCGTGGGGGCTTTACGGGCCCACTGGGCTCGGCCGGACCTTACAGGGACTGGTGTGCTCTGCTGCCGCATCCAGTCAACTACCGTCCTTGGCGGTGGAGGTTGTTCCCTCCCGCTCGGCCGTGGTACTGCTGACCCCGGTTCATTCTCCTCACCTTTGTCTTGCAGACTGTGTGACGGCTACTTCGGTGAGACGACGACGGTGGCTTCGGATTCGTTGGCGCATGGTGGTGGGCGGCTAGTCTGCTGGTGTCGAGGCTCGTCCTCGCGGGGCTCCTGTGCTACGGATCGACCGGGTTGTGGATGGGGTTTTTTTTGGGAGAAATCCTTGTCGGTTCGTCTGACACCGACACGATGCCGCCTCCGGGTGGTATCTTCCTTCCTGAAGGGCGTCGTGGCTACCTTCATCTGCTTCCCCGTGCCGCGGGAAACCCTAGGACCTGTGTTAGTCCGGGCAGCAGTGTGGCTTTCCTTCTTGAAGGTGTTGCCTGGTACTCGTCGATGGGGTCCTAGCTAGGAGCGTGGTGGTACTTCTTCAGAGAGAGTGCAGCAATTGCGGGTCACCGTCTTAGTCAATCCGCCTATGTCTCCATTTTATTTTCTCTTTTCTTGTCTTTCTGTGTTTGTCTGCTGCCGCCCCAGCATTTCGTGATTGTCGGTTGTATCAGTTGGTTGCTATATTTATATAGCGGCCTAGGGTCCATTTGCGTCAAAGTTGCTCGTATATTCAACGCTACAGATGGCGTCGCGAGTGAGTTGCTCGTCCGGCCGTATGTGCTACAGAATTTCCGAGAAAGATCTCTGGAAGCCTGGTTGTCCTAGGGTTTGCCAAGAAGTGAAACTGAAGCTTGGATTTGGCTCCTCGACGCAAGCAAGATGTCGGCAGTAGAAGCAAAGGTCAGCAACCATGTTGCGGCTGTACGTTAGGTAAAGCAAGCAAATGCATCGGGATGCATGCTGGCCACGTCAACCAAATTCATCTCCTGCTGCACATGCATCTCACCGGCGAGAGCTTGGAGTATGCGCAATGTTCTAAAACAGCAATCACATGCCAATGATGCCTGGTCGCGGTTTTTATAATTATAAGAGGACAAATACATGATGTAATTTGACAAATTGACAAATTTTATAATAAGCCTGCTGCCCCTATTATATATGATGCTTAAGGATGTGGATTGTGGAGTGGCACAACTGCTGACGCATCCGGCCTTTGTAAGCTTTATACAGAGGGAAAAGTACCTGCTGGGAATGCAATTTTTGTTAACAAATCGGACGGCCAGTTTTAGTTCGCTGGTCGATGCATAGGAAACAAATTGATTAATTGGTGCTGAAATTAATAAGAAATTAAGAAACAAGTGCTGCCGTCCCTCTCCGACCATACATGGTGGCAGTGGCATGCGCTGGCCCATGGTTACGTATCGCCTCTCCTCTCTGAAACTAATGGCAGTAGTTTTCTTATCCCGGCCGGGGGGGATCGATATATACATCTTGGGTGGAAGTGGAAGTGACGGCGTGACGCCTTTTGCCTTGGATCGCAGTCATCGCGCAGCACTAACTTGATTAGATAGCTTAAGATTGCACTAATGGACAGGAAGAAGATAGATGGTGACATGCGCACGTTTCATGCTCAACGGCGCAGCTCAGCTCGGTTGATGCTTTTCGTGTGTGTTTTGTCGCCACCACCGGTGACTGGCACGCCACCCTTGCGCCTGACACGAATTATATGACTCGGAATCTTTTTTTGGTGGCCGGTGAATCTTCATTCATATTTCAGGAATATTGACCACATTTTAAAGTGAGCAAATGCTCTCTGCGATAGCTCAGCAGTAAGGGAACCATGTGTTTATGTCCTCCGTGTGACTAATCACACTAGGTGAAGGTGTTTCTTCTTTCGTACCGTGTGCTGCTTGGGAGCCCTTATGTGTGACGATGTTGATATCTGCGATCTGAATCCATTCAGTACCGTAAAAGCAATGGAGTCATGGGCAATAATACAAGTGCTATACAGGGAACACGCCATATATCGATTTTATGTTTTTGTTCTTGTTTATCCTTTTTATTTAATTATGAAGAACCAGAGTTGTCAAGTTAATTAATAGAACATAACAAAAACCGTTATACATGGGGCCAAACCCACATGAAAACCAAAAAACCAAGATCAAGCCCACCCCCCACTCCAACGAGACCAGACGTTCTCCTACCAACACCAAAGAGAAAATGTGGTGACTGATATGAGAGGAGCAGGCATAGTGTGCTCCTCCGGCGTAGATGAAGAAGCCAACCATTCAGGAGAGCTGCGCTAACACGAAGTCAATTATAGTATCAAGATTAACCCCGACGCCCACAAGACATGAGATCGTCACACTCAACATTACCGAAATTTCGAGACCACCGCCCCGACATCCAGCAGCTCTACCACACTCACGCAGCTGCGTGACGAATATACATAATACCTAGTGCCAGACACAAACGACATAAGCCGTGCAGCCAACTTAGAGGGTCTTGTCAGTCCTAGCACTTATGAATAAACGGGATGGGCCCTGCCTCCAAAGGGATACATTCCGCTACAAGTCAACAAATTGACCCTGAAAACATCGACATGTCAATCGACACGAATCGTGGCTTGGTGTATCGCTAGGTCATTGCCTTGACACCATGCACGATCACACCTAACTGAACCTGGTCTTGCCACACATTGAAAGGGGCATGCAACTCTCATATGGCCAACTATTCCCATAGTAAACATACATTCTCAACACAAAATCATACGGAAATTTGACCACACCCTTCGCAAATCAATCAAACACCACTACAGTAGGAGTAGTGTTGTTACCCGTATTCATGCGGGGGCGGACAAGTATACATCTTCGTGTGAGTGCTAGCCCAACGAATCTTGGCCTCATACCATCCCTGCAAATATATTGCCGCATGAAAACTCTGACACCTCCAACGTCACTTTCCAGGGCCGTCATCTAGACATAACAACGTTTGCGCTCGAGCCGCAACACATTGTGACCTGGCCGCCCACAACCCGAGCCGCACTAGAAAAGCAGCTCATAAAAAACAACCGTGCACCAACATTTGAGTCCGCTGCCCCGACGTAAACATAAGCAGTCTTCGATGAGATGCGTCGACCAAGCCGACAACCTCGCCGTACTAGCAACAAAATATTGTCGTCCAAGTCGTGCTAAGCCACCTCCCTGCCCCATGAAATTGTTGTCCACCATGGTTTTCGAGGTTGCCGCCTCGACGCACAACAACCATTCGGAGCCACTACCCCTACGTTTCACCGGCCTAGACGAAAAAAGAAAAACCACGCAAAAGCCACACGTCGACACGCCAAGACGACTTCCCCCAGACAGAGGCGAAGAAGGCGCCACCGTCATCTACAACTAGAGATTGGTTTTCACCCCAGAGAGAAAGAGAGGCTCCTCAACAACGTCTCCAAGGAGGGAGCGACATCTGAAGACGTTGCCCAGTGTTGGCACCGAATGAGCTCGGTACTAGGCTTTCACATCGACCTCCTTCTTTTCCACGAAAAAGGCCACGCCGATGGGCACATCCAAGAAATCAAGACCAGAGGTGAAGCACGGCGCGTTACAAACCTCTTTCGTCGACCACAAAACAAGATCGGCGGCGTCACTGAACAACACCTAATGATGTGAAGAAACACCGGTACGTCGAGCAATCTCACTCGTTTCTTTTTCTATTCTAATTTATTTTCATTTGCATTTTGTCAAAAAAAGTCAGTCTACCTCGAGTCCTATCAATAAAGACTTGGGTTGATGAGTGCATGGGCCATTGCATTATTGCGTTTCTAGAGCATGTTTCTACGTCACCATGCACCATGACCAGCCATCACCATATTCATCACTCCTCATTTTCCGATGGTTAATTTTCGTTACATATATGTTTTTCTTTAATTTTTATATACTATATGTTGAAGTATGCGTCCATTTTTCTCTCCCAAGTTCTGGTTCTGCTGTCTGCTTGATTCGCATAGTTGAATCATTGAAAAGGAAATTTGAGAAGAGGAACATTGAAACTGAATGTCATGGAAGACTGACCAATAGGCTCTACGTCTCTGCAGACGAAATGAAGCTTTATTAAAGTCAGTTTTGGCCCAGCCCATTACTTTCTGGACTCGCTGCTGGATCGATCCAGACATCCAGTACCTGGTGAAATGACATACTGGCCTCAGATGTTTTTCTCTGATAATCCAGTGGGCTCAGATGAGAACAGAGGAGAAGGACGATACCCAAACAAACGAAGACTGCACGAGAATGCTCAGTTTTTCTTTGAGAGAGACTCAGTTTCTTATTTGGGTAGGGGCAAGAGATGCTAGTAGTTGGACACGTTGGATAGTCTGGATCTGTTGAAGTTCCGGCACATCTTGATTGGGCCTACTTGTGCAGTTTACTTAAGGGCCTTGTTTGCTTGCTCCCAAGTTCCAGCGTACTCACGGGTAAGTGTGGGCCTTTGTCGCTGCATCTCTAATCAACATCCCATCAGCCCACGAAAGGCGCTCACACTCTCAATCTGAATTTCGAAATTAAAAACACTTCTCAATCTGAATTCAGCTGGAGATGCCTCACTTGATATTTTCGTAAACTCCGAAAATCTTGGAGCATACTGAGTACGTACACATCTTTGATAATCTATGGCCTTTTCTTTTGTGGGGAACAAATACTCCCTCCGTTCTAGTAAAAAGGATGACTTCTATTTGTATACATGCGAACGTATCTAGACATGTTACATGTATAGATACGTTCACATGCACACAAATGGAAGTCATCCTTTTTAAAACGGAGTGAGCACATGACAGTCGGTCACTGTAGTTGCAGAACACATGAGTACTTTAAATTAATCTTCTAGAATACACACTAAGTCAACAAAATCATTATTTTGCAACGGAGTTTCTCCACAGGAAGCAAACTGCCGGGATTTGGAGCATCTCCAACGGCACCACAAATGACCCCCAAAGGCATTGGGGGTCCAGATGTAAATATCAGCAACAGCGGCACACCAAGTGTTTGGGCCAAGTTGATTTTTGTCTCGCACCCCGAAAGGTACTCCAAACTTGGGGTCTCTTCGGGGGTGCCATACATTGCCCAGACATGTCCTACGACAAACATGGCCCACTTATCATACACACACAACAGGGCGCCCTGATTCATTTGCCCTATCCCGTCCTGTTGTTTTCTCTCGCCGGCGAATCACCCCATCGTCGCCACCCCCTGTTGTTGCCAACTCGATTCGCACCGCGGGATTTAACCGCAGCGATCACGCAGGCCTGCTTACCGCCGCAACCCGCCGGTCTCCGCCCTCGTTTTGCACCGGCGCAACTCATTCAGCCAGCTCCGCCTCTTACTCCCTGTCGTCCGTACACAAGGTGTTCGGCCGTTCACCAATAGGCTCATTTGATGATTGTCCATTTGTGGCATTGTTTCATTGCTTTATATTGTCCAATAGGCTATGGATAGGGACGACGAGTTTATGTTTCTCTAAATGATGAGGGAGACTCCCGCCCTTGCAGCCGACGACGAAGAGAATGAGATGGGCATGTCCGCTCTTCTAGATGTGCAAGCCGAGATTGACGTTGTGCCGAAGCGTGGAGGATCGGTGAAAAGGCGGCTAGCCAACAAGAACCGTTATAGAACAACTTGCGACATACTCTTGTTCAGTGACTACTTTGCCAAGAACCGGCAAACAGATCTCATGAATTTCGCCAGCGCTTTAGGATGAAGAGGGAAGTATTCAGAAAAATCGTGCATCCTGTTCGAGAATATGATGACTACTTCGAGCTGAAAAAAGATTGCACCGGCCTTCTTGAATTCTCGCACTGCAGAAATGGACGGCCGCCATTAGGTGTCTTGCATATGGAGTTCCCGCAGATTTATTGGATGACTATTTCCGTATGTCTGAATCCACGACCGTTGAAGCCACCTACAGGTTTTGCAAGGCAGTAGTGGCAGTGTTTAGAGAGATATATCTGAGAGCATCAAATGAAGCAGACACATGTCGTCTCGTGGCACAACGCCAAGCAAGAGGATTTCTGGTGATGCTTGGGAGTTGGGACCATCGATTGCATGGATTGGAATTGGAAGAACTACCCATTCGCTTGACAAGGGATGTATACGTCAGGACATCATGAAGCGTGCAGTGTGGTACTTGAGGCTGTGGCAAATTATGATCTTTGGATTTGGCACGCATTTTTAACATGGTCGGTGCTCACAATGATATCAGTGTGCTTCAACGCTCTCCGGTGTTTGTCAGACTATCTCAAGGCCAAACTCTGGAGTGTAATTATGTTATCAATGGCCATGAGTATAATATGGGGTACTATCTTGCGGATGGCTTCTATCCAAATTGGTTAACATTTGTGAAGACTATCTGTAACCCTGTCGGTGAGGGAAATTGCCATTTTGCAAAGAAGTACGAGTTTGTCCGCAAAGATGTGGAATGGCCATCTGGTGTGCTCCAGGCTAGGTTTGTCGTTGTCCGATACCCTTGTCTATCTTGGTCGCTAGATCAAATATGTGAGATCATAAATGTTTGTGTTATCATGCACATCATCGAGAGTGAGTGAGGCACGAGAAGTCCATTGATCAACGAGGTGTTTGATTATCAGGGGTCCAGCCATAGCCGGGCATGCCAGCCGAGTTTTCTGAATTTCTTCCCATGCATCGACAAATCCATGATGAAACAATACACGAGCAACTGCAAAGCGGTCTCGTGGAACAACGTAGTTCAACCAGCATCGGTTTGATTTCCATGTGTTCTTTTCAGGAACTTGAAAATTTTAAATTTAAATTGTTGTAATAAATTATATATTTTCTATATTTGAAGTATTATTAAACTTTGGAATGAAATCTTTTTTAGAATTTAGATAGAAATGATTAAGAAATAATTGGGGCGGACGGTTTGGTTAGCGCCGCTAGAACAACACCCCAGTGTGGCGTACACATGTCCGGTATCTAAAGGGGTCAATTAGAGAGTGTTAGACACACATTCGACGACTCCCGTTGAAGAAGCTAAGTCGGACTTAAGTGATATCATGGCGGCTCACGGCCACCGGGCACAAAACTAATACTCGTCTTGTGCCGTTGCCCCGTCCTTGTCGCGGAGCATGGTATCCTTGGCGTCCCTCACTCACTTTTCTTCTTCATAGAAACCATCCGGGTCAAATCGCCAGCAGTACTCGCTCGATTCGATTCGATCACTCCCGATCGTGTACATCGCCGAAGTGTCAGCCGAGGATCGTAGATAGGTTTAATTACTAGCAGTGTCAGTAGCTAGTGAAGTACAGTACGATACTCACTCCGTTCTATTTTAATTGACTCACATATACCTACAGGACGCACAAATGAATCATGCATGACTATATGCAAACGTGGAGTAGAGCGGATACATCGACTGAAATAATTAAGATGGAAATAAATTAGTTCTCCCTCTCATCCATATTAATTATCTCTCAATCAGATGTATCTAGTACTAAGACATGTATAGATACATCCGATTCAACGATAATTAATATGAATCAGAGGGAGTAGAACTTTGTAGGTCTCTCTAAAACGTGGGTGTAGAGCTGGTGCATGCCTCATGATGATAATCCTGATCTATGTCCAGGCTGTGATGACATCCTCGGTGATCTACCAACTAAGAGCATCTCTAGTGGAACGTGTATATGATACACGTTGCTAAATTTTACACCTCTCAGTTTTTCAGTGGAACGTGTATCAGGACGTGTAAATCCGGACGTGTATATTCCAACGGCTATATTTTCAAACGGCTATATTCCAACGGCTATATTTTCAACGACCATATTTTCAACGACCATATTTCTGGTCTATATAAACCACCCCGACCACCTCTCTTCCAGCATCTCTACCTGTGACTTCTCTTCTCTCACGCAACACAATGAACACATCCTCTTGGGACATGAGTTCTTCGTCATCTTCATCTGGCGATGATGAACTCATACTTGCAGCATTCGCCGAGCGCGAGGAGGAAGAGAGGATGAACGCTCGACGCCATGGTGGTTCCAAGCATGGACGTCGGACAATCGATCGAGGAAGAGATGCCGGATTTGTTCTTCTGTGGGACGACTACTTCAAAGAAGTTCCTCGCTATCCCGAATATTTGTTTCGACTACTAGATATTACTATATCGATTGGAAAATAAAGTTCAGTACAAGATGTATCCGTATACGTCTACCGAAATGGAAAAGTTTCAACACGAAAGTTGTGAGAAACATCAAGTTTAACATGCTCGTCAAAGGATTTTTCAAAACTTCAACCGAGTGTGACGAATTTGACAAAATTCGACCAAAAAAGTTCTGAACATCGGTTCGAAATTGGCAAGTTATGATCGATGAAACTTGAAACCGAGTATGGGAATGGAACCAACTCATCAGTACGCACGTATTTCGTGTACACAACTTTTCAAATCGAATTGTATTTGTGTAGATCAAAGAGCAAGTAAAAAAGTAAAAAAGGACGTACGCGATCTCGCTCCGGACATACGCGGGACGAAGCAGCGGCCTTCTTTTCGCGAGCTCACGAGCGTGGCTCGCTCGTGTTAAGTTCCACGCCTCGTACCGTCGTGGCGTGCTCGTGGATGTTTACACGCCGTTTTACACGATCCGCTGGAGGCTGTTTTTCGCTCGTGGTCGTCTATATTTCGTTTGCACGTCCGTTTCCACGAGCCACTAGAGATGCTCTAATGGCGCTTGACCTTGAACCGTGGTTTCTGAAAGCGGTGGATAAACTGAGAAGGGGTTTCTTCTGGGTCGGGAGAGAAGAATCGCTTGGCGGCCACTGCCTCGTCGCGTGGCCAGAGGTGTGCAAGCCAAAACATCTTGGCGGCCTAGGGCTCCATAAGAGCATCTCTAGCAGAACCCGCGAAAGGCGAAACCGCAAAAGCATTTTGCAGGTCACGTTTTTCGTGTTTTTGCTCTAGTTTTCGTGCAGCGAAGAACAGAACCCGCAAACGCAAACAGCAATTCCGTGATTTAGACATTTCAGATTTCGCGGGAACAAAGAGTTCATATTTCGACAGTACCAGCAGATGATTTCTACACAAAATAATATAGGCGATCTAATCCTATATCACTACACTAGCCTAGGTCGCCGCCGATCAAGCCCTAGTGGGCAAAATGCGGCTCCTCACCGGAGCCATGGGCGCGGCGGAGGAGCTTCATTCCTCGTCGGAGTCGGTGACGAGGTCGATGGTGGGCGGGAGCGTGCTGATGACCAGCGTCTGCTGCAGGAGCCCCTCGTTGACCACCGCGTTGAGCTTGGCGGTGGCGGCCTTCTCCTCCGCTTCGTATTGGACCGCAGCAACGCCGCGGCCATCATGTGCTCCATCTGCTCGTCGGAGACGAAGTCCTCCGGCCCGAGCGTGACCCCGAAATGCTCGGGGTTGTAGCCCTCCGGCGGCGGAGCACCTGGAGCAGCGGAGGAGCTGCTGGCGCCCGTGGAGGAGCTGCCCTCGCCGTAGAGGCGCAGCTGCTGGCGGCGGCGGATCTCGCGCTCACGCTCGCGCCGGAACCGGTCGAACTCCGGCAAATCGCGGTGGTGCCACGCGGCCGGCACCGACTCCCCGAGCTTGTACATGAGGACGCCGCGTTTCCGTGCGTCGTCGCTGCGGGAGACTTGGCGCCGTTTTTCGTCGGAGTAGTCTCCGCCCAATTTGTCGTCGCCGGGGAGAGGCTCCGCTTCCCTCTTCGGCGCCATGGCGGCTCGAAGTCGCCAGATCTGCGGTAGGGGTGGCGAGATTGCTCGTCGGAGACGGCGGAGTGGGGGGTGGATTGCTCACTGGAGCAGCGGAGCGTGCGAGGAGAAGTGGGGGTTTCGACCTGCATCCGCGGTCGCAATCCGGCTAAATAGAGGCTCGCCGCTTCGTTTCACGGGCCCCCCGCAAAACGTTTGCGGGCTGGGCTAATTTTGCAGGCTCTGTTCTGGCCCAAAAACAGCACCAAACCCGTAAACTCGCCGTAGTTTTGCGGGTTTGAGTCTTTTGCGGGTTCTGCTAGAGATGCTCTAACCTACGATGGCTCAACGCTGCTCTCCGTGCCCAATAGCTCTGGCTGCAGAAAACGGAGACAGACAAGCCGTGGGCTGGGCTGCAGTTCAGAGTTCTACCAGAGGCAACTGCCATATTCAATGCGTCGGTTAGTATCTCTATGGCGGATGGGGCTGGTGTACTTTTATGGGAGGACTCGTGGATCGGTGGGCTAACTGCAGCTGTGATCGCACCGGCAGTTGTGTAGCTGGTGAAGCCCGGAATCAGGCGGCGGTCAGTGCTGCAGGGCATCGCCGAGAACTCTTGGGCCCGAGATATTGAGGGGGAATTGACCGTCGAGGCTGTGGTTCAGTCCTGCACCTTTGGGATGCGGTGCGCGCGGTCCGGTTCGAGGGCGATCATGATCGCTTTGAGTGGATGTGGACGGCAACTCGGAAGTTCAGTGTGCGCACGGCGTACCTGGCGTTCTTTGAGGGATCGACGGTAATGTCGGGTGCTCCGCAAGTTTGGCACTCCTTCGCGCCGCTCAAGGTTCGCCTGCACGCCTGGTTTGCCCTACGAGATAGGTGTTGGACCGCCGACAGGAGGCTGTGGCGCGGCCTAGTGTCGCACACCCTATGCCCGCCGTGCGCCGCTGAAGCCGAGACTATGGAGCACCTAACGATGCGATGCAGCTATGCTGCAACGATCTGGGATGGTATCATGATGTCTACGCACGCTTCTATTCTTGTAGACAGTGTTGGGCCTCCAAGTGCAGAGGTTTGTAGAACAGCAGCAAGTTTCCCTTAAGTGAATCACCCAAGGTTTATCGAACTCAGGGAGGTAGAGGTCAAAGATATCCCTCTCAAGCAACCCTGCAATTAAGATACAAGAAGTCTCTTGTGTCCCCAACACACCCAATACACTTGTCAGGTGTATAGGTGCACTAGTTCGGCGAAGAGATATTAAAATACAAGTAATGTGGATGATTATAAGTGGTAATTGCAATCTGAAATAAAAATGGCAGCAAGCAAACATGTAGCAGAACTGGTTGTAAACGGTGTTTCAATGCTTAGAAATAAGGCTTAGGGATCATACTTTCACTAGTGGACACTCTCAACAATAATAATATAATTGAATACATAGATATTTCCTCTTCACTATGCTACTCTGAGTTATTCTCTCGTTGGATAACGAACACGAATCCACCGCGTAGGGCTATAAAAGCACACCTTAAAGTCGCATTCCCATGTCTAGTTAACCCCACACTGTCAACTTGAGCGCCCTAGAAGGTACTAGACAAACACCGCAATTTCATAGAGACATCCAACGCAAATAATAACTCATGATAAGTATTCTTGTTATCTTTAGCCTAAGAGTCACACACGGGTCGCACACTGTCAACTTCGCACAGTGGGACAAAGGTGACTCCGGAGATTACATTAATAAAACCACTTGAGTAGCATATAAGATAATAAAGAGTACATCTATGGATTCAACTAGATTACAAAGCTCATGATCACATAAAGATCACACCATGGGAGAGAGAGATAAACCACATAGCTACCGGTAGAGCCCTCAGCCTCGGGGGAGAACTACTCCCTCCTCATCATGGGAGGCAGCGACGGCGATGAAGATGGCGGTGGCGTCGATGGAGATGGCTCCGGGGGCAATTCCCCGTCCCGGCAAGGTGCCGAAACAGAGACTTCTGTCCCCCGAATTAGGGTTTCGGATGGCGGCGGAGCTCTGGAACTTTTCTCGGGAAATCGTCAATTCTTCTGTGAGTTTTAGGTCAGGGGCAATATATAGTCCAAAGGGCGTCGCGAGGCGGTGCACGAGGAGGCGACACCACCCCTGGGCGCCGGTGGGCCCATGGCCGCGCCGAGCCCACTTGTGGAGCCCTTGTGGCTCCACTTCCTCTCTCCTTCGGACTCCAGGTGTCTTCTGATAAAATAGGGGCCTCCGTAAATTTTCGTCCAATTCCGAGAATATTTCCAGACTAGCTTTTCTGTAATACAAAAACAGCAGAAAACAGGAACTGGCACTGTGGCATCTTGTTAATAGGTTAGTCCCAGAAAATGTATAAAAATGATATAAAGTGTATATAAAACATGTGACAATTGATATAAAACATGCATGGAACATCAAAAATTATAGATACGTTTGAGACGTATCAGCATCCCCAAGCTTAGTTCCTACTCGTCCTCGAGTAGGTAAACGATAAAACAATAATTTTTGAAGTGACATGCTACCAACATAATCTTGATCTAATAATGATGTAATGGTAAGTGAGCTGAGATCAAATCATTCAAAGCAAATGTCTATAATTGATATTAAATAAGAGATAATAAAGCAAGATAGTTAAACAAGCTAAAAGTTTTCATGAATGACGGCCTTTAAGACATGAAACCGTACAAGGTTCATTATAGATGTTTTAAGTATCCAGTGTAGGAGTTCTATCCTTCAATTCCAAGCATCAAGCAATTTTTCATAACATAGAGAACGGATCCAGTCAAGTAAAAGTAAACATGAACGTCATGAATCCACTGTTTCGAGGTCTACTCAACCGGTGAGCGTAAGCATTTAGTATTGGCACCAGGATGTTATGGCAAAGAGAACGTTAATGGGGGTTTGGAAGGCCAATGGAAGAAAGTCTCACAAAGCTATAAGTGATCATTAGACAAGAGGAAGTCTTATAATCGAAGCTATGCAAGGAGTAGTGATTGCCATGCAACGGATGCACATAGAGCTATATGTGTATGAAAGCTCTCCAATGGAACTAGTGGGGGTGCATCCAACTCGGTTGCTCACGAAGACCTAGAGCACTTTTGAGGAAGCTCATCATTGGAATATACAACCCAAGTTCTATAGTAAATTCCCCACATAGTTATACTAGTAAAGCATGAAAACTCTCTCAAATGGAGCATAGGTGCTAAACATGAGCACAAATGATGACTATGAATACTGCAAGTGCTAAACATGAGCACAACTTTGATAAAGGATAGTAGTGTTGCCCCCCTTTTCTTTATTCTTTTTTTTTTTTTTTTTTTTTTTCTGTTTCACTTTTCGATGGCCTCCATGGCTCTTTTCTAGCAGGGGCAACACTCTAATATGATTACAAACTTTTTGGTACAAATAACTCATAATGAACAAAACATGATGTATAAAACTGTATGCCTCTGCCAGTGTAGCAGGATGTGCAATGATCTAGCGTAACATGGGTAAACCACACATCAGCTGTATAGAATCATGCAAAGCAATATATAAATGATAAATGACAACAAGTCATGTAATGTAAATGGAAGTTGCATGGCAATATATCTCGGAACAGCTATGGAAATGCTGTGGTAGGTAGGTATGGTGGCTGTTTTGAGGAAGATGTATGGGTTTATGTGTAGGAGAACAAGAGGAAGTCCTCCCACGGGTTTTGGATGTACTGGCGAAGTTGCACAACTCTCAATGTGAGAAAAGGCAATGCACAGCACCGAAGAGGCTAGCAAATTTGGATGGTGGAAGTGCCAAAACCGTAGCTTAACATTAGTCAAAAAGAACTCACAAGTTTATTGCAAACAACTAGCAGGTTCAACATTAAGCGCATGGTTAACATTTACCCCAAGGAGGGCCGTTCACGGCGGCACAAGTACCCCGTTAGATCCCTCGACCTTCACACACAACCTAGTTATTACGAACCACTTTTCAGACATGGAAAGCTATCAAGTCCAACTACACCTTCAACAATTTTAGTGTTTGTAGTACGGTGCAAGCTTAAAGACAATAATCCACTAATGATTTTAACTTAATTAACCAGCAAGCTTTACCATCTATTACTTAATACCTCAAAACGTTTGCAAGGAATCAGGTTATCAAAGTTCAATGATCTACAAGATTATGCAAGTTTTCATTATACCACTACCACACGCAACATTTTCTGAACCAACATATTAACCAAGCAACTCTCCAAACAAATATAAGTGAAGCAAGAGAGTACTTTCTACAAAAGAACTAATAGCTCTGACAAGAGGTACATGAAAACCAAGAGCTAGAAGCTAAACAGCGCGAAAATTGAATACTCAACAGATATAAGTGAAGAACAAGAGTATTCCAAGAAAAAGCGGAGCGTGTCTCTCTCCCAATCAAGAATGTTGTGATCAAGCTTATTGCAAAAATAAAAGTACAATACTGAAAATAAAAGCACACAGACGCTCCAAGAAAAGCACATATGATGTGAAAGAATTAAAATATAGTTTCACTAGAGATGACCTGATAATTTTGCCGATGAAGAAGGGGATGCCTTGGGCATCCCCAAGCTTAGACGCTTGAGTCTTCTTGAAATATGCTGGGGAGATCCATGGGAGCCTCCCCAAGCTTAAGCTCTTCACTCTTCTTGATCCTATTATATCATCCTTCTCTCTTGACCCTTGAAAACTTCCGTCACACCAAACTCAAAGTAATCTCATTAGAGGGTTAGTGCATAATCAAAAATCACATGTTCTATAAAGACGCAATATGACTTGTTACTTTAAACATTAGCTACAGCCACTGATGTTATGTGAAGCTCTTCCACCCAAAAAAGAATTTCACTCAACACTAGTAAAAGAGAGAATGCAAAATAAAAAGGCATAATCTGTCTAAAACAGAACAGTCCGCAAAGACGAATTTTTTCAAGGCACTTACGACGCTCAGATCGAAAAACTCTAGACTAATGAAAGTTTCAGACATTCATAAAGATTACGCACAAAATTTTCAGATTTAATTAACAATCTGGTGATTTTAGGAATTTCGTACAGTGAACAGCAAAAATCTGTTTCTGCGCAGCAATCAAAATTAAGCATCATCTTAACATTAGAGGCTACTCTTGGCACAACAATGCGAGAAAATAAAGATACAAAGGAGTTGCTACAGAAGTAAACAAACCTTGACTCAAATAAAGAAAAATTGCAGAAATAAAAATAATGGGTTGTCTCCCATAAGCGCTTTTCTTTAAAGCCTTTTAGCTAGGCATGATTTTGATGATGCTCTCATATGTATAAGAGGTGAATATGAAAGAGCATCAAGAAGCAAATATCAAACACATTTAAGTCTAACCCACTTCCTATGCAAAGGAATCTTGTAAGAAAATAAATCAATAAAGCACAAAGTGACTAGCATAGGAAGGCAAAACAAGTGCAACATCAAAACTTTCAACATAAAGAGAGGAGACTTAATATTATTGTGATGTATGAATCCATGTCTCCCTCTCTCATAAGGACCAGTAGGTCTTAAAGTACCCATCAAATAAAAGCAAATCAAGAGAAAGCTCAAAACCTTCATCATAAAGAGAAGAAATTTAGTAACATGAAGATTTCTATAACCATACTTTCCTCTCTCAAAATAATTTTCAGTGGCATCATGAATAAACTCAACAATATAGCTATCACATAAAGCATTCTTATCATGATCCACATGCATAAAAGTATCATTACTCTCCACATAAGCATAATCAGTTTCATTAGTAATAGTGGGAGTAAAAGTATCACATCCATCATTGTAATCATCATAAATTGGAGGCATAGAATAATCATAATGAATTTTATCCTCAATAGTAGATGGACTGAAAATATCATATTCATCATTGTAAACATCATATATAGGAGGCATATCATAATCAACATAAACTATATCCTCAATAGTAGGTGGAGTGAAAATATCACAATCATTATAAACATCATATATTGGAGGCAAAGTATCATCAAAGCAAATTTTCTCCTCCAAAACCGGGGAACTAAAAAGATCATTTTCATCAAAACCGACCTCCCCAAGCTTAAATTCTTCCATAGCATTAGCAATAATGGTGTTCAAAGAATTTATAGTAATAACATTGCTACCATCATGCAAATAATTTTCCATAGGTTTTTTAATTTTCTCTTCAAAAG
The DNA here is from genome assembly GCA_947311845.1 of Poa pratensis. Taxonomy (NCBI): domain Eukaryota; kingdom Viridiplantae; phylum Streptophyta; class Magnoliopsida; order Poales; family Poaceae; genus Poa; species Poa pratensis. The sequence goes on along the minus strand of CAMZMU010000106.1, from coordinate 17,502,758 downwards.
CATCATGTCCTAATTCAAGATAAATTTCATAAAGCTCTCTAATTTTTTTTTCCATTAAGCCTAACTAGTGAAATAAAAACAAGAAACAAAAAGATATAATTGCAGAATCTAAAGGAAATACCTTCGAGCACTCACACGTCAGCAACAGTGCTAGAAAATAGCTAAGTAGCTGGAGGATGTGAGTACCTTTTACCTTACCTCCCCGGCAACGGCGCCAGAAAATAGCTTGATGTCTACGCACGCTTCTATTCTTGTAGACAGTGTTGGGCCTCCAAGTGCAGAGGTTTGTAGAACAGCAGCAAGTTTCCCTTAAGTGAATCACCCAAGGTTTATCGAACTCAGGGAGGTAGAGGTCAAAGATATCCCTCTCAAGCAACCCTGCAATTAAGATACAAGAAGTCTCTTGTGTCCCCAACACACCCAATACACTTGTCAGGTGTATAGGTGCACTAGTTCGGCGAAGAGATATTAAAATACAAGTAATATGGATGATTATAAGTGGTAATTGCAATCTGAAATAAAAATGGCAGCAAGCAAACATGTAGCAGAACTGGTTGTAAACGGTGTTTCAATGCTTAGAAACAAGGCCTAGGGATCATACTTTCACTAGTGGACACTCTCAACAATAATAATATAATTGAATACATAGATATTTCCTCTTCACTATGCTACTCTGAGTTATTCTCTCGTTGGATAACGAACACCAATCCACCGCGTAGGGCTATAAAAGCACACCTTAAAGTCGCATTCCCATGTCTAGTTAACCCCACACTGTCAACTTGAGCGCCCTAGAAGGTACTAGACAAACACCGCAATTTCATAGAGACATCCAACGCAAATAATAACTCATGATAAGTATTCCTGTTATCTTTAGCCTAAGAGCCACACACGGGGCGCACACTGTCAACTTCGCACCGTGGGACAAAGGTGACTCCGGAGATTACATTAATAAAACCACTTGAGTAGCATATAAGATAATGAAGAGTACATCTATGGATTCAACTAGATTACAAAGCTCATGATCACATAAAGATCACACCATGGGAGAGAGAGATAAACCACATAGCTACCGGTAGAGCCCTCAGCCTCGGGGAGAACTACTCCCTCCTCATCATGGGAGGCAGCACGGTGATGAAGATGGCGGTGGCGTCGATGGAGATGGCTCCGGGGGCAATTCCCCGTCCCGGCAAGGTGCCGAAACAGAGACTTCTGTCCCCCGAATTAGGGTTTCGGATGGCGGCAGAGCTCTGGAACTTTTCTCGGGAAATCGTCAATTCTTCTGTGAGTTTTAGGTCAGGGGCAATATATAGTCCAAAGGGCGTCGCGAGGCGGTGCACGAGGAGGCGACACCACCCCTGGGCGCCGGTGGGCCCATGGCCGCGCCGAGCCCACGTGTGGAGCCCTCGTGGCTCCACTTCGTCTCTCCTTCAGACTCCAGGTGTCTTCTGATAAAATAGGGGCCTCCGTAAATTTTCGTCCAATTCCGAGAATATTTCCAGACTAGTTTTTCTGGAATACAAAAACAGCAGAAAACAGGAACTGGCACTGTGGCATCTTGTTAATAGGTTAGTCTCAGAAAATGTATAAAAATGATATAAAGTGTATATAAAACATGTGACAATTGATATAAAACATGCATGGAACATCAAAAATTATAGATACGTTTGAGACGTATCATATCACTGCGAGACTAGGCGTTGCCCTGCCTCTCCCTGATGCCAACAGCTCAATGGCCACTTGGTGGCATGCAGCGGTTCAGACGCTGAACAAGAAGGATCAAAAGACTGCCAATTCGCTGATCATGCTCGCTATCCGAGCCATCTGGCTTGAGCGGAATGCGCGAGTCTTCGAGGGACACGCTTCGCCGGCAGGAAGAACCCTAGATGCCATCATGGAGGAGTGGAAGCTGTGGCATCATGCAGGTGTGGGCCGGCGCGAGAGTAGCGTGTTTGCGTTTGTAGGTGCCACACCCACGAAGGTGTTGGTCTTGTGGTGTTGCCTGACTCTCTGTCATGGCTGTAATTGGCTTTGTACTCTCCTCCTTGTTTGCTTAATATAAGAAACGCGCAGATCTCCTGCGGGTTCTTAAAAAATGATGATAATCCCAACACTCGCAAAACTCCCGTGCACGGCAAATAATTTTCTTCGGTCAATCCTCTTTGATATTTACAAGTCCGTGTTTTGTTATCGTTGTCATGTTTTAGTGGCTTTCTTCAGAACAGTACAAAATTGTGTCATGAAACAAGAAAGAGTTTGAAGATTTCGAAAAGTTACTTGGTTCTTTTAGACTTTATTTTGTAACAGATGTAGTCAGTTCATGTAAGAAAAATGCCTTTGTAGCCCAAGCTACATGTAGCTATATATTTCAAAATTTTCAAAATAGTATTTTAAAGTTTCAAACAATTCTAAAAATAATTCTGACTATAAGATATTCGAAATTGGCATTTAAAACATTCAAAAGAAAATAAAGTGTAGATAATGTCAAAATCTAGTTGTCTGCAAAATTTGTTACATTGTAGGCTGGCAAGAAATGACAAACGTGTGGATGTCGACCAGTGAGGTGCAGATTTTCAAAAGCTTGAAATTTTTTTTAGATTTTTTAATTTTTTGTGTAGCTTAGGATACGACGAGTTTTGAATTGAGATTTGGCACATTGCTCTATTTGGAAATTATATACCCCTAAGAGTTTTGTTTCTTTTTTGAAACCTTAAGATACCAATTTTGAATTAAAAAAAAGGTTCCACGGAGTTTGAACTCCATTTACACTTCTCGACGGCTGGATTTTTTGTGATTAAAGGTAGAATTATTAATTGTGATATCATAGAGCTGACTATTAGGACGATTTTTTCTTACTTTAACATGTTTTTTCTAGATGACGCGTAGAGGCCCGCTTTTACATTAGACACCACTCTTGGACTTTTTTATTGTGTCTCTCTTCCACATAGTCAAAATTATTATATAAATAGGGTTATAGTGTACTATTATACTTGGTCTTAATTACCCAACAGTATATGACTTTTAGGAAGCTTGATTAGATACATGAATTTAAGAATAGAGGCTCTAATTGTTTAGCGTGAACACTAAGTGGCAGGTGAAGAATATGTTGCTCTAAAATTAAATAGCTCTGGTGGGTACAATATAAAAGATGGTAAGGAAACATTTCCTCTAGTTTAAGGCCTCTTTAGATTTTAGAAATTTATAGCGGTCAATCATAAAGATTTTTCAATCAATTGATTTCATATGCTTTAATTTCATAGCAATTTGAACATCCATTCAAACTGTAAACTGCATGCTTTAGCCAGTTCAACCAAAGTACCGATATAATAGAATAGGCTAGGCAAGTATATTTCAATCACCTCCCCCACCCGCCCCTCTAGGCCAGTGGCTTTCTAGACACACGTCTAGGTTACATGACTAGGGCTTGTACAGCTAGATAGTGTTTAGCGAGGCCGCGATATTTATGTTTATTGCGTTGGTCAGGATTTAACCTTGAAACCTGAGGTCATGATACCTTGTAGAATTACATGCTCTAGCTAGTTCAAGCAAAGACCAATCTCATGGAAGAGAACATGCAATTATATTTCAACACCTATATCTTTTTACACTCATTTGGGTACGATCAATAGTTCTTATGTGTGTTTGTGGTCCTCCTTTTTACACTTGTATTTTTTCAACGTTTGTGGTTCCTTCATTGTCTATGTTTCTCATGCTGCAAATATGTCTGCACCCGACTGATTTCAAGTTAAAATTATAATTTGCATCTGTTATTCAATTTTGAATCGCACTTTTAGCAACTGGAGAAGGCACGACGAACCACTCTAGCTCATTAGGGTGGGCTTGGTCCCTGTTGTTTCGGTTGTTGTGTTGTATGGTTTTCGTCCAGTTTCTTTCGATAATAAATCGGACACCTTCTGCTTAATAAATGGATAAGTCAAAACTTTTGCCTTCGGTTTCAAAAAAAATTAGGGTGACTAGATAGTCAAATCTTCAAAAAATCGTGGTTCCCCTCTTTTTCGTTGTAGTACAGATATGGTCACTACTAACCATACGTCTCTGCTGTTTGGACACGGCCTGTCGTCAGTCGATCATTCGATGGAACGTAACGTAGGTACCGGAGTCTCGTGAAAAAGATGTTATTGGCCCAGGGTGGATCAGTTTTTTTCTTGCTTTCCTGGCGGCCGGTCCCAAAGCCTTTAATTTTGGGACTGACTACTTTGCATCAAAATGTGGCGATTTTGACACTGTTGACCTCTGGACAAAACTTTAGCACAAAATGAACCTCGGCCGAAACTATTTCACGGGATTGACCCTTTCGAGTAGCGCCTCACGATCAGGCGCTACCCTACACAGGGTAGCGCCTCGTGATCAGGCGCTATACTTCTTTCCAGCGTGGCGAGCCGGGGCCACGGGGGGCCCAGTCTGAGGGATAGCGCCTCGTGATCAGGCGCTATGGTGCGATAAAGTAGCGCCTGATCACAAGGCGCTATGCTTCGGTTCCAGAAACTAACAGAGAGCCCAGCGAGGGAAGCAGGGAAAAAAACACTAAGTCAATGTGTCGCGCCTTACCATGAGGCGCTATACTATCAAGAGGGCATAGCGCCGCGTGGTAAGGCGCGACACATTGACTTAGTGTTTTTTTCCCCGCTTCCCTCGCTGGGCTCTCTGTAAGTCTCTGGAACCGAAGCATAGCGCCTTGACACTAGGCGCTATGCATCCAAACTTTGCCAAATCCAGAAAAGTGCCAGTTTTTTGATGGAATTACAACAATTCAGCAAATATTCAAAACTACACAGAAAAGTGCCAGTTTCACAGGAAGTGCATAATAACAACAAGTTCATACAATTTTAAAGTTCACCACTACATAGCAAAGTCGAAATGACAAGAAGGTTCAAAATAAATCCACATAGTGGAGTCCCGGAGATCATCCACATAGCAAAGTCGAAACGACATAGCTCTATTGTGTCGAGCTAGATCCCTTGCCCTTGTCCTTCCTTTTGGAAGTGCACTCCTCTTCCTCCTCCTTCTCCCTTGCGAGACGAGCCTCACGTAGCACCCTCTCCCGGAATATCTTGTTCTCCCTCTCTCTATTCGCCTTCGCAATGGCATCATTCTTCCGCCACCTCGCCTTGAAATCCTCATGACGTTGCTTCTCCGCTTCTTTGTGCTTCATCTCTTGACGACGTTGATACTCCCGATACTCAGAACGCATTTTGAGCTTCCTTTCCCATTCCGCTTCATCCTCCTCTTCCTTCTTCCTCCTCTCCTCCGCCGCATCTTGTTCTCTCACCCTCCTCAAACCCACCTCCAACCAACCCGGCCTCTCACCCTCCTCGCCCGAGTCATTGACGAGCTTCGGTGTTGCTTTGTTGGGTTGAGACGCTGCCATACCTAGAAACATTATAAACTGAAAGTTAGTAAGTGTCCAATATGAATACAATATGCGATAAAAAATTACAATAATGGATAGAAACAATATAAAAGCAAGTATAAAGTGGAGAAACATACGGATACGGCCCAGCTAGGTATCCTATCATACTCACGGTCCTACCACCGCCACGGCCTACACCACCACCATGACCTCTATAACCAACATGGCCTCTTGTAAGCCCAAGTTGCCTCCCTCTTTGTTGCCTTGGAGCTTGTTGGCTCACTCTTTGTTGCCTTGTAGGTTGTCGTGTAGGAGCTTGTTGGCTTGGACCTTGTTGTTGGCTATTTCTTGCTTGGTTACTACCTTGTTGGCTAGGCCCACCATGTTGGCTTGGACCTTGTTGTTGGCTATTTCTTGCTTGGCTACTACCTTGTTGGCTTGTGCTTGCTTCATTTCCCTTGGCTTTCTTCCTTTGGGGGCATTTCCTTATGTTGTGCCCCTCCACATTGCACTTGCCACAACGAGAGCGCACACGAGGCTCTTGGAATTGGTCATTCCGACATTCCCTCCCACCACTGCCCCAACCATCCATGTCGCCCCTTAGACGTTTTGTTTTGCGTCTTCCCTTTTTGTCCACCTTCGAAGCCGGATCGGGCCATAGTTGAACTCCATGATACTCCGGCCATTGTGATCGGTCTAGGAATGGGTGAAACCTAGGAGCCCATGTGTTTTTCGTGGTCTCGATAGAGAACTCGGACTCTCTCACGGTGCGCGGGTGATTAACATCCACATGTCTAGTACGAGCCGCCGTTAGCAAGTGCGAGCAAGCAAGATGAAGCAAATGTGGCCTCCCGCATGTGCACTCACAATCCTTGAGTGATACCTTGAATGCCCGGCCACCATGTTGGACACCATCGGCCGTGGTTCCTCCCGGTTCGTTTACTTGGTAGATCAAGTCCTCATTATCAAATAGTGCTGCAACTTGGGAGTCCGCCTTCATTGACTCGAATTCCACGAAATTATCAACCTTTGGTGGGAATTTGTACTTGTGATTGTGCTTGTTCTTTCCCGCAATCTGTTGGTCCGTCTCGAGTGAGTACTTCAGAAAATATTCATTCAACTTGGTGAATGTGTATTCAACTATTGCAGTCACGGGCAATGCACGCACACCCTTGAGCACCTTATTGAAGCATTCTGCCATGTTGCTTGTCATTTGACCGTACCTCCGGCCATCTTCATCGTAAGCTCTTGCCCACTTCGATCTAAGTTCAATGTGCCTATGGAGAAACTCTTGCCCCCCGGCGTTCAAAGATCTGTTAGCGAGCAATCTGTTGTACAAGTTTGCGAAACGACGATCAGAGAAGGCGAGACAACAATCTTGAAGATCATCGGAAAACTCCTTGCTCCCACAAGCCCTATAGAAGTTTGAGCAAAAATGCCTCATGCACCATCGGTGGTGTAAACGAGCATGCCCGAGGATCTCGATCTGCACCGCGTTGAGAATTCCTTGATGGCGATCCGAGATGACACAAACTTCCCTTTGAGGTGGAATTATCTTGGTTCTCAAATAGTGAAAGAACCACTCCCAACTATCATTGTTTTCCGCCTCAACTAAAGCAAAAGCCAATGGAATCAGACGATTTCCCGCATCATTTCCTATTGCAACCAATAGAGTGCCCTTGTATGGACCGGTCAAAAAGGTGCCATCGACTGCGATGACCGGCCTACAATGTTCAAAAGCACGGACACATTGTTCGAATGCCCAAAATGCACGGCCAAATACTCGGACAGTCTTGCCGTCCACAATCCTTGTTTTTTGCCCAAACGGCTCAACCACATGGACCATCCCCGGGTTAGTCGCGGCCATGGCTCCCAACAACCTAGGGATTCGGTTGTATGCTTCTTCCCAGTCACCATACAACATTCTGAAAGCAGCTTGCTTTGCCTTCCATGCCTTCCCATACTTGATCGTGTAGTGAAATATGTTCTCCACAATTTCAATGACACTCTTAATACTCATTGTTGGTAGTGTTGAGATGGAGTTGGAAACCTTATAACCGAGGAACTCGGAGGTGAGTTGACGGTGGTCTGGTTTCACATCCTTGCCATCCACCTTCTTGCCTCGGCACATGTGTGTTGCAACACAACTAGTTATGTGTCAATCGGGACCTTTCTTCAAAGGTCTTGCTCGCACCTCCCACGGACATCCTTCCTGTAAGCATCTCACCGTGTAACGCTTCTTTTTATCGGAGTGAGCCACCTTAAACGGACGATGGTACTTAACTGAGTACTCCTTGATCCACATCTGAAATTCCAACAAGGTTGCGAACCTCAAACCAGGAGTTATCCCATTGTCCAAATGATTCATTTCCCGGTAAGAAATTGGACTAGCTTCGAGCAAGATACCCTTTCCGCCATCAACCGTCGCTTCATCCGCGAGAGTAAGGTCAGAAAACAACGGAATTCGATGATCCCGTCCCACTACCTTCTCGAACGCTTCGGCCTCCTTGACGGTGAACCCCTCCTCATCCACATCTTCATCGGGCCCATCGTCATCCGAGTCCGATGCATAGCATCGAGAATAAGGGATGTCATGCTCCATGGTCTCTTGTTCAATATATAAGTCCAAATCTCCAACATTGTTGTCGTGGAGGTCAATCCCATCCTCATTGTCCTCATGCTCATCATCCCCGTACTCATCAGTTGAGATGAGTGGTGGACTCCTACCATCTAGGTTCATGAGTGGTGGACTTTGGTTCATGAGTGGTGGACTCTTACCATCAAATGGGGAGGCATGTCCGTTGGAGTCCAAGCTCACATGCGCATCAAACTTTACCGTGGCAAATAACTCAAGAGACTTGTCAAGCGATTCGGCCACGGTTTCCTTGTATGCAACCCAATGAAGTTCCGAGGTGATACGCAAAAACTTCCAACGGAGATGCACTCCATGACCGGCATTATGTCTTCCCTCCAACTCTACAAACTCATTTTGGTTCATCATCAAATTCAAGTCAATCCTAACTTGTTTCAACACCTCGGCGTAGGTAGGACTTTGCTCGAACACCAAGGCTACCTCATCCGGGTCCGGTTCCATATTGCCTTTCAAAAATGCCTCTTTATCCACATGATGAACATGAACAATTGTAGGCATCCCTAACATAATGACAAAAAAGACAACTTAAATCATAGCATTAACCTAACAAGCACTAGCATTAACCTAAAGATAGTACAACCATGCCATGGGTCAACAACAAAATCCAAATCAACTAGCAATTAGGGTTGAACCGAAACATGCACAATGAGGTCAAATGGGATGATTTTATTGGACAAAAATTGAGGGATCGGAGGAGAATACCTGCGGAACGAAGTTGGGAACTGAATCCCCTCGCTTTTCTCTTCAAATCGGAGTGGATTTGGAGAAGGATTAGAGAGGGGGAGAGAGAACCGCCGCCGCCGCCTCTGTCTCTGTGTTTTCGGTTCGATTTGCAAGTGAGGCTAGGGTTGGGACGGCCGCGTCGCGGCTTACAGGTAACAGGAGGGTAGCGCCTTGTGATCAGGCGCTACCTTATCGCACCATAGCGCCTGATCACAAGGCGCTATCCCCTCAGACTGGGCCCCCCGTGGCCCCGGCTCGCCACGCTGGCAAGAAGTATAGCGCCTGATCACGAGGCGCTACCCTGTGTAGGGTAGCGCCTGATCGTGAGGCGCTACTCGAAAGGGTCAATCCCGTGAAATAGTTTCGGCCGAGGTTCATTTTGTGCTAAAGTTTTGTCCAGAGGTCAACAGTGTCAAAATCGCCTCAAAATGTGTTGCACCTCCTGCTGTTGTTTCGCTGACCTGAGCTGATCATAGTGTATATATACTACCAGTAGCTCCTAGTGCAATCCTGTCTCTGCCAGTAGCCAGTATATATAGCACTGGAGTGCTACCATACTGGCATGAAACGCAATGCAAACATTGACATCTCAAGCTGGCTAGACTTTACAATGGGTCTATCTATGCCCATGAGGAGGCTAGCTGAGCCTTGTATTTAGAGATAAGGCTAGCTAAGTCTTAGTTAGCTGCCTACCCTACCTTGTTCTGGCCTTGAGTAAAACTATAATTCATAAATGTGTTTTAAACTAGGATTACTCGCTAGCGCGCACTAGGAGTGCTTATTTTGTCATCCTGGTAGTAATTAATTAGCAGACTAAGGATAGAGACATCATGTTTAATTAGTGGGTGTGCTCAAATTCACACTAATCAGAATGATGCTCTTTTCACTCCCCCATCAACTTCAAGAAAGATTGGTTAACTAGAAGCAACTAGGACACTACTCTACGAGGAAAAGTACATTTAAAATGACAGGGAAGACCAATACTATACAGGGTCTATATCCATCAGGGTGTGGGGTTTGATCTTGATGGGCATATCAGGCTGTGAATTCAATCAATGGACCAATGATGCGTGTGTAAATGGCAAAAAGCTGCCCCTTTTGCTTAGTCCCGCTTTACCACTCAATCGCTCCAAACCTTTTCCCTTCCTTAACAATATAAATGAGCCGAGAGCCCATCATTCTCCCCGAAATCATACCTGCCTTTCCATCCGGCCCTTTTTCCACTTTTGCGACAAAGTTGGTGTGCGCCCTAATTTTTTTTTGCCCTGCCTGCCTGAAAGATGGTGCTCACTACATTTGTCAGATATACCAAACCCAAAGCTGGAAGAGATGGTGAAAGATACACATGCATATGCATGCACACTACCTATCACAAGTTCAGACCAAAGAGATCTTTATGTCTCATCTTCCTTGTGTTACTGAAATAAATCTCGACCGTGACGTGTGCTCTTGCCGGACAGTTAAGGCATTTGATTTTAAGGAGTCTCATTTTTTTCAGAGAGTTATAATCCTTAAGAGTTTTTCTACATGGGCTGTTTGACTTGTAGAACTGAATCCAAGAGAAGTTCTCCTAGGGCTTGACTTAAGTTAAATTGCGAAAAAAATACATCGATCGTATTGAAAGAATCATTTGTTTTTACGTGGTGCAATAAAAATAACTTGTGTAATTTTGTGTTTTCCATCCCTGTACTTTTCATATCATGCAAAACTATGAGGCTTTAAGTATCCTATAACGATTTCAACTACTCAAAACTAGTACATTTTTTTATAATGTAAATGCATACAATACAAATGGGTTTTGGATGATTACTGACAAACAGTTAATGGACTAATGTCATATTGTGTTATGATCCCAATGTATATGGTTTAACCTATGGTGTTGGCCCCTCAAAATGTTGAGAAGAAATTCTGGTTTGGAGCTACAAAACTAGTGACAATTTTTCTAATAGTTTGAGCATGGGACAAATCGTACTATAAAGAGGGTAAGATACTAGATTAGAGGTGAACAGTGAATACTTGGTCTGTTAGGATCAATCTTCCACAAGATATCCTTTGGAAATCTTTGAGGAAACATAATATCTTTGAGGAAACATGATGTATGATTGCTGATATAACCGGTTTAGAACATTAGTGAACCCGGTTTCGGCCTATGTTGCGATAACTGCGACTTAGCTATTTTTAGCGTCAAGGCTCGTAGACCCTCAAAGCGGTATGGTCGGTGTTGAGCCAGGTACTACCGAGAATGTTCACTATTTTTAGTTACGGTACCGATTTTTACAGGTTGCCCTAGGTGCTATGATTCAGAAATTCATATAACTAGTTTCTAAGTCCGTGCTTCCAAAAATCGTTTGTTATTGATTTGGCCAAATCCCAGTTCTTCAGTTTGGTAACAACGCTCTTCACCATGGTGACACCGATTTTTGCTCTCTGCACTTGCACATATATTTTATCATAATTTTATTGTATATTTTTACCCGTTATGACCGGCTGTGGATTCTATGTAACCCTATTTTTCTTCAGTTAGTGAACTAAGTTCAGGCAATGACCGCACAATTTAATTCTCGGTTGCAACAAATCTCAGAGCAGTACCACCAAAAAATGGTTATGTTATGTCTCTTTTGAGCAATAATTATTTCTTGTGTGACCAAACTCTTGAGCAGAGCCACTGACCTGAATGAAGCTTCTGTCCATTATGCATTCTAAGGATCAGGATAATGATTGTTGAGAGATTATCTATATGACCAGGTTTGAAGAATCGGCGTAAGTGGGATGAAAATGTGCAATCCAAACAACTCAATTCAGCCCCACGTCTATTTGAGGAACTCAACCAATGCAGGCTAGGTTACAACTTTAATATGTGAAATCCATTCCCCATTCTTTGAGGACGCCCCCTTTTTATTCTTGAACATCGCCTAGCCTAGAGATCTTCACTTGTTACTTTTGGATATTTGGCATCTCTAAACCGGCTAGGCGTCATTTTTTATCTTCAAATTTGTGGAACAAGCCTCAAGAAAGTTTGTGAAGGTTCGAAGATCACCTCAGGATTTACCATGAATGATTGAGCTATTTTCGAAAATTCTTGAGCTAAAGTAGAAGAAGGCTAAGTTCGAGATTCCAAGACACGCGTGCTTAGTCTCTCGAACGAAATAGAGTTGTCTCCAACAGCTTAAAACTTGGTATGCATCTAGTCTCTTCACATCTACCTTCATTTCTCGCACTACTTTATTTGCATGTTGTGCTAGATATACTTTACTTGATGTTGCTTTAGCTTTCAGTTGCTCAAATTTGAAGTAATTTTAATAACCTCCCGTTCACCCCCTCTAGTATATAATACTCGATCTTTCACATAATAAACGCTTCCGTTGATTCGTAGTAATCATCGTATCAAGCCGATATAGTCTCACAAATTCGGACGTCGACCTGCCAATTGGAAATTATATATACACACACAACCGAACACAATGTGATTATGATTAGTGTAAATAAAGGAGTCCCATAAATGAAGAAAAATCACAAAGTTGATGTAGGGTCAATCCTTAGATTAGACCGCCATCTACCGCCCCGACCACAATTATTGCGCACACTCTACCGCCCTATCATTTAGAGCTCTAACCATTGACTGAATTCGGGGCCAATATGTATACAATCTGTAAAATGATGAGTTTCCCTCTCTCAAAAACCGCATTATTCTTGTATAGTCACAGCGCCCAACAGAGAATTGTTGCCCTAATAAGTATCCATGATTTTAATCATGCATCGGATAGTGTGCAAATTAGGAACAAATTATACAAATATTATGAGTTGGATATAAATTAGACACCAACCTATGATGAACCAGATAGAGCGATCGAACGAGCAAGGGGAAAACAAATAATTGGCAATCCTGTCATCATGACAAAAGAACCATTTTATAGTACCATAACAATTCTGTTTAAAATGCAATTTTATAAGGATTGTACCGTTGTAAAATATTAACAGAGAAACTTAAATTTTAGGGGATTTGAATTTCGGGGTTGTATTTGCAAGATTAAGATATCGCTACCCACGAGGCTGGAGAGCATAGAGTTGGCCGAGAATTTTTTATGTTGGTAAGTTTCATCGATACTCATCGCATCCTAATAATAGGTTAATGTCGATTAAGCAAAGAAGAAAAACATCCCACGCCATTAGCTATTTGTTGGTAAAACCAAGTACAACCGTAGACACAGAACATAGCCACAAGCACACAGTCCCACTTCTCGTAGTAAAGAGCGGAGTCGCTGAGTTCTAAGATTGGCGAAACTATATATCACATGCACCTTGCTATCGTCAGTATCACCGCCTTCCATTGAGAAAGTTTTCGGCAATGTAAGACACACGGCAAAAAAAAAAATCCTGCGAGAGAAGGTCCTCGTGGCATTTTTCGTAGACAACATCACCCAAAATTGTGAGCATGAGAATTTAAACTCGATGGATATAACACGCAAGGTGTCAAACTTAGGGTTTGATCATTGGTGGGCTGGAGGTACACTCGTCTTCCTAACCATTCCATTGTAGGCTGGTTCTCAATCCACGGTCACTAACTAACGACAAATTATTTAGGTTCGCAATGATGCGTTCCATGGTAAATATAAAAACGTTGATATTTTCTAAGGTTATTAAAAAAAGTTGATATTGGAAGATAATAATTTTCCACTGTAAGATTCACACGACCAACATAAAAGAAGATTAGACAGTGAAGGAAAAACACTCCTCCATTACTGGTGAGATGCACACAACAAGCCGTATAAATTAAGGGTAAAATGTTTGACCCTTGATAAATTTCAAACAAATATTCTTTAAAGGGTCTTGGTGCAAAAGATAGAGCTGCGAAATACTCCTTTGAGAAAATAAAGAGGCCTCGCAAAAAGGTTCAAGATCCACAAAATTAGGCGTGTAGTACTGTGCCATGGCACGGGAGAAGAGAACCCACGATGGTATGGAGCCGGAGCATTATCCGTAATCCCCTGGAACGAGCACGGATCAGAATGGGGATGGGTTTAGTGAGCAGTAACAGAAGGTACAGGGGGGATTTCTTGTGTCCAGTGCACCAGAATTCAGAAGAGAGAGAGAGGAAGATGCAGTGGAGAGTGAGACCAAAGGAAAAGACAGGAAGCCCCAGCGTTCCGTGCGGGCCGAGGAGTACAGTGTGATCGCGGTATCAGAATGGGTGGACACTTGCGCTTGCCTCCTTCATCCGCGTCAGCATCTCTCTCCTCCTCCTCCTTCCTCTCTGTCTCTCTCTAGCAATCAACCCTAGTCTCTAGCTTAGCTGACTTAACTACCTGGCCTAGCTTAGCTTCATCCTTCAACCCCACTCTATTCCAGCGCAGCTCGTCAACCAGCTTAATCCGATCACTCCATCGGGAGGAGACCTCGGTTCTTGCTCGCAATAGTCATCTCCACGGCTCCATATCAGCTGGCCTAGTTCTTTGAGTCAGCAAAGTAGTCTCCGACCTCAGGATTCATCAAGGAGAGAGAGGCTGGCTGCTGTCCGTCCCCACAGCAGCACGACGCAACTGGGCGTGGGTAGTGCAACCGACTGCTGCAAATCTGCAAGTACCACCACCGCATGCAGGCCGTGCACATGCACATCAGCGGATCGCCCCGCCCGCGAGATCTGATTGCAAATTCAGCAGCGAGCTAGCCGGAGGAGCTGGTTGATCTTGCAGCTAGCTTGTATCGGTCGATCAGGACCGATCGATCGAGATGATGCTCAAGGATCTGGCGGCAATTCAACAGCAGCAGCAACAGCAGCTGGCCCTGGCCGCGGCCGCCGACGAGAACATGTCGAACCTCACCTCCGCCTCCGGCGACCAGACCAGCGTCTCCTCGCACCCTCTCCCGCCTCCCTCCAAGAGGAAGCGCAGCCTCCCGGGGAATCCAGGTACCACTGAATTCTTCTTCTTCTTATCGATATAGTACCATCAGCTGATTATCGACTGACTGATGATGGATCCGCTGCTCTCGACTGATTGCTAGACCCCGACGCGGAGGTGATCGCGCTGTCGCCGCGTTCGCTGATGGCGACGAACCGGTACGTGTGCGAGATCTGCAACAAGGGTTCCAGCGGGACCAGAACCTGCAGCTGCACCGGCGAGGCCACAACCTGCCGTGGAAGCTCAAGCAGCGGAACCCCAACGAGGTGGTCCGGAAGAAGGTCTACGTCTGCCCGGAGCCCGGCTGCGTCCACCACGACCGCTCCCGCGCCCTCGGCGACCTCACCGGCATCAAGAAGCACTTCAGCCGCAAGCACGGCGAGAAGAAGTGGAAGTGCGACAAGTGCGCCAAGCGCTACGCCGTGCAGTCCGACTGGAAGGCCCACTCCAAGGTCTGCGGCACGCGCGAGTACCGATGCGACTGCGGCACACTCTTCTCACGGCACGTCTCCGACCATCCTCTCGATCGTCTTTTGCCATGGCCATGCATGACATGATGATGATGATGTCCGTGTGCATGCGCTGATTAATTGCAGGCGGGACAGCTTCATCACGCACAGGGCCTTCTGCGACGCGCTCGCGGAGGAGAGCGCCAGGGCGGTGGCGGTGGATCCGGGCTGCTCTACTCGCACGGCGGCAGCTCCACGTTTCAGATGCCGGCCGGGATGGACGCGTCGCACCCGCTTGGTGCCGGGCACGGGCTCATCCAAGAACTGTGCCTCAAGAGGGAACAACAGCAGCAGCAACAGAGAACTTGCCTGTGGCAAGATGGTTAGGAGGGTGGTTGTACCCCTAGCCCACCAAAGTTCAAACCCCAGGTTTGACGTTGGTGTTTCTCATTTAAGCGGAATATTCTTTCAGTGGGAGGCGACGTTCCCGTCGACAGCGAGGCGCCCGTGGTGACTTCGTCAATCTCAAGACCCAACCGCCGGCTCAGTCTTTCGGAGGTGCTCATAGGGGTAGGGTGTGCGTGTGTGCGTTCATAGGGGAGTGTATGCGCGTGTATGTGAGCGTCTGCGTTGTACTGTGTTTCTCAAAAACAGCAGCAACAACAACAGTTCGCGCAGCCGTGGCTATCGGAGCAGCAGCAGATAGAGATGGCCGGCGAGGGCGCCCCGGCAATGTTTGGGACGGCGAGGATGGACCATGAGTTCAATGGGAGATCCACGCCGGAGGGCAGCACGCAGCCGCCGGGCATGAGCTTCGCCTCCTTCTCGTCGTCCGCGCGGCGGCGCCTTCCGCCTCCGGGGGGACGCCCGCTGCGCACATGTCGGCCACCGCGCTGCTGCAGAAGGCGGCGCAGATGGGTGCGACCCTCAGCCGGCCGTCGGGCCAAGGCCAGATGGCGGCCAGCACCCTCAGCAGCAGCGGCGCCGCAACCACCAACGTCACCAATAATGCGCCTGCTGCCGTTACCACTAACAGCGCGACGACAAGCACTACCATCGGCACCGGATTCAGCGGGCACGCGTTCGAGGCGCCGGCTCACTTCGGAGTGCACCAGAGATCCAGTGCCAGTCGCAATGCCGGCAATGTCGGCGGCGCCGGAGGTAGTGGCAATGCCGGGGGTGGCAACGACGGCCTCACGAGGGACTTCTTGGGGCTGCGGGCCTTTTCCCACGGGGACATACTCAGCATGGCAGGGTTCGATCCCTGCATGCCGACGTCGGCTTCGGCGGCGGCATACGATCAGCAAGTGCACCAGAGCGGCGAGCCATGGCACGGCTAGCGAAGTAGCTATCAACCTCGCAATCAGCTGGTTAGCTCGCGATTGGTGAACTGAACACTTGAACAGTTTCAATCATACCCTGGCTTCATCTTCATCGGACGCCCGACATTGCTCTCGGCCAAGTTTCTCATTTGGTAAGTCGGACTCACTTCAGGTCGATATCCAGTTCGTTCTTTTTGGCTGCCACTCAATTTGATTTCTTTTCAGAGGAATTAATGGGCTGTTCAAATCCATGTATATGCTTGAAGGTGCTATATTATATCGAACATGCAAATAAATTCTTGTTCATGCTACATATATATATGGAACTTGCAAACGGAGTGTTATAATCGATCAGTTCATGTCACTGTTGTAATACTAATCAAGATTTCGCCCTTCTGCCCAGTCTGCTAAGGCTACTGTCATTCAGTCTTCGTAACCAGCTATAACAGTAACCCTTTGCCGGAATGCCGGTCTATGTCTCGCTGTATAGTAATAGTGTCCTGGTCAAACAAACTACAGCTATAGTATTTGAAAAAATTGTACTCATATTTGGTAGATTAGGTGTGTCCCATCTTATAGGAGCAAAAAATATTAGGCTAAACATTACCCTAACTCTTTTACCACTTCGGTACGTGCATACTAGGCCTTATTGGTGCTACTATTTCTCATCAGACTCAGAAATAACTATCCAATCTAAACATTACCACATATATAGTTTATATAAGGAATGCATGTTGTTTAAGAAATAATTGACAATTTAATTTTGATATGTCAAAAAAATATCAGTGAACACTTCTTTTGAATATGAATCCAATAATAAAATTTTGTGACATAGTATATATTTTGTTGTTTGACTTAAATTAATGGTTAAAGTTGTAGATGTAACTAAATTAATTAGAACTTACCTAGCACATCCTTAAAGAATGTCTCTTGTTCATTTTAATCTGGAAAAACATGCCGATGTATCTCTTTCCTTAATTCGGTTCCACTCTGAGACATGGATTCATGCATACAAGCTAAATCCTCCATACAATACATTCTTTTGTCGTAGAAGCTGTCTACAAACCCTTCATTTAGGTGCAAGGAATGGGCGTATGTGTTGTTAATTAGCTGTAGACTAGTAGCTTAACACCTTTTTCTCCGTAGTAAAGAATGAAAAAAGATATTCCATAAAATGCACTCCTGTATCTTCCTCATCCCAGGTAGTCCAAGTTAGGCAAAATGGACACGAATAACCTTGAATCGAAACTTTAACACAAAATGAATCCTGACCGAAACTATTTCACGACGCTAACCCTTTTGGGTAGCCCCCAACGATCGGGCGCTACACTACACGTGGTAGCGCCTAAAAATCAGGCGCTACGCATATGGTTGTGTAGCGCCCGAGCACAAGGCGCTACACGCACGGATTTTTTAGACCTTATTATGTGATATACTCTTGTGTAGGCATATCAATCGACCAGTCCAATTGGTCACAACGATGCATGTTATTTGCTTAGTTGCGGTCACGGGTTCAAATCCCGATTTTGCATAATCTTCTCTTTTTTACTGCTTTTTTTTTCTCTGCCCCATGTTAGTTCAGGTCTTGCCTCGGCCGCCGCCGCAACCGCCCCCGTCCGCCATCGGCCGCCGCAGCCACCCGTCCGCCCTCCACGCCACCGCCGCTGTAGCCGCCTGAGCTCCTGCCCCGGCCGCCGCAGCCGTCCGTCCATCCCCGCGCGCCACCGGCCGCCGCAGCCACCCATCCGCCCCCCCCCCCCCCCCCGCCACCGGCCGCTGCAGCCGCCTGAGCTCCTGCCCCGGCCGCCGCAGCCGTCCGTCCCCGCGCGCCACCGGCCGCCGACGCCCGTCCACGCGCAACCAGCCGCCGCCGCTCCTGACCCTGCCGCTGCCCCACCGAACCGCGACCAAGCCAAAAAAAAAAGTAAAAATCAAAAAGTTGTCCAATTTGGGGCTCGAACACGAGACCAAGCAAACCACAAGCACCGATGTGACCAACTGGACTAGTCGATTCGTATGTCTTAAATAAGAGTACATGACATAATAAGGTCTGAAAAATCAATTCGAGGTCAACAGTGTCCATTTCGCCCCCAAGTTATGGCCAAGAGATCGATCTTCGGTGGCAGCAAAATGGATGTGCTGCCCAAAGCTCGCATAAACCATGTACATATGCAAGCTTCGGCCGGGCAGAAAGGTTTTTGTTTTCTGCTATTTGTCTCCATTGACTGATCGATCGTCTCATTATTCACTTGTCATAGCACATCAGTACTCTGTTTGTAGAGAACCTGTTTGTGGTTCTTTTTTACCCTTCTGCCGCCGCTGTTCTGTAGTTACCATGATTGCCACGGAGACAGACACCTATATAGAAATGCAGCATGTGATGGACGCTTTCCTTTTGGCCATGCATGCCTCGGTTGCCGTAAATGCTTGTATCTTCCGCTTGTCTTGTTCAGGGGAATCGCCATGATTTCATGGCAGCTTTCACTAAGTCCAACAGGAAAGGAACAAGACCCTGCCTGAATTCCATTCAAAATGCAACATCATTTTGGATCGAGCAGGATGTTGTAGCCGACTAGGCAGTCAGTGAGTCAGGTCGTGTGCCTGATGCACCAGCCGTAATTCCGGCTAGCTGCATTAATTCCCACAGAGAGGGACGGACAGAGGTGATGTATTAATTGAAGCTGGGTGGTTTTGTTTGTTGGCTTGTCCGAATTAGCTATAGCCGGAGTGGGGACTTGGGACGTCTGCACTGCTCACATGTGACCATCGGTTGAATGATGCCATGCTTGAAAACAATAGTTGTTAGAGAAATATAAGAGAAAATAGTGATACTCTACTATAGATCGTGGGGCCTGGTTTGTAAGTTTTGGAATCGTGCAGTAGCTAGTAGGCAAGGGCTGCTGGGGGGAGGCTTTCCACATCAAATATTCGACGCATCAAAGCCGGGGAGGTGCCTCCAAGAGCTACCGGACAAATGCGTCGTCACGTGTCCCTTTCGCACGAGAAAGAGAGACATTTGGGTTGGCCTCTGCTACGCGCACGCACTGTTTCTTTGTGCGTGTGCAGGTCTGGCAGCAGGGCGATCGAGAGCTGCTGAACCAGGACGAGTAAAAGATTCAAAAAACTGAAAGGTATCCTGCAGATGCTGATATGATCGAGGACGGTGCCTCGTGTTTTGTTTGCTTTTGTGTTGTCAACGGGGCCAGACCGGCTAGCTATGGTCTAGCTGCAGCCTACGTACGAGAGCTTTTTTTTTTCGAAAAAAAGGAAATACGAGAGCTGCCCAGCAAGGACATAGCGTACTGTATATTCCTTTTTACGTGCAGTCATTTCGTATTCTTCTCTCACTCGATCAAACCCTAGGAGTCTAGGATCTACAGATGGCTACTGCCCGGCTTCTGGGTTTGCATGCTTGCATGGAGAGGACTGGAGGCATGCGATGGAGGACCCAAACCCCACACCGCCGGCATCCTCCGTGGCTTTCCTGCAGCCTCCCTGGGGCCGCGTGGTTGCCTCGTTCGGTTTGGAGGTGTAAACAAGAGAAGCAGGAGAAAAGCGTTTGCGGCCATCGCGAGACCTTGTCGTCCCTCGCCCTCGGCCGGGCCGGCATCATCCCCACCACTAACTAAACACCATTTCTCCACCCCCCCCCCCCCCCCCCCCCCCCCCCCCCCCCACGCTACAGGATACAGCACCACGCCACGCCCCGCACTGCATCTCAGACACGCCCATGGGTCTGCACTGCATCTGCATGCATGTCGAGGAACAAAAGGGGCGGGGAAAGAAACTGGTATAGCTGATCGATGGATCCATGGTGATGATGGCCGCCGGCTGGGGGAGACAATGGAGAGAGAGGTCAAGGATGCGGAAAGCCCAAGCTTTTTTAGCCGTTGACATGGGTCTGCTAGCTTCATTCGAGACCTTGGATGCTCCCAGCGGCTACGCGTCAAGCTGTGAAAAGAAGAGCCTGCCGCGTGGTGCGTGTCCCCGTTTTCTAGCTCCCTATATGTGTGTGAATGGATGGATGCATGGTGTGTTGATTAAGGTTGACTCTTTCGTCACATCCACGTGCGTGGATCACGATTGTGTTGTTCTGGGTCGTTGAATCAGATTAAGCTAAAAGCATCTTTAGTGCGGGAAGGTGTCGCAAAAATCAGTTCTTGGTATACCGTGGTGGAGAGTTTACACCTCCATCAACCTTACTACACAAGGTGTAAATATACACCACCCATCCACCTTGGCAGGAAAAAATTGATGGGTGGGCACACTCAAGAAAAGTCTCATAATGATTAAAATTGCCAACCATATAAACATCAAACTGATTCATGTCATTCTAGATCAACACATAAGTTTCAAATGTACATGATCCAAATGCAAAATAGTTCAAACACGTGAACAAAGTCTTACATGACAAAACATAGCATAAATAGAAAATTACATCACTATGATTTGGTAACTCTACGCTCTCGCATTCCCATGAAAGTTGCAACTATGTCATCTTCACTTACTTTGAAGAACACATCTCGCTCAACAAATGTCACTAAGCAATGGTTCAAGAGCGCATCACCCGTGCTATTTCTCAACTTATTCTTCACTAGAGCCATTGAAGAAAACACTCTTTCAACATTCGCCGTCGCCACCGGTAAGATCAATATCAATTTGAGAAGTAAGTAGACCAAATCATAAACAAGATGCTTTTTTGTTTCAACAAGCATGGTAGAGAGCTCGCCAAGATGATTTACACATTTGAACCTATCATCTTTTCTCATATCATCAATAAAGGTTTCAAGTTGGAACTCAAGTCTTATCAACTCCACACTTGATATGTCATCGGGTAGAATTGGGCAAGTCGCATTACCTTTTGTGCATCATAAGAAGCAAATGAATTCAATGGGTTCAAAGCCGACATGCAAATAAGCAACTCTGTATTAACCTCATCAAACCGGTTGTCAAGCTCTTGAATAATTTGATCAAGAACACCAAGATATACTTCTCTTCTATAACGATCATCATTTGTTTGTATTTCATAATACCGTTGTGATCTTCCATGAGCCACATATTGATCATCCGGTGAAGGAACTTCAATGCCATGTTTGTTGCAAAACAATGTCACCCTTGCAAGAAATCCTTCCCATCCATGAGACCTATTACGGCGAAGTTTATCCTTTGCCAATGCAACAAGAGTCATTGCGTTAACAATATCTTGGTCCTTCTTTTGCAAAGACTTGGACAAATCATTTGTATAACCAAGAATAACAACCATCAAGTGAAGATTGAAAACAAAGTCAAATGATTCAAAGGCTCCGGCCACTCCACGTATTCTTGTCCACTCACCCTTTTGTGAAGAATCTTTGAAAGGATCGTATGACACCTAGAGAGGGGGGGGGGGGGGGGTGAATAGGTGCTACTTCAAATTTAGTACTTTTTCAATTTAGGCTTGACACAAAAGGTAAATTCTCTAGATATGCAACTACGGTGAATTTACCTATATGACAAGCTAGCAACTAAGCAAGGTACACTAAATAAAGACGGTAAACAAGGATAGAAGTAACCGAAGTGAAAGCACGCGGAGACACGGATGTAATCCCGAGTTCCTCCTTTTTAGGGGAGTACGTCTCGTTGGAGAGGTGTGAGCTACCACGAAGGTCAAAACTCAACCGCCACAAAGGCGTCACCTTCTTCTCCGATGAACCGCACCACAAAGGTTTGGTTCACCTTCCACTATCGGAATCCTTCAAGGCGGAATCCGAAGCCCTTACAACAACGATCCGGGGCACAACCCACAATTGGGTTGGGGGCTCCCGAACAGCTACAAATCTGTCACAAAGACAACAAGTGAGTACAATAAGAAGCTAGGTCTTCCCAATGGAAACCCTAGCAAAGGGGCCCTCAAGTAAATGAGGGGGAAATGTAAAACGGCTTGGTGAAGATGTAGATCCGGGCCTTCTCCTTCAATCCTCCAAAGATCAACGAGTTTGGGTGGAGGGATTGGGAGATCTAGTGATTCTTGAGCTTGCAATAATGGTGTCTTCAAGTTTTGGGCGAGCTACCAAGCAAGAGGTAGGTGGAGGGCATTAAATAGCCCTCCAAAATCTGGCCGTTGGGGCCTTTTTCCCGAGCCAGCGGTAGTACCGCTGCGCGGGCGGTACTACCGCTGGCGCCTTCTGCGCCGCGGTCAAACCCTGCGCTGACTGCGCCTCGAAACTTCACGAGCGGTACTACTACCCGTACCGCCGGTAGTACCGCACATGGTCTTCCGAAACTCCATCCGGCGGTACCGCGAGCAGTACTGTCGCCGTTCTGGTCAACCTCCAGCGCTGACCATCCTGAGCCAGCGGTACTACCGCCCGTAGTACCGCTGGTAGTGCCGCACATGGGCGCCCGACCTCCATCCGGCGGTACCGCGAGCGGTACTGCCGCCTGTCTTTTGGCAAAGAGGACCCAGCGGTACTACCGCCCGAAGCCAAAAACAACTCCTTCTATTCCTTTTCTCGATGCGAGATCAACGGAGATGTTTGCATAAACCTGATCACACTTAGACAAGGAGTTAGGGGCACATGTTGTATTGTCAACATCACCAAAATATGAGTAAGAGCAAATTATGCTCTTTCAATCTCCCCCTTTTTGGTGGATGATGACAATACAACGATTTGCCACAAACAATTTGTAAAATTTAGACGGAGCTCCCCCTATATGTGTGCATATTCAAGGATAGCTTTTGAATGCTCAAATGCACAACAAATAGGATCAACACTCCCCCTAGATTTTACAAACCGTGCAAGATAAAATATAGAGCATAACAAAACATAAGCATGGGAATAAAAGTTTAAAGTTCAACATGTCTTACACCATGCATAACAAACGAGGTTCACAACATAAAAACGACAAACCAAGTTCACAAGCTCATAAAAAACAACCAAGAAGCGCAAAGCTTGTAACTTCCCATGCAAAACCCTTCGAAGGCCTAATAGATGTTTCTCCCCCTTTGGCATCAAGACACCAAAAAGGAGAGAAACCGATGCTAACGTCCCGGGTTCACTCGTGCTTGAGGGGCGAGGGCGACGACGAGAGGACACTTCTTCTTCAACATCTTCATAGTCCGACCAAGTGAAGATTTCTCCTTGGGAGTTCTTCGCTTGCCACTCTTCATAAGTTGGAATGTTCTTCTCCGAGCCGGAAGCTACTTGTTCACCTAGTTCACGGCGACGTTGAATGTCGAGTTGACGAGCAAGCTTCTCTTTCTCTTCACGTTCCCACGAGCGCTTCTCAAGAGCCTTGGTCACACCAAAAACTTTCTTCATTTGACGAGCCATCCAAGTGAAACCACTCTCCTTGGCAGCCCGAGAGGGGCCTTCATCACCTACAACTCCCTTGTCCTTGCCTCTAGCAGTTTTGGTACCCTTGGCCTTCTCGCTATGATCTTTGACACGGAGTTGCTTGGGCTTGTGGATGATCCAAGTGTTGGGGTCACTAAGTCCCACAGCGGGATGCTCGTTGGCCCACTTCCAAAGGATAATCTTCATGATGAGGGGCCGAAGCAAGCATTCTTCTTGTATATGGTGACGTTCCAATCTCATTCCAAAGATAATCCATAACATCCAGTTTCTTCCCTTTGTTTCTCAATTGATGAGTCATGACCATCAAGGTAACTAGGTAGCTGTGAATTTGATCCAAATTTCCAACCTTGGGGTTGATGGTTGCCCGGTAAATGCGATGCATGATCTCATACGGAGGGTAAAGACCCTCCGAGTTGCCAACGGTGTACCTCTTCCAAGAGTAGAGGGGAGCAAGGTCATCCTTGGGCAAGGGCCTTGGATTAACATGAACCCGGAAGTACTTGTCTTCGAGGGCATCGGTCCAATGAGGACCAAAATCTTCATACCCAAGCATAGAGCCAATATCACTCCAAAGTGCGGTGAGCTTCCTGTCTTTAGACATCCAAGTGATGTACCTGGCTCCTCGGTGCCAAAATAGACTGTGGCAAGGAATTGGCAAACAAGAGCTTCATCATAATTCTGTTGAGGGGATGAAAGGAACAATCCCAAACTCATGGCACATAGACAAGGCTTCTCCAAAGTATTCTGGCTTTCTTTCCATGTGAGGGATATCAATGTACCTCTGCTCTAGCACATTGTCATTGGGCTTTCGATAAGTATCTCATTGTAGCACTCCTCTTGAAAGCGGGTATAGAAGAAAGGATTGTTGCCCCGAAACTGAGGTGTCAAATTCACTCGATCAACTGCATATGGATCTCTTTTCCTCAAGGAAGTGTAATCTTTGTCAGACAATTCACTAGCTGTCAAGTTCTTGCTCTTGTTGCCTGCAACTTTCTTCTTCGGAGCAGCCTTCTTGCTCTTGGTGACCGGGGGATCATACTCCTCTTCCATCGTGGGATCATACTCCTCTCCATCTCGTCAACCCTTGGTTTCTTTCCCCGAGACTTAGAACCACTCGAACCACCTGTGAATAGCACGGGTAGGAAAGCATGGAGATGAGTAATACACAAATATTTCATGAATAGGAAACCAAGAACACGAGTGAACACAACTTGGAGGAAACAAATGCTAGGTGGGAGTACAACATCTAGGAAGGTTGGATTTGACACAAGATGGTGATACATTCAATGAGGAACATGAAGAACATCCATAATCATATCCAACAAATCTAGATGGAGAACTACAAAACTAGCCAAAGATTCTTCACAAGATTCGTACACAGGGTTCTAGGCATCCTAGATTGCATCTCTACCGCACCAATTTGTCAAGAACACCAAGAGGGAAGCAATCTAGTCATCTCCATCCATCAACTAGATGAGAGAGAGGGAGAGAGCTTACCGGTGCTCATGGCAAAGGATCGAGGGAGGGAGAGATGCCCGAGAGGTCCCGGGGCCGGTTGCAAGAACCACGGCCGGGGAAGCTCGGTCCCGGCGGTGAGGATGGCCGGCGGCGGCGGATCACGGGAGGAGAGAGAGGGGCGGATGGGGAAAGTGAAGGTTTGACTTTCACCCATCCGCCCGACCTCTTATCCAGAAAAATCCGCACGAGCGGTAGTACCGCCCCGATTCCTGCGCGGCCCGGGAAGGGTCCCACGCGCTGGCAAGGGGCTGAGGCACCCGAGCCAGCGGTAGTACCGCTCAAGGGCCGGTAGTACCGGTGCCAGGGGGCAAAAACTTGTTATGGCCCAAATGAAGCCGTAAAAAGAATTTGTCACCGGTTCCGACCGTCAACTTCGCCGAGAGCATGAAATAAAAGGTATTTGAGAAGTGTGGCTTAGGATAAGGTTGTGGCTTAGGATAGAACTCGAAACAGGAGAGAGAGTTTGCCCAAAAATGCAAGAATCGACACGAAAGGCCAAATTTGAGCACTCTCCCAAAGCGAAAGGTCTAAAACACCCAAATAAGATCCAAATAAGATCAACTCCTCATATGGAGGAGGGCGGTGGCCTAGGCCACCATGTAAGAGTGTATGTGGCGTGACACCGCGAAGATGTATCTTGGGTTCACACCACTACTCATCATTTAAGCTCACAATTCATAGCACGAATATAGAGAGGCAAATGATTCTTAATGTCGGCATAATGGGGGGAGGGATGGTCCAATGTATTAGGGCCGCACTCCCCCTATATCCATGCCTACACCTAAACCAAATAATAGTCAAAATATAGGTGTGTATGCAAGATGGTCAAGTCAAGCTCCTAGAATCCACGATATTTAGCTCATGCCTCAAAAGGTGAATCTTGCTTCATCAAGTGGCTTCGTGAAAATATCGGCAAGTTGATCTTTGGTTGGAATATAGCCAAGCTCAATATCACCACGGCAATATGATCCCGAATAAAATGATGACGAATCTCAATATGCTTCGTTCTTGAGTGTTGCACCGGATTGTGGCCAATCTTGATAGCACTTTCATTGTCACACAAAAGAGGCACTTTGTCACAATTGACACCGTATTCCTTTAAAGTTTGCCTCATCCATAACAATTGAGTGCATGCACTAGCGGCCGCCACATACTCGGCTTCGGCGGAGGATAGAGATATGCAATTTTGCTTCTTAGAAGACCAACTCACCAAGGACCTACCAAGAAATTGGCATGCCCCGGAAGTTGATTTCCTATCATCCTTGCAACCGGCCCAATCCGAATCCGTGTACCCGGCAAGAGAGAAATTAGTGCCCTTTGGGTACCACAAACCAAACCTTGGGGTATCAACCAAATATCGAAGGATTCTATTGACCGCCACCATGTGGCTTTCTTTAGGAGCGGCTTGATACCTTGCACACACCCCTACACTCAACACAATATCGGGTCTAGATGCACAAAGATAAAGCAAAGAACCAATCATAGAGCGATAAAGTTTTTGATCAACATCGATACCGTCGGGTTAAGTTCAAGATGGCATTTGGTGTCCATGGGAAACCGCTTCCCTTAGCATTGTGCATATTGAACCTCTTGAGCATGTCTTGGGTATATTTGGTTTGAGAGATGAAAGTCCCTTCATTCAATTGCTTGATCTCAAAACCGAGAAAGAACTTCAATTCGCCCATCATAGACATCTCGAACCTATCGGTCATAAGCTTTGAAAATTCATCATTGAAAGCTTTGTTAGATGAGCCAAATATAATATCATCAACATAAAGTTGGCATATGAAAAGCTCCCCTTTAACCCTCTTGGTAAAGAGTGGGATCGATTTGCCCCAATTCAAATCCACGGTCTAGCAATAGCTCTCTTAGGTGCTCATACCAAGCACGAGGTGCTTGTTTGAGACCATAGAGCGCCTTATCAAGCTTGTAGACATGGTTAGGGAATTTAGGGTCCTCGAAACCCGGTGGTTGCTTAACATATACCAACTCCTTTAAAGGACCATTAAGAAAGGCACTTTTCACATCCATTTGTTGCAATTTAAAGTTATGATGTGATGCATATGCAAGAAGGATACGGATGGACTCAAGGCGAGCCACGGGTGCATAAGTCTCTCCAAAATCAATGCCTTCAACTTGAGAGTACCCTTGTGCAACCAATCTTGCCTTGTTCCTCACAACCATTCCATGCTCATCTTGCTTGTTCTTGAATATCCACTTTGTGCCTATAACATTGCGGCAATCTTTTGGCTTCTCAACTAGATTCCACACTTTGTTGCGCTTGAAGTTATTGAGTTCATCATGCATAGCTTCTAACCAATCCGGATCTTCAAGAGCTTCAAACACTTTCTTTGGTTCCACCATGGAAATATGAGCTTGATGTTCACTAAAGCTTGCCAATTGCCTTCTTGTGGTAACACCCTTCTTGTGGTCACCAAGGATGTTTCTAGATGGTGACTCTTTATTCAAAGTCTTTTCAACTCTTGCTTTACGACGGGCTTCGATATCTCTATTGCATCTTGGAGGTATCTCTTGATCATCTTGATCATTTGAGTCCCCGTCTTGACCGGAATGTTGACCTTGATCATCTTGAAGCACATCTTCAACAATGGAAGGAGAGGGTTGATCTTGGTCATGACCTTGGCTAGCATCAACAATAGGAGAACTTGGTTCTTGCATAGCAACTTGGTCAACATGAGGAGGGTCTTGAACTTGTTCTTGGGGTGGTGCATCATTTGCTTCCATGATAGGCGCCGTTTCAACTTGTGATGAAGAGGCCTCCACTTGAATGGAGCTTGGACTTGCTTGAGGAGACTCGTAATGAATCTCAACGGGACGATGGAAACCAATGCCCATTCTTCTTATAGCATCTTGAGGCTCTTCATTATCTACATCACAAACATGAAATTGCGCCACTTGGGAGCCGTCATTCTCATCGAACCTCACATCACAAGATTCTATGACTTTCCCAACGGTTTTGTCATAGACTCTATAGGTGTGAGATTCGGCACCGTACCCAACAAAAACACCCTCTAAAGCTTTAGATTCAAATTTAGACAAACGAACACTTTTGTTCTTATAGAAACACTTACAACCAAATACTCGGTAGTAGGAGACATTGGGCTTGTTGCCGGTGAGCATCTCATAAGGTGTAAACTTCTTGCCAACGCGAAAGAATAGCCGGTTTGATGAATGACACGCCGTGGAGATAGCTCGGCCCATAAGAAAGTGGAGACTTAAACTCCGCCAACATAGACCTTGCCATATCCATGAGAGTCCGGTTCTTCCTTTCGGCTACACCATTTTGTTGAGGGGTATATGCAGCGGAATATTGATGACGAATCCCCTCTTCACTAAGAAACTCATTTAAGGTGTAGTTCTTGAACTCGGAGCCATTATCACTCCTAATGACCAATATAGGGACATTGTGTTGGCGTTGAACTTCATTGGAAAAGTCGATGACGGCTTGTTGGGTCTCATCCTTCGTCTTGAAGAAATAAACCCAAGTAAATCTTGAATAGTCATCAACAATCACCAAACAATATTTCTTCCCACCAAGACTTGGTTGAGGCACGGCACCAAAGAGATCAACATGAAGAAGTTCCAATATCCTCTTTGATGAAATGATGGTCTTGCTTGGATGGGGAGAATCATGCATCTTTCCTTCAACACAAGCCCTACAAAGACGATCTCTAGAAAAAGAAACATTGTCTTTTAGTCCAAGAATGTGGCCACCCTTGTGAAGACTTTGCAAAGTTCTCATGTTGACATGGGACAAGCGGCGATGCCACAACCATCCCACGTCGGCCTTTCCGAATAGGCATATTGCTTGAGTGTTGGTAGACCCCGAAAAGTCCACCACGAACAACTCATTTTCAACATACCCAACGAACATGACCTTTAGAGTCTTGCTCCTCAAGAGTACCACCATATCAATAGTAAAATGGACATCAAAATTCATCTTATTAAGTGCACGAACGGACATAAGATTGTAACCGAGGGACTCGACAAGCATGACATTTACAAGGGTGATATCCTTTGCAACTACCACCTTGCCGAGACCCGTTACCTCCGCTTTTGATTTATCACCATAGGAGACGGATGCTTGATTTATATTTGGTCCCAACTCCGTCATGATCTCCTTGCTTCCGGTCATATGACTAGTGCATCCACTATCAACCACCCATTTAGACCCACCGGAAGCATAGTCCTACAAGAAATCATTGCTTGGTTTTAGGTACCCATTTCTCAATGGGTCCTCTTTTGTTAGCAACAAGGGTCTTAGGAACCCAAATAGATAAGCAATGTAACCATCATAAGGACCAACATATTTTGCATAAACATCCCATAATAATCAACATAAAAATAGTTGGGGTTAGCCCCGCAAAGTCACTACGAGTGGTCTTGCCCCTAGTGGCATTACCACCGCAATGGAGTCTTGGCTTGTGCGGGCTTGGCATTGGTGTTGCTCTTCTTCTTCTTTGCCTTGGCCACATAACCAAGACCCTCCTTCCCTTTGTGTGGCTTTTGCTCAAAAATTTGAGCAACAACCTTTTCTTTACCTTTAGGAATAGAGGTCTTGGCAAAGCTCAACCTTCAACCTAGCATTTTCCTCAATAACATTTGCATGATCACAAGAGGGAGTAGTAGTGCTAGGTGAGTTAGATTTAGAAAGTTGAGTTTGAAGTTGCTCATGAGACTTGACTAGAAGAGAGTGGGTACTTTCCAAGGCCTTGTGAGCCTTGTTAAGTTTCTCCACATCCTCAAGGAGTCTAGCATTAGCAACCACAAACTCGGCTTTCTCCTTTTTAATCACTTTATATTTAGCAAAGACATGGTCTCTATCCTTAATGATTTTAGCAATTATTTCATCATTTTTATCATCAAGAGACTCAATTCTTTCCTCAAGAGAGTTCTATATTCACTCTCTTCTTGAAGAGAGGCATTCAAGGATGCAATGGTGAGAGCTCCTCTCTCTCAATTTTTCCCTTGTCATCAAGGATTTCTTCGGCCGCATCAAGTTGTCTCAAGAGAGACTCAACATATGCCTTAGTTTCACCTTGCAAGTTAGCCACAATAGTATCGGAAGCAACAAGTTCTTTCTTAATCACAAGACTAGTTTTATCATCTATTTCATGCATAGTCTTGGGAGTAGAAGATGATACCTCGGTGACGTGAGCCATGAGGCAACGAGCGGTGTTGATGGAGAGGTTCTCATTGGGGGATTCGAAGAGAGAAGGAGGTGGAGTTGATACAATGGCCAAAGCGGCCACCTCACGAGTGGGTTCTTCTTCTTCTTCGGAATCCTCGGAAGGATACTCTTCTTGAGTCATCAACACAATTCTTGGTGCTTTCTTGAAGAATGGCTTCTCTTGACAAAAGGCTTCTTTTGTATCATGTTTGATTGGCCCTTGAGGACAAGCCTTCCACCGTTTTGCTCTCTATTCTCATATGGACAATCTTTGATGAAGTGATGCTTGTTATGACAATTGTAGCAAGTCTTTATCCTATTAGCAAACTCCTTCTTCCCACTTGGATTGTTTGTTCGATCAAGTTGAGCCTTTGCCTTGGCCGGGTCATTCCAAAATGTCCTTGTTGCAAGAGCTATGTGACCATGGAGGGCTTGTTCAAGTCATCGGGAGGAAGGTTGTTCGGGCATGCTTCAACTTCATCATGTTCATCAAGGCACACAACCTTGGCCTTCAAAGCAAGAGAGGGACCTTGTTTCATTCCCATGGCCCTAGCACGGTTGTCTAGAGCATTCTTGGTGGCAACCTTGGAGGCTTGCATCTCTTGCATAACTTCATTGGATGTCATCTCAAGGTAGTTGAATTTTCCTTGTAGGGCCTTCAAGTCAACGGGCTCGAAGGGCATGAGAGCATTCACATACTTCCTCTTGATCCAAGCATCATCCACATAGGTTGCCCCAACATTATAAAAGGCTTGGCAAGAATCTTGAGTCTTCCATACATCTCTCATGAGTTTCATTATCAAGCATGTAGAAACCTTCGGCCTCATTGCTCAAGCATCAAATCTATTCCTCTTCATGCTTTCATTTCCAAGAAATGCCACCTCAAGGCAATCCCAAGCTTCTTTGGCGGTGGAGACATGTTGAATGTGATGAAGCCATTTCTCCAACGGCAAGTTCAATCATGTGGAGAGCGGAAGCATTGAGTTGTTTCTCGGCCACCTCTCTTCTTGTCAAGTTGTTAGGATTCACGGCCTTGTATCCCTCTTGAATGATCCTCCAAAGCTCGATAGAGGAACTGTTGATATGAGATTTCATTAAGTGTTGCCAAGTAGCAAAAGCCAATGCATTAAGTTTAGGAGGTGGACCCAAAGGGTTTATGCGAGTATGATGGATAGGTGGGTCGGGAGAGTACACAAGGGGAACCCATGGTACTCCGGCTTCCCACCTTCGGGTATGGTGGTAGATGTGGAGGATTCTTAGTCGGTTTTTTAACCCCTTTCTTTTTCTCTTTTCCTCCTCGGTATCACCGTCATTGGAGTTAGCGGAGTCCTCTAGTGAGACGGTCTCCTTAGGAACCTTGCCACTTGCGAGTTGCTTGATCAAGTCACGCATCTCAGCAAATTGGGTATCCATGGACGATTTCAATGATGTTTCCATTTTTGAGATCGGCCATGGATGCCGTAGTGGCTTGGTCCTTCGCGGATCATCATCACTTGTGTCATACTTCTCTTAGGCGGTTAAGCCCAACAAGAGAGCCGAGGCTCTGATACCAATTGAAAGGATCGTATGACACCTAGAGGGGGGGGGGTGAATAGGTGCTACTTCAATTTTAGTACTTTTTCAAATTAGGCTTGACACAAAAGGTAAATTCTCTAGATATGCAACTACGGTGAATTTACCTATATGACAAGCTAGCAACTAAGCAAGGTACACTAAGTAAAGACGGTAAACAAGGATAGAAGTAACCGAAGTGAAAGCACGCGGAGACACGGATGTAATCCCGAGTTCCTCCTTTTTAGGGGAGTACGTCTCGTTGGAGAGGTGTGAGCTACCACGAAGGTCAAAACTCAACCGCCACAAAGGCGTCACCTTCTTCTCCGATGAACCGCACCACAAAGGTTTGGTTCACCTTCCACTATCGGAATCCTTCAAGGCGGAATCCGGAGCCCTTACAACAACGATCCGGGGCACAACCCACAAGGGTTGGGTGCTCCCGAACAGCTACAAATCTGTCACAAAGACAACAAGTGAGTACAATAAGAAGCTAGGTTTTCCCAATGGAAATCCTAGCAAAGGGGCCCTCAAGTAAATGAGGGGGAAATGAAAACGGCTTGGTGAAGATGTAGATCCGGGCCTTCTCCTTCAATCCTCCAAAGATCAACGAGTTTGGGTGGAGGGATTGGGAGATCTAGTGATTCTTGAGCTTGCAATAATGGTGTCTTCAAGTTTTGGGTGAGCTACAAAGCAAGAGGTAGGTGGAGGGCATTAAATAGCCCTCCCAAAATCTGGCCGTTGGGGCCTTTTGCCCGAGCCAGCGGTAGTACCGCTGCGCCGGGCGGTACTACCGCTTGCGCCTTCTGCGCCGCGGTCAAACCCGGCGCTGAGTGCGCCTCGAAACTTCACGAGCGGTACTACCGCCCGTACCGCCGGTAGTACCGCACATGATCTTCCGAAACTCCATCCGGCGGTACCGCGAGCAGTACTGCCGCCGTGCTGGTCAACCTCCAGCGCTGACCATCCTGAGCCAGCAGTACTACCACCCGTAGTACCACTGGTAGTGCCGCACATGGGAGCCCGAACCTCCATCCGGCGGTACCGCGAGCGGTACTGCCGCCTGTCTTTTGGCAAAGAGGACCCAGCGGTACTACCGCCCGAAGGGGCGGTATTACCGCCCGAAGCCAAAAACAACTCCTTCTATTCCTTTCCTCGATGCGAGATCAACGGAGATGTTTGCATAAACCTGATCACACTTAGACAAGGAGTTAGGGGCACATGTTGTATTATCAACATCACCAAAATATGAGTAAGAGCAAATTATGCTCTTTCAATCTTTTCCAATCCTCACAAGTACTTCAACAATTATGGGGTACATATCAAGAATGTGACAAATGGTTTTGAAATGAGAACCCCATCGAGTATCACCGGGTATTGATAAACCCATTTCTTAATTCAATCCACTTCCACTTTCAATTTCACCCAATTCAAGTGCTTCCAAAACCATTTGAGCTCTAACATCTCGAAGCATATCATGGCGCTTGCAAGAAACTCCAATAATATTGAACAAGTAAGAAACATGATCAAAAAACCACACACATGCTTCATTTTCCTTTGCTACGGCAATAAGAACCAATTGAAGTTGATGTGCAAAGCAATGGATATAATAACCACATGGTGACTCTTTCATGATCAATGTTTTCAACCCCTTAATCTCCCCTTTCATGTTGCTAGCTCCATCATATCCTTGCCCACGAATTTGAGTGGGAGTCAATTGATGATCTTTTAGCAAGGATATAATTGCAACCTTGAGTGACAATGAAGTAGTATCGGAAACATGAACCACTCCAAGAAACCTCTCACATACTCTTCCAAATTTATCAACATAGCGCAAGCAAAGAGCAAGTTGTTCTTTGTGAGACATATCACTAGACTCATCGGCTAGAATTGCAAAGTGGTCACCACCAACATCTTCAATAATGAGTTTAGTAGTTTCCGCCGCACAACATTCAATAATATCATGTTGTATCCTAGGACTATTCAAGATGCAATTTCCGGGAGCATTGTTCAAAACAACCTTATTAACCTCTTCATTGCTTTGAGCAAGCCATTTTAGAAGTTCAATAAAGTTCCCCCTATTGCTTGATTCTTCACTCTCATCATGTCCACGGAATGCCAATCCTTGGTTCAAAAGATACCTCAAGCATCGAAGGGAATAGCTTAGCCTAGTCTTGTAAAGAAGTAGATCCTTGCTAGACACCTTCACAATAACATTATCAATTTTGGTGTTGGGTGTGACAAATAAGCTATACTTCTCTTGAGATTGGTTGCGAATGCTACGAACACCACCCACATGTTTCTTGAATGCTTCGGGTCTTTTCCAATCTCTAAAACCATCTTTAACAAATGCATCACCTCTAGGCCCCCCCATTAGATCTCCCTTTGAACAAATAACAAACAAAGCAAAACGCGGCATCCTTTCCAATACTATATTCTAGCCAATGGAAGTTTGTGAACCAAAGAGAGCTGAAGTGTCAGTTTTTACCCTGTATTTTTCTTGTTGGGAAATTATGTTCAAATGGTTGGCATGGACCTTTTCCGATATATGCTCTCCGAACATCATCTTGATCATTAACATTGAAACTTGAAATCCTTTCTCCAGGATCATATGGAAGAGATTGTGCATCATATGGTTGTTCGGTTGATGGTGGATGGGGTGTTGCATCTTCACTTTCAATTTTACTCTCAACATCGGATTGGACCGGAGGTGTAGAATCAACATATGGCACCAATATCCCATTGTTTTCAGTTGGTTCATCATCTACCACCAACGGTGTGGAAGAAGGCACAATCTTCTTGGCTTAATGTTTTTGGAAAAGCGACGCAATATGGCTATTCCTCTTCATAATCAATTCTACAATTACAAATAGAAACATATAAGAAATTAGACAATTGGTTGACATTATAAACAAAAATCACCACCTACAGACAGTAACAAACTACAAATTAATTCACAGATGCAACACCAATACAATTTTCGGTAATGGTAATGGGGCAAAATGTTGTTCGTTCGGTAATAAACTGATGGGGAAAAACAATACCTGCTGAACAGCTGCTGCTTGTTGTCCTTCTTCTCCTTCTATTGCTCTCCGTGCAGCCCGCAAAGGTCAAAGGAGGCCGGGGAACTGTAGAGGAGGGCAGCGTCGCAGCCCGCAGCGGCGGCCGGCGGGCAAGCCGGCGAGGGGGCTAGCCGGCGACGAATCTGGCCGGGGGGAGGCAGGGCCGGTCGAGAGCGGAGGTCGAAGGGGGAGCCACGGAGGGGCAGCGCCGGCGCTAGGTTTTCCCCATGTCGTTCTGGTCCAGAGCAGAGAGAGGGTCGGGGCAGCGAGTTGCTCGCTCGCTGGCTGCACGACGTGCTCTGTTGAACAAAATCGAGGCCCATCAAGCAAACTTGGCCGAATGCTTAGGGGTATATGAATTTCCCCCCAGATTTCTGGGTGGGCCACGGCCCCACCGGCCCGCCCCCTGCGTCCGCCCATGCACCTTGCTAGGGTAATAAATAAAAGAAAATATAGGAGAGAGAATATAGGTGTTCTCAATATAGACGTTCCGCTTGAAAATTAGGAGGTGTATACCTCCAAATTCACACCTTCCACTGGAGATACTCTAACCTTCTCTTAGGGCTTATTTGGTTCGCATAACACGATAGTAATAGAGAATGAGATATGAATGCATACGCAAAATAAAGGATAAGAAAGACAACACGAGTGTTTGGTGCATGGAAATAGGAAATACACAGTTATATTAATAAACATGGTCAAATTGATGTCAACCCACATGAAAAAGTATAATTAGGATGATGTCATGTCATGAAACATATTGGACTTCTTCGTGCATAGGAATTTGAGAAATAGGTCAAAGTGGATTGTAAAATTTACATGTTTTTCCTTTGAAAATGATATCAAAGGTAAATTTACCATGCTTTTCATCTGCTTCACTCATTTGAACCAAACAGATGAATAGTGTGACCATAGAAAAATTCGTATTCCTCTGATATTTTGTCACATTTTTCCTTGAACCAAACATGCCCTTACTGACTTGTGTTAATTATGGCTGGCCCACATGCGGAAGGAGGAGGAGGAGGAGATCCGGACCACCCACTGCCACGATCAAGTAGATACGACCGACATCTATGGTGAGAGGAGAGAGGGGGCACCATCCCCTAGAAACTGATAAAAGGAAGAATAAATCCACATAGAAACATGTTGACTCCTTTCTTCATTTCTCAAAGATGCTCACCATGTGCTCCTCTCCCTAGTGTCGACCTCCTTACCCCAACATCATCATCATCACCCTCCATTCCTCGCTACTGCTTACCATGTGCCCTTCTCATTGTTTCTCGATGCTCGTCGTCATACTCTAGTTCCATGAGGATTAGAGGTACCTTTTGTCACTATTTTAACTCGTATTCCCACATCCCTGTGGCGTTGATGCCTTTTAGTGTCCCAATGCAGTCAACATTCGCACAACACCATAAAGAACATCACCACATACATGTAACATCCATTAAAAATTTACCATATTTCAATCAATGCTTGATATCTAAAAGTAAACTAGGGTTTTGGCTTGTGCAACCCAACCGGTGCACCTCTCCTCTTTATATATGCGTACAGATGATTACAGATGGTTACAATCGATCACCGATCCTCTACTATAATTACGGGATACATGATCTGGTTAGTTAGGTATCTACGGATCCTATCTTGTACGTGAAGGCTACGTTAACACACCCCCTCAATCACAACGGCCGAAGGTTGAGGTTTTGCTTGAACAATTCCTATAGCCGTACAGACAAAGGCTCTGTAAAACCATCTGCTACTTGATCTTGAGAAGGTATGAATCGAATGTCCAATACCTTACGCGCCACACGATCTCGAAAAAAATGAAAATCAACTTCGATGTGCTTGGTCCGTGCATGAAACACCGGATTCGCTGACAAGTACGTGGCTCCAAGATTATCACACCAAAGACAAGCCGTTGGAGACTAGAAAATCCCAAGTTCTCCAAGTAGTGACTGTATCCAGACGATCTCTGCAGTAGCATTGGCAAGAGCTTTGTATTCAGCTTCTGTACTGGATCGAGAAACAGTCGCTTGTTTGCGCGCACTCCAATATATCAAGTTGGATCCGAAGAAAACAGCAAAACCACCTGTGGACTTTTGATCATCCGGGCAACCTGCCCAATCTGCATCGGAGAAGGCACTCACTAAGGTGGAAGAGGATCGCCGAATGACCATACCAGTAGATGCAGTGTGATTAAGATAACGAAGTATCTGTTTCACCGCCGTCCAATGCATGCTGGTAGGAGAATGAAGGTATTGACACACCTTGTTGACCGAGTAAGCAATATCAGGTCTGGTAAGAACCAAGTACTGAAGGGCACCGACAGTGCTGCGATATCGCGTCGCCTCCTGAGAGTTCAATGGAGCACCAACAGAGACCGAGAGCTTCTCAGTGAGAGACATAGGGGTAGTAGCTCCTTTGCAGGTGTGCATACCAACACGACGAAGAAGATCATGCACATATTTGGTTTGGGAAAGAATAATGCCATCCTTGACAGAGTTAACTTCAATCCTGAGGAAGTAGTGGAGCTCACCAAGATCCTTTAGAGCAAACGAGGCCTGAAGATCACGAAGGAGCTGCTGCATAGCTTCAGATGAAGATCCGGTCACGATAATATCATCAACATAGATGAGCACATAGAGGACAATGTCTCCAGAGATATGAATGAACAATGATGTATCAGCACGAGAAGACGTGAACCCGAGACACTGAAGCTTGGAGTTGAGACGGGCAAACCATGTCCGAAGCGCTTGTTTCAGGCCATAGAGGGCTTTGTGCAATTTGCACACAAGATGAGGCCGCTGCATATCCAGATAACCAGGGGGCTGTCTCATATAAACCTCCTCATCCAGGACTCCATGCAAGAAGGCATTTGGCACATCCAACTGACGCATATGCCATCCTCGAGAAACTGCAATGGATAGGACTAGACGGATGGTGGCCGGTTTGACAACCGGGCTAAATGTCTCCTCATAATCGATGCCATAACGCTAACGAAATCCCTTGGAAACCAGGCGTGCTTTGTAGCGATCAACAGAACCATCAGACTTGCGTTTGATCTTGTAAACCCATTTGCAGCCAATGATGTTATGACCACGAGCAGCAGGGACAAGGGACCATGTGCCATTTTTATGAAGGGCACTCATCTCATTATCCATAGCAGCCTTCCAAGGAGGGGAACGAAGAGCCTCATCAAGTGATCCGGGCTCAACAGCAGCAAGAGAAGCATCACATAAAAAACCCCGCTTAGCACCTTTCTTGGTGCCATAGATGATGGTGCCGTCAGTGGGAACCCGTGGGCGGTGCACGCCACCACGAGCACGGGTGAGAGGACCAGCAGGAGGTGGCGGTGGCGGGGGTGGGGGTGGCGATGGTGAAGTAGAGCCAGACCCCCGCACAGAACCGGTAGATTGTGACGTTGTAGCAGGATCCTGCCGCCCGGCAGAGTTTTCTGCCTCGGCAGAGGACTGTGGCGTGGCAGGGTTTGCTGCCCCGGCAGGAGCAGTAGAGCTGCTAGGGGAGCTGTCATAGAGGAGCTCACGGGCAGGTCCACGCAATGGCGTGGATGGGGGCGAGGTTCCTGAAGCATCATGCATCGGCGACACGGCAGGTGAGCCATGTACATTAAGCGGATCGATATGCTCCTGAATGGGTTCCTGTTCATGAGGAGACTGCAACTGCATAGGTTGATTAGAGGGCAAAAAAACAGGTGCATGATTATTAAACATATCAATATCATCTACACTCGGAAGGAGGAGTTCTTCAGCCCGAATGCGAGGGCCTGCATTAGGGTTGGAGTCTGAAAACGGGAAGACACCTTCATCAAACACGACGTCACGGGAGATATATAAACGTCCAGCCGAGATGTCAAGACACTTGTACCCTTTGTGAAGCATGCTGTAGCCTAGAAAAACACACCGCCGGGATCGGAACTGTAATTTGCTAGCATTGTATGGACGAAGATGCGGCCAACAAGCACAGCTGAAAACTTTCAGAAAATTATAATTAGGTATGTCATTAAGAAGGGCTGTGAATGGTGTATTGTTCTGAAGAACAGGTGTGGGTAGACGATTAATAAGACAGCAAGCAGTACTGAATGCGTCATCCCAATATTTCAAAGGAACCCGGGAGTAAGAGAGGAGGGAAAGACCCATCTCGACAATGTGTCGATGCTTCCGTTCGACATCCCCATTCTGCTGATGAGCGTGGGGACAGGAGACGCGATGATCAATGCCAACACGCTGAAAAAGAGTGTGTAGTTTGCGATATTCGCCACCCCAATCTGTCTGAACACAAATAATTTTCTTGCTAAGTTTACGTTCCACAAGAGATTGAAATTGGGTAAATATAGGAAAAACATCAGCCTTGCTCTTGAGGGGATAAAACCACACAAATTTACTAAAATCGTGGATGAAGCTTACATAATATTTGTGGCCGGATGCAGAAGTAACAGCCGGCCCCCACACATCAGAATAAATAAGTTCAAGCGGCGAAGATGAAGGTTTATGCGTATGAGAGTAAGGCAACTGATGACTTTTAGCTACTTGACAAGCATCACAAACCGATGCTGAATTGGAAACTCTAGACCAAGCAAGATTATTTGTTCGAAGAACACGACGAACGATGGGTGTTGCTGGATGACCAAGACGACAATGCCACAGCTCCTGGCTTGGCGAAGAAACGGAGTAGGCATGTTTATTTGAAGATGACGATGGCCGTGAGAGAAGGGGGTAAAGACCTCCCTTACATTCCCATCGATGAAGAACCCTCTTCGTTGCACGATCCTTAATAAGAAAATACCAAGGATGATATTCAATAAACACATTATTATCGGATGTTAAACGATGTACGGAAGCAAGATTTTTTGTGGCAGTAGGAACATGAAGAACATGATTCAATGAGAGGGTTTTATCCGAGGTTATAATAGATGATTGACCAATATGTTTAATGATCATACCTGAACCGTTTGCCGTCTGAACCTGGTCGCGCCCATGATACCTGTCACGGACAGTGAGGAGATCGAGTTCGCCTGTGATGTGATCGGTGGCTCCTGTATCGGTGACCCCGGCAGGTTCGTTGTCGAAGCCGTGGGTGGTGTTGGAGTAGGCAGCAACATGTTCACCCTCGTCCGCTTGGAAGGAGTGATTGAAGCGGTTCTTGCACTGCATGGCTGTGTGCCCGAGGATCTTGCAGATCTGGCACTTGGGGCCGTTCCGCTTGTTCTGCTTCTTGCCGCCCTTGTACTGGTTCTGGCGATCATCGCGGTAGTTACCGCCGCCATTGCCGCCTCCATGGCCAGAGAAGTGGCCACCTCCTCCCTGGCCAGAGTACCCTCCACCAGAGTACCCGCCACGGCTATTGCCGCTGCCACGCTGATTGCCGCCCTGGTAGCCGCCACGGTACCCGCCGCGAGATGCAAGGTTGGTGGAGGCGCTAAACTGGCGTGCCCGAGCCTGCTGCTCGAGCGTCTGCTTGATGACAAGCAGATAGGAGTAGAACTCGGAGAGGTTCATGTGAGCGACAGTCGTCGCCGTGTTGAGGGAGTTGTACTCCTCATCGAGGCCGACCATGATGTAGCCGATCAGCTCCTCATCATCAATCGGACGGCCGGCCGCCGCCATCTGATCAGCGAAGCCCTTCATCTTGCTGAAGTATTTGGCGGCGGAGAGATCGTTCTTGCGGGTCTGGCCGAGCTTGACGCGGAGGAGGCCCACCCGTGCCTTAGACTGGGACGCAAAAATGCTCCCCACGGCGGACCAAACGCCCGCGGCAGAGTCAATGCCATGAACCTGCATGAGAACATCAGGCTCGAGAGTGGTTAGCAGTTAGCTAAGAACCTGCTGGTCGGCGAGGAGCCACTCCGCGTACTCCGGGTTGGGCACCGTCTTGGTGACCTGCTTGCCCTCGACGGTCTCAGAGACCTCAATAGTTGAGGAAGGCGCCTTCTTGGATCCATCGACGAAGGCGAGAGCTTGGCGCCCACGAAGGATCGGAACCTGCTGCGTGTGCCACAGCAGGTAGTTGTCACGCGACAACTTGACGGTGGGAGCGATGTTGCCGAAGAGGTTCGCCACCATCGCCGCCATCAGGGTCGAGGAAGAGCTCATCGTGGATCGCAGATCGATTAGATCGTAGATCGCTCTGATACCATAAAAGTAAACTAGGGTTTTGGCTTGTGCAACCCAACCGGTGCACCTCTCCTCTTTATATATGCGTATAGATGATTACAGATGGTTACAATCGATCACCGATCCTCTCCTATAATTACGGGATACAGGATCTGGTTAGTTAGGTATCTACGGATCCTATCTTGTACGTGAAGGCTACGTTAACAATATCATATTCTCATATACTCGATAACTATTTTGGCACCTGCAAGAATGGAAAGAGTTTTTTTTAAGTGATTGTAACAAAAAAAATCCATACTGCTTCACATCCAGTTGATTTATCGTCATATTTATTCCACTATATTTTCCTCCTTTGCGACAATTCTTAAATTCTCACCAAGGGTTGAAGAAAATAGATTGAATAACTCCTTCATCCTTGGTCGAGGTCCACCACCACATAAACATCCCTCGCCCTTAGTCCCCAACATGTGCGTGTTTTTTTGTCTATCTGCTTAATCTCGTTGGCCGACTCTTGGGCACTTCCCAACCATTGTTTTCCTCACTATATCAACGTTGTGCAAGCACCACCTTGCCGTGTTTCATTTCTTCTAGTTTGTTTACCCTCGTCGTCAATTCCCCCTAGATGATCATGAAGGAGTCTGAGTGCCCCTTTTATAAGTTTGAATCATAACTCTGTCTTGTTAAAAAAAGAATCCCAACTCTGATAGTGAAGAAGCATTAGTAAAGGTCGTATTTTTGGGGATAATAGAGAACCAACCATTGATTGGAACCTAGGTACGGCGACCCAGTTTCGAAAGCATAGAAAAACAAATGTATTAAGGTTTGAAAAATGATGAAACAAATCATGCACATGGATATTAAGACGAAAGTTAGGTATTCTTTCTTTTAGAAAAATAATACGACTATTCGTGACATGGATGAAAAGAAGAAAAACAAGTGCTCTGATGTAAGGTTTGAAACTTAAAGTGTAGCATTCTCGTTTTGATGAAAATTAGCAAATACTCCCTCCGGTCATAATTATAAAATATTTTAACTTTTTTGTGAAACACATGTATCTAGACGTGTTTCGGTGTGGTTGTTTATTCATTTTGGTCCGGATATAGTTTATATTGAAACATCTTACAATTGTGAACGGAGGGAGTATTTACTTTACGAAAATTACATGGATAAATGTCTACCCAATATTGTATGTGTTATTTGGTATGTGTGTGAAAAAACACAACCACCACGGAGGTCGAATCGGTGGATCAAATCAGACACCACAATGATACACCTGATCTCCACGGCGATCGAGCGGCTCCAAGTACATTACTAAGGTCTGAAGGACCTCTCGTCTCGTCTCGCGACCGCTTCGCCCCCCGTGTGGGCGACCGGTCGCCGCCTCCCTCCAGCGAGCTCCCCTCCTCCTCTTCTCAGCGGTCGTCGTCGGCGTGCGTCCCGGGCTAGTCCCGGGCGGCGCCGGCGGCGGCCCTCTGCCTTTCCCCCCTCGGTGGCGTGCTGGCGCGGGGCGGCGCGGCGCCGAGCGGCGCTTCCAGGCGGCGGCGGTCCGGGGCGGAGGTGTTCCTCTGTTGCGGGTGGTGTGAGCGGCGGCGGCGCCGCCGTTGGTGGCGGTCGTGGCAGGGGCGATTTCGACCAGGCCCTGCAGGCCCAGATCTGGGCCCTTTGGGCCCGATCTGGGTCAGGGTGGGTGTGGTTCGTCCCTGCTACACCGGTTGGACTGGCGAACCATGCTTGTGACGGGAGTGGCGGCGACGACGCCGCGCCTGCTGCAGCGTTTCGGGCGGGAGCTTCGCGGACTCGTCTGGGTAGCGGCGGCGGTGACCTACGTGTTGTAGCGTGGCGCGGAGACTTCACAGGCCTGACAGGGCCCGGCCGGGCCTACCCGGCCTGGTGTGTCTCTGCTGCCGCGTCCGGTCGGTACCCGCCGCTGGCGGTGGAGGATGCCCTCCAGGTGGTTGTGCTGCTGCCGCCCTTTGGCTCCATGGTGGCCTGGTGTGCTCTTGCCTGCCGTGTCCGGTCGGCTACCGTCTATGACGGTGGAGGCTAGTCCCTCCGCGTGGATGTGGTACTGCCGCTCCTTGTCTACGGCGGGTTCTTCACAGTTCGGTCGGCCTCGCAGCGAGCACCATGGTGATACGACGGTGGTGACTTCATTTCGTGGTGGCGTATGATGGTGGGTGGCAAGACGGATGGAGCGCTTCGGATTGTCCAGAGCTGTGGTTTTTTGGGGGTCGGGAGAAATCCCTGTCATCTTGACACCGACGCGGTGACGCTTGCGAGTATCGCTGTTCCTTCCCGAAGGGCGTCGGGTGTACCTCTTCCCACTACCTGTAGCGTACCGGGGGAAACCCTAGGACCAGTCCGGGCAACAGCAGCGTCATCGTTGTTTTCTTCTTGGAGGTGTTGTTTGGTACGCGGCGATTCCGAGTGCTAGGATTGTGGTGGGAATTTGCCGGAGAGGACGCAGCGGTTGCGAGTCACTTTCGTTTTCGTTGATCCACCAATGTTGGCATTGTTTTCTCTTCTTTTTTTTTCTTTTTTTTTGGGCTTGTATGTGCTGTTTGCCGCAGCGGTGGTCTCTTTGTTGTTATTAATATAGCGGGACGAAAGCCTATTTCTTCAGCAACTACAGATCATGTAACCAGAAAATGCAAAAACCAGGCCTTTCCTTTCGCGTTCACTGCAACGGCCCATGGATGTGGAGCACCAAATTATAACAGAGAGCCCATGGAGGAAAAGGGGCTAGGGCATTGCCTGGCTGGAGCGGCCGTCGCTCGAGCCGTCGAGCGCTCCGCCGACTGCCGATCATCGGCGATTGCATCACCGCCGCTAAACTAAGGCCGTCGGTTCAAGTCTCGAGGTACACGGCAGTTCATATATTGATTTTTGTGTTTGAATACTAATTGTCATTGTCACAGTAAGATTAGTAAAGGACCCAATTTCTTCGGCATTACACTCAGTACCTGATGTAAAAGTATCTGCAAATTTTACCAAAGTACTTGTTCTATTGATTTGCTAGTATTATAGCTGCACGATTAAAAGATAGTTTTTTTTTTGCAAAATATATGTGATTACGATTTTATTTTATTTTACGAACTGTGTTGTTATGAAATACGAACTGATATCGATTTTATATTTAGTAAGGCACGCGATTGTATTGTATTATATGGTATTGTATGCTTACAAAGGCATATACACACATACACATACCCATCGAAGAGGAAACCACAAGTTAAAGCAGAGAGCACCAAGTATGTGAGCACTGATGTCATCTTGCAACTTTGACATCTGCGAGAGAGAAAAAAAAGTCTGGAATCCTTCACACGACAGGTCCTTTTCCTAAAATATGTACTCCATGTGAGTTTAACAACTCCTAACAGGCTTAACAACGCGTGTTACTCTCAGTTGGAGCCTAGCTAATGGCCGGGCATCTAGTGCCGGTCTCTTTCTGCTTTGTCACTCTCTCAGTTTGCCCTCAGCTCGTTTGTCCCAGGGAGCATGTACTTGTAACCTGTCACCACCACAAAACTTTCATCTTTATCACTGTTATTATTATTTTTGATTTACTTTTCATGTCCTCATGATGCCTGCTTTTCATAGATAGGTTCAGGTTTTGGTTCTCCAGGGCTTTCAGTGTTTGCTGCTTCTAGCAGTCTGTTACTTTGTTAAAATAAGGAGTAAATAATTTTAAAAAAGGAG
The DNA here is from genome assembly GCA_947311845.1 of Poa pratensis. Classification (NCBI taxonomy): domain Eukaryota; kingdom Viridiplantae; phylum Streptophyta; class Magnoliopsida; order Poales; family Poaceae; genus Poa; species Poa pratensis. Next base: position 17,457,857 of record CAMZMU010000106.1, on the reverse strand, counting down.
TAAATAAACTATATGGTTAGGTACTTCAGTAACTGTAATGCGATGACAGCAATTTCACACCTTACGACCAAAAAAAAGTGTGACTGGAAAAAATAGAAGGGGTAAGGAAACTTGCAACGTCAGCTGAAACTTTTGAACCAAAACTGGAAAATGAAGTGAGACTTTTTCAGGTAAAGAAGGTGGCCCTAGAGCTAACTCAAGTACTCTGAAGGAAAGAGTCAACAGGATATGAGCAAGCAAGAGAGTGTTCAGAATTTGTGTAGATGCAGAGCTGCAGACTCCTGCTATTCAGACGACATCAGCATCAGTTCTCAGCAAGTTGCACACAAACAGAAGCAACCCTGCTAGAGTTACACAATATGGTTTCTTCGGAAAAGAAGTCGATCAACAAGATGCGAAGCAGCAAATAATCAAAACATCAAGAAACTATCCTCATTGAAGCAGACGCTCTTGTACAAGGAGTTGAAACTCCAATGGCCAAACAGTCTGAATCTATACATCAACAATACCTGCTAAACAGCTAACCAAACAAAAAGGGAAAACAAACTAACTCCTGACAGGCTGAAAACGAGAAACATCACAAATCAAAAGGCAGGCATATCTGTGTATGGCCACATAGCAGGACGGCAGTACCCGTGGAACAAAACCACAAATCTGAGCAGATCTTATTAGAGCCTCTGGTGATCCATAACTCATGGTGCGGTCTGCTAATCTGATGATCCTCAACTATATATACAGTCTTTACCTCCACATGTGTAATGTACACACAAACTAGGTCTTCAAACCCTTTACGTCCACTCAGTGCCTCAGTTCAATGTTCATCTTGTTCAAGACTGGAAGCTGAACAGAAAAAAATCTCACCTATCGCTACATTGTGAGCGCGTCTCAAAATCTGGTGAGGCACCATGCTCACTCATGCTACCTCTTGACAAGTTTCGCAATCTCTGCCAGAACTTCATGTTCTTGCCTGTCGTCAGAGGGCCTGAGCTGGACTGCTTGCGGAAGGAACCTGAATCAGCAGCTGGAGTGAAGACAGGTGTGGAGCCAAACATCTCAGACAACAGCACCCTCTCCGCTTCCATGCCAGTTACATCATAAACCGCTGTAGTATGATTCGCCAACTCCTGGCTGAAACTTCCTGAACCAAGAACCTCATCACCCTCACTGCACACAAGTTTCAAGGCCTGCACGACTTCGCTCATGCTCGGTCGGTGCGCAACCTCAGGTTGTACGCACATTGACGCGATAGCAGCTGCTTTTGCCACATTGTCTAGCGGTACATTAGGGCCGAGAAGTGGATCGACAGCTTGACGTAAGCTTACCACATTTGTCAGATATGGGCGAGCCCATGCGACTAGGCTTTCTTGCCCCGCAGGCTGAGACATGTCCACAGGCTTCCTACCTGTGAGGAGCTCAAGTAATACGACGCCGTAACTGTATACATCACTCTTGACAAGAAGATGCCCCGTCATGGCGTACTCCGGTGCAACATAGCTGAGAAGAAAGACAGAATATCATATTTTGTTTTAAACCATATATCAAGAGTTCAAGACAGTGAGAAGAATATAGTCCATACCCGAATGTTCCCATGACACGAGTGGAAATGTGCTGGTTCCCCTCCCCCCTCGCTGTCCTGGCCAGTCCAAAGTCAGAAACCTTTGGTGTGAAATCATGCTCTAGCAGTATGTTGCTTGACTTGAAATCACGATGAATCACACAAGGGCTTGAATCTTCATGTAGATATGCAAGTGCCCGACCTGCCCCAAGGGCTATCTTCATACGTGCATTCCAATCAAGTGGAGCTATCTCGCGATCCGCTCCTATAATGAGTCAACACATGAAGTAATTTCTTTCAATCAACCGCGCACACTTCTATATGCTGATGGAATTAAATCTGCAATCACATACTTACCATGCAAATGGGACTCGACACTGCCATTTGGAATAAGTTCATACACCAGACATCGTGCATTTTCCTCTACGCATATGCCTAACAACTTGACCAAATTTCGGTGATGCAACCGTCCCAGCATCTCAACCTCCGCCAAGAACTCCCGTTCACCTTGGCCATCAAATCTTTTCAAAACCTTTACTGCAACAGTGGTTCCATCTTCAAGTGTGCCTTGGTAGACACATCCAAAGCCGCCTTCTCCAAGTACTGTCGAATCATCAAAGCCATTTGTAGCCTTTTCAATATCAACCAATTTGAATGTTTTTGCATGCCCTGTGTATGCTGCCATGCTTGACCCTAGTGAACCTGATGGACCTGAATGTGAACTATAACGACCAGGTAACAGTGTGTGACATGTCCCTGCAATCATGAGGTGTTTCAGGAAGGAAACTTGTGCTGGTGAAAATGGACAGATATTACAATAAAAAGGAAATGATACACAATGTTAGGTGAGAAAGCCTTATCTGAAATGCTAGAAAATGGCTACTAAAGTATAAGCACTGTGGGTTAGCATTTGAAATAAGAAAAACAAGTTTGATTATAAGGGAAAAAAATAGTTTTCCCATCCATATCTTACCTATTATTATGTAAAAAATATGCTTGACCTATTATTATCTAAATATGCTTGACCTATACAGATTTAGAAATGATCCCAGAAGTAAACATATCTAAAGGCGGTGGTTAATTTAATCCTCGCAATATAGACAATTTCCAGATCAATAATGTAGATATTGAGTGAGGATAATGTAAGAGCTTTACATGTCTCTATTATTGGTATCAGTTAATGTATACGGAGTATATGACTGGGATAAAGCTGTGAAAATATGACTTATTTATGCATTATCCGTTGCAAGTTTTTTTTACGGGTTGTTCAGAAACATATGTTACATTGGAGGTCATGGCTGTATCTCTCCATGTGGCACAATTAACTATGGCAACAATTAAGTAGATCAGTAGATGGTATAGCCGAAGGACATTGCCAGAAAATGTTTCTCTATAGGTAACATTGAATTTCAATAGCCAGTCGGCATCACTTGACTGAAAATATGCAATTACAGTTCTGCTGTCAATTCAACAGCCAAGGCATATGAAATCACAAACTGGTGCATTTATAGATATTATAAGGGTGAGTACACATACCAGAAGACCTGGAATTTTTTGGAATTGCACTATGTGGATGTCTTTGAGCCATGTCATCTGAATCCCTGAATTTGAGTATCAGCAACCATGCAGCCGCAGTGCAAATAATCAACGCTACAACAGTGGATAAAACAGCAATAGCAATTAGGCTCCCATTCACTTTTCTTTTGGGTCTTCCGACATCAACCCCAAGTGGCTTCATTGCCCTTGCATTTCTGCTGTTGCCAAATGCACCATTACCATCACCGTCTGGTGCTGAAGGCGGAGAAGGAGGAAGCCCTGAACAAAATTCAAACCTTTGGTGAAACTCTTGGTGCAGAAGTGCAAAATGCTTAACAGTGAGATTTAATACGAAATGAGTACAGTAATAGCCAAATAAGAGAGGTCAGGGGCACAAGCAAGAATGCAGACCTGGATATACAACATAGAGAATCTCATAGTCCCCGAAAACTGACGGTTTTAAAGAAATTCTTTTGCTCCACAAACTTTGAAATGTCGAGAATGCAGTAGCATTATCAAAATTCACATGCATTGGTACCAGATGCACAAGAACCACTGTCTTGTCAGGTTGATCACCAGCCACATTTGCACCCATAACACGAACCTGCCTCTGTGCCATGTTTACCCCAGATCCCACTTCTTCAGCAAAATCCGAAACCAGCGGAAAGAATGAATAAAGGTCCACACTTAAACGGATTCCAACTTTAATCGGTAGAACACAAGCACATGGAGCTCCCGCAGGAGGATCTGTTAGAGGCTCTGGGCATGTTAACAACTTGCAATCTGCATAGTAACCGTTCACTAGGTAAGCAATCATTAATATTATACGTTATACACAGACCCAGTATGTAAATTTTGAAAGAATAAAGATATGATAACACATAAGAAAAATGTACCTAAATTAGGTGGCGGTGGGGGCAGTGCCCAAATAGGATGAGCTGATGGTGCTTTGGGCTCTGTTATAGGAGGAATTGGTGGAAGGGTAGGAGAAACACGAGGCCCTGAAAATGGTTGAAGTTTCAAAAATCTGTACGAAATGAGGAAGACGAATAACACATGAGGCAAACCAAGAAGGCTTTGAAGTACTTTTTCTGCCATTAGAGGGGGCCCTTGGTGACACCGGTGCAGCAGATGGAGGGTGCACAGGGAAGTTTGGATGGCCTGGAAAGGAGACAAAAGTGTTAGTGCTACGAAATGAAAGCATTGTGTTTTAAAAGGAAGAACTATAATTACCTCGAAACATCGGTGGAGGTGCATGATGGTTTTGCCCCTTAGCCCCAATCTGGCGCGGAGCTCGAGCTCGCGATACGTCAGGACCTATAATGCAGAACTTTTTGAGAATCTTAATGTTCACATGTGACAATAGGTACCAAGCCGCTAGCGTGGCAAGCTATCTGAAGCAACAATCGACAATTGACAATAGCTAGGTAACTAGCAGAGAGAGGTATTATGCTGAACCTTGAGCCTGGGGTGGTGGGTAAGATGGGGCAAATGATGGTCGTTCTCCTTTCGTCGGTACCGGAGGATGAGATCTGCTAGTTGGTGCTGGTTTAGGAGCTACTCCTAGTGATGGTGGATGAGCACGTGGCACTGTTGGAGCATTCTTTGGGATTGCCGGCATATTTGTATCATGGGGCAAAGGACTAGATGCAGGGGCAGAAGCTGAAATCAGGAATGTTAGTAGTCAAGCTACATTGTCTTCTGCAAGCTAGCTGACAAAAAAAACTGAGATTACCTCTAGTCGGTGATTTGTGAACCGGGGCACTATTAGGTTCCTTTGGTGGAGGTGCACGCTCAATGCCATGGTTCTTACCACTTGCAGGAGGGGAAGCGTTTGCTGGGGGGGCTGTATTTCCTGAAAAGTAAACATGAAGTTCACAATCTAAGGACAAATGACATGGAGGAACATTATCATATCTATAGCAACACAATTTTTGCACTCACCATTATTATGCTCAGTATTTGGAGCGGGTGAGGTGCTTGTGCAACAATTGGTGGTGCTATCGGAGGTTTCACAAGTTCCGGGGGAACTTCTAAGAGAAATGGAAAATGGTAAAAGATCTGCAAGTTGTATAATTAGATCTACCCGGAAGGCAATTTACCTGAAGCCGAAGGAGGAACTGCCGGGAAACTGCTTCTTGGTGGTGGATATGGAGGGGCATCATTACCTAGCGAGGGAGAGTCGAAGGGTGAATAATGAGTGAATAGACATATTTGCACGATTCTTATTAACTTTTGGCACACAAAGAATTCGGGAACCAATGGTTATGAATTGTTACTATCAGAATATATACCTGATCCAATTGGGCTACTTGGTTGATTGTTCAAAGAAGGAGGAGGTGCTAGTGGCAGGTTAGGCTTTACGGCCACAGATGGAGTAGGAGCCTGAACTGAAGGTAGCAATGCAGGTGACCCAGGAAGTATTGGTGTGGTTTTTTCGGCAGGTTGCGGAGGAGCTGCTGCTGGCGGGGGCACGTCGTCAGTGACCGCGGAGGCGCGGTCACAGCTGGAGGCGCAGACTCAACTGGCGGTGGAGCTGCTGCTGGGGGGGCACGTCGTCAGTGACTGCGGGAGGCGCGGTCACAGCTGGAGGCGCAGACTCAACTGGTGGTGGAGCTGCTGCTGGCGGGGGCACGTCGTCAGTGACTGCGGGAGGCGCGGTCAGAGCTGGAGGTGCAGACTCAACTGGCGGAGGAGCTGCTGGCGGGGGCACGTCGTCAGTGACCGCGGGAGGCGCGGCCTCAGCTGGAGGCGCAGACTCAACCGGAGGCGCAAACTCAACTGGAGGAGGCGCATTGTAGTCTACATAAGATTCAGTTAGTAGTGCATGCATCAGGATTGGAAATGCCATGTCTAAATGAAAATGAGCTACCTTTAGGAGGAACAATCGGAGCCGGCGAAGTTTGCGGTTCAGTGGGAACTGCAGGGCTAGCAGCTGTTCTGGAGGGGAGGACTTGCTGATGGAGTCAGGGTGCTGCAGCAGAGCAATGTAAGGTCCACACATCAATGTCGATGATGATCACAGAAATTCAGAGCTACCTGTTGGAAGAGTTATTGGACCGAGAGCGAACGTAGGTTCAGGAGGACTAGAAGCTTGTCCTTGATCAGCAGGTGAATCACCAACCACGGGAGCAGGTGCCAGATCAGTACCTAAAAGTGGAGTGAAGAACACAGGTTCATTGAGCAAGTATGTACACTACACTGTGCAATAACTAAGCTCGGAGTTCAGTAACAGACAATCTACAGGTTGCTATCAGAGGCTAACTGTCAGTGTTCTTTCACCACAAAAATTGGAAAACAAGAGGACGATTCCAAGTATATGCATGCGACATGATAATCTTTATCGAAAAATGCAACATGATAATACCCAGCAGATTAGTGTTATGGGGTGGAAGAAAGCCTACCGGCCTCTTCCAGCCAAATCGTAAACCCCAGTGGCGCCAAATTAATAGTACATTCTTCTTACTACCTCCGATCCATATTAGTGGGCACAACTTTGTCTAGATACACATGTATCTAGTCTAAATACTTAACTAGATACATATGAATTTAGACAAAGCTATGCCCACTAATATGGATCGGAGGGAGTACAACATTATGGCAAAAAAGATCGGCAAGAGTGACAAAAGGGGGGAATTTGTGAACAGATAGATGAAAAGCAAAGCACATGTGATGCAATTAAAGTTGCAGTGACAGCAAAAGACAGGAAGCGAGAAATGCCAAGGCACCGACATTGCACCGTCCCTCTTAATGAGAATTCAGAAATGAGGCGCACATGCTCTTGGTCCTAACTGACTTCACAAAACTACCCCGCTGTCTGCTCAAATCCTGAATTAACAACAGTGAATCGCAGTTTCCCAGCCACAGATCAGCGAACTAGCATGTGCATTGCATAAGGGAAAATCATGAATCCACAAGTTTTCCCAACAAGTGGAATGTTAAAATTCAGGCAGAGAGGGGTGAATATCATGGAGAAAACATTCGCATTATCAAGCATCTACAGTACATCAATTGATCCCTAATTACCCACACTGTGCCATGAAAGCTGAAGAAAAGTGGGGAACAGAAGTTGAAACTTGAGCAATGCTGAACTTTACTCACTGTGGATCCAAGAACCGAAGCGAGAAGCGCGAGCAGCACGCAAGCAAGAGGCCGCATCTCGCCCCAGCCTGACACACACACAGAAGCTCGTGGGGAGAGCGGACGCGGCAGCGGGAGATCACGACCGAGGCGCGGCGGCGCAAGCGCTCCTCCGGCAGCCGCGAGAAGCCCCTAGAGCGCCGGGAAAGAAGGGAGCCTGTCCGCCATTCTGGCACCCCGCCATGAGCGAGCACACAGGCGCATGTGGGGAGGGAGGGAGGAGGAAGAGGGGAAGGTGCGCGGGAGGCCAAGGCACACCAAACACCACTAGCAGCGTATTAGTACTAGCACGGTATAGTACCAGTACTCAAGGGGTTAAAAGTGTACACTGGTGGCAGCAGCTGCAAGTAAATTAGACACCAAAGGTAAAAACACAAACTTGCATAGCAGGGTGGCGAGCAAGAGACACTCACTCGATATTTCTGGAAACACTCCCTCTCTCTACAGTAGCTCGGAGGCGATCTCGCAGGCGACTCGGGGTTTCCCGGCGGCCGCCGGCGCATCCGTGGGATTCCTCCCCCTCCGCCGGCCGCTGCGGCGGCGGGAGGGTGGGGAATCCCCGGATCTGCGTTCCGGTGATGTAAATAGAGGAGTTTGCGGCGGCGCGGCGGAGGCGGGGTGGCCGGCGTCGTTTTGCTGCTCTGCGACTTCCCCTCCACGGCGTCGTCTGCGGCGGCGCCCTAAAGTCGCAGGTGCGTCCCCGTCTGCTGCTGTTTCTGGCCTCGGCGGTGGGCGGGTGGCGAGTGAGTGCAAGGCCGGAGGTGGTGGTGGGGGTGCGAGGCGGCTGCTGCGGGGTGGTGCGGCGGGAGGGTGGTGGATCTACGGCGCTGGCTGGGATCCGGGGCAGGAGATGCTTGGGGTCGAGGCCCCGGCCGATGCAGCACAACTGTCTTCAGATCCAGCTCTCCGGGGCTGGTGGTCGACGCGGCTCAGCGACGCCTTCGGGCTAGGAGCCCTTCTGCTCCATGGTGGCGAACTCCGGCTGGAGTTCGGCGAGGCGACGATGGCGAGATGCAGCGGTGTTTGCTCTCTGTATTTCCCCTTTTTTCTTGCTTGTAATCCGACCTTGTACTGGATCCTCCTAGTATGAATACAAGTATGAAAAATTCAAAAAAAAAAAAGGTAGAAGATAACAGTAGAGATTAATCAAAGGGGAAAAGCGGGGGTGATCCAGGCAGCAAGAAACCGATCCAGGAGGTGCAAATGTGGCCCGAGAAACCAGCACCGCAAACAAAAAAACATTCCTTGCTTGGTGCCCGTGCCCACCTCCCTCGTCCAGATCCACACCAGCACCACGACGACCACGAGGCTGAAGGAATCTTGTGATTTTGGCTGGGTTAAACCAGGTACTGGTACTAAACCAGTGGTACCACGAGAGGCAAACGCCATTAATCCGGCGATAAGTTAGCATGACGCCAAGGCGTGGTAGTAACGCAGTTGTGCTGCACCGTGCTTGTCCCTCTCACTCACTCACTCACTGTGGGGCTCTTGTTGTCCTGGGTACATGTACATGGCCAGCCTGGTCGTCTGGGATTACCAACTGCAGTGCAGCAGCACGTTGTCGTGGCTTTACTGTGGCACAGCGTGATGCCGGGGCTTGCGGTTGGACGCCTTCTCCCCGTGCGCGGTGCCGCTGCCTGCTGTGAATGAGCACAGACGAAGCGGTCGGGCGCCATCGGATCCTGCAAGTCGAGAGCAGGATACTCCGTCTGTGTCTTCTTCTGTAGATGCAACGCGAGGTTTTGATTCGGGTAATCTTGAGACGGACGGAGATTTGTGTCTGTTTTGCTCTGCTGCGTCTCTATGCGTCTGTTGGCTTGGAGCGAGGTCAGGGACGGGCTGTGGAGTCGCCATCGCCGAGACAGACCGCTAAACTAGCGCCTGCGATCTCGCATGTCAGCCTACCTGCTGTAGCCTCTAGGTTTATCCTTTTTACTTCCCCTAAAAACATGTTAAAAACTAGTTCACTGTTATCTACTACCTCGGTTCTAAATATAAAATGCTTTAGTCTTTTTTTCTAAATCTACATGCATCCATCCATATGTACCTAGACACACATTAGTATGTATGTTCACTCATTTTGGTCTCTGTCTAGTCGACATGTGAAACATGTAAAACATTTTATATTTAGTAACGCAGAGAGTAATTCTCAGTCGGACGCTGATTAGCGGACGCTGATTACCTGCTATTTTCACCATTATCTAACGTAAAATTATTCGCAAAAAAAGTGTTGTTTTCGATTAAATCGAATGCCATGTTTTTGTCTTGTTAGTCTCTTGGGTCCCGTGGTTTTGGGGTTTATGCTTTGGTCCATGTGTTGTGTTATACGGTTCACTCCACTAATAAGTGCATAGCGAACCACGAGAAGCAACCTACAATCAACTTTGATTTTGCAACCTCGCCTTTTGTCTCCTCCTTCCCTGTTCTTGACGTCGCGTGAGCCCTGTCCGGCTCCTTCTCCCCTCGTTCCTGGCGGCTCTGTCGTCCGGTGGCGATGGGGAGGGGGGAGCCGCCCCTCTCTGTACAATTATTGTAGGCTTCTTGTTCATCTTGTTGTAGTTGTAGGGTTAGCTGTGTGGTCCTCCGTGGCGATTGGCGAGATGTCGTTGACTTTCTTCCCTTCGGTGCTGCTGCCTAGCGCTGGTTAGTCGACCACGACGCTCTCCGTCAAGCTCCTGAGGTGGGAGGTCGGTGGTGGAGTTGTGGTGGCCGAAAGCCTCTCCAATAAAGGCAGATCTAGCCTGCTACCGATCTTGCGATCCGTAGCTATGAAGTTCCCTCCCGTCGCCCCGTTCCAGGTGGTTTCGCCCCCGGCGACGGTGCGGTCGGCTGTACTGCCGAGCTTTGCAATCTGCGTGGTGGAGTGGAGCAGGACCCGATTGCTTTCTTGTTTTTTTTTCTAGGGTCTGTTGTGCAAAATGTAAGGACATGTGTGTTATTTTATGTCTTCTTCTGGTCCTTTATGTAAATTGTATCTCCACGGGTGGAATTATGAAGCTCTCGGACCCTCTGAACCAATCCACTATTCAAAAAAAATGTAGTGTGCTATACGACATGTAAGATTGGGGAACAATTTTCAAATTGCACATGTGTAGCAACTAACAATTCTATCTAGAATTTTTCTAGTTGCAGGTGAGGTTGCAACGGTGTATTTTCAGTTGCAAATAGGGTTCTAACTGAGTTTTTTCAGTTGTAATCAGGGTTGCAACCAGTGGCGGAGCCAGCGTCCAATTAACGGGTGTACAAAGCTCCTATGAATCGTAATTTACCCAGATTTCTTATTTATTTAATGCATACTGTTCTATACATGAGAGTTAAACATTGAGTGGTGTTTTGGCTCCAGAAGCATATGCACCCTTTATTTTCAACGCATTTTCAAGTGTATTTTTTCTGAAAACAAATGTTCGCGCATAAATCTTAACATGCTATGTGTTCACGAAAAATCACACATTTTGTGGCTTGGGTAAGAAAGACAAATTTTGGTACTAAAATAAGGCTTTTTACAAGATTTGTTTCTCTCTTTTTTACACGGGACACAATAACCATCGATTTCCCGTGAAACGACTTTGTGAACACATATAATGTGAAGATGTATCCACAAAATTTTATTTCCAAATTTTTTGACATATAAAATATATTTTTAAAAACTGGGCGCATATGGACCCGGGTGCCAAAGTGAATTTCACATTTGAGCATAGCTATTTCAAGTCTTTTGCCAAAACTAAGGGGTGTAGATTTGTACAAACATGTCCCCACATAGCTCCGCCCATGGTTGTAACTGAAATTTTTCAGTACCAAATATGGTTGCAACTAAGTCTTCCAAGTTACAAAGTGTGGTTGCAACCGACAGTTGCAATCGAGTTTTTTTCCAGTTACAAGTTGGATTGCAACTAAGCCTTTCATATTTAGAATTATAAATACAAAATATAGAAAAAATAACATATACATCCCATAGGAAAATTTCATGTAAAGAAATAATAAAAACACAAGAAATCCTAGCCAACACCATCTGCAACTCAGCCCATTCATGTATCTCTGCACACCATATGTAACAGTTGCAAAGTTAATTGAGAAAAATAGGTGTAGTTCTCGTAAAAAATTGTTTTTCTATACTTCCTAAAAATATATTACTCCCTCCGTTCACTATTATAAGACTTTTTAGATTTTTTTTTATGGATTAAATGCGGGTTAAAATGAGTGAATCTACACACTAAATGCGTCTAGATACAAGATACATGCACTTTAAAAAACTAAAAGGTTTTATAATAGTGAAAGGAGGGAGTACATATGTCCCGAGGCTTGTTCAATATGAAATCTAGCTTGTTGGTCCGGAGCGTTTATACTAAAAATATTCTTTAGAACAGAATTGAGTCATGCATAAAAAATCTTGTGAAAATTGTGTATTATCCATAAAAAATCTAGCTTGTTGGTCCGGAACCTCAGCCGCACCCGTCCCTAACCTCCGCTCCCGTCCCTAACCCTAGCCGCCACCACCCCGACCCCCTCGCCGTCGGCTGCTACTCCTCTCGCCGTCCTCCGCTCCCGTGCGGCCGCACCGGGGCGCCCTCAGCCCTCTCTCGCAAGGCCGCCGCGCGCCTAATCCTCCTCTCGCCGCCGCCGGAGGTGTAGCCTGGGCAAAGCCCGGGAGGCGCGGCGGCGGCGGGATCTTCTGGGCACCAATCTGAGGCGGGGCGGCAGCGCCTTCTCCGACCTCCTACGGTGGGGACTGCGGGACTGCGGCGACCGGGTGGGTCGTTAGGTCGGCGGCGGCGCTGGCTCGAGCTGATCCGGTCCATGGCCGGGAAGGCTCCTGCCGACGGCCACGCGGTGCGGCTGGCCGCGTTTCAAGGACGCCGGGGCAGCGGCCCCGGGATAGGTGGCGACGGCATCACTCCCCTAGGGGTGCTGGTCAGGAGGCGGCTTCCGGTGGCGGCGACGTGGCGCGGCGGATCGCGAGATCCCGTGCCTAAGTGTCCGGCGCTGGCTATGGTGCGCTATTGCGGCGTCCAGGCGACGGGATTCGACTGCCGGTGAAAACCGCGCCTAGACTTCGGTCACGTCGGACGATGGCGGCGCCTCATGGCGTCGTTACTTTGTTGAAGGCATCGTCAATGCAGTTCTTGTCTCCTTGTTGAAGGCTCGGGAAACTCCGGGGGAAACCCTAGATCTGGATCTTCCGGATCGGACGATGACGACACTACGGTGGCGTTCTCCCTCTTGAGGGCTTCGTTTTGGAGCTTGTGCTAGCTGGAGGGTTTAGAGGTGGAGCGGTGTTGCATCTACCGCATCTTCGACGGTGAGCCTCGGCTGCGTGGCGCAACGGAGTATCAGCGTCAAACGCGTGATGATGGACGCGCGCAGGGCGGTGGCGCCGTCTGGCGTCGTGGAGGCGTCGATGGCAGGCCTGGCGAGGGTCTTCGCCTCAGTTTACACGCTGGAGATGGGCTGGTGGAAAATGGCGGAGGCGACTTCCGGTGTGTGCGCACAAGGCGATATCTCTGGAGTTGGCCAGGGAACCGGCGATGGGCGTAGCCGGGGCACAAGGCCCCGTTTGTTTACTCTATCATTCGTGTTAGTTGTGGTGCTCTATCATTGTTTGGTGGCTTCGGCTTGTATGATCGTGGTTTGTAAGGCTTTTGGCCAGTTTATGTAGAATAAATGAAATAAAAGCCATATGCATCTCTTCGATGCAGAGGTTGAGCTCCCCATTTCTAAAAAAAAAATCCATGAAATTCGAGTACGGTCAGTGGAGAGCCGAAATAATCGTGGAAATGACCGAGGCAATGAGTGCACTCGCTGTACATCACATGATGTCTTGTGTTTGGGTCCAAATTAACATGCCATGGATTCAGAAGCAAGCACCCTGAGCTACGAGTCTAACTGCGATCTACAGGCATACCGCTCGTGAGCACGGAACTGGCAGTTGATCGATGCCAAGGGCAGGCGGCTAGGGCCCTGCCAAAACCACACATATATAATCTGTCGCTACTCACCAGTGAGTCACAGAACAAATTAGCTGTCGGCGTATAATAATCAAGTAATGCAGAGATCGAATAGATTCTCCGTTCAATTAGCTCGAACAGCACACTGCAACTTAATTCGCCTCAATACTAGTATAGTAGATTACAACAGTACTAGAGTAAATTACTAGTATCTACAATTTCTGTCTACAATAAAATATGCTTCCCGAGTACTGAATCATCAACCAACAAATGAAGCAACAAAAAGGAGATCATGCTTGTCCACGTGTCCACGTGTCGTGGTCGCTTGACCTACTACGACCACTTTTGGCCTTTTGGCGCGCATACAGAGATTGCGTGACATGCAAAGCTGAAAGTTACCGGCTGGGTCGACACCTTTGCTTGCCGAGTCGCCATGAATCCACATGGTGATCATCCGGCCTACATGGACTACGCAGCATTTTTGTTGATTTTGTCAGTTTGCGAGAAGCTTTTTTTATAAGTTCATACAGGCACTTTTCATAGACATCGATGGTTTTGTCTGGAACACGCAAATTTCTGAATTCTGGATGTATGCATGCCTGCTTCGTCCTGGCCATCAAAATCAGCATGAGCTAGCTGCTAGCTAGAACACTACGTACTGCCAAGTAAAGCCATCGACATTGGCAATGGCTAGCGTGCGAAGAGAGGAAGACGAAACCTTTGTCAGGCAACTCGAAGACGTTCCACCGGCCCGTTTGGACACTGCTGCAAAATAGGACTCAGTTGTAGTCGTCAAGAATCAAAATTGTGTTGCTTGGCCTCCAAAATAACTCACGTACGTACTCCACTTTCTACACATCTTATTTTGCAGCAGCGTTCCTTTCACCAAGATGGTTGCAGTGTGACAAGTGAAGTCGATCAGTTTCGTAGCCGACAATGTTTCTTGATGGCATTGACGGTCTCATCGTGTAGTGGTTTGTATCGTGTGTGGTGACTAGGTTTCTAAACAAGCAAGCAATTTTTTTTTTAAGGGAGTACGCGTACAACACCATCAGAAATACAAACGCACACACGCGTACAAAGACAAGAACAAGCTCACCGCCCGGCGAGGCCTGGGACCGCCGCACCGCCCGCCACTTCCGACCATCAGCAGCACACCGCCAAGGAGGAAGAAGGCGAGGTCACCGCACACCGAAGCCAACGGCGCAGCTAAACAAGCAAGCAATTATAAACATATACTTCGTATGTCCCCTTTTATAAAATGTTTTGGCAAGGTTAATTTGCTTACCAAAAAGTTTTATAAGAATAGATGGAGGGAGTACTATAATTCCCATACCAAGTCATAGCACGTGACAATTGTCAAGCGGCATCAGCGGTTCATAAGTCGTCACACGCATGATCATTTTGATTAGAGACTGATGACCTAATTATCGATGAATCTGTTGTGGTATAAGCAATGGGAAACATTGCGGCCATAATTCTGATTAGACCCTAAGCCCAAAAAGGCACCTTGTTGATCGATAATTAGATCTTTCTGATGATGCGGTATTCCTAGCTAATTCCGTACGCGATCGAATACTAATCAGTGCTCCACCTACATTATCATCGTTGCTTTTATAATATGTTTCACGCTAGCCATATCAAAGTAACCTTGTTCTTTCGTGTACAAAAAGAGTATTCCTGTTCTGTGCCAGCTCGTGCCATTTTCCAGTCGGCCATGCAAGTATTTATTCTTGTGATATGACTAGTGATATTTCCGTACGTAAACTCGACCACAATTACTAATGATTGGGAGGGCCTCGCTACCAAAGTTAGTTTTGCAAATTAGTAAGGGGAAATGGCACGGTGATTGGCATAGGACATGGTGTTGGCAACACCATGTTGCCACTATCAGCTTTGGTGCTGTAAAGTAGAAACACCGCACGTGAAAATATCATGACTTCACTTGCCAACTTTGCGTATTCTTACACAGATCAAGGCCGCACTACACCAGCAAGGCTGGCAGCGTGGCACATACCGGCATCGCATCGCCATGGATGGATCACGAAACAGCTTAACCGTCTCTGCTCGTCCTCACCGAGGAGAAGGATCAGGAGATCTATCTAGGAAGAACCGGGCCTGCCACAAGAAAAGCGTCCGAATCCAGCGTGCGCATGCAACGCGATGCAATGCAACACTGGCTGGCGGGCAGCCGGGCATGTGAGCAAGGCATGCATCGATGCACGTCGCTTTGTCTCGAGCAATCAGCGAGCAAAATCGCGGCAACTTTTTTCCTTTTTGTCCGCTCCGCAATGATCAGTTCCTCCCTGCTGCCTTGCCTCGCAATCCTATTCTACCATCGTCACGATGCATATGTCTCTCCCTCACATCCTCACGGTGGTGGCTAGCTAGCGTGAGTAGCCGACCGTGATCCTGAACTCGAGGCGCTTCAGCAAGAAGTTTCTCCTCTTTTGTTCTCTCTCTCATTCTATTAGCAGAAGAAAAGACAAAGAGAGCGAGTGAGCGACAAAGAGGGTAAAGCAAGAAGTGAAGAAACACTATGATAAGGCCTTTGACGAAAGGTTTGAGCGATCCATCTTGTTCTTATCTATATTATCTTCTTCCTTTGCTCTTTTGTAAAGCCTCTGAAAACACTATTGCTTGTTTATGAGTCTTTTCATGCGCACGGCAAACTAAGTGCGACAGAAGAAAAAATATAGCAGAAATTGACATGCATGCAGCACGCAGCTTTCTTCGTACCTGTGCTGTGTGTCATTGGACTCGGGCTAACCCGGGAGCTTGCCAGGGATAAGCACATACAGACTAGGGGAGGTCCTCTATGCCGCTCGTTAGCGGCAGTTTAGAGCAGCGCCGCCTACAGCTTTTTTACGTGGGCCGCGGCCCAACCGTGCAGAAAAATGTTTCCCTGTTTCAACTGTGCTTCAACTGTAGTCTGTACGTGTCAAAAAAAACTGTAGTCTGTACGTGTCTCGTGTCTTCAGTTTTTTTTAATGATTAATATTTAAAATCTGAAACATTTTTTAAAATTGAAACCATTTGATAATTTGGAACCATTTTTAAAATCTGGAATATTTTCAAATTCAGAACCTTTTTCAAATTTGGAACCATTTTCAATTTTGGAAACAAATTTTGAACCGTAATAAATTTGGAACCACTTTTAAATTTGGAACTATTTTCAAAATGGAACTATTTTAAAAAATAAACAATTTTAAAATTTGGAACCATTTTTAAATTTAGAAACATTTTCAAAATAGAACCATTTTTTTAAAATGAACAATTTTCAAATTTGGAACCATTTTAAATTCGGAACCATTTTTAAATTTGGAACTATTTTCAAAATGGAATAAAAAATGAATAATTTTTAAATTTGGAACCATTTTCAAAATGGTCGGAACCATTTTTTAATTTGAAACTATTTTCAAAATGGAACCATTTTCAAAAATGAACAATTTTTTAATTTGGAACGATTTTCAAAAATGGAACCATTTTTTAATTTGGAACCATTTTAAAATTTGGATTTTAAATTCAGAACCATTTTTTTAATTTGGAACCATTTTCAAAATGGAACCATTTTAAAAAATGAACAATTTTCAAATTTGGAACCATTTTAAATTTGGGACCATTTTTTAATTTGGAATCATTTTCAAAATGGATCGATTTTCAAAAATGAACAATTTTTAATTTGGAACCATTTTTAAATTTGGAACCATTTTTAAATTTGCAACTATTTTCAAAATGGAACCATTTTCAAAAATGAACAATTTTTAATTTGGAACCATTTTTAAAAATAAACAATTTTCAAATTTGGAACCATTTTTAAATTTAGAACCATTTTCAAAATGGAACAATTTTTAAAATAAACAATTTTCAAATTTAGAACCATTTTCAAAATGGAATCATTTTCGAAAATTAAACATTTAAAAAAATAAAAGAACGAAAAACAATAAGAAAAGGAAAAACAAAACGAAAACGAAAACAAAACAGAAAAAGAAACGAAAAGGAAAAGGAAAAACAGAAAAGAAACGAAAAAGAAAAAGCAAAATGATGAAAAAACGAAAAACGAAAAATAAAAGAGAAAGCTGCTGGATGGGCCGGCCCGGCATAGCTCCCCCGTTAGCGGTGCGGCCGATTTGCGCCGCTAACGGGCGACATATAGGGTTTGCCCGGACTAGTCCAACAGAAAGGGAGCGCCCATATGGCGCCCGTTGGCGGCGCTCCAAGCCGCTGCCGCCTGAAGAATTTGTTGCTAGGCCGCACTATCTCGGCCCATTAACAGGTACATTTTTTATTCTTAAAATATATATTCTTGATAATTCTCAGAAAATATCTGAAAAATGATAATTCTTAGAAATAAGTAAATTCCTAATTAATTATGGATTTTTTTCGAAAATTGAACAATTTTCAAAATTGGAACCATTTTCAAATTTGGAACTATTTTAAAAAGATCAATTTGAAAATCTGAACCATTTTCAAAATTGAAACCATTTTTAAATTTGTAACCATTTTCAAAATGGAACCATTTCAAAAATGAATAATTTTTAAATTTGGAACCATTTTAAAAAATGAACAATTTTCAAATTTGGAACCATTTTTAAATTTGTAACCATTTTTAATTCGGAACCATTTTTAATTATGGAACCATTTTTAAATTTGGAACCATTTTCAAAATGGAACCAATTTTCAAACTTGGAACCATTTTCAAAATGGAACCATTATTAAATTTGGAACCATTTTCAAAAATGATTTTTTTTTAAATTTGGAACCATTTTCAAATTGGAACCATTTTTTAAAATAAACATTTTCAAATTGGAACAGTTTTAAATTCAGAACCATTTTAAATTTGTAACCATTTTCAAAACAAAAACATTTTTAAATTTAGAACCATTTTAAAAATGAATAATTTTTAAATTTGAAACCATTTTCGAAAATTAAACAATTTTCAAAAAAATAACAAAAACAATAATAAAATAAAAAAGAAAACAAAACAGAAAAATAAAAAGAAACAAAAAAGAAAAACAGAAAAGAAACGAAAAAGAAAAAAAGAAAAAGAAAAACGAACGAAAAATAGGAATGCCGCCCGATGGGCCGGCCCGCCAGAAGCTCCCCCGTTAGCGGCGCGGCCGATTCGCGCCGCTAACGGGCGGCGTATAGGGTTTGCGCTGAAGGCAGACGAGCTGCCATTGCTGTTGTAAATGGACCATACTGGCGGCCCATGAAATGAATCTCTCTCAGTCGCTGCGTCTCTTTCAAATTCACACATTGGGCTGCTCCTAGGAATTGCCAGCAGCAGCTGTGCTACTGGGCCGGCAGTTGTGGCCTAATGATAGGTATACTATTTTTTTGGTTTTTATTTCCTACTTTCATTTTTACTTACATTTCTTTAATTTATTTTACAAATTTTCTTTTTTCCATCCTATTTTTAAGATAAATATAAGGATAATCGTTTAACAGATGAAACCTTTTTTGAATTTGTGAACATTTTTTTTCGAAACTGGAACCATTTTTTGAGATGGCTAAACATTTTCAAATGCAAGAATACCTTTTTCAATATACGCTGAATATTTATTATAGGTGAACACTTTTTTAATCATGGATTTTTTTCATGCATTTTCAAAAAATGTTCATCTTTCAAAAACCAGAAATTCGCTTGGTCCAACAAATTGTTCACGGGTTTCAGAAAATGTTCACGTGGTTAAAAAGCAATTTCACTGGGTTTGAACGTTCACCGGGTTCAATAAATGAGCCCTAAGAAATATTCACAATGTTTAAAAACATTCACGATTAAAAAAAAGGATGTTCACAGATTCAATAAATATTCACGGGTTATGAGAGATGTTCACCGGTTCAAAAAAATGTTCAAGAGTTCATAATTATATATCCATGTAAAGAAAATAGAAAAAAGAAAGGACGGAAAACAAAATGAAATAAAAAATTGTTAAAAAGTAAAACACAAATGTAGGGCCGACCCATGCGGGGCAACCCCCTGGGCGAGTAGGTGCACACGGTCGCTGAGAGCGATATGCAGTGTCGCTGGTGCTCCTATTTGACTCCTTCTACATATGATCCACCAGTGATGGCTGAAGTAAGTGTATGTGGCCAAGCCCACCATCACCCCCATCCCCTCTTCCCGTGTGGCCACCGTTCGTCGCTCCCTGTTGTCTTTTTGACGTCGCTCTCACGGAGCCTCGTCGTGTCGTCCTCATCGACCCGCACTGCCCTCTAGCAAAACCTCACTCGCTCCCTGTCTCCGGTTACGGCGAGCAACTCGAACCCTAAGCCTCCATCGTCGCAAAGCTCGCGGCTCCCGCTCCCGTCACCTAGCTAAGCTTATTTTCTCACCTCCACCAGCGTAGTTGAGCGAGCCACATTTGTCGCTGGCTACGGTTAGCTCCTTTCCTCACGTCCGTCGGCTACGTTGTACCCGTAACTTTACCCCCATTAATAATAAAGTGGTATCGGACATGGGTGTACATGCCCATGAATTTCAAATCAGTTCAAAAATCGTATTTCAAAGTTTCATAAAAAATGAAAAACTCATGGGCTTACGTATTGTTCTAATACTTACGCGTGCAAAATTTTAAGGAAAATTAGGATCATACGTGGCCTACACCGAAAACAGAAAATCAAACTTCGTCATTTTTTGTATAATCAAAATCTTGTTCATGGTACATACGTTGAACACTTTGTTTTTTCTACAAGTTACGTACTTCTGTATTTTAGTTTCAAACTTGACATGCACATACCTATGTACATTCTCTCTAAGGATGATTTCTGCCTTATTATTTTTATTCTACTTAGTTTTTCTTTCGATTTTACAAAAAATCGAGCAATTCGATTTTACTATTTATAATGGGTTCACATGTACCCTTGTCCACCAAGTCCTTGTCGTATCTTATGCTCAAAAACAGCCACAAACTCACGCGGGAGATCAGACACACACGTGACACATCACAAGTCACAAATGCTTGGTCCATAGTCAGTCTACCTATGTGTTGGTCTGACCCGTGATGCTTGTGTTTTCGATTCATTTATTTTTTAAATTTCTCCCGGGCGAGGATGTAGCTTCACTGTTGCCAACGTTAAAGGAGAATAGAGTAGTACTCCTACAAACAGTATCCGGCCGGACTGTTTCTATCCAGTACGAAGCTGTCATCAAGCGAACGGCCACAGTAACGATACTCATATCCTAGCTGCCGTACGTAGGTGGCCTGCCGAGTGCCGACAACAGGCAGCAGGTAACGGGAGGCTACAAATACTCTTCTTTTTTTTAGCATAACAGCGAAGCTTTATTAATCAATGTTTATAATGTTTACAGCAATATCCCAAACCGCGTAACTCATGAAGTACTCATTGGACCCGGCGGTCCTCCTCGGATGTTGCCATAGAATTTTCAGAGTTTTTTTTTCGAAACTTAATTTTCAGAGTTTGAAACCTTATGTTGTTTCGCCCTGTCCCTTGGTGGAACATAGGATGGAGGAGGTGGAGGAACCAAATCAACTCCCCCACCTTCATGTCTTTCCTCCCTATGCTTCATAACGAGATCATTATCCAAATACATATCCGCATTGAACAGGACGAGGACGCGTTTGGTAGCCTATAGCGCCACGCGTCTGGGCTAGGCCCACCAGCTACAGACGTGCAGTGAGCTCGTGTTTGCTTGTCTGGATTACCTCTTGGGCTAGACCAGCACGCTGATCAAAACACCCTTGGGGCATGCCCCCCAGGAACAGCCGAATCAGCTGTTGCCGTGAAGCCAGGCTGAGTTGAGCGCAACTTGGCCAAAACCGTCCACTCGCCTGCACACGTGGAGAAGCGAGGGAGACGCGTCATAACCCCTCGCGACCACTCCCTTTCTCACTGTCACCTCTCTCTCTCCCGCTCTCTCTCTCTCAAATCCCACCAGTTTTAGTTCTCACCGCCCGGAAAACCCCAATGGCTGCTGCACCTCCTTCTCCGCCATCGCCAGGCCTGGATCCCGCCGGCAAGCTTGGGCCCCGGTCTACCGTGTGCGCCGTGGCGGAGTTCGAGAAGGGGCATAAGGGGGAAGCTCGCACCGTGGCGGCGTAGATTGACCCGGCACAGCTGCCGTCTCTCAATCGGCCTTCGCCGATTGCGCATTGGCAA
This sequence comes from Poa pratensis, assembly GCA_947311845.1. Classification (NCBI taxonomy): domain Eukaryota; kingdom Viridiplantae; phylum Streptophyta; class Magnoliopsida; order Poales; family Poaceae; genus Poa; species Poa pratensis. The sequence continues at coordinate 17,436,560 of CAMZMU010000106.1, read as the reverse complement.
AATCCGGCGGTGATGGAGGTAGTGGAGGCGCGGCATATGGTGGCAGCGGTCACACTCGGCCAGGCGGCGCAAGCAGGCGGGAGTAGCCGGACGCTTGGTCCCCCGGCGGGATTCGCTCCCCTTCTGGTGCATGTCTTCACGAATCAGTACCCGCTGCCCGGATGTGCGGCTGCAGCTGCACCTCCACCTCCACCACCACCGCCGCCCGTCGCAGCTGCACCTCCACCACCGCCGCCGCCCGTCGCAGCTGGACCGTCAAGGCCACCACCTCCTCCATTGGCATCGAAGATTGGCACATGTCGCATGGTAAAATTGGTAGCCCCCTCCTCCCTCTCTGATTAGGGTTTATTGCTTAGTTACTCTTTTAGATCTATGTCATGTACATATTAGGGTAATTGGTCGAACAAATTAGGATGATTTGCTTATTTTGTGCATTGTGCAATTGCGCATTGCACATTTGTCGATCTATTCCCAGTGCAGTGTGCAATTCTGCCTTGTGCATTCTGCCGCTATTGCACAATTGCACACTGCCACTGGTCAATGGCAATGTTACTCTTAGTAACTCTTGTAGATCTATGTCATGTACATATTGGGGTAATTGGTCGAACAAATTAGGATGATTTGCTTATTTGTGCATTGTGCAATTGCGCATTGCACATTTGTCGATCTATTCCCAGTGCAGTGTGCAATTCTGCCTTGTGCACTCTGCCACTATTGCACAATTGCACACTTCCACTGATCAATGGCAATGGCAATGGCAATGTGAAAGGACAAGGATGTCGCCTAGAGGGGGGGTGAATAGGCGATTTAAACTTTTCCGGTTTAGGCTTGATAATTGCGGAATAAAACTAGGTGTTTAAATTAACAAGCCAACAACCTAAAAATACTAGGCTCACCTATGTGTACCAACAACTTATGGTAAGCAAGACAAACAACAAAGTGATAGCAATATAGAATACTTCAAGCACGAAGGCTATCACAATGTAAAGTGCATAAGTAAAGAGCTCGAGTATAGAAATAACCGAGGCACGTGGAGACGAGGATGTATTCTCGAGTTCCTCCTTTTTAGGGAGTACGTCCCGTTGGAGAGGTGTGAACTACCACAAAGGTCAACTCAACAACCACAAAGGATTCACCTTCTTCTCCGATGAACCGCACCACAAAGGTTTGGTTCACCTTTCACTATCGGAATCCTTCAAGGTGAAATCTGGAGCCTTTACAACAATGATCCGGGGCACACACCCACAAATGAATTGGGGGCTCCCGAACAGCTACAAATGACCACAAGAGGTCTCAACCACCACAAAGGCGTATATGTTCCAAAGACCCAAGAGTAACAAGCTCACAAACTTTCAACTTTCAAGAATCCTCGTGGAGAGCACAAACTGCGATGCACAAAGCAATGGTAAGAGCACAAGTGCTCAAATCCTTCACTCTCAAATTCCAACAAAGCAACAAATTCTTATGGGAGAATAAGAGAGGAAGAACAATGGAGGAGAAACACCAAGAACTTCGAGATCAAGATCAACTAGGTTTCCCTCACTTAGAAGAGGAATGGATTGGTGGAAATGTAGATCTAGATCTCCTCTCAGTTTTCCCTCAAAGATATACAAGAATCATGGGAGGGATTGAGAGGGGGCAAGCTTTTCCAAAGGTCAATAATGGAGGAGAGAGAGGGGAAAAACAAGCTCAAAAAGTTAGGGAACCGTTGGGGAAGAAGGCCCCTTAAATAGGTTCCCCGAAAACCAACCGTTATGCCCAGAAATCGTGAGCCCGGCCTCGGAGCCGGCCAGGCTGGCCTTTAGGCCGGCCTACCAACAGAGGCGCCCGGCCTAGGGGCCGGCCTAGAAAAACTGCAAACATACCCAACACGAAAACGCTCATATCTTGATCATCCGGACTCCGTTTTCGATGTTCTTGGGCTCGTTGGAATCGCAATGACGAGCTTTACAAGATCACGCAGAGAAACATCATAGTACAACAATGGAGGATAAAACCAAATGGGGAAAGGTTAGACCTCTCGATAAAAGAACAACCGATAAACCTCCAAACCAAAACAGCAATATGTTTTTCATCCGGACTCTGTTTTCTATGATCTTGGGCTTGTTTCGAAGATACTCACAAGTCTTACAAGATCATGCATATACACATCATAGTCCATCATGTGAGTAGGAAACCACAAGGAGAGAGTTTGACCTCTCTAGAAAAGATAAACCGGTAAAACCTCCAACATCAAAAACGCAACAAGATATGCATATGAAATCCGTTTTTTTATGAACTAGAGGTTGGTATGGAGATGAACACAAGCTCTAAATTCTCACATGGATAAAGGCCAAATAAGAACCAAGAAAGATGATATGCCAAGTATGCAAAGGTTTGAGCTATCCGCAAAGATGCGATCAAGTTACTCACTTGAGAGCCCCTCTTGATAGTACGCCGTCTATCCTATAACCCGGTCTCCCACTAACAGCATGAGACCGGTAAAATAGAAACCCTATCAAGATCATACCTTTGCCTTGAGCATTCCACTTGAGCTAGATGACGATCTTGACTCCCTCAAGTTGGAACACCTTTCTTGATTGTGCTTGCTAGCACATGCCTGATGAAGACTTCTCCAAATACTCCCCCATACTCCGTTATGGGAAAGCCTTGCTAAGCTCCGTCTTCATGTATCCATTGCAAGCTTCAATCCAATGATATCTTCCAAGATGAATCATATTGAACTTGCACTTCTTAATCTTCTCTCTTTTCACAAAGATGATGTCTTGAATCCTTCAAGACATACTTGCAATATGCTCAACTCTAGATGACCATTATTTATATAAACCTTTGGATAGAACCTTGGTCATCACTTTATCTTCTAGAGTCCAACATATGAACTCCAATCTTTTCCCATGGACAAGATCTATAAGGATAACTCAATGCAAACATTAGTCCATAGGGATTGTCATTAATTATCAAAACCACGCATGGGGCAACACATGCACTTTCAATCTCCCCCATTTTGGTAATTGATGACAATCCCTTTTACGAGGGTTTATATAATGAATTAAGCAACCATGCAACACAATAAGCAAGGATGCAAGAGAACAAAGAACAAAACCATATTCCCTTGAACCCTCTAAATCTCTCCCCCATTGGCATCGATTGCCGAAATGGGTGAAAAATTATGAAGGCCAATATAATAAGAGCTCCCCCATAAAGTGTGCATTTCTCATGATATGAGTGAAATCAAATGCACTTATCCAATGACGAATAGATGAAGGAAGATCAAACTATATCAAGGATCCAATCAAAAGAGAAAGATACTTCGAAGAAAGAAGCAAGCAATCAAAAGGATCCAAAAACAATGTTCTAAACAACAAGAGGGAACTCCCCAAGGTACGTGCACAAAGTAGGATTTGCAAACCAATATGGAGTGCACAACATGGAATCCTCACTCCCTCTTAGATGATGTTGAACACAAACAAGTGCAAGAAGGCATAAAGATAGAAAAGAAGCAAAACAACTTGCAACAAAGAATGTTGAGCAATAAGAACAAGAAGTGATAAATAAAGACTTGCTCAACCGAAAAGAGATGGCTGTGACATGGAGAGACATTTTAGGAGACTAATGCAGGGACAATCAATAGCATTATCATAGTCTTTCAACATAAGAGGCACATAGTGCATATCATGTCTTTCCAATAAACACAACCCAAGAAGATGTAGCAACTAGATCCACAAGCTTATTAAGATGCAAAAGAAATACCAAGTGAAAAACAAAGCTTGTGCCTTTTAGAAACCACCAAAGAATCAAACGTAAAAAAGATTGGTCACTAAAGGATTGGAATACCAATTAAAGATATAACTACTCTCATGTGTATAAGTTTCTTAGTAGACATCAATCATGAAGATATAAGTCCACAAAGAAACATGCACACACAAAATAGATACTACGGTGAAGAACATGATATCCTAGTGGAAGTCATATATATACCAATAAGATCTTTGCTTAAAAGCATAGCACAAAGCTCAATTTTATCTTAAAAGGATATAGATGAACTTCCAAGACAATCTCATCATAGCATCAAGAAAGTCCACAAGGGAAAAAATGATAGATGGGATGCTCCGAGAAAGATAACAAGTATCACAAAGGGCAAATGATTTTTCAAATTCATCAATATTGCACATCTGAGACTTTGAGAAGACTTGCTAGATTACCATATTTGGGATTGGTGAATCAATAAAATGATTATATATATTCCCCTTGATATGAAATCATCCCGGCTTGCTCACATTTACAATAAAGATGTTTGAATAAGAACTTTGCAAGAACCACATCAATTGCAACAAAAGAAGTTCATGCCAAGATACAACCTACACAAGGTTGAAAGCTAGAAAGTATGCATGAGGTAGATACTTGTTACCGAGATAGCATTGGTGATGTAGAAGATAAGAGGTCACGATCATCCGAGCTTGGCTCCAATAAGCACATGGTGATAACACCTTCCTTGTAAATGAGACAAGCTCTCAATGCATCTCTAAAGTACCTAAAACCAATTCAAGTACAAAATGGTTCCCAAACTTATTGGGCCCAAATAGTTAGAGCAACTACAATACATAGGACAAACTCCACATAAATATGTGCATATTGATATGAAATTGAATTTCATGCACATCTTAGCCATTTAGGATTTGATGGAGTTTTATCCTATATATTGGATCAACGAAAGTAAGCATGCCATAAGATATACATATAGTAAATATGCATGCACAAGACTTCCAAGAACCAAACGAGATACAATTTGGACAAAACACCATTTAAACTAAGAAAGCACACATAAGTGTGACACGAAAGAGGATTGTCCAAATTATATCAAAAGCCCAAATCAACACATGATGGAAGATACCACTTTGAAAAGCCCAAATGAAGGTAAGATACCAAATGAAGAAAATACCATCAAGGAATAAACCAAACCCTCTACACTTTTCATGATGGCACAAAGTACCAATATGAAAAATGTTTGTCTTCCAAGGAGACACGTCATCGGGATCAAAAACCAATTGAAGACAACTAATGTTCAAAAGCATATAGAATTGCTCCCCCAAGATTTGTGCATTATTTATGATCTGGAATTTGAATACAAAATGCACACAAATGGGATCATCACTCTCCATACATATTATTCAAACACTAGTCATGTTCAAGGAAAGCAATAAGATGCAAAACCAATTTAAAGAATGATGTTCTACTCAAGAAGTATGACTTTTGAATGTAAATGCACAATATTGGGATCATTGCTTTTCCTAAAGAAGAAGGCATAAAACAAATTTTGAGTAGAGCAACAAAGATCCAAAAGATACAAGGAAGACGAGAGGAGTTAGATCAAACCAAGTCCTTGCCAATAAAATAAGGCAATTCAAAGCAAGAGCCAAAGTGATGATGGTCTCCAAATTCCACCATAATTATGAGTATCGCTTGTCATGGACAAGGAGTATATAGAGATATTTATTGGTGGTATATAGGAATGACACACAAGATCAACTTCACAATAAATAAGCATATGACAAAAGATAAGATTTAAAGGAACATTTAAGCAAATATGGAACTTGTTTGAGAAACATGCCACAAGGAAAAAGATAATGAAGAATATCAATTCTAGGTGGCAATACTTCACATGTTCATATTTTTAGGTTTGTAATATGCACAAAGCTTATTACTCCCCATAATGTGATAATCCAATTTTTCTTAACAAGAGGCAAACAAAACCAACTAGAGAAATTAATGGACATTATAGAATTTGAATTTCTCATGAGAATGACATACCACATAGAGAGTAGATAATATTGATATATCATCACTAAGTGGTATTCCTCATGTATACACATTTTTAGGATTGTGAAGTGCACGAAGCATATCACTCCCCCAAAATAGGATAGTCCATTAATCTCTCAAAAAGAGAGCCAACAAGATAAGTTAACAAATAAAAGCAATAAGGCTCAACACAAGTAAATGGTGTGCAAACCAACATACACATCTTGATTACTCAAGATAAGTAAGTAGAGAGCACAACACATACAAACACTAGCAAGGTACAAAACCTAACACATGCAAGGGTGCAAGCAACTTTCAATGTATATATGATTTAAATAAAAGTTACCGCAAGGAGGAACATTGGATATGAGATAGAACAATATAATCCAAATGACTTGGCTTGAGAGAATATAATTGATGAAGATCCCTTAATTCTTCATGATGTAGCCAAGTCTCCAATGCCTCCAACAACACCTATTGATCAAGTTTTAGCTTGTTGGTCCCCAACCAAGTTGGGTCCTAAGAGGTTAGTCACAATAGGCTTGGCAACCCAAATGGTTCTTTTCTTGACACCACTTTGAGTACCAACATATTTGGCAAACACATTGCCAACCTTATCCTTCCGAAGAGAATAAACATCATCAATAATAATGGGGTTGGATAAGGTACCATTAGTGCATGAAGAAGCAAAGTGGCCCTTCTCACGGCATATGTAGCAACATTGGCTTCCTCCTTCTTCTTAGTTGGAGTCTTGACTTGAGGAGGGGTAGCTTGATTCTTCTTGGGAAGAGGCCTTCTTCAACTTGAGAACTTGAGTTTGAACTTGAGGCTCTTCCCTTGTTGCTTCTCACTAAGAGACTTCTTCTTCAAAGGGCAAGATCTAACATGGTGCCCTTCAACTTTGCACTTGAAGCAAACAATCTTGGCCGAATCTTGACTTGTTCTTGGCCCTTGTTCTTCTTGATATACTTGGACTTGTTCTTGTTATTGGAGTTGAATCCAAGTCCACTCTTGTCATTGGGGCGTCTTTGAACACTCAACATATTGTCAAGTGTGGATCCCAACATGACGCTTTTCCAAGTCTTTCTTCAAAGAAGTGACTTGGGCCTTGAGCTCATTTAATTCCTCTACATGGTTAGTATCAACACAAACACTAGAGGAAGTAGATGCTTCATTGTTAGAGCAACAAGGCATGGAAAGTAATTCATCACAAGATTTAGCAATAGTATGTGATGTAGAATTACTAGGACTAGCACATGGCAAAAAGCATTTAGAGAGAAGTTGTGCCATTGTCCACATGAGGCTCACAAGATGTTACCTTTGACATAATAGCCTCATGAGCTAACTTTAGCTTGCATAGGATGCTAGAAGATCATCATTAGAGCTAGATAGCTTTTCATGACTTTCTTCCAATTTCCTATACTTGCTAGTTAGCAACTCAAGTTGAGCCCTTAGCTCAACATTCTCCTTCAAAATAGATGCTTCACAAGAAGTGGAGTTAGTAGCACAAGCATCATCAATATTAGAAATGGAAGAAGACAACTTGGCAAGCTCATCATTTTAGATAGTTGAGTTTGGAGTTGATCATGAGACTTGATAAGGAGAGAGTGTTCACTTTCTAAAGCCTTGTGAGCTTTGTCAAGTCTCTCTATATCCTCAATTAGTCTAGCATTGCCAACACCAAATTCAACTTTTTCCTTTTTAAGCACTTTATATTTTGCAAGCATGATCTCTTTCCTTAATGATTTTAGCAATAATAAGATCATTTGACTCATCAAGGACACAAGTCTCTCTTCAAGAGAAGCCCTAAGCTCTTGCTCTTCCTCAAGAGCATTCTCTAAGGATGCTTTTTCATAGCATCCTCTCTCTCAATTTTACATTTCTCATCAAATTGAGTTTCCAAACCCTCAATGATTTCCCTACTCTTAATAGCATAAAATGATTTCACATAGAGGAGGGATAGCTTTGCTACCTTTGGGGAGAGCACCAAATACCATCTCACCCTTCTTTGTTAAGGATTCAACATCCATATGTTCTCCATAAGAATCCTCATCCACATCATCACAAGATGTAGAGGGTTCCAAAGGTGGAGATACCTTTGAATCTCTAGCCATAAGGCAAAAGTGGGTAATGGACGTTGATGGTGAAGAATTACTTGAAGCACCATTGAGGCCCATGTCTTGTTCCAACAAATGTTGGGATTCCTCTACATTGTTAGCCACACAAATACTAGAGGATATGGAAGAATTATTTTCATGGCAACAAGACATAGGAAGCATATCATCATGAGATTTAGTTAAGCAACTATTACATGATATGCAAGGACTAGCAACACTAGCATGTAAAACATTTGGAGTGCTAGAAGTGTTTAAGTCCAAAGATAGATCATTGCAATGAGATAGAGATGAAGTATAGTCAATAGAATATTCACCATCAACAAAACAATTTCTATCACCACTCACCATATCATTACCTTGTGACAAATCACATGTTGGTGAAGTGGAAGAAGTTGTGAACTCGTCACGGCCGGAGGTGGAGGGAGAACAATCATCCTCAATAATATTGGACACTTCATATTTATCTTGAAGCTTGGTCCAAAGCTCATGAGCGTTCCGAAAAGGCATGATTGATGCAAGAACTACATCGCTCAAAACACATATAAGACCATTAGATACAAGAGTATCGAGATAAGAGTTTTCCTCATCCTCTAAAGATAACTTTTGGGAATCCTTTGGAGGAGAAAAACCCATATCTACAATTCTCTTAAAATTTGGGTCTATGTCCCGAAGAAGGTTAAGCATGCGAATTTTCCAAACATCATAATTTGTGCCATCGAATTTAAAATGGGATTGTGCACTAATTCTCTAAACGACATCTTTACTCTCTAGGCGGTAAAGCCCAAAAAGAGAGCCCAGGCTCTGATACCAATTGAAAGGACAAGGATGTCGCCTAGAGGGGGGGGGGTGAATAGGCGATTAAAACTTTTCCGGTTTAGGCTTGATAATTGCGGAATAAAACTAGGTGTTTAAATTAACAAGCCAACAACCTAAAAATACTAGGCTCACCTATGTGCACCAACAACTTATGCTAAGCAAGACAAGCAACAAGGTGATAGCAATATAGAATACTTCAAGCACGAAGGCTATCACAATGTAAAGTGCATAAGTAAAGAGCTCGGGTATAGAAATAACCGAGGCACGCGGAGACGAGGATGTATTCCCGAGTTCCTCCTTTTTAGGGGAGTACGTCTCGTTGGAGAGGTGTGAACTACCACAAAGGTCAACTCAACAGCCAAAAGGCTTCACCTTCTTCTCCGATGAACCGCACCACAAAGGTTTGGTTCACCTTCCACTATCGGAATCCTTCAAGGCGGAATCCGGAGCCTTTACAACAACGATCCGGGGCACACACCCACAAATGATTGGGGGCTCCCGAACAGCTACAAGTGACCACAAGAGGTCTCAACCACCACAAAGGCGTCTAGGGTCCAAAGACCCAAGAGTAACAAGCTCACAAACTTTCAACTTCCACGAATCCTCGTGGAGAGCACAAACCGATGCACAAAGCAATGGCAAGAGCACAAGTGCTCAAATCCTTCACTCTCAAATTCCAACAAAGCAACAAATGCTTATGGGGGAATAAGAGAGGAAGAACAATGGAGGAGAAACACCAAGAACTCCAAGATCAAGAACAACTAGGTTCCCCTCACTTAGAGGAGGAATGGATTGGTGGAAATGTAGATCTAGATCTCCTCTCAGTTTTCCCTCAAAGATATACAAGATTCATGGGATGGATTGAGATGGGGCAAGCTTTTCCAAAGGTCAACAATGGAGGAGATAGAGGGGAAAAACAAGCTCAAAAAGTTAGGGAACCATTGGGGAAGATGGCCCCTTAAATAGGTTCTCCGGAAACCAACCGTTATGACCAGAAATCGCGAGCCTGGCCTCGGAGCCGGCCAAGCTGGCCTTTAGGCCGGCCTAGAAAAACTACAAACATACCCAACACGAAAACGCTCATATCTTGATCATCCGGACTCCGTTTTCGATGATCTTGTGCTCGTTGGAATCGCAATGACGAGCTTTACAAGATCATGCAGAGAAAGATCATAGTACAACAATGGAGGATAAAACAAAATGGGGAAAGGTTAGACCTCTCGATAAAAGATCAACCGATAAACCTCCAAACTAAAACCGCAATATGTTTTTCATCCGGACTCTGTTTTCTATGATCTTGGGCTTATTTCGAAGATACTCACAAGCCTTACAAGATCATGCATATACACATCATAGTCCATCATGTGAGTAGGAAACCACAACGAGAGAGTTTGACCTCTCTAGAAAAGATAAATCTGTAAAACCTTCAACATCAAAAACGCAATAAGATATGCATATGAAATTCATTTTTTGATGAACTAGAGGTTGGTATGGAGATGAACACAAGCTCTAAATTCTCACATGGATAAAAGCCAAATAAGAACCAAGAAAGATGATATGCCAAGTATGCAAAGGTTTGAGCTCTCCACAAAGATGCGATCAAGTTACTCACTTGAGAGCCCCTCTTGATAGTACGCCGTCTATCCTATAACCCGGTTGAAAGGACAAGGATGTCGCCTAGAGGGGGGGGGGGGGGGTGAATAGGCGATTAAAACTTTTCCGGTTTAGGCTTGATAAATGCGGAATAAAACTAGGTGTTTAAATTAACAAGCCAACAACCTAAATATACTAGGCTCACCTATGTGCACCAACAACTTATGCTAAACAAGACAAGCAACAAAGTGATAGCAATATAGAATACTTCAAGCACGAAGGCTATCACAATGTAAAGTGCATAAGTAAAGATCTCGGGTATAGAAATAACCGAGGCACACGGAGACGATGATGTATTCCCGAGTTCCTCCTTTTTAGGGGAGTACGTCTCGTTGGAGAGGTGTGAGGCACCACAAAGGTCGATCTCAACGCCACAAAGGCTCACCCTATTCTTCGATGAACCGCACCACAAAGGTTTGGTTCACCTTCCACTATCGGAATCCTTCAAGACGGAATCCGGAGCCTTTACAACAACAATCCGAGGCACAACCCACAAATGGATTGGGGGCTCCCGAACGGCTACAAGTGACCACAAAGGTCTCAACCACCACAAAGGCGTCTAGGGTCCAAAGACCCATGAGTAACAAGCTCACAAACTTTCACTTCCACGAATCCTCGTGGAGAGCACAAACCGATGCAACACAATGCAATGGCAAGAACACAAGAAGTGCTCAAGTCCTTCACTCTCAAATTCCAACAAAGCAACAAATGCTTATGGGGGAATAAGAGAGGAAGAACAAAGGAGGAGAAACACCAAGAACTCCAAGATAAAGATCTACTAGGTTCCCCTCACTTAGAGGAGAGATGGATTGGTGGAATTGTAGATCTAGATCTCCTCTCACTTTTCCTCAGAGATATGCAAGAATCATGAGAGGAATTGAGAGGGGGCAAGCTTTTCCAAGGTCAACAATGGAGGAGAGAGAGCGGAAAAACGTGCTACTCCAAGGAAGAAGAAGGGGAGGGTTATTTATACCCCTCCACGAAAACTAGCCGTTGCAGACTTGGAGGCCGGATATTCCGGGCTAAGTCAGCCCCGGAATATCCGGCCTACCAGAATATCCGGGCCCCTTTCGAAATATCCGGCCCAAATCTCCGGGGGACTACAGAGAGCCGCACAAAGCGACGTAAAATCGAGTTTTCGCCAATTTTCTGGGGGGCCGGATATTCCGGTCTGATTTAGGCCGGAATATCCGGTCTGCAGAAAACTGACAGAAACAGCGATACGAAAACTGCAATAACTTTTTCATCCGGACTCCGATTTCGATGATCTTGGGCTCGTTGGAATCGCAACGAAGAGCCATTTAATATTATGCAGAGAAACATCATAGTCCATCATGTGAGGAGGAATCCAAATGTAGAAAGGTAAAACCTCTCTATAAAAGATGAACCGGCAAAACCTCGAAAACCGAAAACGCAATAAGTTTTCCATACGAAATCCGTTTTCAGTGAACTAGAGCTTGGTATGGAGATGAACACAAGCTCTAAATTCTCACATGGATAAAAGCCAAATAAGAACCAAGAAATATGATATGCCAAGTATGCAAAGGTTTGAGCTCTCCACAAATATGCGATCAAGTTACTCACTTGAGAGCCCCTCTTGATAGTACGCCGTCTATCCTATAACCCGGTCTCCCACTAACACCACGAGACTGGTAAAATAGAAACCCTATCAAGATTATACCTTTGCCTTGCGCATTCCACTTGAGCTAGATGATGACGATCTTGACTCTCTCAAGTTGGAACACCTTTCTTGATTTTGCTTGCTAGCACATGCCTGATGAAGACTTCTCCAAATACTCCCCCATACACCATTATGGGAGAGCCTCGCTTAGCTCCGTCTTCATGTATCCACTTGCACTTCATCTTCTTCTCTTGATATAGATGATGGTTTGGAGATAAACATGAATGTTCACTCAAACTTCTTTTCCAAGCCATGCTTGCAATAAGCTCAACTCTAGATGACCATTCTTCATATGAACCCATTGGGTTCATCATATAATCTTCTAGAGTCCAACACATGAACTCCAATCTTCTTCATGGACAAGATCTATAAAGATATCTCAATCCAAACATTAGTCCATAGGGATTGTCAATAATTACCAAAACCACGCATGGGGCAACACATGCACTTTCACCGGTCTCCCACTAACACCAGGAGACCGGTAAAATAGAACCCTATCAAGATCATACCTTTGCCTTGCGCATTCCACTTGAGCTAGATGACGATCTTGACTCCCTCAAGTTGGAACAACTTTCTTGATTGTGCTTGCTAGCATATGCTTGATGAAGACTTATCCAAATACTCCCCCATACTCCGTTATGGGAAAGCCTTGCTAAGCTCCGTCTTCATGTATCCATTGCAAGCTTCAATCCAATGATATCTTCCAAGATGAATCATATTGAACTTGCACTTCTTAATCTTCTCTCTTTACACAAAGATGATGTCTTGAATCCTTCAAGACATACTTGCAATATGCTCAACTCTAGATGACCATTATTTATATAAACCATTGGATAGAACCTTGGTCATCACTTTATCTTCTAGAGTCCAATATATGAACTCCAATCTTTTCCCATGGACAAGATCTATAAGGATAACTCAATGCAAACATTAGTCCATAGGGATTGTCATTAATTACGAAAACCACGCATGGGGCAACACATGCACTTTCACAATGTACAATGTGCATTGTGCATTGCTTGCCACAGATCAGTCCCAGTGTAACTTGGTTTGTTCATTGCAGGACTGGGACACGCTTTATAGGAACCAAGTTCAGCCTCCACCTCCTCTTCCAGACTGCATCTTCCACATCCAGGCCCTGAGGAGATCTATTCTTCCAGGTTAGGCTATCAACGAGCAGAAGAAGAAGAAGCTGAAAGGGGAACCCGAGTTGGGCCGTTAACCGTGTCTGGGAAAGGTGGTTCTAGACGTGGTGCCCCAGCGTTTCTTCGTCGAGGTTAAAGTCTCGGACCTCAAAGCCCCTGCATATGATGAAGGAGACATGTGGATGAGGAGGGGGGCCATGAGCCCCTGCTTTGCCCCCCAAAAACACTGCGGATCTCTATGTGAGACTATGCCACACAAATCGCCATCAGAAACCAACACTCTATTTGGGAACGAGCTATGCGTAACAAAAATCGTGCACGCAAGTTGAAACCAACATTACTATCGAGGTGCAGATAACGGTAACATACCTTGAGTCCTTCACAACCGTCGATGAAGCGGAATACGACTATAGTTGATGTCGATTCCCACAGTTAGGCTATACCTCCCAGCCATGAGAATATCTCCTCGCAAAACTCCCACGATCAAGTGTACAAATATACATCACCTCCGAGGTATCCACACATTTCAAAAATAGCGTCATCGTGCATGTCGCCATTCTCCAGTATGCGAAGTCACACGAAACCAGCTTGATGTAGATCTGATGCTATAGGATCGTCCTCTAGATTAGATCTAAAAGAGGAAAATGATCTGACATCGGTTCCGCGAGAAACAGGTGGCGGCGATGAGCAAGGGGAGGCGGCTAGGGTGGGGGCATGGGGCTATAGGGAGCTGTACATGCACCATGGGGTGCTCTTCCCTTGCCCGCACCCCTCCTTTATATATAGGGGGTCAAGGGATCAGCTTGCTAGCCCTTGGAGGAGTCCATCTAGCACTCCACCCCCCCAAGTACATTCCTACTCCTACAAGGAGCTTTGGCGCCTTGCCCTCCCATGCGGATGGCTCTCACACCTCCCATCATGTTCCGGAACCTTCGAGACCCTTCAGAATATTTAAAAATGTTCCGGTACTTTTCATATAGCCATGGACCATTTTGGACATCTCTGAGATCATCAGAAACACTTTTAGAACCCTTCTCTCATTTTTCTACATCACAATTGCGTTTCTATATGTCGCTAAAACGTTAAGCGTGTGACCCTTCAAATTTGAGACAATGTGGACATGCACCGGAACCTTTTCGGCTAATAAGTGACAGCGGAATCTCGATACCCATAATGGCTCCCACTCTACCTATGAAGATTTAATCAGAACATCCTTTCCTCCCGCAAACAAACATTGCTCCATCCATCCTTGAACACCCTTCCAAATTGTGTCCTGCAAACGTTTGAAGGCGCCATAACCGATCTCCTCACATTAGAGGTCATGATACCGCAGTGTGATTCATTCTACACATTAAATATGAACTTTATGTTGTGCTTCACTGCCACCGGGTAGCATTTGTTGAAGAAAATGGGCGACTTGTACAAATTTACACATTGTTAGGAGACACAACAGAAAACATCCAACATGTCTCTCCTCATTTGCCTCGATAAACAACAAACTATCATTTGGAAAAAGTAGATGGTTTACTGCCAGGGTAGATGGAGCCACCTTCGACCCATTTAGGGTCGATGGTTCACTTTTGAATTTTAGAAGGCACGACGCGCCCTAGGCTGCTTGAAAGAACAAATACGGAGATATTTGATCCCGACAAATACCTCACGAAGGCTTGAATTCCTTGAGGCTCTCTCATTGAACAAGACTAAGAATGACAGCGTGGTAACCACCTTCCGGTTTGGGAACCTTCGGAATAAACAACATTTGTAGGTGAGTTTTTTTGTTTTTGAGAGAAACACATTGTAGGTGAGTTATGTCCAAACATTTTGTAATAATGTAAATAGATTTTCTAAGAACCAAGGCCGTGGGTTATGTCCAAACATTAAAGCCCATTTCTTCCTGCCCATCGGCCATCACGACGAAACCCAATCGGCTGCAAAATCCAAACATTATCTCCTTCTTTAGCCGAGAGGCCTCGCCACCCAACCCACATTCGCACGCTCGCTCTCCCTCCTCCATGGCGGCCTTCGCCTCCACCTCCCCCTCGCCGGCGATCTCCGCCTCGACCTGGCATATGGACTCCCTCCGCGCCTCCCTCCCGGCGATCCGTCCCTCCCCGTCGGCAAGCATCGGCGGCGGTCTCCGCCCTCGCATTCGCAAGCAGCCGGTCCGGTTGGGCGCCTCCGCCTCCCCATTTCTGAGGAGTTCCTTCGTCTCTACGTCCTCTGCTTCGTCCTCCGTAGCTCCCGCCTCAATTTCGTCCGCGGTCTCGGCTTCGCTGGCCTTCTCGTACACCTCCTCCTTCTCCGGTGAGATACATCTCCTCCTTTCGATGTAATGTAACAATTGCGCGGTATGAACATGAAACATTGATATATCTTTGAGTCCTGTTGTGCCTGTGATGCTGCTTATCTAAACGGAATTCAGACAATGTGCCCACCTAGGATTCCATATAATATATAATATAATGTTCAATTCTTTTGCTCATGACCTTTCAGGCTGTCTCTTGCTAGTCTAAATACAGTAGTAGCTTTTTTTACAAGTGGATATATTGTTCAAACATGCTCAACTCACCGAATCCTCAACAGTATATGAAGCAATTGATAATTTCTCACGTCTGTTTTCAAGTGTATTTAACCTATTACTGATTACATTTCTTGTGTTTATGTATTATATATGTCGTTGGGCATATGTTTTCTGTTTACCCCAGTAGGAGGCAACAAACCAATCAGATGGAAAATCTTGCCACTTATTTTGAACACATATGGACCATTTCTGTCATTAACTGATTCATAGGCATTTGCACCCATTGATGCGAAAGCAAAACATTTGGTTAGTCTTTGCCCCTTTCATTTTCTTGTTATGTTTAATCCGATGAGGCTTGACACAATTGTGGTAGTTCAGATTGTGATGCTGCCATTTCATCCCTTATGGTTGTTAATCAAACCGCTAAGTTGCTGATTATCATGAGCATAAAATGGGAAAGACTATTGAATACAAACTGGTGTAGCTGTATTTGCGAACTTTCTAACATGGACTTGTGAAATCGGAAGGGAAAAATAGCTATGGATGAACAAAGAAATATAGCTAACTTTTCAGGACATGCATAATCGTTTGTCTTGCTTATTAAGCGAAGAGATATAGTCATGAAGAGAAAGGGTTTATCACCTTACTTTTTCAGTTTTTCTTAACAGTTAGCTTTCCTTAGTATATCCTGATTGACCACACCTAAAAATTCAAACAGGGCAAGAATGTCTTGGAGCCAATAAAGAACTCATTTGTTACATGTAAAATATGTCAGACCGGCCTTCTCACTCAAAGTTCTCGAGCCAGCCACATTGAAGATAAAATTAGGATATACTTTTATGAAATTCCAACCGATCTCACAATAAACTCATTCATTGACTTTGTCAAAATATTGCAGTTGAATCAAGTTTTGAGCACCGATTGTTTGGTATTGATGTTCGTGGAAGGATATTGGCCATGAGACACGGGAAACGTATTCCTAGACTCGGCAGACCTGCAGATCAGCGGAAGGCACTTCTGCGTGGGCTGACCACACAGCTGCTCAAGCATGGGAGGATAAAGACTACCAAACCAAGGGCAAAGGCAATGAGGAAGTGGGTTGATAAGATGATCACGATGGCAAAGGATGGATCTCTTCACAAGAGGAGACAGGCCCTGGGGTATATATATGAGAAACATATAGTCCATGCGTTGTTTGCTGAGGTTCCGGACAGGTATGGAGAAAGAAATGGGGGCTACACAAGGATCATCCCAACATTTCCAAGGCGGGGAGACAATGCACCTATGGCTTACATCGAGCTCGTCTAGGTGAAGTGAATTCCTTAAATAATATATGACACCCGTTAAACTTACCGAAATTAATTATTTGCATTCTTCATATATTTTTGCAATAGGTATTAGCTTACAATGTTGGCATCAGAGTATACTTAATTTTCAGTTTCATGATCTTTTTTATTAAACTCATAAGTTCAGAAAATCACTATTTTTTTCTTGAGAAAACTATCACCTCATATGTTTAATACTCCCTCCGTTCCAAATTACTTGACTTGGGTTTGTCCAAATACGAATGTACCTAGACACTAAACAAGTATAGATACATCTGTATTTAGACAAACCCAAGTCAAGTAATTTGGAACGGAGGGAGTAGATGTTAAAAGAACAGGAAATGTAGTTACAAAATTCCAATCTAATTAGCAAAAATTGCTGCTGCATTGTGGATGATAGGACATAGAACATGCACCGAGTCTGCTAAATGGTTTATTGATTTATATTTTTGAATCTGCACGAGTAGTAATTCCGCTACTAACGACTTCCTTATAATTTATGTCTTATATGCAGAGAATCATCCATTAGTTCCAATCCATCCATTGGTGCGGCTCAGGCCAGGTGTCCTTTTGAATATCTGTCCCCCTATGTTATTTTGCGACAACAAAGTGTACATTATCTGTAGAATCTTGAACTGCCTAATTTCGTCCTGTAATTGCAAAAGCAGTCTGCTATACCAGTACTTGGGAAAGTCTTCCTGGTAACAAAAACTTGTTTCTGTCAAGTTTCAAGGTATTCATTCCTGGAGTTTCTTTCAAGTTCCTGTAATAGCGATGTTTCTACAAGTTTGCCTTCTTCCTAGACAATAGCACTGTATTGTGTGTGTATTCAAGCACATAGTGTTACAAATCTCTTACAATTATGTCACGCCTCTGCTGATATTTGTACCTGGGTGAGTCGGTCATGGTCACGGGCTGTACTTGGTTTGAGCCAAAATGAACCAGACTTGGTAATTCAGTCATTGTTATATTGCTGCCACAAAGCAAGCATCGCCTGTGGGGAGCCGCTGGATGTATCTGGAAGTAAAGTGACGACCTTCAAGGTTGCCGGTGATGGCGGTCATTGCTGCGTCAACGCTTGTTTTGATCTAACAAGTTATCCATGGTGCAGATTGGTTACCAAAGAGGTGCTCGGAAGAGGGGTATAGATCGGCCCATTCAAGCACCCTCAATTGCACAAAACAGTAAAACCATGTGCAATGCGATTACTCGCTTAAAATCAACTATAAATGGTTTTCTATTTTCATGCCCCATTTTGTTTATTACTACTCAGTTTTGTCCTACTGTTTCAGTTTCTAGTTGCGCCTGCACCCTGTTGTCGGGTGCTCCCCTTTTTAAGTTTTCAAAAAATACGAAATAAATCATTGTCATAGATTATGTTGTATCTTGTCAAAAAATATGACCATATGTGACATGTGGAAAAAAGAGAAAGACCGGAGTGAACAGTATGATATGCTATCCACACCATTTTTCTTTTTTACATAGGTTACATATGATCATATTTTTGGATGAAAATTTGTGGGTGCACAAGATACAACATAAACTATGTCTATGGTTTATTTCGCATTTTTTGAATACTCTAAGTGGGACATCTAACAATGGGTGCGGGCACAATTAGTTGCAAATTGGAGTTTCCCCCACTCTTCTTCTTCTCTCTCTGGCTGAACCATGCAAATACCCTAATGGATCGTTTCCGCCGGGACAATTTCATTGAGTGTTATTGGGCTGAGTCCAGGCGAGCGAGAACGCGTCGTTGGCAGGTGGAGGCGCTTGTGACAAGTCTGCTCAAGCTTGTTCACCGTTATTTAGCCGAGTCCTGACTAGTGGAACCGCTTAAAATGTTGATACGTGGGTCGGCCTAGGGTTGCATCGCCTCATTTTGAACCGTCCCGAACCCGATCTCCACACACAGCTGCCACCACCACCTTCACAGTGCGCCCGCCACCGTGCCCACCGCCACGACATCCACCAACGACGACAAAAGGAGGCGCTGGACCTCCAGCGCATCTTCCTTCCCCCCTTATATCGTCCATCGTACATGTCCAATCCCTGTTCCACGTTCGCCCATTCTAGTCGAATTCACTGCTTCGACGACCGGTCGCGCGACAGCCCCATATTGGTCGGTAAGCTATTCTCCCTTGCTATGCCATGCGTTATTCACTCGATGTGGCTGTCCTGTAATGTCCTCCAAAACCCTATATTTTCAGTTTTCCCTGCCATAAAATGTCTAGTCGTAGATGGTACATCGGCGAGGGAGGGGAATCGATCATGTCTTGGCCACAGTCACCATCTCGTTCTTCTGAGAAAGTGGAGGTACCTCCTTCTCATAGACATCTCAATTTAGTTATTTTTAGGTGATCTCAAGTGTTTGTTTGTAATTTACAGTTCAACGTGTTAGCTGATAATGCAATGTGTATTGGATTCAAAGAAAAAGAAACTCAATGGGGCAGAGAGAAGATTGCAATGCAGAAGAGGGTGGCTAGTTTGTGTGTTAAATTAGCAAGTAAAACCCGGTTGAGAAAGAAAAGAGTAATTTAAAGCGTGTTGGCATGGAAATGGTGACCCTTGGGTCTGATATGCTATTTCTGATCAGGTGGTAGAAGATCTTGAATTGGATGGAAAAGAGAATGCAAGACTGATACAGAAACTTGAAGTGAAGGGAGAGGAGAAAACTAGATACATACTGGTAGTTATCATAGTTGACATCTCTGTAGTAACTAAGTTTTATTATCTTATTGTGATAAAGTGTGTCAAATGTAAGAGTTGTCATCCCTAGGTACTCTACTGGAGAGTAGATGTGACTTTGTTGTTATATACATCTAATTTGTACGGTGAAGCTTCCCATTATTCTAATTTTGGCAGGAAATTGAAATGTGGAAGAATTTGTCAATGCATTTATCTAAACATGGTGACAATTATTTAGATTAGTCGACATGATATGCTTGTTGTGTTAATTTTTAGAAATTTATGGAGTTTTTATTTGGGACATTGATGTTTATATCTATCTGTTTGTCTAAACATGGAGAATTTTTTTCAGATTAGTCCAAATGACATACTTTTGGTTGTGTTAAATTTCCAGATTTTTTTTATTTAGGTCCTAATTTTGTCCAAAATTTACTAAAAATACACATTTTAATGTTTCTCTCAATCTGTTCATCTAAACACGAAGAACTTTTCCCATATTAGTAGAAATGACATGCTTATGGTTGTGGACAACTTTTAATTTTCTGAAAACTTTATTTTTGGTCCAATTGTTTTCCAAAAACTGCTAAAATTGAAACATAGCAAGTACTGTCGGAACACATCACATCACATCATCATGTTCAAGCTTAAATCTTTACAAAGATAGAAAATAGTTCCACTACATAAATACATATCTTTATAAATCTCTCTCTCCAAATGTTCTCGATTTGAATATTTTTCTTCTTCAGAAATTCGTCAATCCTAGTATTGTTCTCCAGCAACTGTTTATTCCATGCTTTGTATTCTTCTGCATAATTAACTAACAAGTGCATCCTTTTCTCTCTTAGCCGATGCACCGTGTCATGCAACTAAATCATGCACGCCTTTAAGAATAGGGAATTTCTGGGTCGAACCATTCAAAGAATTTGCAACCACCAACCGATTTTAATAAACTCAAGTCAGAGACCAAGATCACTTGAAAGTGTAACGAAAAAAAATCAGAAAAAACATACAAACCTGAACTCTTCCGCGGTTAAAATATCTCCTCCCTCTGATCTCATCGCTCCAAGAAATCAACCTTGAAGTCTTAGCGTTGCACTTGCAATACTCGGCAGGAGCATATTGCAGCGGCTTCTCTCTCTAAGGAACCGGGGAACTAAACGGCGACTCGTCGTCGCTGCGCCTCATAGAGCTGTTGCAGCAACAACTTTTTCTCGTAAAACTAGCCATCTCTCTATCAGTGAGATCCAGGCTTCAGTGTGAGGGGTAGTGGGGCCGGGGGCTCCGTAAGGTGTAGTTTTTTATGTGAGTTTTTATGCGGGTTATCATCATCGAGCGCCTCTCTCGATCAATGAGATCTATAGTTCAGGAGAGATGCTAGAAACGCGAGAAATGTGAGGGTTGTGATTTTGACCAGTTCTCTGCAGACTCAGTCAGATGGGTGAACCCATGATATTATTAGTTTAGCTCATGGCCAAGGTTGATACAAACATGGGTGAACCCATGATATTATTAGTTTAGCTCATGGCCAAGGTTGATACAAACATGGGTTCACCCATCTACTATCGTAGAGCGTTGTTTGGTTCACCATGGGGGTGCGGCTACTATACAGTTCAAGATCATCTAGGAAGGACTTCCACACCCTGCCACAACCTTGAGGATTAGGAGATCATGCCCAATGATTTCCATCTTGGGATGCCATAGGACAAGTATGGTCACCAGGGACGACTCGAGTCGTAGTCGGTACGACAGCCATGCCAACACAAAGCATCACAACACCAATGTGGCAAAATGTTTGACAAGTGGGACAAGGATTAAAGTGCATGTTCCACCATATCTGTTTAGTGCAGAGGGTGTTAGTTAGAGTGATTTGTGTCGCTGAGTCCCGTGGCGTTTATATCTCTTCCACATCAAGACTATCCAAAATATGAATGAAAACTAGATCTTTGTGTCTCTTCCCTGTATCTCTCCCCCCTTCTCCCCAATCCACTCCCCTCTAGATTGGATGATCTTGCCTGCGTAACATGGAGATAAATGTGAATTGAGTTTCTGAGATGACGATTGTGGGATACCCAAGAGAATGACGTGACGGTCGTGGTGGAGGATGGCTGTGCCATTAGAGTCGCGGGCCGATGTCGGTGACTATTCGGGCACACAGAAGGTGCGAGGCACACGGCTCCACGCGGCGGTGTAATAGTCATCTACTACTCAACAAGAAGAATGTACAATCGATTAGGAAGATTTTGTTTTCTTTAGGCTTTCAAATTGATCACCTCCACCTCCTAGGCTCCAACTGTGTAACCGGTGATTGAATGTGTGGGTGGGTACACGTTGGCAAAAGAAAGAAAGAAACACGGCGACCGAATTCAAATGCCGTTCGCTACCCGCCGGTCAAGGAGAGAAGAAAAAGGTTGCACGAAGCAGGAAAACTCGGGCACTCGGCTAGCTAGCTCGAAACCGGAGGAAAAAGGGAGCAAGGCGACAAAGAGCCAGCCCGGCGTCTCGTTCCATTTCCTCGCAATGTCATGTCTGAAACACGAAGACCGCATTGATGAATCGCTGCCCATACGGCGAAAGCAACACGAGCCACGCCAAAACAAACTCTCGCTCTTCTTTTTCTCGTCGACTGTACAACCGTCCGAAAAAGGAAACGAGCGTACGCTTGCGTCGTCGTCCCTAGCTGTGCACCGTCGCCGCAGCACGACAGCGCCTACTCTACGCTACTCTACTCTAGGCTGAAGACATCCAGCGCCTGCCCGCCGGCGTTGAGCAGGTCCAGCAGCCACTCCTCGTCGAGCTCGTCCGCCGCCGCCTCCTTCGCCTGCTCGTCGTGCGCAGTGTCGGGCTCGGGCCACGGCCACGGGATGGGCGTGGGGGGCGGCGGTGCGCCCGCGCGCGTGTCCACGGAGGCCATCACCGTGCACGCCGCGGCGGAGAAGGACGGGCCGCAGCTCTCCTCGTTGCCGTTGATGGTCACGAACCCGCAGTCGTCCTTCCCCGGCGACGGCGAGGAGATCTCCATCTCCAGCCACCGCATCACCTCCTCCACAGACTCCTCCGCGATGCCCTCGTACTCCATCCCCTCCTCCCCCAGCCCCAGCTCCTTCCACGAGAAACAACATCCGTCCCCTTCGACTTCGAGCCCCGCCTCTCCGGAGGCCACCTCCCCGTCCCGCTTCCGCTTCCTCACGCCGGCGGCGGCGTCCTCCACATCCTCCATCGATCTCACACCCCCACCGACAGCCAGAAAACGAGAGAAACTCAACGCGGAGCGAGAGGGAGCCGCCCGCCAAGTGGATTGAAGAAGCAGAGGAGAGTGACTCAACCGTAGCGCGCGTGGTGGAGCGCTCGCCCACGTCCACGTCGGTGTTTATATAGACGGGACGTGGCTGCGCGGCGCGGGCGGCAACCGTCGGATCCGCCGCATCCGGCGGCCTCGAGGCGTTACGCGGTGCTATAGTGGCGGGTAGCGCGCTCCTCTTGGGACGCCGCGCCATTTTTGGACTGTTGTTGACGGCGAAGTCTTTCTCCTTCCTTCGTCGGTGTACTGTTGACTGACCGGCCCGTGGTCTGGTGGGTGGATGGGTGCCAGTTGGGCTCTTGCCAAAAACGCTTCTCGTGACGGAGGCAGCCCAGCCTTTTCTGGGTCGTGTATTCATTATCGCCAGCTGGTGTTTTGCTACATCGGGCAGGTTCTACCAAGAAACTGCGGGCTGTAGCGATCAATCAGCCATAGACTTGACCTTGGTGTCTGCCTTCGGCGGCAAGGATTCGTCCAGATTTAGGCCCAATTCTTTTGGCGACTTCTACGAGAAGCTGCCCCTCCCCCAGCTTCCTGGAGAAGCCGTCTGAAAAATTTGAGAGGGCTTCCAAACTCAATGATAGGTTTTTATTTTGGAAGCACCGCTAAATTTTAGGAGCGGTTTCTCCAAGAAGCTGGGGGAGGGGCAGCTTCTCGGAGAAGCCGCCAAAAGAACTGGGCCTTAACCATCTGAGCTGTACCGCGTTCTCTTCCCAAGGAAGTTTTGCACGAATCTTGACGAATGCCCACATCTAAAGCGTGTAGGGTCGTGATGTGAAACAACTCACTCCACGAAGGAGTGAACAGGCGATAAGGCAATAAAACAGGCTTTCCGGTCAACGGTCCATCTTATTTGTATGGTCCATCCGGGCCTAGGTTGGGAGGTCCAGCCCAAGAGTGTACTTGGGCCAATAGTGGGAGGCCATTTAAAATCTCTTTCTTGGCATAATGAAATAGAATCTTTTTCTTTCCACTTTTTTTTTATTGTTTCGCTTCTCTTCAATGGCTATTCGGACGGCAGATTCACCGGATCAGGGCCTGCGCATAGGCCGGGCAAGAAGGGCGACCGCCCAGGGGGCCGAGAAGAGAAGGGCACTGCATGGTAATTTATACAGTATTCACGATGGTATTATCCATTACACCCAACAAAATATTTAATACTCCCTTGTAAATTTTTGACTTGCTAGATAATTACTCTAAACAATATTGTTAAAATTGTAACAAAATATTCATTGGTAATTACTCTAAAAAATATTGATAAAATTATAACAAAATATTCATTAGAACTCTTAAAATATTGTTTCAATATCAAGTATCGAGCATGCACACTTTGTTAAAATTTAACTTGCTAGATAATTTTGACCATGAACAAAGAAGTAAATCATAATGTCATTGGTTCAGTTTATAATATAACGTTTTTATAAATATGCTTGCTTAATCATGCACTAGAAATTGCTATTGAGATATTTGTTCGATCATATTTTATGCAGATTTTTACCAGAAATACGTATTAGTTATATAGACTATGAATTGAAGTAACAACTAGATCTATAACAAACTTTTGTTATAAGATACAATTTATTATCTTTCATTGATATTCGGTACAAAAAATGTAATAATGTAACATGTTTAAAATAATATTTAGTACAAATAATTATCTCGTTAAATTATGCCAACAAAATAGAAAATTATATTTTAATACGGTAACATGCTTAAAATAATATTTAGTACAAATAATTATGTCGTTCAATTATGCCAACAAATAGAAAATTTTATTTTAATAGTGTAACATGCTTAAAATAAGATTTATATAAGTATAAAAGTTTAGTAAAAAATAAATTTATTTTTATTTTCCATGGGCCCAAAATTCCACTACACCAGATCTGCACAATTTCCTACAGGGTGCCATCAAATTTACTTGATTTTTTGATTTTGTTTTAAAGATTGAGACCACGTCGCACAAACAATTAAAAACCCATAGTTCTATCCGCGTCCTGGTTGACCATCATGGCCGACATCTTTGACAGTAGGTAGTCTATAGTAATATGGTGTAGTGTTTTACTCTCACGGATCTAATGGTTTCAAGTTTCGTGTGGTCTGTATGTATTATGTTTTTTGTGTAAGGTTGCTCGAAAGCATTTTCCATTATTATAATACGATGATGAAGCATCACATCAGTGACCTTTCCTTGAGGGGTGTTTCTCGGTGTCGGTGGGATGAACATGCACACAACTAAATGTTTTAGTGTGTATGTCTTTGCATACGAAACGACCACTTTAACTTATTACATCACTAGAAAAAAAAACTCGTCGATCCATGAAAGTTTTCTTGTAAGGGTTTGTATTTCTGTCATGGATGCCAACAATCGATGACGTTTTGGGACTTTTTCCATTACTGGCCTAAGTGAGGCTCGCCTGACCCCGAAAATTGGTGACATATGTCCTTTAACCTTCATGGATAGCAAAATGCAAACCGTCATGGATTTTCCACCCTATGAATTTTTTCTGCCGCCCCACAAAATTTGGGCATTACGCCCTTCTCCAAAATTTCGGTCCGTAAACATTTCCTGGTCCGCGCTCGATCGGCCGGATTTTTATTTTTTAGGAGGACCTGAGAACGTGCTTGGAATTTTACCCGCGTATTTGGTTAATATCCGGGGAACCAAGCGGGCCCTTAGTCAAATTTTGTTGGCTCCATGGCCATTTCCCTCAAGCCCTTGGCCGAAGTTTTGCTGGCGCCCATGTTTTGCTCTAGTATTTAGCCAGTTTTGATGGTCGTCCAAAGTTGCCCGCCCGCGTCTTTCTTCCCTTGAAATTTTCGTGGCTTGGGCGAGTAAAATGACCACCATCGCACGAGACGTATTTTGATTGTACGCTCCACACTGCAATCTGGCGCAGCGGCTCTGGCTACACGTATCGTTGAAGTATTTCTACAAAGAAAGTAAACGTGTGAGGTCGAAGCAGGCATGAGAGGAATTTAGAGGATCTAGTTAAGGATGAGAAATAATCGTGAGAAACGGGAGAGAGGTCACTATGGGGAACGAAAATACTGCGATTGGTTGTGGTCTGGTTCGTTGATTAGGTTGACTTTTCGGCGCGATCCGAATTTGCCGTCGAGAGCGAGCCAATTCGGCTCTCCTTTGCGAGCGAGGTTATCCTGGCCTCGCGAGGCTGGCTAGCCCGTAAAAGCAAGATTATTTTCACGATACCAAATGTATATCTTAGCCCAGCGAGGCAATAACCGATTTTGCTGCAGAACCAAACGCATCCAAAGAGTCGCCGGCCGCCGTGCCCATCCTCAACGGTCACCTGTGCAAGCGGCAGAACAAGTAACTCACATTAGAGGACACCGAAACTGACCAGAATTTTAAACTCCCTCCCAGAATGTCCCTCGCAAAGTTGATCAGTTGTTGGGCACTAGCTCGGCCTCTCGCGTGCTCCTCACTGGGGTTACCGGCTAACTTGGACTTCCACTTTCGGTTTGGCGTCTAAAAAGGGCGGACTTTCAACATCTTGAGGATAAGTGTGTGGGCAAACTGCCCACTTGGAATGGGAAGTACATTGCGTTGCCGGCCTGGCAGCCCTTGTCAAGTCGGTCATTGCCTCCCAAGCTATTTACTATTTGACACCTCTCATCATTTCGCCGGGCACAACAAATTTTCTCAACAAGATATAACATGCCTTCTTATGGCCAGCCAAGGATACAACGACCGAGGCTAAATGCAAGGTGAATTAGGAGTTACTATCCCGCCCAAATGAGCTTTGGAGGGCTCGGCATGCTTCACTTGGGAAAATTTGTGACGTCCTTGCGTTTGCATTGGCTAGGGCTTGAATGGAAAGACCCCACCAAAATTTGGCTGGGTTTTGGCAACCCTTGCAACGAGGACATGGGCATTTTCTACGCCGCAACTACGATCTCTATTGGTAATGGGCTAAGGACTCCTTTTTGTCATGCACCATGGTTGGAGGGAAAGAAACCAAAAAGTATTGCAACTCTCATTTTCGAGTCCTCTAGGAAGAAGAATTGCTCAGTTGGGAAGGCCATGCTTGATGCTAGTTGGGTGGACAATGTGCGCCTCAATGAAAACTTCACCACCGCTCACTTCTCACAATTTGTGGAGCTTTGGTTCCTCATTAACAACGTTCACCTCAACCCCAATGCTTGCAATGAGATCTGATGGAATCTCACGGAAAATGGAGAATATTCGGCAAAATTGGCGTACAAGATGCAATTCATGGGTACCATTTCTTCTTCCATGGACAAGACGGTTTGGAGGTCATGGGCTCTGCCTAAGACAAAGTTTTTTTTTGCTTGGCTTGTAAAATAAAAATAGAGTGTGAACGGCCGACCGCCTCGCAAGGAGAGGGTGGCCAAATTGTGGTTTATGTCCGTTTTGCAAACAAACGCGGAGTCTATTGCCCACCTCTTTGTGCATTGCGGGTTCACAAGAAGGACATGGTATCTTACAAAAGACTGGCTAGGCCTCCACAACGTCAACACCGAAAATTGGTTAAAACTTAACTTCAATGAGTGGTGGCTTTTGATAACCAACGTCCCTCCTAACCGCAAGGCCGTCGCCTCTCTCATCTTTCTCCTCACTTGAGAGGTTTGAACGAGTGTTTCATAACAAGAGCACGCTGCCTCTTGTCATTTTAAATAAAGTTAAGAAAGATGCTCGTTTTTTGGGCTTTCGCGGGTACCAAGTGTTTGGACAACTTGATGCCGCAAGAGTGATCACGTTGTAGTAGCAAACTTCTCCTTAATTAATAGATTAGGGCAAAGTATTTTGCCCCCGTGTCAAAAAAACATTATAGGAGGATGGAGGCGGCCACAAACCTCGTAGCATATTGCCAAGTATGCGATAAACGAGTCAGCTGGCTATGTTAAATCATTTTACATTTTCTGACTAAACACCGATTACACTGCAGACCAAGTATCATTCAAACTGCACACCAAGGCAGGCAGGGCTGTCCATGGTTTGCACCGTCGCCCAGCTTCTTACACCATTTCATCGTAAGTGAGGGAGTTCCGCTTTAAGAACAACAACGTGGCGTGGCGTAAATGGAGTACCACTGTTTACGCATCTCAGAACACGAGGCGTAAATTTCCTCCTCCTTTCCATAAGCACCGTGTTAGGGAAAAGACGCACCACCCTTTAATGATTGTGTTGACCTTAAAACCAAGCTTGCACCAATCCCGATAAACGACGAAACCCTTTTCACTCTAATGACTCTTTTGCCCTTAAGTACCTTCACTGCCACTCTCCTCACTTCACAAGTTTCTTCAGAATTCAGATGAAAAGGAACCCACTCACCGACGCTAGCTCTCGTCAGTCACATATCTGAATATTTCCAGTCGTGTCTGCCAACCGACAAATTACGCAATACCAGGAAAAATGGATGCCTTGTTTCTAGTACTCCCTCCGATCCATATTAGTGGGCATAATTTTGTCTAAATTCATATGTATCTAGTTAAGTATTTAGACTAGATACATGTGTATTTAGACAAAGTTGTGCCCACTATTATAGATCGGAGGTAGTACTAAAATCATGCGAAATCTCTACAGATTTTTCATACATCAATCACAAAAGTACATGCACCTAGCAATTACAAATTCAGATAGATTCGTAATAGTACAGAGTTAAACAGAACAAATCCCCAGGTTGTACTTGCGGTAACAAAAAAGAGAAGGTAGTACAAAAAGAAATAGGAAAAATAAAAAATAGTAATCAAATGTTTCAATCCTCACACTTACCTCGCGTCACTCTTTCCCTTCCCCGTCAAATTTCGTAAGATTCAAACATGAAAAAAGTGTACAGCACCCGGCGGTTGATTTGGTTTGATTTCTACTACGCCCCACCGCGTCGCAGTTGAAAAGTAAAAGTAACTCTCTTTTGTCCCAGGTGAAAATGAAAAAGCATAGTAACATGCTGAAACAGCAAAACCATTTTTAAAACCTGTTACTTTTGTTGAAATATAATTGGCTAGTCTCTTCCATCAAATTGGTCTTTTGATTGAACTGGCTAAAGCATGTGATTCTATATGTATTAAAAATAAATAATTGCAGCCTCCCTGAAAAGATCCAACGATTCACGTGCTAGTCCCATGAGCCTATACGTGCGTCTAGAAAAAAACCACGGGCCTAGACGTAAGGGGGTGTTGAAATACTATAATTGTGTAGTCTCTTACACCATATCAGTCTTTTGATTGAACTGGCTAGAGCATGCAATTTTACAAAAAAAAAATTGCAAAACGAAATGACAAGAAAGAAAACAAAACCGCTAGCTCAGTGTCGCCATTTTTGCATGTGCTGTGGTGCTTTAGATCTAGCTTAGCTAGCCGGTTTGCTCGTTGTAATGGTTTTCGTACGGTTTTCCTCCAATAAATCAAGCAGTTCGGCTCTCTTGTACCATTCCTATATCGCTATCAATATAATTGTTTTTTCTCCTATTACTATTTAAAAAAAGCCTTGTAGATCAGTGGTTTGGCACTAGCTCCGTCTCCGTAAAACACAAGAACGAGTGCGTTTTCAGTTAACATATCCATATTAGTGCATAAAATCATTTTGCACATAAGTACTCCCTCCGTTTTTTAATATAAGATGTTAGCTTTTGTCCACATGCACATGCACACAAATGTATGTAGACACTTTTTTATGTGCATGTTCACTCATTTTAGTATACATATATACAACATGTGTACCACCTAAAACATCTTATATTAAAAAACAGAGAGAGTATGTTACAAGAACCATACGTACAAGGTTTTGAGATGCAAGACATGATTCTGGTAATGGATGAAGGTTTTGTGACGAATGATTAGCGTAGATGAATATTCTTGCTGATGCATATTCTATCCCAAACACCATTGCTGCTTGCATCTAACTGAATTCATGAGAACGATGCCCCAATTACTATTCAGTTCAGTTCAAGCGGCTCAGAAATGGTACTGTAGACTCAGCTAGCGAGGAGTTCTTTCGGGCAGCTGGACTAGCCGAGCCACTGGTCCATCTAGAGCTAGGAGAACGTGAGCAGCGGTTTCGGAATCTTCTCCCGTACCAGGCCTATCCGTCCGAATACAGTACTTGAGCCGATGGTACGAAGCAGATTTAAATCTATCTCTTGGTACTGGGTACATTGAAGTGAGACAGACTAGAATAATAAGAAGGAAAATTGTCTGCATTAGGGTTTTGTTGGGCCAGTACTAGCCGTCAGCCGGCAGATATGGGGAAGCATCAGCCACCTCGAGAGCCATCCCATCTCAGTGAAGTGTGAGATCTCGACCGTCCGGTCAATGCGACATCGAACCTCCATAGCATAACATTTTTTATGCATATACAATATTGCTTGCAACATTTTTTCGATGGCTTGCAAAACATGTGAACAAATGTTGCAACATTTTACACGACTATGTAGTAAGAATATTAACATATGCAAAAAATCCCATTGCTCACGTAAAAAACTCGATTTGCCCTGCCCACTCTCCGCTCAAACGGTGAAAGCGGAGGAAGGGCGGGCAGGTTTGCAACCTAGAAACAAGAAGGTTGTGCAAAAACCAAAAACAGTTGTAGCACTAGTGTAACAATTATAGGAGGCGCACAGAAACCTCGTAGCATATCGCCAAGTATGCGATAAACGAGTCAGCTGGCTATGTTAAAGCATTTTCCATTTTCTGACTAAACACCGATTACACTGCAGACCAAGTATCGTTCAAACTGCACACCAAGGCAGGGCTGTGCATGGTTTGCACCGTCGCTCAGCTTCTTACACCATTTCATCGTAAGAGAGGGAGTTCCGCTTTAAGAACAACAACGTGGCGTAAACACTAAAAAACATGAGTATTACTGTTTACGCATCTCACGACAGGAGGCGCAAATTTCTTCCTTCTTTCCATAAACACCGTGTTAGGGAAAAGATGCACCACGCTTTAATGATTGTGTTGACATTAAAATTAAGCTCGCACCAATCCCGATAAACGACCCCCATCGTCTTGCTTAGCACAAAACCCTATTCACTCTAATGACTCTTTTGCCCTTCAGCACCTTCACTGCCACTCTCCTCACTTCACAAGTTTCTTCAGAATTCAGATGAAGAGGAGCCAGCTCACCGACGCCAGCTCTCCTACTCCTCTCGTCAGTCACACATCTGAATATTTCCAGTCATGTCTGCCAACCGACAAATTACGCAATACCAGGAAAAATGGATGCCTTGTTTCTAGTGCTAAAATCATGCGAAATCTCTACAGATTTTTCATACATCAATCACAAAAGTACATGCACCTAGCAATTACAAATTCAGATAGATTCGTACTAGTACAGAGTTAAACAGAACAAATCCCCAGGTTGTACTTGCGCTAACAAAAAGAAGTAATAGTACAAAAAGAAATAGGAAAAATAATCAAATGTTTCAAGCCTCACACTTACCTCGCGTCACTCCTTCCCTTCCCCGCCAAATTTCGTAAGATTCAAACATGAAAAAAATGTACAGCACCCGACGGTTTGATTTGGTTTTGGTTTCTACTACTCCCCACCGCGTCCCAGGTGAAAAGTAAAAGTAACTCTCTTTTGTCTGATTTGTTTTCGCAATGCGGCCCCTAGGAGTTTGTGACGTCACTAGAAGGTCCACTTCCAGATCTTGACTCGGATCCTGACCTGGCACACGCGCGTGACGGTGGTCGCCGCCGGGGGAGTGGTAGTCGCGTCGTCGGCGACAGTGGACGGCGCCGGAGCCTCCACGACGGCAGGCGCCTTCGACGGCGCCTTTGCGACAGTGAGCTTCTTCACTCCCTTCTTCGCCGGGGCGGGTGCCGGTGCGGGCGCGGCCACCTTGATGCCGTCGCAGTGCACCTGGATGCCGATCTTCTTGGTCCTGAGCTTGCCCACCATGACACCAGCCTTGGTCTCCAGGTCGAGGGTGATAGCGAAAGTGCCGGACTTCTTTATGTCGGAGCTGGCGGCGGTGGGGTCGACCCCGAGCGCGGAGGCGGAGACGGTGGCCTTGATGACGGTGATGTTGCTGGCCTCGTGCGCGAACCCGGGCACGGTGGCCTCCCCGAGCGGCACGGCGTTGGCGGCCGTCGCGGCGGTGACCGTGAAGTCGTCGTAGAGGTAGACGAGCTTCTTATTTGGGTTCTTGGCGATGAGCGTGAAGTCGATGGAGTCGGTGAGCGCGGGGGCGGTGGCGGAGCTGGAGAGGCTGAGCTTGTTGACGCGCGCGACGGAGAGGGTGAAGGCCGGGCGGTGGGGGCGGTAGAGGAGGTAGAAGGCGCCGCCGGCGACCGCGGCGACGAGGGCGAGGAGAAGCACGACGAGCACGGCCCAGAAGAAGATGCAGCAGCAGCTGAAGCGGCACGAGGAGCGCCCGCCCCCGCCGCGGCGACCCTTGGCAGGCCCCTGCGGGCGGTAGATAGGGCGCTGGTACATCTTGGGCGCGCCGGCGCCGTTGGCGGCGGCAGCAGCGGCGGGTGGCTGCGGATTGGGCTTGCCGTTGGAAGACATTGCAGCGCGCCGGGGACGAGGTGGTTCTTGCTGCTAGCTGAATGAGGCTGCTTCGAGTGGATTCCGGCCGTGCGCTTGCTGAGCTGAGTCCTTGGAGGGAGGAGATCTATAGGCCAGGGCGCCAGGCAACGGAAGGTAGCAGACGAGAAGGTGAGATGAGGTAAGGGAAAAGGGACGGGTCACCCTACGGATGGTTCGTCCTCACCAAATCATTTGCTGCTGCTCAGCTGATGCTTTCTTTTGCCTTTTTTTGTAAGCAAGTTTCCTCCATAATTCTCTTCTGCGAAGACAAATTTTCTCCGGGAAATTATTAAGCAGGCTGAGCCTAGCACTGACACGGACGGCTAGTTTACTATTTGCGCCGTAGCAGTACTACAGATGCTACTGATGACTACTTTAATTTGTCCCTCCAAAGCTTATGGAGCTACTAGGAGCAATTACACGTTTCAGCGAGCAATATCTTGAACCAGAGCTGCAATTCCCTGCGGAAATTGAGCTGAAGAACGGTAGAGATTAATACTAAATTTGCGGGTCGGAGACGGTTTTTCTCTACTTGTTGCTTCATTGAAGACGTGTGATCCGGATTTGGGTTGGGCAGGCATCTTTTGGGATCAGACTCTCATTGCAAGTTGATTTTTATTTTGTCTCCTACCCCATATATTAGATCGAGTGACTTGTTTAATATTTTGTAGAATTGAACCCACAAGATCTTATTCTAGGAATACAAAATTCCTAAGGGTTGCATCCCTACCTCTAATTTAAGGATTTCTAGCTTGGCAAGAGGTTATGTCTCATGGACATTCATCTGTGCGGTCTTGCATGAGTGATGCATCTTCTATCTTTTCAAATTTCGGCAAACTTTTCGTAGAAAATCCAAAGTTTTATGTCTAAGAACTCACATGTTTTACTGTGTTTTGTAGGATATTATAATTCGCAAAATCTTTTTGGCTCGCGAGTTCTAGTAATCCCTTTATTTAAATCATTCAAAATTTATATTTACAATTTTTAAAAAATTGAAAAAAAATCTGGTTGTAGTAAATGATAGACCTTGCAAGCATGCAAAATCGGCTAACTAAATTCTATACATTCCAGGCTACACAAAAATCACATCAATAAATTCTACAGGCTACACAAAAATAAATAAAAAACTGATAAATTATGGAGTTTGAAAAACATGCATTGTTCACTATACTTAGATTTGTGCCTTTTTCATTTTTGTGCAGTTGAGAATACAAAAAAACTCTCTCAGACTCAATAGTATTGTCACTGAATCGGATGTATCTTGCTAGATACTGATTCAGCGACAATGAATATGGATGGAGTGAGTATTTTAAATTGAGATTTGGCACTGACGTGGGCCTACCTATCGGGTGCCCCACCATGAAGATACCTGGTGCACGCAAGGATTAGGACCCGACGGGCGCCCTACTAGAAGACAACGTTCAAGGCCCACGAAGGGGCCCAAAGAAGACATAGTACGCCTCAAGGAAGGTGTAGGATAGGTCGGTAGAGACTTACCTTACCTGTAAAGCTAGTGGGTTGCGAACTCCCGAGACCCAGCCTCCAATATAAAGCCTGGGAGGGCCGCTGATCTGGGGTACGCTCATATTCCACCACCAAAACCCTAGTGAGATCGACATCTCGCCGGGATCGCCATTGTAACACCTCCAAACCATCAATAATAGACAAGCTGGAAGTAGGGTATTATCCTCCGGGAGTCTGAACCAGGGTAAATCGCCTTCCTTGTCAGCCGTGGTAGCTACCAGCACTCTAACCTTTCTCCCTCTCAATCAATCTGGGGTACTCAAACCTGAGATTTGCGGTGGCCACCCCACGTCAGGCACGTTGTAGGGTACACCATTTACTACATGCAAAAAAAAAATCAGATTTTTCTGGAACTTGTGAATATGATTTTTGATGTTTTTTAAATGAAATGACAATGATCCTATCATGGGAGCCATAAATCTCATAGTCTGTTTTTTCTCGAGAATGAGGCATAACCGCTGGCACTCAACTTGTCTTATTAATTTTCAACATATCGTCTAATTTCACAATGTTGTCTAATTTCACAATCGGTAAAAAACAAATCATGTACTGTATACTTCTTTTGAGATGCATATGTACCTAAACACCACAGTCAAACACGCACTCCTGCATGTACGTTTGTTTTCTCCTTCCCATAAACGCATAAATATTCATTGTTCAGAAGTAGGGACGTGGGATCAGGATGACTACCTGGTGTCGACGTCCTTGATAGTTGGCATGAAACTTGCGGAGGCAAACTTCCCTGTAGATGCAGTTGTCTCGTCACTTCCTTCGCCTTACACGGTTAACCGATCAACGACACCATGTTCCATGATGAAAGCGAAGGCGAATCGCGACAGAGCTCGCTCGCTCGCTTGCTAATTCGATCTGCTTCCGGCTCCATCGTCCATTTGATTTTACCAAAACTAAATATCATCAAATCGACCCTATTTTTTGTGGGGTTGGTAATACCATGCATGGACAGACGGTGAAAAAATCAGGTTTCTGCAGCTGTTACTCCATGCATGGTAGAACGTCACTTGCAGTCCAGCTGTGCCCCGCAACTGAAGCTGCCCTGCTCACTCAAACTAAGCATGATATCCGTCTGTTTATTTATTGACGAGAGGGTGGCTTTTGAGTTCTACTCTGCTGCCAGACTAAACCAAATCGTGCCTTGAGAACAATACTTAAATAGAGTCGTGTGATCAGTTCCATACTTTTCCGCTTTACGTTACCTAACCATATGGGTTTTCGAATTATGTATACCAACAACTACAAATGTTGTCAACACGAAAGAGTACAAAAAGGATACCGGAGGGTTGTGGAGCTGGGCGCATACAAAGTTACAGACACGAAGGTCGCCCAATATCGCCGATTGAAGCAAGACACTTACTGGTCATGTCGCACACCACCCCGCGCTGAAAACAAAAAGAATTTTGCGACTTACTGTCAGTTTAGAGGCCGCTAGCCCTGTATCTGGCAAGAAGATTCTTTGCCCCTTGACATGTGAGGTTACGATAGGGACAATCAAGAAAATGGAGAACTCTCACGGGAGAAAAACCCAAGCCGTCGGCCACTAGGGGCCTTCTTCCCGTCCTCCCTGCATCGCCGGCACCGGAGGGGCCACCGGTGAAGCCGTTGCGCGCCCAAAGAAGGTGGCGGTGGGGTGATTTGTTTGCTCGTGGGCGGGCTGGTATGTTGTGATTGTTTTACTCAACGATTCAATGCAAATATTGGGTATTTGCCGCATACATAAAAAAAACTGTTGTATGGATATGTTTGAAATGTCCCAACATTTGTGTACTTTTTTTACATAATGTGAAAACAATGTTGCAAAATATTAAATTTATAGAAAAAATGTTACATGCGGAATGTTTATACTGTCGCGATCAAATACACTAGAATCAAGATTTACTCAAAATATACGATGAAAAAGATATTATAAATGAACGAGCACATAGAAACAAATACCCTCACCCGACAAGCCACTCGCCGTTCTTTCATTCAGAGTATTAGCTTTGCAAATTAATTGACTTCTCTCACTACTCGATCTTGCTGTTTCGAAACCAGACACACCGCAACCGTGACCACTATTTTGTGTATAATATACTTATAAACCTAACATGGTATGGTATATATTATGATACCATTTTCAAAGACGGGTTAGTCAGCACATATGTTCACCAAATATTTTGAAAAATATTGTAGTCGGTCAAAACTTTTAGGCCTCTTTGATTCATCGATTCTACGTACATAGGAATAGGAAAAGTGTTGGATTTCAGTGTCATGCTATGCTCAGTCTTTCGAAATGCAGTTTGATACAACTCGGGAAAACCATAAGAATCCTAAAAAGAAAAACGGCAGCGGTTGCCTCCCATGCTAAGCAAACGTGCCCGGCCTCCTTTTGCCCCTCGATCATCCCCACTGTACTGTACAGCGCAGCTGCACGGAAACGAACTAATGTTCAGTTTCTCCTTAGGCCCTGTTTGTTTCTAGAGTTTTTGTGAGGATTGGTGGGGATAATCCTCTAGTGGATTGGATGAAACCCCAAACTTCAAATCATCGTTTGTTTCTAGTGTATTGGACAGGTTTTATCCCCACCTTTCCCCACAAATCCCCAAACTCTAGTTCATTTTTTCTCAATCCACTAGGGGATTCAATACACTACCCCTACCTAGTGGATTGATCCCCAATCCCCTAGGGGATTGGGTGAAGTTTGGAGTTTCACCCAATACACTAGAGGATTATCCCCACCAATCCCCACAAAAACTCTAGAAACAAACACGGCCTTACGGGGTGCCGTTTTTCTTTCACCTTTTCTCTCAGGTGTCGTCTCTGTTTTCATCATTACGATAGAAGAACGGGAATTACTCCTGATAACGGAAAAGGTAAATAGCTAGGAGTAACACACCCAAGCTCCGCATCCCCTCCCCCTCCCTCTACAGTGCTCCTGAGAGAGGCGACAGGACGAAAGAAAAATCTCCCTTCTCACCGCCGGTGCCGGAGCAGATCCGCGCCTTTTCTCGCCGCTACGGCGGCGGGGGAGGGCGGGGGTCTTGTTCCCGGTCACTTGGCATGTAGATAGGGTATCTAGGTGTCTCCCCGGCGGCGTCTTCGGGAGGGTTTCGGCGCTGGATCGTGCGCCTCTGGCTCCCCTGGCCGGCCGTGGTGGCGAGGGGTGGAGCTGCAGGGGTGGCGTG
This sequence comes from Poa pratensis, assembly GCA_947311845.1. Taxonomy (NCBI): domain Eukaryota; kingdom Viridiplantae; phylum Streptophyta; class Magnoliopsida; order Poales; family Poaceae; genus Poa; species Poa pratensis. The sequence continues at coordinate 17,399,303 of CAMZMU010000106.1, read as the reverse complement.
CTTGCTAATGGCGGCTTTGGTGCTTCGTTTCTTCGTGTCTCCTCCGGCCGACCGTGGAGGTGAGGGGAGGAGGCTCTGGGAGGTGAAGCTCTGGAGCGGAGAGGTTAGGTGCTTGGCTCGGGCGCAGGGAAGGAGGGCGCGAAGATGGTGGTCCTGGCACGGGTTGGCCACTCCGGCGGCGGGTGGTGCTGGTGCTGGCTGTGCGGACGGCTTGGCCGTGCTCTTTCATCGAGAAGATCTCGTCGCTGGCGTCGAGTGGCTCATGCGGTCGTCTTCAAAGTTGGAGGTCTTCCCTCATCCAGTTGGCAGGAGGTTTGTTCTCTTCTCCTCCGGCGATCGTCGGCGAAGTGGAGTTCTGGTGGTTCAGCAGTTCTTCGCTGCTGTTGTGCTCTCTGCTGAGTACCTTATGTATGATTTTGCGTTTGTTCTTGCTTCTTGTTTCCTCTGATTGTACGCAAAATTGTACTCCTCTCGTTCAAAAAAAAGCTTGGGTACATGCCATGAGCGCATTTGGCGACCACCGACCACATATGTCGTGGTGGGAATCACGCAGATGCCACATGGTGGCTTATTCTGGGGCCGAACGGGTGCTTGTGGATTCGGGGAGGGATTGCGCGGTGGAACCGCACACGAAGAACACACGAAGAACAATGCAAGAACAAGAACGAACAACCAAGAACACAAAGCACACACGATGTACCCTGCTTCGGGGCCCTCGTGAGGAGGTAAAACCCCTACTGCAGCACTAGCCTACTCTTGTGTATTCTCTCCTTGGTATAAGTTGTGTACATGTGCTCCTTGAGCTGTATGCTTGCTGCCTCCAAGAGATCTTAGCTAGCTAGAGGTAGAAGAAGAAGGCTCCAGTGAGCAAGAGGAAGAAGAAAGAGCCCAGGGGCTGTGCGTGCTCGCCTGTCTCTCCCCTCGTGCCCTCTCCCTGGTCATCCTTATAAAGGGGAACCCAGGTTACAATGAGTGGATGAGGAGGCACAATGCACTGTACAAACACTGCTGATGAGTTGACTCCCTTGTCTTCTAGCACTTGTCTCCGGCATCTCCGGGAGATGCCGTCCTTGCCTTTGTCTTCTAGCTGTTGTCCTCAGAATCTCCACGTCCTCTTCTTATCCTCTCCCGAAGATATTTGTGACGATCCGGTTAAGGATGTCCCGGCATCGGCGGGGATGATCCGGTTAAGGATGACCTGGCGTCGGTCGACGTAGACTCGGATTGGAGGAGTTGGTGTCGAAGTAGAGGAAACAGTGGTGGAGATGATCCGGTCGAGGTAGGGCTACTGATATTTGTGTGGATACACCTCGGCCTAACCGGGTCGTAGTTATCTCGGTAAACCCGAGTAGAAGTTGCCTCGGTCGCGCCCTGGAGTGTCGCTCGATGGTCTTGGACGATTCGGTCCAGGAGACCCCGGCCTCCTCTGGTTCGAACAATCAATCATCTCCCAGCGATCCGGCCAGGCGGGCCTTTATCTCGGCCAGGAGAGGATGCGGCCTGCCGAGCTGGCGTGGCCCATGGGGATAGCATTGGCCCATTCGAGTTAGTTTGATCCGGCTCACCTAGGTAAGTTGACTCGACCTAGTCCAGCATGCTTAGCCCAACCGAATCAAGTCAGGGGAGACTCGGTCTGAGGAGATTCGGCCTGGGGAGATTCGGCCTGCCTAGGAGATTCGGTCCACCCTGGAAGGTGAGCTCGGCCCAGCTAATGAAGGGATCTCTGCCCAACCGAGACAGGGAAGCTCGGCCCGCTGTGAACTCCGGCCTTATCCGAGGTAAGTGGACCTCAGTCCAATCCGAGGCTGGGAGGAAATCCGGCCCTCCGAGGCTGCAGATGATTCGGTGGCTTGGAGTATCTCGGCCCAGCTCAGCTGAGAACCAACTCCGCCTTCTCTGGTCGCATCGCCCGAGATAACACAGCGGTGCTGCCCAACCGAGGCACGCAGGCCACGCTATACTGGATATCTCGACCTAATCCGAGATAAACGACTCGATTCGGACTGGGCAGTGTTTGACTCGGCCCACGCTGCTTTCTTTTGCATTTCTTTTATCTTTTATTTATTAAAACCTGCTTTTATCTCTTTTACAAACACGACAACCACACAACTTTGGGGTATCCGGGGATCACATCCCCGACAGTAGTCCCCGAGGCTGTGGGGGACTCGCAGAGTCGCGCACAGACTTACAGAAATAACTGTACCAGAAACCTCCTGCACCGTACAGCCTTGCCTTTCAGGCCAAATGCGACATCCGGTTGACCGAGCTCACCCGAATCAACAACGAGATGGACAATTTGTACTAGAAATATGTTGCCCGAATGGTCACCATTATATATCGGTTCTTAGCCCTCCTGGCTTTTACCGAACTCGGATGCCGCCAGCGTCGGTCTTTAGCCCTCCTGGCTTTTACCGAATTGAGATGCCGCCAGCGTCGGTTAGCCCTCCTGGCTTTCACCGAACCCGGAGGCCGCCAGCGTTGGTTAGCCCTCCTGGCTTTCACCGACTGGGACGCCGCCAGCATCGGTTAGCCCTCCTGGCCTTCACCGAACTCGGATACCGCCAGCGTCGGTTAGCCCTCCTGGCTTTTACCGAACTCGGATGCCGCCAGCGTCGGTTAGCCCTCCTGGCTTTTACCGACTGGGATGCCGCCAGCGTCGGTTAGCCCTCCTGGCTTTTACCGACTGGGATGCCGCCAGCATCGGTTAGCCCTCCTGGCTTTTACCGAATTTGGATGCCGCCAGCGTAAGCTGGACCGACATAAACCTGCAAGTATGTATCTCATATGCCTCGGTATCTCGGCCCCTCTGGGCATATCACATATGTCTCGGTACCTCGGCCCCTCTGGGCATATCACACATGTCTCGGTACCTCGGCCCCTCTAGGCATATCACATATTTCGGTATGTCGGCCTCTTTGGGCATATCACACATGTCTCGGTACCTCGGCCTCTTTGGGCATAACTCATACGTCGGTTCTTAGCCACTTCGGGCGTATACCGAGATAGATATCTCCAGCCACTGCTGTACTCACATAAGCATATCTCGAATGCCGGTTTTAGCCACTTCGGGCGTATACCGACATAGATGTCTCCAGCCACTGCTGGTTTGACGTAACCATGTCTCAAATGCCGGTTTCAGCCACTTTGGACGTATACCGACATAGATGTCTCCAACCACTGCTGGACTGACATACAACCTGCAAAAACATATCTCAAAGGTTGCCTCTGGCTAACAAACATAAACAAAGATCTGGTATACAAATGATGCCATGATACGCGGGCAAACAGAATAAGCAGCGATGTGGGATATGGAATGATGTCATGATATTGTGACAAACCGAAATAAACGGCGATCTGGGATGGGGAACGATACCGTGATACTGTGGTAAACCGAAATAAACGGCGATCTAGAGAGTACCGATAATGCTAGGGTACCTTGGATGATTTTGAGATAACCAACATAACCATGACACGTTGGATTTCCATTATGACCCGGATTTTCAATATGATCCGGATTTCCAATATGATCCGGATTACCAATATGATCCGGATTACCAATATGATCCGGATTACTAATGTGATTCGGATTACCAATACGATCCAGATTTCCAATATGATCCGGATTACCAATGTGATTCGGATTACCAATGTGATTCGGATTACTGGAATACTCCGAATTTCCAGGATACCTCAGTAACGAATGTTCTTAACAAAACCGATGTCACCTTTCAACGTTAGTCCAACATACACATCATGAAGAATAATTGACGGAAACAACCATTATACTAACCGAGGCAAACTAGCTATAGCACTTGATAGAAAACGAATTTAACAGCAGATACTATACACAAAAAACTAGACTCGGTTTCGACCGAGTCCCCGAGTTACTTTTCTTATCTAGGAGAAGGTGTAAAACAGACTGGTTATCCAGTCCCCGGGTCAAGACATCTTGTCCCGGGGTAAACACTTAGACAAAAAGCGAAGGGGCAGTCCCCGAGTAACTTTTGAGACAAAACAAAACTGGACTGGACGCCCAGTCCCCGGGTCAAAACACTTTGCCCCCGGGGAAAACAACTAAACATGGCAAGAAGGGGCAGCCCTCGAGCTAATTTTAAGAATATGCGCCTAGCATGCAACACTAATATGCTGTAAAAACTCACATAGATGTCTCGGCGTAGGATAGACGCAGTGCAGTACCTGAAAAAGGATGTCGACTCGAATTCGGCAACCAGCGCGAGTGTCGGGATGCCGAGCTGGACGAAGCCGAGGCAAAGACATCTCGGTTTTTCCGAGTTAAGCGCGATGTCGGAGATGCAAATTGACTTGCGCGGGCTACTGGCTGAGAACCCGAGCAAGGCTGCAGACCAACTGTCGGCCACAGGCGCAGGCAGAAAAGCCTGGCGACCGGCCGCACATCCGAGGCCACCGGCCAGGCACGCACCATTCAGCTGGCCACTGGCCACGTAGCAGCCGAGGCAGCGCTGCCGAACCGCATGCATGATGCACAGCATCCGATCCGGGCAGGCATGCACGATTCACAGCACCTGATCCGGCCACGCCTGCACACACCAAACGATCCAGCTGCTTGCCTAGTTACTTGCTTGCTTTGCTCCGATGCTAGCTGCGTGCCTGCCTAGACTCGGTTAAGCAAGCTACAGGCAAACAGACTCGGCTAAACAGACTCGGTTAAGCATGCACGAAGCAGGGCCCCTGGCCACACTCGCATGCTCCAACGATTCAACTGTCTGCCTAGCTACTTGCCTAGCTGCTTTGACTGAGCTGATCACATGCCTGCTTAGCTCTTGCTTAGCTGGTTTGATCCAGCAATTTGCTAGCCAGCTTCCCTGTTGATGCAGATTGACGGACAACGGCCGCAGGAGCTCGAGGAAGCTGCGGTGAGGACGACCAGCAAGAGGACGAACACGCGCGGAGGAAAAGCTGGGCACAGACGCAGATCTGGACGGCGGAGACGCGGCCGGAACGCGGCCAACGAGCCGGCGAGGCGCGGTGTTGCCGGCGCGCAACCGAAGCAGGAGCAGATCTGGGATCTGCTAATGACGCCGTTGACGAAGACAGCGCCGACCTCTACTTGCCACCGCAAGCAAGATCGTGGAGGACAATGGCGATGTCGAGTCCCCGCGCTGACGATGAAGGTCCCATCCGAAATTTGCCCAGCAAGCGCCACTACAGCCCCACGGTGGGCGCCAACTGTCGTGGTGGGAATCACGCAGATGCCACAGGGTGGCTTATTCTGGGGCCGAACGGGTGCTTGTGGATTCGGGGAGGGATTGCGCGGTGGAACCGCACACGAAGAACACACGAAGAACAATGCAAGAACAAGAACGAACAACCAAGAACACAAAGCACACACGATGTACCCTGCTTCGGGGCCCTCGTGAGGACGTAAAACCCCTACTGCAGCACTAGCCTACTCTTGTGTATTCTCTCCTTGGTATAAGTTGTGTACATGTGCTCCTTGAGCTGTATGCTTGCTGCCTCCAAGAGATCTTAGCTAGCTAGAGGTAGAAGAAGAAGGCTCCAGTGAGCAAGAGGAAGAAGAAAGAGCCCAGGGGCTGTGCGTGCTCGCCTGTCTCTCCCCTCGTGCCCTCTCCCTGGTCATCCTTATAAAGGGGAACCCAGGTTACAATGAGTGGATGAGGAGGCACAATGCACTGTACAAACACTGTTGATGAGTTGACTCCCTTGTCTTCTAGCACTTGTCTCCGGCATCTCCGGGAGATGCCGTCCTTGCCTTTGTCTTCTAGCTGTTGTCCTCAGAATCTCCACGTCCTCTTCTTATCCTCTCCCGAAGATATTTGTGATGATCCGGTTAAGGATGTCCCGGCATCGGCGGGGATGATCCGGTTAAGGATGACCTGGCGTCGGTCGACGTAGACTCGGATTGGAGGAGTTGGTGTCGAAGTAGAGGAAACAGTGGTGGAGATGATCCGGTCGAGGTAGGGCTACTGATATTTGTGTGGATACACCTCGGCCTAACCGGGTCGTAGTTATCTCGGTAAACCCGAGTAGAAGTTGCCTCGGTCGCGCCCTGGAGTGTCGCTCGATGGTCTTGGACGATTCGGTCCAGGAGACCTCGGCCTCCTCTGGTTCGAACAATCAATCATCTCCCAGCGATCCGACCAGGCGGGCCTTTATCTCGGCCAGGAGAGGATGCGGCCTGCCGAGCTGGCGTGACCCATGGGGATAGCATTGGCCCATTCGAGTTAGTTTGATCCGGCTCACCTAGGTAAGTTGACTCGACCTAGTCCAGCATGCTTAGCCCAACCGAATCAAGTCAGGGGAGACTCGGTCTGAGGAGATTCGGCCTGGGGAGATTCGGCCTGCCTAGGAGATTCGGTCCACCCTGGAAGGTGAGCTCGGCCCAGCTAATGAAGGGATCTCTGCCCAACCGAGACAGGGAAGCTCGGCCCGCTGTGAACTCCGGCCTTATCCGAGGTAAGTGGACCTCAGTCCAATCCGAGGCTGGGAGGAAATCCGGCCCTCCGAGGCTGCAGATGATTCGGTGGCTTGGAGTATCTCGGCCCAGCTCAGCTGAGAACCAACTCCGCCTTCTCTGGTCGCATCGCCCGAGATAACACAGCGGTGCTGCCCAACCGAGGCACGCAGGCCACGCTATACTGGATATCTCGACCTAATCCGAGATAAACGACTCGATTCGGACTGGGCAGTGTTTGACTCGGCCCACGCTGCTTTCTTTTGCATTTCTTTTATCTTTTATTTATTAAAACCTGCTTTTATCTCTTTTACAAACACGACAACCACACAACTTTGGGGTATCCGGGGATCACATCCCCGACAACATATTTCCATCTGAGTCGCCCTTTTGGAGTTGCCCTAACATTCTGAACTTTATTTGTTTTGGTGTGAGCTATTGCCCTAGGGACTGTAATAATGTTGCGGACGTGCTCGCCGCATATGGTGCGAAGCTGATGTTTCCCAAGCCGTTTGGCCGGCCGGATCATGCTCGAGCTTTTGTTCAAGTATTTGTAGCCAGCGATCTTGCTGAGCTTGTTGAGTAATGCAATGCATTTTACAATTTCAAAAAAAAAAAATCCAAGCTTAGGTACATGCCATGAGCGCATTTCTAGCCCTAGCAATCTGGCGACCACCGACCACATATATAGACAATACTTAGCAGTTAGCATGGATGCAAACTACTCTCTCCGTTCCATTAGATATATGTGAGTCAATTAAAATAGAACAGAGGGAGTACATATGTTCTCCCCTCTCATGACGACATTGCATTATCAAGTATTCTGGCTAGCTGATGATGATACTAAACTATTAAAGCAGTAGCACAGGATCATGCCAAAACAAAAAGGAAAGGTAGCAGCAAGAAAGATTCCAATAACCGCTGCACACGCGTGGTCGCGTTATCAACGGACTGAGATCCGGTGCCCCGCTGAAGGCAGGGCACAGCGTGCCCTGAGGCAGTGGATCCACCATCCGCTCCCCATCCGACGGCCACGACGGGTCAACGCAAAATTGGACCGGATGCTCTTCTTCTTCCTCTGTTTCTCACCCAGACACGCACGCGATGCCCGCCCCTTCCCTTCTTCCTCCGGTCACATGATACGCGACGGGAACCTCGTGGCGCGCGACGGGTCGGCGGGCTGGCGCACGGTTGTGTCCATGCCGGAGGACGCCCGCACCGCGTCGAACGTCGCCGCCATCTCCGGCCGCCGCGTCGTGGTGATCGGCTCCGGGTGGCACGGAGGGCGGCGTCGGTGTGGTCAACGCCGCGCGCATCCTCGCCGGGTCACTGCCCGTCGACGCCTCGCGCATCCTCGCCGGGTCACCGCCGTCACCATGGCTGTCCACTTCGCAGGCAGCAGGGCCGCGGCCGCCGTCTCCAGAAGGTCGGCGTCGGTGTGGTCGACGTCGGCGTCCTTCCCGTTGACGCTGCGCGCATCCTCGCCGGGTCACTGCGGCCACTTCGCACGGACCAGGGCCGTAGCCGCGGTCTCCAGTACAGCGGCCCTCGAGGTCGTGGCTCGAGCTCGTCGAGCTCCCGCTGCTGGCCCGCGTACTGGCCGGGCTCAAATCGATCCTCCGGCGAATTTCTCTGATGAGTGACCGGAAGAAGAAGGGAAGAAGGGGCGGTCGAGAATTGGGGATTGGATCGGGAAGTTTCCGCCTCTGTTTTTCAGCACTACAGCTCAATCAGATCGAGCTCCCGCTGCTGGCCCGCGTACTGGCCGCGCTCGAATCGATCCTCCGGCGAATTTATCTGATGAGTGACCGGAGGAAGAAGGGAAGAAGGGGCGGGCATCGCGTGCGTGTCTGGGTGAGAAACAGAGGAAGAAGAAGAGCAACCCGGTCCAATTTTGCGTTGACCCGTCGTGGCCGTCCGATGGAGAGCGGATGGTGGATCCACTGCCTCAGGGCACGCTGTGCCCTGCCTTCAGCGGGGCACCGGATCTCAGTCCGTTATCAACAAGAGAGCCGGAACAAAACATGTCCAGAACCACTGCACCAAGTACACAGCACCGACAGAGGGTCACGTAGGAACGCTGCTCCCATTTGCTTGCTACCGGCCCAAGGATTACTGCAGCCCCGCAGCGCGACGACGGCAGGCTTACCTTGCGTGGAGTGGATCTATCGCTCGCGCTGGTATGAGCGAGAAAGGTGTGAGACGTATATCCATCTGCACAATCACATGGTTCAGAGTTCGGACAGACCTCAAGAGAACGAGAATAAGGATGACTTCAAGGGAGCGACTCAAACGGACAAAACACACCCAAACGGACGCGTGTTTTGTCCGTTTGAGTCGGCAAACGGACAGATCCAGTCCACCCATGTCCGCCTTTTGTGCCAATGCGCACAACGGTCCGACGTATCGCAAACGGATACCAATTTTTTTTCCGGTTAAGAGGCCATACATGGGCGGGTGGGCCACAAACGGCCATTTTACATATATATTCTTAAAACAAAAATAGATAAAACTAAATATTTTGCCCTTCACGGGATTCTACTCGTCGTCCTACGTACTCCGGCGTCTGCCAGAGGTGCGCCGGTGGGACGATGTCCGGCGGCGTAGGCGGCTGCTCCTGCTCAGGGAGGGGTGGCTCAGCGAGGGGTGGCGCGCGCTGGACCTCCCAGCTGCTGCCATTCCAGGTCCAGCTCTGCCTGAGCAGGCCTTCTGGTAGGGGCGGCGCCGGTGGCAGGTCCACGGCCATGGCCTGCCACCATGGATGTGGCTCTATGACCGCGGCCTGATGCGCCTGCAGGACCTCCTCCTGCTCCCGGCGACGGCCTGCAGGACCATCTCCCAGCGCTTGGCCTCGTCCTCGGCCATGGATTTCTTGGAGGCCTCGAGCGCGGCGTCCTCGTCGTCCACCTCCATCTTCACATCCGGTGGAGGCGGCGGTGGTGGTGAGCCAATCTGCAGCGCGTGCGGCACTCGTGGTGCGTCCCGCTGCAGTGTGTGCGGCGGCGGTGACCAACGACCACTTGGCGGCGTCGGAGCCCGCGTGTACAGGGCCTGCCGCCGCAGGTTGTGCTCGTCGCTGAACCACGTGGCCCAGTTGTCGGACGTGGCCGCGAAGGCGGGATCGTTGCAGACGGAAGACGTGAGGCGCGCGGCGGCTCGTCGGGAACGGCGGCACCGGGATCCGCTGCGGGTCGGGCAACTTGGCATCTGGCCATGGCAGCGGGACCGCGTGGTTCCAGTACCACTAGCAGTCCTCCACGTGCACGTAGATGCGGTCGCGTTGCGCAATCTCGGCGCCCGGCGGCACGAGATTGAAGACCGCGAGGTGCGGCGCTGGGGATGAAGGTGGGGAAAGAGATGGCGATGGCGTCGAGGTGGGAGTGCAGAGGCGGCGGCCAGAGGACGACCACGCCTCGCGGTCGTTCTTGGCGTTGCCGAACCCCGGCCATCGGAGCGGCATCGCGGCGAGGGAGGGTTTGCTGGCTAGGGTTTGGTCGCCGGAGAGGGAGCGGCAGTGGGGCAGTAGATGGGGGCTGGCCGTTCGCCCGTCCCTATCCCCTGGCATTAAAAAGGACTGGGCCAGGGGAGGCTGACCGGCGTCGTGTCGCTGCCAGGTGAGCCTAGGGAGGACACCACGCATGACCACGCGGACGCGATTTCAGTCCGCCGCGCGTATGCGCCGACGCATTCCTGGCCCAAATTTGGGCCAGAAATGCGTCGGAGCGGACGCGCGGTGGACTGAAATCGGCCACGGTCCGCTTTTGCGTCGCCCCGTTGGGCCCTGGTTTTGGTCCAACGCGACCCAAACGGAGGCGCGCGACTCGATGCGTCGCTCCAACGCCCGTTGGAGTCATCCTAAATCACCATGAAGAGATCCAGACATGACGACAAGTACAAATGAACTTTTTTTTTTAATGTTCAAATGAACCTTTCAAAAGCATCAAACAAATCCACACAGACTGGGGTCAATCAAACACGAAATAAAAACAGAATAACTCGAAAAATAAGATTATGATAAGCAAATGCAAAACCCAGCCTAAACCATGAAATCATGTGAATAAAGTTCACTGGCCACATCAATTTCAGTCTGCGGTGCAGTGCTAAGTGAATCACATTACTACGAGCTGGGGCCAGTTTGCCAATTGGTAATTCATCATTCAGATCTATCTTGCTAGCAGGCTAGATGTAATAATAGACCAAAAAAAGGTAACAGAGAACAGCAGATTATTTCGTTGAAAGCAGAAAAGGGTAGAGCACTACTTTACCACACTCAACTCTGCATGTTACTGAATACTAACTAGTAACTACCTCCGTTCGCAAATATAAGATGTTTTGCCAGGCCATTTTAGCCTACCAAAACATCTAATATTTTGAAACAGAGGTAATAGACTGAATCAAATTGCTCTGAAACTCTGATTCTTAACATTGCAGCTTCAAATGTGTTATGGTTACAAATACTCGCTTGCAGGAACTCAACTATTAAATAAATTTCATACACGGCGGCATGCTGACAGTGGTAGGTAAAACACCACATGCGAACTGAGCTCAGAAATTATAAAGAACACTTGTCTTTGAGAAGTAGCGATTGACTCATGGAAGAGACATGCCTTGATACTAGACAGCCATCTCTCGACTTAAATTTCTACTATATCTGTAACTCCACTGGGTTTTGGCTTGCAAACCATGTAACATCAAGCAGCAGCGACCTTCCTTCCATCTTCAATGAAATATATGGCAGATTCAGGTACCTGGAAAGTAGAAAAGCAATGGAGACGAATGAATATCACAGAACCAGCTTCCATGAAGACATCAATATTACTGACAAAATATAGCTGCTACAGTAATGAGATAAAAGGTGACACCTGCTGAACAACACAAATACCCTTTTATATCAGTATTACATTGTAAAGGCAAAACATCAGATTGTACCCCTTAGTCCAAAGTTAAAATGAATACTGATTGACCTAATAGTTATTCTTCAACGATATAAGCATATCTCATTAAAAAGGGGCCTTTATCATGAACAGATGAAGAATTAAAGTGATTGTTTGTCCTGAAGACATGATTTGAACTATATTATTCCTACATTGAAAGCGTAAATCTTCTTAGTAAAATATGAAAAATGCATCGAACATCGTTGAGCCAACACTATTATCTACAACCTATCTAAAACATCTTATATTTAGGAACGGAGGAGTACAATCTATCGTCCATAAAGCAGTGAAGCTACCATGGTTCTACCAAACAGGGAATAATACTCCTACACTTCCACTTTTTTGGTCTGGAACCACAGTACAGAGCTTGATTTCGTCATATCAAATAAGACCCTAAAATTTTCCGCATGTTCTTGTTAAACCATAATGAATTCAGATGTTCATCAAGTATCTTTTCTTGGGGCGAATAGATGTTCATAAAGTATCAGAAAGCTACCGTCCATGAAAGCATACACAAGATGTAAATACAATAAAATGCAGAGAAGATGGATAAATTACGTCAGGCCATGTATCTGTAATGAACTCTACAACATCATATGATATGTCCCCTTGCACATCAACTTGCTCCTTCTCAGTTGGGCCCTGGGGAACAAATTAAAGCAGAGACGATTAAACAAGGCTTTAATGAACAATAAAAGCATTTACAATCTCATAGATACCACTGTACCTTGACAACAGAAGCTCCAGTAGCAAATTTCTTCCCGAGCTTCTTTGAAGCATCACTCAGCTTTACACCTAAAGTTTCAGGAAACAAAGATGATCTATTAAACTTCGGCCAACCTTACTATCTAAGAGCTGCCATCCTGAAACTTCAAGGCAGGTTTAGCTTAAGGATCCAGCATATAATGAAGAGCCTCTTCTATCGAGTTTCGAATAAAAAATCATGTTTGTTCCATTTACTTCACTAACTGGAAACAATTTGTGCAAAGCTATTCGACTCGTAAACAAGATAATATGGCTTATCAAAACCACTCACCAAACAATTCAAGACCTTTCACCACGGTAACACATTTGCGCTTGTTGCGGACAATCTTCTCAATAATAACCTCTTGCTTGTCCTACAGATAAAAAGGGAACATCATCCACCAATAAATTGCATATACAGATTTACACTGGCCCAAACTCAAACCCGAAGACATTAATACAATAGTGATTGAACATAAATGGTCACATCACATGCTAAACTAACTAGTCCTACAATCAAACTATTGTATGGAATTACAAATCGTTGCTTGGAGTTCCTCAGTTTCAGACTAACATCTAGGAGCGACAGCTCGAAAGTGAACCGTGCAAGTATGGAAGGGAACTAACCTTTTTCTTGAGCTTACCACCAGGCAGGCGTTTCACCTCTTCCTGCTTAGATGCCGAAGCACCCCCTGCAAACACAACAACCATCAATTTTGGGAAAGCGCACTATATCGAAGAGTGATATCCAATCTCACGAGTTCGTTAGAGTATAACAAAAATACTACCAAATAAAGGAATAATAGGGATAAGTAAATAACACGAGCTCACGGCAACCTGTGCTGGAGGAGCCGTCGGCAGTGGAGATACCGACGCCTTGGAGGCGCTCGGCGACCTTGTCCACGTCCTTGTCGCCGCCGCCTTGACGCCAAAACAGAATCAACCGAGCCACCATTAGAAAGTCGAGCCAACACAGAGCGCAAACAAAAGCAGGCAACATCCCAGCAAAAAAAAAAGCAGGGAACAGAAATAAGTTAGGTCAGTGAGGCGAACCTGAGGATGAGGCGACGAGTTCGTCCGGGTAGACGCCGGGCGCGTGGGCGCGGAGCCACGGCTTGCAGCGCTCGAAGTCGGGCCCGAACTCGCAGTACTCCGCGGGGAGGCCGCAGACGCCGCAGTAGAGCACCTTCACCGGAGCCATCCCAACGACGCCGCCGCCGCCGCCGCTTCCTTCCGATTCGATCCGATCTGACGCGGAATGCTCGACGAGCTGGGCTGCGCAAATCTGTGTTCGAGTGCTCGTGTTCTCCTCGACGGATTTGGATGCGATTTTCTTCTCCTTTCGGGAAAGCGCAGGAGAGAAAAAGGGATTTTGGCGACTGAGAAGCTAGATTTTGGGCTGCTTTGAGATGGAATGGGCTGCGCGAATTACTGTCCTAGCAGGCCAGGCCCGTCTTGTGATAAACGAGAGAAAAAATCCACTCTCGAAACTAAACTTTCATTGGTGAATCCTATATTCCCATCAATTTTTTTTTGGGTGAATCCTATACAACGCTCAGCGATTCTCAAAAACAAAAACAAAAAATACAACGCTCAGCGGGAGCTCCTACTCTCTCCGTTTTTTAATATAAGATGTTTTAGCATTTGTCCACATTCACATATATCTAGATGTATGTAGACATATTTTAGTGTGTATGTGCACTCATATTTGCATGTAGACAACATGCTAGATAGCTAAAACGTCTTATATTCATGCACGGAGGGAGTATTTGCCACCTCAGCGGCACCTTTTTTTGTTTTTGAGGGGAACCGCACCTATTGTTGCATACGCGTAGCCCCACTTTGATATGGGCTCGGCCCATGACCCATTAAAATATCTTACGTTAGATTCCCTAAAAAAAATATCTTACGTTAGAAAAGATTTAACTTCAATCCCGTTGTACCATCTAATGAATTGCATCACAAAAATATATGAATCCTATCTACAACAAAAACAAAACAAAAAAAGGCCAGCGATGAACTGCATCACAATAATATGATATGGTTTGTTTGTTGATTTCAAAATTACAAAGTCATATCTAACCTGAAATTGTTTTTTGGGTACTTGGACATATCTGATCTGTAAATGTAAATCGTGGACATTAAAAAAAAGGAAAACAAGGGTAAAAAATAAGAAATAAGTTCTTGAAACCGAATGTTTCTGTGCATATGACATATATGAATTGTCGTTTGAGAAATCAATATTTAGAACGTTGAACACATTGTCGATGAAATTTTGCAAAAGTTCAAATCCATTGCCTTTCATAATGACAGGAAATATAGACCTAATATATCATTTAAACCGCTAGCTAGGTAAGTGTGGGGGAAGCACAGATCAGTTGGCGAATTTCTAGCCTATCAAAAGAACATGCCGATACAACATCAAAATCCTATTGATCAAGCCGACCAACGTGAAACAACAAAAAAAATAGCCCGGTCAATTTAATCAACGAACACCAATAGGAGATTGGACTACGAACAATAGAGGAGCCTTTGGCCGCCATCGACACCGAGAAGCTGAAAGCCAATTTGGTCCCGGGAAGAGGAATAGGAAAAGACATCCTCTTCCGGGTACTCCCATGAGGAAACTAGAAGAAAGGAGAATAGAAGAAGAGGAACTTGTTCGTGGTGTGCGATGCTTTCAAAGGAAAAAAGAGTAAGGTGAGAAGAGGAAAAGCCCGGCCCAATAAGAAATAGGGGGTACATGGAGGTTGGCACCAAGATGTCTAAATAGAATCTTCTGGTGGGCCGGACCACCAACAACGATAAGCCCTTTCCTTTTTATTTTATGTTCTTTTTTCTATTTTGTTTTTTTTATTTTCCTTTATTTTCTGTTTTTTTTTCATTTTATATTTTCTTTCTCATTTCATTTTATATTCCTATCTTTTTTTGTTTCTTCATGTCTTTTGTTTCCTAAAAAACCCAAGGATATTTGTTATTGTACAATACATGAACATTTTTTAACCCCTTGAACAAATATTCTGTAAGCGTGAATATTTTTCTGAACTTTGCGAATATTTTTTTGACGTGGGAAATAATTATTTAGACCCATATTGAAAATTTTTGTGAGTTCGCGGACTTTTTTTAATTGGTGTGAACATCTTTTTTCCTCTAACAAATATTTTTTGAACTCAGTGCATAATCTTTTTAACTATCCAAATTATTTTTGAACTCGTGATCATTTTTCTCTCTGGTATAAACATTTTTGACCGGGCGAACACTTTTTTGTAAAATGTACGAACATTTTTTATTCATCATTAAACAAATTTAAACCTTGCAAACATTTTTCTAACTCTATAAACATTTTTATATAAAATTTATGAATATTACAACCAAATAACAAAAATCAAAAGAATAAAAATATCGTACATCGCGAGCATTTTGTTTAAAATACGAAAAAATGATCAGAAAAATTAAACAGCAAAAAGAAACAAAATAATAAATAGTGCAAAAGCTTGACATCTTATTGGCCCGCGCGGCCGCGCCATATGCGTAACTGGACACTTCAGGCATCAACTTCGTACTAAAAGCAATCTATCTATGTCTCTTATAATGCAAAATGTCACTAACATGCATTAATGATTTTTCTATCTTAACATACAAGCTATCTGCATCATCTATTATCTTAACCAATCAATTGTTCATGTCATTTCCACATCATCCATTATTTAAACCATCCAATTGTTCACATTAACTTATAATAACATACTTTAACTTTATTATCTCGACTATGATCAATTGAATTTACATATCTATTTAGAAAACATAATGTATCATACCTCTTATAATTTTATGTTTGCACAATGTAATTTCTAAAGGGATCCCCGCTACAATGTGGGGATATTCTTCTAGTAACGTCTATATATAGGGCGCCCCTTTCATTGTGCCTTTTGCAGTAGCTTATTCCATTTAGTTTTTCTATAAAAAGTATGTCTAGTGAAAATTTTCCGGACTACCATTTCGACCAAAAAAATCATAATTTTGTCCTATTCCATGCTTTGGATGGTGCTTCTATGACATGCAGAGACAACTGGCAGCTAGGTGCGAGACGGTTCTCGGTGTGACCACATACAACAGGGCAAGGTAGTTGTGGTGCACGTGTGACCAAATTACTCAACACCCCTCATGATGGAGTCTCACTAGGTGGAAAATTTCTCTACAATTGGACTTAAGGAAAAATTACTTTGAAACCCCGTCCGAATATCACGATTTTCCTAAAATTTTATTGCCTTTGCAAAATAATTTTAATTTCATATATGTTTAAAACATTTCTACAACCAACAATGTCTAGGTTTTAACTTGTGCCTTTTGTTCTGGAGCACACATGCAATTTTGATTGCTCCAGAGTACCAGTGCTAAAGAAATAAATAGATTGATCACTAAATCGAGGTATATTTTATATTTATGAAAATTTAGGACAAAAATCACATGGGAGGTTATTTAGAGAGTGTGTGACGTTGTTACTATGACAACCGAGCCAGACGCTAATGCATATACATGGCTCTTAATGTAGCTCAGCGACAGCGCATAGCCATCCGCCATGCCACATGTGTCGTGGAACATTGATTTTGTGCCGCATATAAGATCGACCGGCGGTGCAAATTACGTGACGTACATTTCATGTTACCACGCTACTAGTATATACTGCATCGTATGATATTTTTTGACACATGCTTTTGTGCATAGCAATTTAATATTCCAACACCATATATAATATAAATTAGATAAAACGTAATAACGAAAACATTACACAAAGAAGCTCACATCACACAAAAACACATATAGATTAAATGCAATTTTTTCACTCCAATCTTAACATCACACTACATCTCTTACACATAGAAGACTAACTAAGTTCAAACTCATTGACTTAGATTTTATGCACCACCACAGTCAAATAGTTCTCCTTTGCTTTAAATCTAAAGGCACAAACATCTCCTTCCTATAAATATTTCTGGACAACATAGTCTACCTAATTTGATGTCAAAATGATAGTATCGCCATTTCATGCTCCACATGAACTTCTCCAGTGGTTTAGTTGCCACACTGAGATGTGACTTTGACAGTGTCTCATTCTTTAGATATGTAAGGCATGGGCAACATGCGGCCGAAAGGGCATGCAAGTACTATGTTGGAAGAAAGAAACAGTTATTGGTTGTAATTAATATGTAGAGCAGTAAGATTGAGTATCCAGCATGGTTAAAATTCAAAAAGAGTAACCATATTTCTTTTGTAGATGGTGGTCGAGTTAATGGCACCTGCGGTCACACAACTCGACGCCAATGTGCACTTAAGTCACACTTCTCCAGAATGTGATTATTTGATCACACAACTCGACAAGTGCGTGCACGCAGGTCACTGGCCCCACTTGTCAGCCCGTTTTGGACTGTAAATTTTCAGAAAACCTCCTGGAGTAATATTAATTTTACAAAATGGTCCCCCTAGAGGACCATTTTGTAAAATTAGAAGGACCATTTTATAAAATTAGGAGGACCATTTTGTAAAATTAGAAGGACCATTTTGTAAAATTAATATTACTCCAGGGGTTTTTCTGAAAATTTACCGTCCAAAACGGACTGACAAGTGGGGCCAGTGACCTGCGTGCACGCACTTGTCGAGTTGTGTGACCAAATAATCACATTCTGGAGAAGTGTGACTTAAGTGCACATCGACGACGAGTTGTGTGACCGCTGGTGCTATTAACTCATGGTGGTCTCGTTCATGGTTCATACGCAATGAGGAAGCATTGGCATGTCTCCTCTGTCTGCTCGCTGTAGATTCTTCCTTTTTTATCTAATCATGTCAACAAAATTGCCAAACTTATAGCGAAAGTCGTCCTTGTCTGTAGATAAGACATATGGACCTGAAACAAAATTATATTATTTGACATACGTTCATACATGTATACTTATGTTATTACAGCCTTGATCAATTGCCACTAGTTTAGCTAGAATGCTAGAGGGCACAGGCGGGCGAGACATAGGGACCATTTCACGGTTGTTCTTCGTGTTGCCGATAGTTAGTTTAATTATATTGTATAAGGAATCCAAAATTGCCAAATTCATTGGCCAACTGAAATAGCATAGCGTGACTCATATAGGCTAGCCAGATGTTTTTCTAAATAAAAATTCCTAACATAAAAAAGTGCAAAGAAGTACAAAACTTCCTTATCACAGCCACGTGCCTAACAGGTTGACAAGAAATCCATAGACTAAATAATGCAAAGGAATAACAAGCATTGGAACCATTTCTCTCCGACTCTCGTGATGAACAGGTTGACAAGCCAGACCAGGCTTTGTCACAGCGACCCTACATTCTAAATTGCGGACAAGCTGGTTGACGAAGTGAGGACAGATGTTAGGGCACCTCCAATGGCAAAGCGCAAACGGACACACGAATATGTCCCTTTGGGCGGTCTACCGGACACAAAATCGGACATTGTCCGTTTGGGGTGAGCACTGCACCCAACGGCAAACCGCATTTTCCCCGGACATGCCGAAATCGATTGGCCCTAGTACTAGTCACAAGCAACAGCAGAGGAGGGAGCAGAGTCGCCGCTAGGGAGCACGCCGCCGTGCGTGTCCTCCTCGGCCGACCGTTGGCCACGGAGAAGCAGCTCGTAGCTAGCTGCGTGTGGCGTGCTCTCTCGCCAGCTCGTCCAGCACCTCACCGGGCCGCCGCCGCAGGGATAGCCGTCCGCGCGCATCGCAGCCAGTAGCTCCTCCTCGAGCAAGCGCCCAGGCCAGCACGCGTCGCCGCCACGGAGCTGCACGGCGGTCGTGGATCGATGGCGACAAAGACCGCCTGGAGCGTGGATCTTGGGGAAGCTAGGATCGAGGGCTCCGAGCTCCGAGCTGTGCGTTCCAGCGTCGATCTGGCCGGCGGCGTCGTCGATCTGGCCGGCATCTGCGGCGGCGTGCCCATGCTCGAATCTGGAAGAGGAGAGAGGGGGTAGATGGGCGGCGGCGGCAGCACGGTGCAGGTCCTCGTCCGACTCGGGTGGGGAAAGAGAAAAAGAGAAAGAAGAGAGAAGGAGTGGGGGCTTGGTGGAGGATACGTTTGACTGACGGATGGGCCAGACCGGACGTTTGGACGGACAAAACAGACGCGCGGACTGTCCGCGCTCGACCAAACGCGGATCAAAATTGGGCTAGCTTTGGTCCACGACGGACAGTCCGCCCGGACAAATGTCCATATGCGCCAGCCCGTTGAAGACAGTCATTTGTCCGATCGGACAAAATCGGACATGCAATGTCCGTTTGCGCTTTGCCGTTGGAGGTGCCCTTATGTGGTGGCAACAATCCAATATCTGCAAGATTAATATTAGTAAGGAAGTTTAAATAGGTTAGAGTCAGTTTGAATTACCAATTATGTTAGTCAAAGAGTTAGTTAGGAGGTCTTATTTTCCTCCAAGTCAGATGTAATACAGACTATATATATCATGCCCAAACTAATTATCCCAAATTAAAGCAAATAATTAAACACAAACCAGATCTAGGTCCTAATCCACGTCTTTTTCAGCTTGCTGTTGCTCACTGTATGCTTCTGATTATTCTGATCTCTGCTAGCTTTTAATTATGTGTTGTTCTCTTTCTCTTAGGCGGTGAACATTTTTTTTAAAACAGAGGTTGTCGACATCAATTTTTTTTGTCAAGCTTCTTTCTTCCTCCAAGGGTTTTTTTCTATGCCGTTACTAGCAATGGAGCAGTCTTCAGATCATGGTCGATTGTACTTGTGTAATACTGACTCTTTAGGTTTAATTAAGGTAGACATATTTTTATGGCTAAAACCGAAGGCAAGAACCGGCGGCACATCAACTCGACTTTTTTTTTGTTCATGTCATACCTATTAAAGTATATTACATAGCATGACTATGCTTTATTCTTGAAGGTTTTCCTGGACTGGTTAGACGGTTCTCTTGTATAAATTGTGTTGAAGTTCTTGAAATTTTATGCTTCTGTTGTACATCTAATGTATTTCCGATTGCTCAATCGTGTCAATCATGTGGTCCATCTCTTTATATCGAGGACTTATCTTTTCATGAAACTTACAAAAACTGAGATGTGACCTCAGTATTACGGGTATCTAATTACTCATTATTAAGTATCATACGTTCTCAATATTGTTTTTGCAACTGTTATATCTTCTTAGTCACTATCAGCTTAGTCCTTGAGAAAATTAAAATATTTTGGCCAACTATTTGTTTATCATTTCAAGGTGATCCTGCATGACTTCCGAATGAAAATGATGGCAAAGAAATGTTTTAAAATGTACACTGTAGACATTATTATTTAGTTCTTTCTTACTCAGGCTAATGTGAAGCATGCCATCAGAGTAGTTGGTTGTAATATCAGAGTAAATGGTTGTAGTTTGTATTAACAAAAAATCACCATTGACGGACCGGCAACAACAACCCATCTGTGGAACTCCATCCGGCAGAACTTTGCACAATCCACATACATGTCTTTCTATGGCGTATTTCCATTGGCGGGCCTGGAGTGTGAACCCGTGAGTGAAAATTAGATTTTCAGTGGCTTCACCAGTAGTGATTGTGAATGGAAGAGGTTATAGTGACCCGTGTAGAAGGTGTTCTTCCATTGGTAGGCGTTCAACGTTGTGCGGGTGAACATATTTCTATACCAAAGACGAGATGTGTTGCGTCCACTTGTCGGCTTTGTTTTTTTCCTTAAGATGGTGCGTCCTAGTTTTGCCATTCTCGGTCCAATATGAGCTAGATACTCTATCCCGGTGACGGCGATTCCGATCAACACACAGGCGTTGACGGTATGAACGTACTGTTTAGGGCGTGGTTTTGATGTTGAGGTATCCGTTATAATGTCCATCCAGTGCTTCTTGGTCGTGGCCTTCTCGGGTTTGTTTTTTTCTTAAGATGGTGCGTCCTGTCACTAGTAGGAATATGCTTATAGCCACCACACTACCGCTGGCGGACGGGCCAAACCGTCCGCCAGCGCTATTACCGCTGGCGCACAGTTTAGAGCGCATGCCAACGGTACTTGGGTTACCGCTGGCGGACGGAGTGACCCGCACGCCACCGGTATCGTGACGCAGAACCGAGCAGGCGGGGCTAAGTACCGCTGGTGGACGGTGACCTTGTTCGCCAGCGGTAACTAAAGTACCGCTGGCGGATGGTTTGGCGCGCCCGCCAGCGGTAGTTAGCCCCGTTGCAGGCCCAAAAAGCAGGAAATTACCGCTGGCAGACACCATTGCCGTCCGCCAGCGGTATCGGAAGTACGCCATTTTGACCATTTTTTCAAAAAAATCAAATAAAGTGAAAAAAATGATCTAGATATGATCATTCTTGTGGCATAGTTTGTGATAATGTGCCCATATTTGACACATAGGTGTACCTTGGTATGGCAAACAATGTTGCAGAACTGAGTTTTTTCAAATTATTTTTATAAATATTATTTTTTATTTTTTAAATGTCAAAAATGACTTTTTTTGTGAAGCAAGTATAACAAATATGGTGCAAAATGGCACCCATCCAATGTCCACACAAAGTAGACCATATTTGATGGATAATACAGAAATATTAGTAATTTTCTCAGTTTCTACCTAATTTCGCCTATTTAAACAACTTTATGCCGATTTTCCGAAAGTAATTCAAATTTGAACTACAAGTGTATGATAGTTTGCTCTGGAAATTTTACAAAAATCATTTTAAGGTACACAAGTATTGGTAATATCACAAAACCGACGATAGTTTTAAAAATTCGACCCCTTTCGACGAATAGCCATGGTGGCCATTTTGACCATTTTTTTAAAAATCAAATAAAGTAAAAAAAAACTCAAAAAATGAAATCCTTTGGCATGGAGTCCTCTTATGTGTATTAGTTGATAGAAAAAATGATAAATTTGATTTTTTACAAAGTTTTCAAAAAACTTGTTCACAAAAAGATCAATCATCTATAAACATGTATGCGTTTCGGTTCAAATGACTTACACTGTGTTTGGTTGCATAGAATTGGGGCTCGGAATTGAATTGGGGTTGAATTCCAAATCCGAGTTGGAAATGAATTGACCTCAATTCCAAATCAGTTAAATTCTTGTTTGGATGCACAACATCGTGGAATTCTTGTTTTGATGCCGGCCGGAACTGAGGAGGGACAGGGTGGCGGCCGGCGGGGACGGAGAGGAGGTTGGGCGCCAGCGCGGTGGCGGACACGGGAGCGAGTCGTCGGAGTCCCAGGGACGCTCGAGGTGGAGGACGGCGTCGCGGAGCTCGGCGCGCTTGCGCATCTCGTAGAGCTGGCGCTCGCGGGCGAGGCGGCGGCCGGCGGAGGAGGGAACGAGAGGAAGGGGCGGCCGAGGCGGTTGGAGGAGAGCGGCAACGGCGGCGGAGGGAGGAGCGGGGGAGGAGGCGACATGGTGCGGCGACGGAGGGAGGAGCGGCGGCCGGCGGGGAGGTGCGGCGGCGGAGGGAGGAGCGGCGGCCGGCGGGGAGGTCCGGCGGCGAAGGGAGGAGCGGCGGCCGGCGGGGAGGTGCGGCGGCGGAGGGAGGAGCGGCGGCCGGCGGGGAGGTGCGGCGGCGGAGGGAGGTGCGGCGGCCGACGGGGAGGTGCGGCGGCCGGCGGGGCGGGGCGGTGGCCGGCGTCCGAATTCCGAGCGTTTCCGACCTCCGAGGCTCGGAATTGCTCCCTTCACAAAACGGTAGCTGCGGAATTGGCTCGGAATTGGTCTGCAATTCCAGGCCCAAATTCTGAGCGCAGTCCAAACGCCGGAATTCGGAATTGGGGCTCCAATTCCAATTCCAAGCCACAATTTCGTGCAACCAAACAGGGTGTTAGATATGATCATTCTTCTGGCATAGTTTGTGATAATGTGCCCATATTTTACACATAGGTGTACCTTGGTATGGCAAACAATGTTGCAGAACTGAGTTTTTTCAAATTAGTTTTATAAATATCATTTTTTATTTTTTAAATGTCAAAAATGACTTTTTTTGTGAAGCAATTACAACAAATATGGTGCAAAATGGCACCCATCCAATGTCCACACAAAGTAGACCATATTTAATGGATAATCCAGAAATATTAGTAATTTTCTCAGTTTCTACCTAATTTCGCCTATTTGAACGACTTTATGCCGATTTTTCGAAAGTAATTCAAATTTGAACTACAAGTGTGTGATAGTTTGTTCTGAAAATTTTACAAAAATCATTTTAAGGCACACAAGTAGTGGTTATATCACAAAACCGTCGATAGTTTTGAAAAATTCGACCCCTTTCGACGAATAGCCATGGTGGCCATTTGACAATTTTTTTCAAAAAAATCAAATAAAGTGAAAAAATACTCAAAAAATGAAATCCTTTGGCATGGAGTCCTCTTATGTGTAGTAGTTGATAGAAAAAATTATAAATTTGAATTTTTACAAATTTTCCAAAAAACTTCTCCACAAAAAGATTAATCATCTATAAACATGTATGAGTTTCGGTTCAAATGACCTAGATATGATCATTCCTGTGGCATAGTTTATGATAATGTGCCCATATTTGACACATAGGTGTACCTTGGTATGACAAACAATGTTGGAGAACTGAGTTTTTTCAAATTATTTTTATTAATATTATTTTTTATTTCTTAAATGTCAAAAATGACTTTTTTTAAGCAAGTACAACAAATATGGTGCAAAATGGCACCCATCCAATGTCCATACAAAGTAGACAATATTTGATGGATAATACAGAAATATTAGTAATTTTCTCAGTTCTACCTAATTTCGCCTATTTGAACGACTTTATGCCGATTTTCCGAAATTAATTCAAATTTGAACTACAAGTGTGTGATAGTTTGTTCTAGAATTTTTACAAAAATCATTTTAAGGTACACAAGTAGTGGTTATATCACAAAACCGTCGATAGTTTTGAAAAATTCGACCCCTTTCGACGAATAGCCATGGTGGCCATTTTGACCATTTTTTCAAAAACGAAATAAAGTGAAAAAATACTCAAAAAATGTAATCCTTTGGCATGGAGTCCTCTTATGTGTACTAGTTGATAAAAAAAATGATAAACTTGAGTTTTTACAAAGTTTCCAAAAAAGTTCTTCACAAAAGATCAATCATATGAGTTTCGATTCAAATGACCTAGATATGATCATTCCCGTGGCATAGTTTGTGATAACGTGCCCATATTTGACACATATGTGTACCTTGGTATGGCAAACAATGTTGCAGAACTGAGTTTTTTCAAATTATTTTTATAAATATCATTTTTTATTTTTTGGCACTTAGAAAATGGAAAATGATATTTCTAAAAATAATTTGTCAACTCAATTTGGCACCATTGTTTCACATACCAATATATACATTTAAACATTAAAATGATATTGACCAATAACCTATTATTTTAACAACCTATGCCATGAATATGTTCATAACTATTTATAATATATTGCCTAAACTATTTTTTCTAAAAATAATAAAATAGCAAAAAAAAAAAAGAATCAAACCGGCCAGCCCACACTCCACAGGCCCAGCCCACCATCCCACCTTGGCCTATCTAACCCCCAACCCTAATCCCCTAGCGACAGTGCGACACCAAAACATTCACTCTCCCTCTGCCTCCATCGACCGCCGCCACACACCCCATCGCCCTCGGCCGCTCGCCTTCCCGGCTCTCCCTCGGCTCCCTACGTCGGGCTCGCCCCCTCCCACTCCCGCCGTTTCTGTCTCTCGTCGACTCGCGCACCGCCGCCGTCCCGCGAGCGGATCGTAGATGCAGCAGCGCTGGAGGCCGGGGCCGTGAGCGAGGTGCGCCGGTACCGATCGGGATGGGGAGAGAAGGAGGCGGCCGCTACTTCGCGGCCCTCGTGGCTGCATTGGCGGTGGCCGCGGTGGTCGGCGCCGCGTCGGAGGGGGACTCGCTCGCGGGCATCGCCGGGGGTGCCACGGTGATCGACGCCGCGCCAGGTACGTGAACACGTTCCGTGCTCGCTCGCGCCGCCTTACCAGTAGTGATCCGTCTAGTTGATCGATCGACGGGGATCGAGTTTCGATCCATCCACGCGCGCGGTGATAGCCTGAAAAGGGCTTTGATTCCGGTGGCCATCGCGCTCGTCTGTTCGAGACCTCAGGCTGTCGGCGGCGATTATGATCGTTTTGTCCCGTCTGAAGCTGTATACATATACAGGTCCCGTCGGCGTCAGTACAAACGTCGGCTTGCTTGCTTGCTTGCTACTCCTAAATACTCTCTTATTTGCTTGCTTGCTTGCTACTCCTAAATATTCTGTCCTACTCCATGCTCGTGGACTGAAATTTGGTGGACTGAAATTTAGATCAGGCAGTAACTCATGTTGGTCCATGCAGGGAGATGACGAGGACGAGCAAGTCGAGCTACTGTCTTGTGGAAGAATGTTTTTTTTGCAGTGATTGTGCATTATGATAGTGTTCTTGTTTCTGTACTGATCTAGATGTGTAATCGTGCAGGATGAGGGGTTGAGGATAGCTTGGCAGTACAGGAAATATTTTGGAGATGAGAGGGCTTCTGGTGCTGAACAAAGAGGTGATACACTGATATTTCTCTTTCCTTTGTTTTCTTGTTGGTTAATTGTGTGCAATACGCAAAGAGCTGGGTTGGTTTCTGTAGGTTTTTGTGGATTATGTGCTAGAAATATTACACTGTCAGTACTCAAGATGCAGAAGTGGCCTCCAGGATCGTTGTTCCACTTTCATATCAAGACATCCAAGGTGAGGTTAATTCTTGGTTCTATGATCTAAATTGTTATTCTCGAAAGACATCGTCCAAAGGTTGCACTACCGTGCTATCAATATGATGTTTATCGTTTAGTAACCACAAAAATGGATTTGTGTTAGATCAAATATGAGCTTTCTTTCCAGCACATGTTATAGAAAATTTAATCTACACATTTGTTCGAGATTGCACAACTGGACATAGTTCTGTAAATCATCGATCGGGCATTTACATACAAAACTTCTGATCACCTACTTCGCAGTTTTTGTGGAAAAGCTCACCATTTGGTTGATTTGTTCCCGGAACTAGCTTCAAAAGCCTCAACTATAATTCATCTAAAAAGTTAGCAAAAGCAAAGAAAGTCTGGACGCACAATTTTTGTGGTCTTGCTTTTACATTGTTGTCTATTAATTCCGTTCATTTCTTGTCCAATAGATTGTTGATAGAGAACGATGCAAAATATGTCCGGAACATGTGGGTCTCCAGGTTTGGCTCCATTTTCCCTTCTCTAATGTTCAAAGCAGAAGTTCATGAAATGTCAGGATCAAAATCCTAGATCACATGATACTGTGGTTCATGGTCCTGTACGATCAAACTGTTAGGGATGATGTTCTCTTTATGAAATACTATATTTTATTTTAACTCTTGTTATTATAATCTGATAGAACCTGAACCGTCTTTGTAGTGTTGCAAAATCTCTCTTGTGCATACAAAGTGGGTGTAAATAAAAATGGAACTGCTTGATTTTCTTGCTGCTGCTTATGAAATATACTTGTCGAATTTTCAGGTTCAAGAGGACCCGAACGTCATCGGCGACATTGACACGAGGCTGCGGCAGCGACGACATCGACACGGGTCGGCGGCGGCGAGGTTCGTGCAGAACAGGCGCTCTGGTCTTCTGGCCGCCTCTCTCAATATCCGTGTTGCTGCTGCATCTCATGGCGATGGAGAGGACAATCAGATTTGTATGATTTTCCATGGTGAACATTGACAATCGAGACATTTGTATGTTTTTCCATGTAATTTTGTGAATCTGTGTGATCATATTGTTTGGTGAAGATAAGTGTTGTGCTTGAAGTTTCATTTTTTGCATTGTTTTAATATCTAAATTGATGCATTTTGAATGTGTGGTGTGATCTGTACTGCTGGATGAATTATATGCATGTATTTGAACAATAGATTAATATATAAGATTTTTTTAATTCCTAATTACTTACTACTGGCTGACATAACAGCAGACGCGCCTCCCTACTGCTGGCGGGCTTGCGCAGCTACCGCTGGCAGACCTGGTGCCCGCCAGCGTTGTCGCATCTACCGCTGGCGTGCGCTAGTGTTGCCCGCCAGCGGTAACCACCCTTACCGCTGGCGGATGGCCCGCCCATCAGCGGTAACTGTTACCACTGGCGTATGTATCGCTGGCGGGCACCTGTTCGCCGGCGGTAGCGGAATTCCGTCCGCCAGCGGTAGGCGTTTTACTACTAGTGTGGTTTTGCCATTCTTTGACATGACCTAGATATTCTCTGTCCCGGTGGCGGCTATTCCGATTGGCGCACATGCGTTACGGTATGAAAGTGCTATTTAGAGATGTTGAGGCGTCCGTTGTAATGTCCATCCAACGCTTGTTGGTCGTGGCCTCCCGGCGGGTGTTTGGTAGTTAACTTGTACTAATGACCCGTGTAGAAGGTGTTCTTCCATTGGTAGGCGTTCAGCGTTGTGCGGTCCAACATATTTCTGTACAAAAGACGAGATGTGTTGCGTGCACTTGCCGAGTTTTTTTTTTCTTAAGATGGTGTGTCTAATTTTGCCATTCTCGGTCCAATATGAGCTAGATACTCTGTCCTGGTGGCGGCGATTCCGATCAGCTGTGGTGTAACGTGCTGGCATGGTTTTGATGTATCCGTTGTAATGTCTATCTACCGCTTATTGGTTGTGGCCTCCTACTCGGGTTTGTTTTTCTTTCTTAAAACTAGCAAGGTGGCCCGCGAGGGCATCATCTTTAGCATATTGAATAACTCTATCAAAACTATTTATGGTTCCAGAGATAGCAAGAGTATGTAATTCTTAATTACATGGTTCTATGGACACAAAATATGTGATGGTAAGTAAAATAATATGTGTGAAAAAGGTTTGAAACAATTTTATTTGTGGTCGAATGTTTAGTGCGATATTTTAAAAATGTAATGTCATTGTTTTGTAATGTAGTAGTGTTATTTTGATCTATTTTTACTATATTATTATATGGTTCCACACTCTTAAGTGCATGTGATCAACGGATTATATATTTCTAACCTATGTGGCTTAACGTGGTGTCTCTATTATAACCCCTTATTTCTTAAAACATGTTGGATCCAAGTGGTGTATGCACGACCTTTCTCAATTTTTTTTCATCAAGATCGTGCTTGTGTTTTTTTTCCTTGCTATAAGGTCACACGTGATGACTGGTTTTTTTGCATGTACACGATCTGGTTTTGTAGGAGTCCTAGGTGGCTAATTTGGACGTGACACATCTAGAGCTTACTTGTTTATTTTTTCTGGAAGGTCACACGTGATGGATTTTGACTATTTTCTTGCATGTACATAATCCCAACTCCTTTTTTATGTACGTGTTGGATAAACTTGTTTGTACCCGACTAAAGTTGTACGTAACTTTTCTATCTTTTAATCTCAGTCGTCACCGCTAAAATCAACGGATTATATATTTCTAACCTATGTGGCTTAGCGTGGTGTCTCTATTATAACCCCTTATTTTGCTTTTAGCATATAACTAGCAAGGTTGCGAGGGCATCATCTTTAGCATATTGAATAACTCTATCAAAACTATTTATGGTTCCTGAGATAGCAAGAGTATGTAATTCTTAATTACATGGTTCTATGGACACAAAATATGTGATGGTAAGTAAAATAATATGTGTGAAAAAGGTTTGAAACAATTTTATTTGTGGTCGAATGTTTAGTGCGATATTTTAAAAATGTCATGTCATTGTTTTGTAATGTAGTAGTGTTATTTTGATCTATTTTTACTATTATTATATGGTTCCACACTCTTAAGTGCATGTGATCAGCGGATTATATATTTCTAACCTATGTGGCTTAACGTGGTGTCTCTATTATAACCCCTTATTTTCTTAAAACATGTTGGATCCAAGTGGTGTATGCACGACCTTTCTCAAATTTTTTTCATCAAGATCGTGCTTGTGTTTTTTTTCCCTTGCTATAAGGTCACACGTGATGACTGGTTTTTTTGCATGTACACGATCTGGTTTTGTAGGAGTCCTAGGTGGCTAATTTGGACGTGACACATCTAGAGCTTACTTGTTTATTTTTTCTGGAAGGTCACACGTGATGGATTTTGACTATTTTCTTGCACGTACATGATCCCAACTCCTTTTTTATGTACGTGTTGGATAAACTTGTTTGTACCCGACTAAAGTTGTACGTAACTTTTCTATCTTTTAATCTCAGTCGTCACCGCTAAAATCAACGGATTATATATTTCTAACCTATGTGGCTTAGCGTGGTGTCTCTATTATAACCCCTTATTTTGCTTTTAATATATAACTAGCAAGGTGGCCCTCGCAAATGCGAGGGCATCATCTTTAGCATATTGAATAACTCTATCAAAACTATTTATGGTTCCTGAGATAGCAAGAGTATGTAATTTTTAATTACATGGTTCTATGGACACAAAATATGTGATGGTAAGTAAAATAATATGTGTGAAAAAGGTTTGAAACAATTTTATTTGTGGTCGAATGTTTAGTGCGATATTTTAAAAATGTCATGTCATTGTTTTGTAATGTAGTAGTGTTATTTTGATCTATTTTTACTATTATTATATGGTTCCACACTCTTAAGTGCATGTGATCTACAGTCGTACTCAGATGTATTTAGTCATCGGTTTGCTACATGCTCCCTAGTCTCTACTATTTCCGCTGAATCAAAAAATTCTTCTCGGCTTGTCATGAACACTCCTCGGTAACTATCATCATTATGTCCCAATACTGCATGTCAATTATTTGACAGATATATCCAAAATAGCGCAAAACCAAATAAAAAACTTGATGTCAATGATATGTCCATTAAAATCTTTATGATTTAGATTATCTGGCAAAAAGTGTATTTGATTTTAAATAAGGTTACACTCAAACAAAAGTTTAGATGATCAATAGAGAACCATTCTTAAGATTTATAACATTCTCAACAAACCGGCCATATCCTAGGATCAAACAATCTCCAAAATTCTTTCTAAAATTACATTTACCTTAAAGTCAATAGATACAAATTTTCCATACCAAAGGTTGAATAGTTGTGTAAGACTTTTTATCTCAGAATTGTGATATTTGGGTACTCATTCTTCTACATCAGCATCGTCGTTCTCCCTAGTTACCGATCCTGAACTCACTACTATCCAAATGCGCGTGATCTTTCTTTTTTTGGCTAAAACCAACTACCGCGGGAGATTAGCTAACGTTTAACATTAATTTATCGCCCCTCATCAAATTTTACCAATGTTTTGTTTGATCAAATTGCAACACTTCACTGATTTTTTTAGCGGGGACATTGATTACTATTCTTAAATCAAGTCGAGCATGCATCACTTGTGTAGACTATTTCGTACATGCGTACAAATTTGTTACGCAGAGGCTAGGTATAATACTCTCTAGTATTAAATCACCGTTTATCGAAAAAATGCATGCATACAGTATTCGAGTTATTACATTATATTTTTCTTTCGACATTGTGTAGACTGCCACAACCTCTGATATTGGTTGTATTATCATGCACACTATTTTTCTTTTGTCTTCGGCTCGTGTAAGACCTAGATTGACGGGATGGTGCATTATTCGGTTATGTGTTTTAGTCCGGTCGGGTTAAAGCTTTTTAGCTGACCGCTAGGTAAAATTAGTTTTTTGAGATGTTCCGGTCGCTTGAGGAAAACAATTCAGTTTTTTTCCTTTTGCTGTCGAGTTACGGATTGTTTTGTTATCTTTTCGGGATAGCAAGTCCGTAATATTGTTGCTGCACAAAACAAAGTTTGTTACGGGCAGCTTTACATTACACATATAATTATATACTAGTAGTGTTCGGAGCGCTCACAGCGCGCGAAAGTCTCCGTCCGTTATATGTAGTAGTATGTATTTTTCCCGGGAGTCGTCATAGGTGTCCCCAGATTTGTTGCCGCAACCCGAAAAACAAAAAATTGTTGGCGTTTGGCGTTGGTCATTTTTCTTTTCTTTTGAAACCTGTTAGCCGTTGCATACACGTATGTGCAATGGATGTTGGTCGTACCGTTGCATCCAAGTTTTTTTCTTAAAACATGTTGGATCCAAGTGGTGTATGCACGACCTTTCTCAATTTTTTTTCATCTAGATCGTGTTTGTGTTTTTTTTCCCTTGCTATAAGGTCACACGTGATGACTGTTTTTTTTTGCATGTACACGATCTGGTTTTGTAGGAGTCCTAGGTGGCTAATTTGGACGTGACACATCTAGAGCTTACTTGTTTATTTTTTCTGGAAGGTCACACGTGATGAATTTTGACTATTTTCTTGCACGTACATGATCCCAACTCATGTACCCAACTCCTTTTTTATGTACGTGTTGGATAAACTTGTTTGTACCCGACTAAAGTTGTACGTAACTTTTCTATCTTTTAATCTCAGTCGTCACCGCTAAAATCAACTGATTATATATTTCTAACCTATGTGGCTTAACGTGGTGTCTCTATTATAACCCCTTATTTTCTTAAAACATGTTGGATCCAAGTGGTTTATGCACGACCTTTCTCAATTTTTTTTTTCATCTAGATCGTGCTTGTGTTTTTTTCCCTTGCTATAAGGTCACACGTGATGACTGGTTTTTTTGCATGTACACGATCTGGTTTTGTAGGAGTCCTAGGTGGCTAATTTGGACGTGATACATCTAGATAGGGGTGTAAACGGATAGGATAATTTCCGCACCGAATCCGTCGCCGAATCCGTTTTAAAGAATCCATGTCCGGTTCCGAAGAATTTGCCGGATAAGGATATCCGATTCCGAACTGAACACCCGGATACGGTATAGGATATGGTATGAAAAATAGCATCCGAATATGGATTATCCGAATATTAGTTAGGATTATCCGATGGTTATAATCCGAATAATCCGATTTTCTACCGAAATGTCTAAACTAATAGAGCACAATTTGTATTTAGTGAGTTGTGGAGCTCATTTGTTGAACAACGACTCCCTTGCATGGTCATTCTACATACTATGGAGTATAACTTTGTTAGATTATTATGTTGTTGAGCTATTATTTTTGGTTATGTGGCTTGATGATATACATTGCGCATACCGATCCGACTAATTTTCTTTCCGCCCCGAATCCGCTCCGTTTCCGTTCCGAATCTGTGATTATATCTATCCGCCCCCGAATCCACAACCGTTCATTATCCGATCCGATCTGAATCTGAGAAAAAAATATGGTAAAGGATATGGTAGAGGTAAAATCCGATCCGATCCGTTTACACCCCTACATTTAGAGCTTACTTGTTTATTTTTTCTGGAAGGTCACACATGATGGATTTTGACTATTTTCTTGCACGTACATGATCCCAACTCCTTTTTTATGTACGTGTTGGATAAACTTGTTTGTACCCGACTAAAGTTGTACGTAACTTTTCTATCTTTTAATCTCAGTCGTCACCGCTAAAATCAACGGATTATATATTTTAACCTATGTGGCTTAACGTGGTGTCTCTATTATAACCCTTTATTTTGCTTTTAGTATATAATAGATAGATGGTGTGTCCTGATTTTGCCATTCTTGACATGAGCTAGATATTCTCTGTCCCGGTGGCGACGATTCCGATCGGCTGTACCGTGTCACATTCCAGGCGCAGTCGTGGACTGTTTAGAGCTTGATTTTGATGTTTATGTGTATGTTGTAATGTAAATATCAATCCAGCGCTCGTTGGTCGTGGCCTCGCCCTCGCAATGGGTGTTCGGTAGTTAACTTGTACTAATGGGCATTCGAAAAAAGATCAAAAGAATCTTTGTGTACGTCCAGCGGCAGGATGGACTTTTCGGTTCAACCTAGCGGAGATATTAAAACGTCTGCGTGATGATACAGTAGCTAGCTCCCCGGCGAAGGTGACACCGACAGACATGGATCCAAGCATGGGCGAGATCAACAGGTTTTTTTTTTCTTAAAATGGTGTGTCCTGATTTTGCCATTCTTGACATGAGCTAGATATTCTCTGTCCCGGTGGCGACGATTCCGATCGGCTGTACCGTGTCACATTCCAGGCGCAGTCGTGGACTGTTTAGAGCTTGATTTTGATGTTTATGTGTCTGTTGTAATGTAAATATCAATCCAGCGCTCGTTGGTCGTGGCCTCGTCCTCTCAATGGGTGTTCGGTAGTTAACTTGTACTAATGGCCATTCGAAAGAAGATCAAAAGAATCTCTGTGTACGTCCAGTGGCAGGATGGACTTTTCGGTTCAACCTAGCGGAGATATTAAAACGTCTGCGTGAGGATACAGTAGCTAGCTCCCTGGCGAAGGTGACACCGATAGACATGGATCCAAGCATGGGCGAGATCGACAGTTTTTTTTTTTCTTAAAATGGTGTGTCCTGATTTTGCCATTCTTGACATGAGCTAGATATTCTCTGTCCCGGTGGCGACGATTCCGATCGGCTGTACCGTGTCACATTCCACGCGCAGTCGTGGACTGTTTAGAGCTTGATTTTGATGTTTATGTGTCTGTTGTAATGTAAATATCAATCTAGCGCTCGCTGGTCGTGGCCTCGCCCTCGCAACGGGTGTTCGGTAGTTAACTTGTACTAATGGCCATTCGAAAGAAGATCAAAAGAATCTCTGTGTACGTCCAGCGGCAGGATGAACTTTTCTGTTCAACCTAGCGGAGATATTAAAACGTCTGCGTGATGATACAGTAGCTAGCTCCCCCGGCGAAGGTGACACCGACAGACATGGATCCAAGCATGGGCGAGATCGACATGTTTTTTTCTTAAAATGGTGTGTCCTGATTTTGCCATTCTTGACATGAGCTAGATATTCTCTGTCCCGGTGGCGACGATTCCGATCGGCTGTACCGTGTCACATTCCAGGCGCAGTCGTGGACTGTTTAGAGCTTGATTTTGATGTTTATGTGTCTATTGTAATGTAAATATCAATCCAGCGCTCGTTGGTCGTGGCCTCGCCGTCGCAACGGGTGTTCGGTAGTTAACTTGTACTAATGGCCATTCGAAAGAAGATCAAAAGAATCTCTGCGTACGTCCAGCGGCAGGATGAACTTTTCTGTTGAACCTAGCGGAGATATTTAAAACGTCTGCGTGATGATACAGTAGCTAGCTCCCCTGGCGAAGGTGACACCGACAGACATGGATCCAAGCATGGGCGAGATCGACATGTTTTGACTTGACCAGTCATCGTGGAGCTGGCGGCGCCACTCGACCGTGGCGCGGTTAGGGGCCGGTCAAATTCCGCCATTCCGGCAGGCCGGGCAGCGTTGCTTCCTGGCAGCGTCGCGGGCCCGATATCTTTACTGTTGCCTTGTCTTGTCCCCCTCCGTTGAGACGACCTCGCCGCCGACCGTCACTATCCGAAAGGTATGAGTGCGGACTCGGGGAGTATTGTTTGGAACCAGCCAGGAACTTTCTTTTGTTGAGGCTTGAGCAGAGCTCCATCGATAGAGACCTCCTGCGGCTTCATCCGTGCTGGTCGACATACATACCTGGACCTGGTGTAAAAACTTATCCTCGACTAGTGTGTGAGCGTGAACCCACACGTGCCTTGGTATTTTCAGGGGTTACCAGTACCGTCGTCATACGCCATGTCACTATGTGAACCCACGGCCTTTGTATTTTTACCAGCACGTCGTAGTGCACGTGCGCGCGCACATTCAAACTTGCACCACATGCGCACGTTATAATCGGCCGGTCCCTGTTGAGCAATAGTTTCTTACTCCCTCCGTCCTCGAAAGAGTGGACGTTTGGGTCTAGTATTTTTCCACGAAAGAGTGTACGTCTACACCCCTAATGCACGAAGCCTCTAATACATTAATTCTTAATTGACTCATGGAGCAACTTGTGATCTATCTATTGGATGCATACTCCCTTGAGTCCCTTGAATTACTGCATGTGAGAAATACTCATTTAATTGCCTTCTCTCAATGGTTGCATGCTACTAATTTTCTATATTAAGTCAGGTGATGTCACCGTACGGGCCAACCCACCAAAACATGGATCGCAAAGCAAAAGGATGATCGGACGGCCACAGATGTGATTGAGACATAAGCTATGTCTCAGCTAGCTGAGACTTAGCAAAACCGTATTAATTAGGCCATGAAGTCTTTTCTTGATCTATGTGTAAATCTCCAAAAGCACACTCTTTTGTGGACGGAGGGAGTATGTCATAGCCACCTCAGTGATCCTGCTAACATTCATAGCCACCTGTGAAGAAAGCCTTGCAAAACATGAAGGATTGGTTGACTACTGTTATTCACAAGAAAGGAGACAACCGGAAGGTCTTGGCCTCGCTTGCTATGCTTGTCTCTTGGAAAGTTTGGTTGGAACGGAACGCCCGCGTGTTTCAAAACAAGTCTATCACCGCCATGATGCTAATTTAGAAGATAAAAGATGAGGCGGCTTTGTGGTGTAGCGCCGGTGCTAAAGCTAGGCTTTTATTTATGGCCTTAACCTTCTTTCGGTCAAGACTTGGCTTGTTACACCTCTAAAAACTTCTCTCTTAATTAATGAAAAAGATAAATCTTTTGTCTTGTTTGCTTTTTTTTGTCTTGGTTTGTTTTGGTGCACCTGATGTATGAGCTGAGCTTCTTAAACCGGTGGTTATTGTTGGAGCCCCTAAATACCATTGTGGCGAGATGTTGATGTTTTTCATTATGTTGTGAGCATGTTTAGATATCGTGATTCCTTCGTAGCGCATAAACTAGATACATAATTATCCTCTTTTATAACGCTGATGGAAACAATTTCCTTTTGCATGCACTAGATTCCGTCCTCTGTTTCATCTGCATGTTGTCTCTTGGCTGGCATGCCTACTTCCCCTAATTAAATGGACGATTAAAATGAATGGTTAGCTATACATGTTCTTATTTAGAGATAATTATGCATCTGGTTTTGTCAACCTTGCACCGGCATAGTCGAAATGCTAATAGCCAAGGAGATGAAAAGAAGCACCTTTTGAATACAAAAGCCCAAAAGTTGGCAATGGTAACGAAATACATCAAGATTCTTGTAACAACCCTGAGGTGGCATTATTTTGGATATGCTTGAAATCTCTCACAAATGCCTACTCTCAGAATTATATCCGGCCTAGATGCACAAAGATACAACCATAGAACGATACACCTTTTGATCCATAGAGTTACCTTCATGGTTGAGGTCTAGGTGCCCATTTGTAGGCATTGGTGTACCAATTCTCTATGCCATGTCCACAACAAACTTCTTGATTACATTCTTAGTGTAGTTTTCTAGGGAGATGAACATTCCTTCCCCGTGTGCTTGATTTGAAGTCTAAGGAAGTACTTGATTTCAGCCATCATGGACATTTCAAAAATATTCGCGTTCTCTAACAAAACTCTTTCCTAAAGGCATGGTCACTAGAATCAAATAAAATGGCATCAAAATATTTCTGCCAAACAAACAAATCATTTCCCTTAGCCTCAGTGAACATGGTGGAGTCAACATTCCTAGTTTGAAAGCCCCTCTTGGCTAGAGAATACTTAAGGCATTCACAACAAGCTCTAGGTGCATGTTTAAAACCATAAAGTGCCTTTTGAACTTTAAATATATGATTAGGAAACTTAGGGTTTTCAAATCCATGAGGTTGCTTCACAAATTCTAGTCCATAATGTTTACCATTGAGAAAAACACTTTTCACATCCATTTGAATTTAGTGAGATGTCATGATGGTTACATATGCGAGAAATATACGAATAGCCAAGACAGGCCATGGGTGCATATGTATCATTGTATCCCAACCTTCTATTTGAGAGAAGTGTTGTGCGATGAGGCGAGCCTTGTTGCAAACGATGATCCCACGATCATCTTGCTTGTTCTGAAATACAATTTGTGCAAGTGACATTGTGATTGGAATCCGAAGGTCCACCAATGTCCATACTTGATTGCCCTCGAAGTTGTGTGGTTCTTCATGTTGCATTCACCCAATATGTGTCACGAAGCACACCTTCAACCTTGATAAGTTCAAAAGAGGAAACAATCGAGTAATGCTCGCACAAATTAGACAATCTTGCACATGAGCGAGTTTTATTTCCTTTCCTCATATCACTCCAAATGTTGTTGATGGTGTGATCTATTTTTTATATTTATTTATCCTTGCATGATGGGTTCTTTTTGCCATGGAGGTGAAGGTTGTTGTTAAGGTTGTTGCACTTCTTCTTTTTGAACTTGTTCATTAGGTGGTTTTGCATCCTCCGCGTGTGACGGTTGATTTGGGGAAGGTGGTTCCACTTTTGTTGAAGACGTGCCCTCCTTTAACTCCATGGGCTTTATCTCCCCAATGCTCATCTCCTTAATTTCTTCCGAAGGTTAGAATGAATCGGCATTAGAGTCACACCACTAAGGGGAAAAGGTTGCCGCTACTAAAGCACTCCACGCTACGAGTCACAAAAATAGATGTTGCAAATAAACCCTTGTGAAGAATGTTTTTTTAATTGTACCCTATCATGTTTCAGTCAAAGGTTCTGAAATTTAAATTAATTTATTCAAAATGAACACGTCGACTTTGCCTCTATAACTTGGGCAAAAGCAGCAATTTTGTTGGATGGTGGGCTAAGGAATACCAAAGAACTAGGTGGAGGCGCTCCATGGCATGAAATGAAACGACATACATACTTAGATGACATGGTCACCGAGGGTCCTAGCACTTAGGTGGGTGGCAGAGATGACTCATTCATAGCCGTTGCCAAGCCCGCTAACTTAGGGTTTGCTCTGCTGAGGATGTGGTCGCGTAAGGGCTCTTACCGACTCGTAATTTTTGACAAATGTGATCCTTTCAAAAGACTTAAACGACAGTTGGATGAATCTAGCGTCCGTGTGAGGATTTTGACTGAGTGGAGCGGATAAATCTAGATTGTGTTCCCATTCGGTCAAGTGTACTTATTTTTGTGTGTCGCATGTTGTCCACGTAAGCGTTTTTTTTAATTTAGATGGGTTATGTACTTTTCCAAAACTTTAGGGTTCGTTTTAGACTAAACGGAAGTTTTAGGATCAATAATGAACTTTCTCGAGAGTTTAAGGATGAAAAATGGACTTTCTTCTAGTTTGGACCATTTACGAGACACCAAAGTTATTCAAATTGCCAGTTTTGTCAAAGAATAAGCTAGACTCATGTCGAGAAAGAAAAACACATTTTCACTCTCTTTTTTACGCCCATAATGTGCGGAAACCGGATAAGTTACAATGGGGATCACTACAGGAAGGAAGTTCAACGCCGAGGGTTTTCCCCCTCGGCTTAGGCCAATGCCGACGGTGACCCTCGGCTTAGGTGGTCCTCGGCACAGCTGAATACCGTCGGCGTTGCTTCGGCCGTCGGTGTAGATGCTTGTGCCGACGGTTTACTTTGCCCCTCAGCGCAGTTTAGCCATCGACGCAGAAAGTTAACGGGACGGAGAAGACGGCGCCCAGGAGTAGTGCCGAGGGGGATACCCTCGGCGTAGTTGGCCACGTGGAGCACGCTGGAGGGCTGGGGTGGAATCTTGGACATCTACAACACCCAACACACTTGTACACACATGGTATGTCACCACCTAGGTTTTGGTGGGGTTTCGATGCTCCGGATCCCCTCTCCGGCGAAACCCTAGAGGCCTGGACCCGCTGGAGAAAAGTCAAAGTTCTCATCTACCCCTTTGAATTGAGTCGAAAGGGGGTGGGCCAGTGGACTTTTTTACTTGGTTTTGTTAGGTTAGGCCATAGGAACACACAAAACCAAGATCTGCCCCAACTCTTGCCAAGATTCCCTCTGTTTCGCACGAAGTGAGAGTTTCGAGCTATAAGTCCAGGAACTCGCTATGGAGAAAGTGATGTCGGTGAACCCGCTCAAACCCCGGGGTGGAATCTTGGACATCTACAACACCCAACACACTTGTACATACATGGTATGTCACCACCTAGGTTTTGGGGGGTTCCGACGCTCCGGATCCCCTCTCCGGCGAAACCCTAGACCCGTTGGAGAAAAGCCAAATTAATGCCGAGGGGGTTACCTAGACCCTAGAACTGCTCTCCTGTAGTGATACATGAAATCAAATCAAAAGGAGTAATACAATGGAAAAAGGATCAATGCCGAGGGGGTTACCCTCGGCATAGGTATGCTTAGGTGCACTTGTGACAGGTGAAGCTATGCCGACGACAACCCCCTCGGCCTTGCTACGCACGCCGTTAGCTTAACGTATGAAGAGCTACGCCGATGGCTTCCCCCTCGGCATTGCTTTGGGCCGTTAATTGTTCTCCCACGGTGGTCGCCAGCGCACGATGTGGTGTGTGTTGTGCCTACGGTCAGCCTGTGCCGACGTGGCCCTCGGCGTTGTTGCATCTATGCCGAAGGTTACGCTACGCCGACGGTCCCCCTCGGCGTTGCTCATCTATGCCGAAGGTTGCACTATGCCGACGGTTCCAACCGTGGGCACCGTGGGAGTTATGCCGAGGGTCCCTGATGTAGTGCAACCTAGGACCATCACCATGTCAAGCATTACAACACATCACAAGTCACCATGGATATCAAAGGTGAACTCATTCCTCTTAGAGAACTCAATTCCCACCCTTTTGGATGGTATACTACGTCAACCTATGTCCCTTGATGATACTAGGTTTACCACGACAACTACGGGTACACGAGAGGATGACCAAGGTACACGAGGATTGAAGCCCGACAAGACGGTGGTTTGGAAGAGGAGAAGGAAGAAGAAACTGCACGAGCCGGTACTACCGCGTCCTGCCGCCCCGGTACTACCGCCGCATGCCAGCCCGGTACTACCGGCCCACTACCGCGTCCACTACCGGAGCCTCCTGGAGCTACTGGAATCGCCACTGTTATGTCCCGGAAGTAGCCCGGTAGTAGCCCGGAACTACTCTCAGTTCGGTACTACCGGACAGCCCAGCCCGGTACTACCGTGCCAGTTCCTGAAGCCGGTACTACCGCCCCGAGGCCGGTACTACCGACGTGGGCCGACTGCCTGCTGATGGCCCTTGACGTAGTTACCTGCGTCAAAAGAATATGGGTTAGGTTGA
Organism: Poa pratensis; assembly: GCA_947311845.1. Classification (NCBI taxonomy): domain Eukaryota; kingdom Viridiplantae; phylum Streptophyta; class Magnoliopsida; order Poales; family Poaceae; genus Poa; species Poa pratensis. Next base: position 17,359,155 of record CAMZMU010000106.1, on the reverse strand, counting down.
GACTCCAAGTGCAGAGTGTATAGTATAGGAAAGACGGTTTTCCCCACGAGGGGTGACTCGAGGGTTTAATATCGAACTCTCGGGGAATCAGTAGTGAAAGATTTATCTTCTTATCCTTCTCTTGAAAACCTACAAAACAAAGTAAATTGTTTGTGCCCTCAACCTCACCAAGTGGTTGTCAAGCACAAGGTGTGAGAATGATATGAAAATATAATGAATGCAAAACAGTAAATAAATATGCAATGATGATAAATAAATATGCAAGGATGGTGGAAACAATGATGGATGATATTTTTGGGTTTTGTATTGTGAATGCAAGATGTAAAAGTGTTTTTGTATTTTCGGATTTTTAAATGGCAGAAAATGTAAAGTGGATAAAAGTTGTTGGAAAGGTGTTTCTTATGATTAAAAATGGACCGGGGTTCATGGTTTCACAAATGCACTCTCTCTTTAATAAAGTGGTAGACAATGGAACACTAGAATTGACATATGAGATTGCAACAAAAAGGTTTCATGACAAGTTACTAATTATATGGGCATCACGTCCTAACATAGAGATCTTTTGTTTATTAATCTCTCTTATACTCCACCAAGATGCGAACTAAATCATAACACCTTAGTAATTAAGATAAATCAGAGCATAGCATTAAGTTCATGACATGAAGTTAAAATAAGAACATGCTAGATCTAGTCATGGAGTAGTGGCAATGGTCACACCCACATCTCCGGTAGCAAGGTATTTTTCTTTATCCCTAGTGAGGCAACAAAGTAAGGTAAAACACCCAAGTGGATCGCGGAACTTTCTCTCACGTTCACCGCACTAGCCACCCCCGTTACTCCAACTAATGCACACGTTCCCCCTCACACGCTCTCATACACATGCTTGATCATACAAGTAAACAAGAACGGGGTACATAATATGCATCTACTTTCATAACTGAAACAAAACTATTGCAATCTCAAACATATATTAACTCATAAAAAGATCCACCACAAAGGTATTACATAGATGACCGTAATCATGTTCAGCAGCTCATACGGTACTAATTAGTGAAGCTCAAGAGAGGAGAGATACATAAGTTACTTCCACAAACCCATAGTCCAGGGGTGGACTACTCCCTCTTCATCATGGAGACGGTGGAGAAGTCGTTGGAGAAGATGGAGACCACGCCGGCAGCGCCCCGCCGGAGTTTTCCCCCTCCAATCTGCAACTCCAGGTCTCTGTTTCGTGGTTTCTGTGTTTCTGCGGCGCTCCTTTCCGAAGGCGTCGGGGACTATTTTTATAGTCGTTTTTAGGTCAAGACGGAGGCTCGGGAAAAAGATCGACGGCAACGGAGCCACGAGGCCCAGATGGTGGGTCCCACGCGGCCAGGATTCTGGCCGCGTGGGCCACCCTCTTCTGGCCCTCGGGCCTCCGCTTGTTCGCTTCCTTCGCTCCCACGCTTTGTTCCTTCCAAAAACTGATGCTCGTAAATTATTAGGTCATTTGGACGTCGTTTGGGTCCCTGAAACATCAAAATATAGAAAATAGGGTTTTCTGCCTGTGCAGGGTTAATTCCAGAAAAATAGGGAAACAATGAAATATTCCCAAAATCAATATAAAACAATGATATAACCCTTATATGATGCAAATATGATTGAAATATAAGTAATATAATGCAAAGTTCATGTATGCATTTTACATGCATCAACATCCCCAAGCTTAACCTATACTCGTCCTCGAGTATGAAGGTGATAAAACTAACATGGACTTTGCAATTTAATACTATCAAAGGATATCAAAGATGATTACTATTGCTACATAGAGTCAAATGATTCATTCTTCAAAGGAGTAGCAATATACAAGATAGATTATGAAGTGATATCAAATATTCAATGTAAGGATGTTCAATGATAATTCACAAAGTGTAACATAGAAGAAAGTACTATGGACCAAATGTATGCATAATGAAAAGTAAAAACATCCTATAATGGTCATAGAGTATTCTTGTAAATCTGAATATAAAAGGTGGACACTTTGGAAAGATATATAAATGAGTAGAGGTAAAACATGAATAAGTTTCATCTAACTTCCAAATGCTTCTACTTAAGTTAATGTTTGCAATGTGGTATTCATTGGTGTCAAGCTCTCATTACCCCTATCATAGCATCTTGAATGGTTAAAGTTTAAAGTGAAAGCAAATATGAGTAGTATGCTTGACAAAGTATGGGTTGAATGTCTCATGCCCCGTGAATACGAGTACCTACACCACGGTGTTACTCAACTTGGGACACAAAAGCAAGTTCAAGTTAAGGTCATTGTAAGTAATATAATAGCGTCATCAAGAGCGTCAACTGGGGTACCTCTTGTCCCAGGACATGGAACAAGCCCATGTCAAAATGACAAGACAAACAAACAAAATGAACAATCTCCACACCCTTTTTATTTACTATTGGTATAGCTTTTTATTGTGGGGTGCATCACTGAAGGTTCACCATAGCATGTAAGTAAATTTCCACCATGAATGATGCATGGCTTAGATTAGCGGCCCAGGCGTCTCTCTAGCCATTTATACAAACTCATTAAACTCACTAAGTTTCCACATTTATTTGGCACCATGATAAGCATCCATAAACAAAAGTACATGATATCAACAAAATATAAAGAGCACGTTGAAAGCTTGCCATGTGACAGCACATATGAGCTAACTCCCAACCAAGACTCTTGTCAAGCTCACAACTTCATAATTTTAATCACAATGGGTCATGTTTATTAAGTGCAATAAAAGTAAGGTGTGCATCAAGTTCGTGAGAGCTCTTTAACCAACTTTTCCCATAACAATCAATAACATAAGCATTTTAATTCAGAAGTATAGATAATACAAAATAACATGATAAACATACTCGGAATAGCATAAAGCTAATAGGTAGATATGGTGGACTCACTGGAAAAACTTTGGTTGAAGGTGTTGGAAAACAAGTTTTTACTTGTTGGAATTTTTGGGCTAGCAAGAGGGAGAAAGTTGACCGTCTAAATGCATGCATAAGTGTCCATAGAACTAACCAATCCATGTTAAACAAAGTAAAGTAACATTCAGCATCAAAACATGAATAAAAGATAGCTCTTGATAAAACACTTGCAAATTAATATTCATTAAAACATGAATCATGCAACTATATGTATCTTTTTGAATCAACTCAAACATCCCTTTCCCAATCTTTTTAATAGCATCCAACTTAATTCAACCCAAATTTCCAGTAGCTCTCTCATATATAAATGATAGTGGTGGTCTCAAGACAAACAAAAATCAAACCGAAATAAAAAGCAAATAAAAGACGCTCCAAGTTTATGCGATAAAGTGCATTGATCGAAAAACAGAAGTTAGACGTGTGCAAACCGAGAGTGTGTTGGTCCAGTGGGGTTGTCTTCACATCCCCAAGCTTATGGTCTTCACCATCCTTGGATAGCTCTTGGTGCATCTCCTCTAATCCCTGTGAAAAAACTTCAAAACACCGTTTCTCCCATTTCTTTTCTGTGGGGTGACATTAGTAGTGATAGACAAATGAATTACTTGCTGCATAAAATCCTTAAACAAAAATTCATATGAATGTCCAGAAAGTGTATAATGTTGTATGCCTACTTATAAACTCAATTGGATAAAAAGATTCAAGTTAAAAGTTCAAAGAATGCATCAAACAAAATGGGACAGAATCTGTCCAGAAAAACAGCAGCAGCAAAACGTATTTTTCTACCCTACTTAAATATGTCGAAAAATTCTGAAAAATTCATGCTTACAGAGGATGAAAAGTTGCAACTACAGTTCAAATATCAGCTCATTCGGAGTTACAGAATAGGAATTAAAAATCATACCGTGCACAGATTCGTGCTGGAATAAAATCTCCGAATGCAAATAGCAACTTTTTCAAACCAAAATAGGTAAAACTTGGCACTTTATTAAAAATTCCAGAAACAAAACTAAAAACTAAGTCTCTTGTTACAGCAAGAGGACACAAAGAAAATCAAAAATAAAAACAACCGGGTTGCCTCCCGTAAAGCGCTTTCTTTATAGCCATGTAGCTAGGCTTCTTACTTGATATTTATTGTGGACGAAGCTCATGAGGGAGCTTGAACTTTGATGTGTCCCTCTTCCTTGGGAAGTGTTCCATGCACTTCTTGTGTGGAAACTGAAACTTCACATTCCCTTCTTTTGAATCAATGATAGCACCTGTGGTACGAAGAAAAGGTCTTCCAAGAATAATTGGACTAGAGGTTTTATTCCCCATATCCATGATTAGAAAATCAACAGGTACAAATGTCATATGCAACTCTACCATAACATCACTTACTTTTCCTAAAGCATGTTTAATGGAATCATCAGCAAGTGCAAGTTCAATAGAGCATTTTTCAAGATTCTTTAATTCAAGTACTTCATATAATTCTTTAGATAAAACAGAGACACTAGATCCTAGATCTAATATAGCATGGTGTGTCTCTTTTCCAATGGTTACTAGTACTTTGGGAATCCATATATCCCCAAGCTTAGGTGGTATCATAGCTTCTTGGTTGTACCTAGCAATCTTTTCTTTTAAAACATGATTAGCAATATAAGAACCAAAACCTGCTTGGTTAACATTAATGGAAGGATCACTTGCAAATTTTTGTAAGATAGATATTAATTCATGCAAGCTACAATTCTCTAAGTCAAGCAATGGTTCCTTGACTTCACTAAGCATTTTAACTTCTTCAACTTTTTTCTCTAACTCAATTAACAGAAGAGATTCATCATATTCAGTTTCGTTAACTTCTTCTTTTAATCCAACAAGTTGAGACATAAATGGCAACAAATATTCAGGATAGTTCAATAATTCATTAAGAGTTTCCTCCAAAGTAAGAGGAACATTTTCAGCAATATTAATAGAATTCATTCCAACCATAGGTGGTGCTTGTGGTTTCCCTGCAGACATACTCAATAAAGTGGCTTGGTTATCAGCTAGTTTTGACAAGGCTTTGTCTAGTCCTGCAGTTTGGAGTTGTAAGCCTTTAATATCAGAACTAATAGAAGCAACAGACTTATTCAACTCTTGTATCATGGTATTATGACTAGCAACTTGTTCCATAAGAATTTTATTAGCCTCAAAATTATCATTACGTGGTGGCATAGGCTTCCAATTATTATCACTAGCATTAGGATATGGAATAGAAGGACGATTGTTGGGAACATATGGGGCTTTATTATAGGAATTATAATTGTTGTTACCATACCCATTATTACCATAGTTCCTAATGAAGTTAACATCAACATTTTCAGGATTATTACCAACTAGTTCTTGCAAAGGCACATTTTCAATATTTGTTTATTAATGAAAGCAAGAATAGTGTCCATTTTAGATGACAAATCATTTGTTTCTTCTATGGAGTTTACTTTCTTAGATGGATTAGGTGCTCTATCAGTATGCCATTGACTATAGTTTTGCAAAATACTTTCCAATATGTTCTTAGCTTCTACTATAGTTTTTCCCATAAAAGCCCCTCCAGCAGCGGAATCAAGAATATTTCTAGACATGTAATTTAGACCATTGTAAAAAGAGTGTAATATGGTCCATTCATTGACCCATGTGATGGACAAGTTCTAAGCATAAGTTTTATCCTATCCCAAGCCATGGCAACATGTTCATTTTCATTTTGCCTAAAAGAAAGAATATTGTTTCTATTTTGCAAAATTTTAACAGGAGGATAATATTTCTTATTTGTTTCCAAGAACCATGATTGCAAGTTTTTATGTGTTTTTAATTTTTTTATGCAAAACTGAAAATAAAAATGCAAACCGAAATATAAATATGATATGCAAGACAATAACAAAACAAAATAAAATGCTTTGAAGGTAAAGATGGATAAGATGATGCTCACGTAGGTGCAACCTCCCCAAGCTTAGGTGTTTGCACAAGTTGGTGATGAAGTTGACTTTGCTGTGAGATACCCTTGGATAAACCTTTACAACAATGATTCCCCGGCAACGGCGCCAGAAAACTGTCTTGATGGCCCTTGACGTAGTTACCTGCGTCAAAAGAATATGGGTTAGGTTGAGACTCCAAGTGCAGAGTGTATAGTATAGGAAAGACGGTTTTCCCCACGAGGGGTGACTCGAGGGTTTAATATCGAACTCTCGGGGAATCAGTAGTGAAAGATTTATCTTCTTATCCTTCTCTTGAAAACCTACAAAACAAAGTAAATTGTTTGTGCCCTCAACCTCACCACGTGGTTGTCAAGCACAAGGTGTGAGAATGATATGAAAATATAATGAATGCAAAAAGTAAATAAATATGCAATGATGTAAATAAATATGCAAGGATGGTGGAAACAATGATGGATGATATTTTTGGGTTTTGTATTGTGAATGCAAGATGTAAAAGTGTTTTTGTATTTTCGGATTTTTAAATGGCAGAAAATGTAAAGTGGATAAAAGTTGTTGGAAAGGTGTTTCTTATGATTAAAAATGGACCGGGGTTCATGGTTTCACAAATGCACTCTCTCTTTAATAAAGTGGTAGACAATGGAACACTAGAATTGACATATGAGATTGCAACAAAAAGGTTTCATGACAAGTTACTAATTATATGGGCATCACGTCCTAACATAGAGATCTTTTGTTTATTAATCTCTCTTATACTCCACCAAGATGCGAACTAAATCATAACACCTTAGTAATTAAGATAAATCAGAGCATAGCATTAAGTTTGACATGAAGTTAAAATAAGAACATGCTAGATCTAGTCATGGAGTAGTGGCAATGGTCACACCCACATCTCCGGTAGCAAGGTATTTTTCTTTATCCCTAGTGAGGCAACAAAGTAAGGTAAAACACCCAAGTGGATCGCGGAACTTTCTCTCACGTTCACCGCACTAGCCACCCCCGTTACTCCAACTAATGCACACGTTCCCCCTCACACGCTCTCATACACATGCTTGATCATACAAGTAAACAAGAACGGGGTACATAATATGCATCTACTTTCATAACTGAAACAAAACTATTGCAATCTCAAACATATATTAACTCATAAAAAGATCCACCACAAAGGTATTACATAGATGACCGTAATCATGTTCAGCAGCTCATACGGTACTAATTAGTGAAGCTCAAGAGAGGAGAGATACATAAGTTACTTCCACAAACCCATAGTCCAGGGGTGGACTACTCCCTCTTCATCATGGAGACGGTGGAGAAGTCGTTGGAGAAGATGGAGACCACGCCGGCAGCGCCCCGCCGGAGTTTTCCCCCTCCAATCTGCAACTCCAGGTCTCTGTTTCGTGGTTTCTGTGTTTCTGCGGCGCTCCTTTCCGAAGAGCGTCGGGGACTATTTTTATAGTCGTTTTTAGGTCAAGACGGAGGCTCGGGAAAAAGATCGACGGCAACGGAGCCACGAGGCCCAGATGGTGGGTCCCACGTGGCCAGATTCTGGCCGCGTGGGCCACCCTCTTCTGGCCCTCGGGCCTCCGCTTGTTCGCTTCCTTCGCTCCCACGCTTCGTTCCTTCCAAAAACTGATGCTCGTAAATTATTAGGTCATTTGGACGTCGTTTGGGTCCCTGAAACATCAAAATATAGAAAATAGGGTTTTCTGCCTGTGTAGGGTTAATTCCAGAAAAATAGGGAAACAATGAAATATTCCCAAAATCAATATAAATCAATGATATAACCCTTATATGATGCAAATATGATTGAAATATAAGTAATATAATGCAAAGTTCATGTATGCATTTTACATGCATCAACATCCCCAAGCTTAACCTATACTCGTCCTCGAGTATGAAGGTGATAAAACTAACATGGACTTTGCAATTTAATACTATCAAAGGATATCAAAGATGATTACTATTGCTACATAGAGTCAAATGATTCATTCTTCAAAGGAGTAGCAATATACAAGATAGATTATGAAGTGATATCAAATATTCAATGTAAGGATGTTCAATGATAATTCACAAAGTGTAACATAGAAGAAAGTACTATGGACCAAATGTATGCATAATGAAAAGTAAAAACATCCTATAATGGTCATAGAGTATTCTTGTAAATCTGAATATAAAAGGTGGACACTTTGGAAAGATATATAAATGAGTAGAGGTAAAACATGAATAAGTTTCATCTAACTTCCAAATGCTTCTACTTAAGTTAATGTTTGCAATGTGGTATTCATTGGTGTCAAGCTCTCATTACCCCTATCATAGCATCTTGAATGGTTAAAGTTTAAAGTGAAAGCAAATATGAGTAGTATGCTTGACAAAGTATGGGTTGAATGTCTCATGCCCCGTGAATACGAGTACCTACACCACGGTGTTACTCAACTTGGGACACAAAAGCAAGTTCAAGTTAAGGTCATTGTAAGTAATATAATAGCGTCATCAAGAGCGTCAACTGGGGTACCTCTTGCCTCAGGACATGGAACAAGCCCATGTCAAAATGACAAGACAAACAAACAAAATGAACAATCTCCACACCCTTTTTATTTACTATTGGTATAGCTTTTTATTGTGGGGTGCATCACTGAAGGTTCACCATAGCATGTAAGTAAATTTCCACCATGAATGATGCATGGCTTAGATTAGCGGCCCAGGCGTCTCTCTAGCCATTTATACAAACTCATTAAACTCACTAAGTTTCCACATTTATTTGGCACCATGATAAGCATCCATAAACAAAAGTACATGATATCAACAAAATATAAAGAGCACGTTGAAAGCTTGCCATGTGACAGCACATATGAGCTAACTCCCAACCAAGACTCTTGTCAAGCTCACAACTTCATAATTTTAATCACAATGGTCATGTTTATTAAGTGCAATAAAAGTAAGGTGTGCATCAAGTTCGTGAGAGCTCTTTAACCAACTTTTCCCATAACAATCAATAACATAAGCATTTTAATTCAGAAGTATAGATAATACAAAATAACATGATAAACATACTCGGAATAGCATAAAGCTAATAGGTAGATATGGTGGACTCACTGGAAAAACTTTGGTTGAAGGTGTTGGAAAACAAGTTTTTACTTGTTGGAATTTTTGGGCTAGCAAGAGGGAGAAAGTTGACCGTCTAAATGCATGCATAAGTGTCCATAGAACTAACCAATCCATGTTAAACAAAGTAAAGTAACATTCAGCATCAAAACATGAATAAAAGATAGCTCTTGATAAAACACTTGCAAATTAATATTCATTAAAAGCATATGAATCATGCAACTATATGTATCTTTTTGAATCAACTCAAACATCCCTTTCCCAATCTTTTTAATAGCATCCAACTTAATTCAACCCAAATTTCCAGTAGCTCTCTCATATATAAATGATAGTGGTGGTCTCAAGACAAACAAAAATCAAACCGAAATAAAAAGCAAATAAAAGACGCTCCAAGTTTATGCGATAAAGTGCATTGATCGAAAAACAGAAGTTAGACGTGTGCAAACCGAGAGTGTGTTGGTCCAGTGGGGTTGTCTTCACATCCCCAAGCTTATGGTCTTCACCATCCTTGGATAGCTCTTGGTGCATCTCCTCTAATCCCTGTGAAAAAACTTCAAAACACCGTTTCTCCCATTTCTTTTCTGTGGGGCGACATTAGTAGTGATAGACAAATGAATTACTTGCTGCATAAAATCCTTAAACAAAAATTCATATGAATGTCCAGAAAGTGTATAATGTTGTATGCCTACTTATAAACTCAATTGGATCAAAAAGATTCAAGTTAAAAGTTCAAAGAATGCATCAAACAAAATGGGACAGAATCTGTCCAGAAAAACAGCAGCAGCAAAACGTATTTTTCTACCCTACTTAAATATGTCGAAAAATTCTGAAAAAATTCATGCTTACAGAGGATGAAAAGTTGCAACTACAGTTCAAATATCAGCTCATTCGGAGTTACAGAATAGGAATTAAAAATCATACCGTGCACAGATTCGTGCTGGAATAAAATCTCCGAATGCAAATAGCAACTTTTTCAAACCAAAATAGGTAAAACTTGGCACTTTATTAAAAATTCCAGAAACAAAACTAAAAACTAAGTCTCTTGTTACAGCAAGAGGACACAAAGAAAATCAAAAATAAAAACAACCGGGTTGCCTCCCGTAAAGCGCTTTCTTTATAGCCATGTAGCTAGGCTTCTTACTTGATATTTATTGTGGACGAAGCTCATGAGGGAGCTTGAACTTTGATGTGTCCCTCTTCCTTGGGAAGTGTTCCATGCACTTCTTGTGTGGAAACTGAAACTTCACATTCCCTTCTTTTGAATCAATGATAGCACCTGTGGTACGAAGAAAAGGTCTTCCAAGAATAATTGGACTAGAGGTTTTATTCCCCATATCCATGATTAGAAAATCAACAGGTACAAATGTCATATGCAACTCTACCATAACATCACTTACTTTTCCTAAAGCATGTTTAATGGAATCATCAGCAAGTGCAAGTTCAATAGAGCATTTTTCAAGATTCTTTAATTCAAGTACTTCATATAATTCTTTAGATAAAACAGAGACACTAGATCCTAGATCTAATATAGCATGGTGTGTCTCTTTTCCAATGGTTACTAGTACTTTGGGAATCCATATATCCCCAAGCTTAGGTGGTATCATAGCTTCTTGGTTGTACCTAGCAATCTTTTCTTTTAAAACATGATTAGCAATATAAGAACCAAAACCTGCTTGGTTAACATTAATGGAAGGATCACTTGCAAATTTTTGTAAGATAGATATTAATTCATGCAAGCTACAATTCTCTAAGTCAAGCAATGGTTCCTTGACTTCACTAAGCATTTTAACTTCTCAACTTTTTTCTCTAACTCAATTAACAGAAGAGATTCATCATATTCAGTTTCGTTAACTTCTTCTTTTAATCCAACAAGTTGAGACATAAATGGCAACAAATATTCAGGATAGTTCAATAATTCATTAAGAGTTTCCTCCAAAGTAAGAGGAACATTTTCAGCAATATTAATAGAATTCATTCCAACCATAGGTGGTGCTTGTGGTTTCCCTGCAGACATACTCAATAAAGTGGCTTGGTTATCAGCTAGTTTTGACAAGGCTTTGTCTAGTCCTGCAGTTTGGAGTTGTAAGCCTTTAATATCAGAACTAATAGAAGCAACAGACTTATTCAACTCTTGTATCATGGTATTATGACTAGCAACTTGTTCCATAAGAATTTTATTAGCCTCAAAATTATCATTACGTGGTGGCATAGGCTTCCAATTATTATCACTAGCATTAGGATATGGAATAGAAGGACGGTTGTTGGGAACATATGGGGCTTTATTATAGGAATTATAATTGTTGTTACCATACCCATTATTACCATAGTTCCTAATGAAGTTAACATCAACATTTTCAGGATTATTACCAACTAGTTCTTGCAAAGGCACATTTTCAATATTTTGTTTATTAATGAAAGCAAGAATAGTGTCCATTTTAGATGACAAATCATTTGTTTCTTCTATGGAGTTTACTTTCTTAGATGGATTAGGTGCTCTATCAGTATGCCATTGACTATAGTTTTGCAAAATACTTTCCAATATGTTCTTAGCTTCTACTATAGTTTTTCCCATAAAAGCCCCTCCAGCAGCGGAATCAAGAATATTTCTAGACATGTAATTTAGACCATTATAAAAAGAGTGTAATATGGTCCATTCATTGACCCCATGTGATGGACAAGTTCTAAGCATAAGTTTTATCCTATCCCAAGCCATGGCAACATGTTCATTTTCATTTTGCCTAAAAGAAAGAATATTGTTTCTATTTTGCAAAATTTTAACAGGAGGATAATATTTTCTTATTTGTTTCCAAGAACCATGATTGCAAGTTTTTATGTGTTTTTATTTATTATTATTTTTTAATGCAAAACTGAAAATAAAAATGCAAACCGAAATATAAATATGACTAATACACAAGAGGGCGAAGGATGGCTCTCCTCTCCACCCCTCCCCTCTCCGCAACCACCTCCACCTCCATCTCCCACCATGGATTTCTTCAAGCTTAGCGTGAATGGAAGGCCTTCTCCATTGGGATTTCTCGCCCGGCCTTGCGGTCGAGGCACAAGTGCGTCGAAAGTTTGGTTCCTCGGTAACTCCTTCTTCCTCCTCGGCGGCAAAGGATTTTTTTCTTGGTCGTCTCCTTCTCTTTTGCATCTTTCTTCCTCTCGGAAGATGCAGTTGCTTTGGCTCTACAATGTTGCTTGGGTGGAAATGCTGCGGATTTTCATGTTTTCAAGCTGTCAGACAAGCGTTTTCGTTTCTCTGTGGCTTCCAATAAAGTTGGGCACTTTGTTTATGGTTTGAGGGATCGAATTTGGCCGGACTTCTCTTGTCATTTTAATCTGTTCCATGGTGATCCTCTGGTTTTCCCTTCAAACAGTGTTGATGCTGCTGCCACGTTATGGTTTGAAAAATATTTCTCACAGAGGAAATCTACCAGGGGCAATGTAGCGATTCGGTCGGATCTGAATTTTCTGAAAACTGTGGATAATCCCACACCGGTGCAAAGTTCTTCAGAAATTAAGTTTGGTTCCTTCCCGGCTGGTTTTCATTATTCACATTTAGCCAAGACCAATTCCTGCCTGGAGCAGGTAGTTCAGGAGGATCTTGTTGTTGGTTCTATCTCTTGTCCGAAATTTCCTCAGGGTTCATCGGTTGTCTCCCCTAAGCCTAAGGCAGCGGAAATTCAAAATTTTGAATCTCTTAGTCCGGAATTATTGCTTAATTTATTGGACGCAAAATCAGCCAGGTATTCAGACGAGGACATAAAGTATATCTTTGACCTGCCTTTTATTCCTTCTTTGGACACAATTTATTCGCTGTTGAACAAATGCGCTAAATGCGGACTGATTGGTCACTTCGCCAAACTTGCGGTGGTATCCGTTGCATGGAATGTCACGACCTGGGTCGGACATGCAGAAAATGCGCCAATATTGTCTGTTTTAATTGCAGAGAGCTGGGCCACACTAGGAAGTCTTGCGCAAATCAGCCCAAGTGTGGTTTCTGCGAGGAGTTGGGCCATGTTCAAAAAGGCTGCCCCAGGATCGGCAAAGTGGTGCGCTGCGCGAGATGTGGCGATATTGGCCATTCCAGATTTGGCTGCACGACTAAACAGATTTGGGTTCCTAAAGCTAAGCAATCAACGGTATCGTGATTGACGATTCAGTTCCGGGGAAGTGCAGACAAAGATCCCCTCTGTTTCGCCTTGCTCGGATATCACGCCCCATAACTCCTCTGCCATTTCGACGCCTTCCATTTTGCTCCCCACCTGTGCCTTCCCCTGGTACTTTGCCTCCACCCCCATCGCCGCCGCCCCTCCATCCTCCACCACACCGCCGTCGCAGCCACCACCACCTCCAGAGGAAATGGCGAACTATCCGATCAACCCTCATCACTTCCTGCCGGGACCTGTCCCTGTGGACAATGGTCCACCGGACCGCATCCAGCGCTGCCACCTCATGGTTGGTCCGCCGCCGCTTCAGCACGACCAGTACGGCATCATCGTCCTCGACTACGAGGTTATGGAGGTGGACAAGGAGGATCTGCTAGATGAGTTTTGTGCAATCCTTGGCAGAGATCTTCAAGCTGCTGTTGGCTACCGTGCAGTTAGTGGGCTAGGGGTTGGTCTGGTTAGTTTTGATTCACCTGCAATAAGAGATGAGGTTATTGCTTCTGGCCCGCATGCACTGGATAGAGAGACAGGGGGAAAATTTTCCATTATTCCGCATGATGAGGGACTTAACATGAGAACCCCTGTTTTCTCTCGTGAGGTTTGGATTATGATGGTGAACTTCCCTCTTGATTACCAAACTATGTACTATGTGAATAAGACTATCTCGCTGTTTGGTAGTCTTGTTATCTGGCACCAGCCGCGTATCAATAAGGTGAGAGTTCTGGCCAAAATTCTGGTGAAAGATGACCGTCTGGTTCCGTTCAGTGTGGTGATGACTAGATCAGCTGACATGATAGGTATGGCCACTAGGTCCTGGTCATTCCCGGTGTACTTTCTGCATGGTCGTACTAGTGCCAATGCCCCGGTGTCTGATGAAGAACCAGTGCCGCCTCTCAATGCATCCCCTCACCCAAGGAACCTGCCTTTCCTGACGATTGCACAGCAATACCACCTGGATGTTCAGGAATGGGTGCAGCAGAATGCGGCCAATCCATGGGAAGAGGCTGCCATGCAGCATCAGGCTCAGCTGAATCATGGCCAGCAAGGATGGGGTGTGTGGCCTGATCATGTGCCTCCTCCTCATGGTTACAACCTGAGGACACTGACTGATTATGATGGCTCTATTCTTGATGGTGTTACTCCTGAAGGCAATGTCAGCGATGATCCTTGCACTTGGTCAGATGGCATATCTGATGAAGAACTATCTGAAGTGGAAACTGCTGCTCACAATTTGCTGAATGGTGTGGAAAGCTCGGGTGCTCACTTCATTCGTGGTACCGGGCCGATTATTCAGGGGTCTTCTCTGATTCTATGACTGAAAACTCAATGCAGGCGTCGTTTGTTGGTCCTTTCTCTGCTGGTGCTACTTCATCTGCTATTCAATCCTCTTTTGTGCTAACTCTGGTTTCTGATGGAGTTTCTCTGCAACTCACTACAGCAGATTTTGCTCTGCTCTGGACTTTTCTGATGCATCAGGTTTATTGTTGCCCCATGGTTCTTATGGGCTCTGATCAGGTAGTTTGTAACCTCTCAGATGACGAAGATGGGGATGTCAATATGTGTGCTGAGTTCCTTGGGGGATGGCTGACAGATCTTTTCTGTGCTAAGCTTCTGAATCGTCTTCACTCTCACTCGCTGATAGACACTGCTGAAGAGCTGGCCATTTCACAGGCTATCTCAGGGAAGCTTTCCTGCTCTCTTCAGGTGGTTTGGAACGCTGTTGATTCTGAAGGTTCCCCGCCTTTTGTGTTGGCGCTGGTTTTTGAATTTAACTCTGATGGGCCGGAGCCCACTTGGAATTCAGCCCAGGAAGGTGGTTCCTCTAGTTCTGATTCAGCTGCTGGTGCATCTCAATCTTCAGTTAATAATGATGCTGATCTCTCCAAGAATTCTAAGCTGGTTCAGGCAGGACCTCGCCGTATCACTCGGAAGAACAATGCAGGCTTCAAGTACCAGTCCATTCCTTACACAACCAATCGCCGAGCTACTGCTTCAAAGGCCAAGAAACCTGCTATTCTGCGCCTGGAAGAGATGCGTCGTATGGGAGTGGAGCGTTGCAACATCGACCCTGCTGAACTCACTGATGAGAAGCTTCTCCAGGAACGCCAGGCTTGATCGGATGGACGCAAGGAATAAAGATGTGCAACTGTTCTTATGTTGCTATCATATATCTTTTAGCCTTTCTGGCGTTATCTTTTTTATCCTTTTGTCAAATGTCGGTCAGGCAAAACCTTGTTTAAGGGTGTACTATGCGATCTACTCTACGTGCTAGAACCTGGAATGTGTTAAGTTGGAACATCCGTGGTTTAAATGATCCTGCTAAGTGGCCTCATATTCATAGCAAATTTGAGGAGAGTGGTGCCTCTATTATTTGTCTTCAGGAAACAAAACGGCCTTTCATCGATCATGCTTTCATTCGTGGGTTTTGTCGGGGGAATACTTTCTGGATTAACCCGCGGCCCAGTGCGACTTAACTTACTCGCACGGACAAAGGCCCACTTGGGAGCAAGCCCAATATTGAACCGCCATAAGGGGAAAGATCTAGAAGACATATCCCGGAGGACGTGAAGACCAAGTAGTCTCCGAGTAGGCCTCTGTGGACGTATTCCTTATGGGGGAAGTTTCCTTTTGTAACCTAGCGAGCCTCTGTGTATATAAAGAGGACTCGCAGGACTTAGAGCGGGTCAAGCTATCAAGCCCTAAACCCTAGCTCATACGGCGAGTACCAGATCGGATCGCCTCCATTGTAACACCTCGATTATCATATCAATACCAATCTAGGGTAGGCAGGAAGTAGGTCTTTTACCTCACATTGAGGGGGCCGAACCTGGGTAAATCTGTGTTGATCTTTGTTCCTGCGATCCCAAGCTCGGAGATGCTTGACTCGCGTAATCCCACACCTACGAAGTCATCTATGACACCTGACGTGACAAACCCACGACAGTTGGCGCCCACCGTGGGGCCTGCGGTCAAGAGCGTCACGTTCCGCGCAGGATCCATGAAGGGAGCTGAAGATCTTGTTGTTGGCCGTATCATCACGGTCAATGGCACACCCCTCATCGACGATTCAAGCTGGGGGCCGGAAGCAGATTACTTGGAGACCGGCCACGTCATCCCGTTCGGATCCATCAACGTCTTCGTCGGCTTCATCGGTGGCAGGTCCGTTAGATCGGTCCAAGAAGGCGATTCAGTAGAAGAAGTCGCCGATGATGGGGAAGAATCCGTGGAAAGCATGGACTCGCAAGAGTTTGGGTCCATCATACCTGCCTTTGAAGAAAGTTGCTGGGGTTACCCACCAGAAATCACATTATCACCAGATCAAGAGATGGCGCAAGTCGCGGTTTACATGGCCGGAGGAGCAGGCGCATCAGGAACTGCTGGAGAAACCGAGGCATCGGCACCCCCAAGCAACCCACTTCTTGTCCCGTGTCAGCCACGAACGCCGCCCTCCGTGCAACAGAAATTGAGGCCGCCAGGGCCGAGCTCCTGTATGAGGTTCGAAGGATGGAAGAAGAGCGCCGCAGGCTCGATCAGATAAACCAAGGAATCCAACAGGAGCGGCAGAGAGTAGCCGCGCTGGCTGCGACTCAACGACAGGTTGACCCGCAAACACAGCTGCGCGCGACTCAACCAACAGTGGAAATCCCGCTCACTCCAGCCGCGGGACGGGAATCCAGACGACTGCGGAAGGAAGGGTACCAACAAATCAAGAGACCCAGCAACAACCAAGGAGGTTTCACACCCCGCAGGGCCATTACCAGAACCCTGTCGATAATATGTATGCTGCGGCTAATATCTTGACTCAGATGGTACCAACAGGCGATGACCCGGTCAATGCTGAGGCGCGGCGCGCGATTCAGATGCTAAGTACGGCAGTCCTGCAACAAGCCAATAGGGCGGAAGCCGAAGCACAGCTGCCCCTCGTACCAGCCAATCACAGGATTGCAGCAGAAAGAAGCGTCCAAAGCAGGCCACCAGAGAACGTATCAGGAGTCGCACAGAGGCAGCAGGAGCAAGTCGCAGAAGCGCAGGCGAATACGCCATGGTGCAAAAGCGGCCCGCAGATAACCCCGCAGGCGCGCCCACAGCCCTGTCCTCGCGACTCAAGGGACCAGTGTTTCACTGAAAGGATCAGATCGGAACCTTTTCCTGAAGATTTCAAAGGGCCACGCAAGGTGGCAAACTACAACGCCAGCATGGATCCAACCACTTGGCTCAACAATTACGAGATGGGGATGAGCATTAAACGCCTCAGAGATATGTGCATACCTCAACATGATGCTAGAAGGTGCAGCGCACATATGGCTGCAAAATTTGCCTCCCAACTCTATAAATACTTGGGAGGAACTGAAGGATGCCTTCGTTAAGAACTTCCAAGGAACTTGCAAGCGACTCTGCAATATAGAAGATCTAGAGCGTTGTGTCCAGAAGGAAGGCGAGTCAAGTCGCCATTGGATGAAAAGGGTGGCAGAAATAATACACTCCTCAGATAATATACCACCAAGCTCAGCCGTCCTGGTGATGGAGAAAAACTGCAAGTTTGAGCCGCTGATTCATAAGCTGGGTCGCATGAAGGATAAAGTCAAGAGCCTCAGCGAGGTGATGGCTGCGGCTAACAAATATGCCAGCTCAGATAAAACCAGAGACGCGTCAGACGGAGAAGAAGAGGAGGTTGCTGCAAAAGGAAAGAAAAACTCCAACAAGCCCCAGCAGCAGCAAACGAGCCACAACAACGCGAATCAAAACAAACGCAAAAACGAAGATGGTCACTCAGGGCTCGTCGCCAATGCGCGTGGAGGATTCAGAGGCCAGCGTGGAAGGGGTCGAGGATACGGCTCCCGTCCAATCAATATGCAAGAAGTTTTCAACCGGCCATGCGACCTTCATGCGACAGGTGATGGACGGCCAGCGGACCATACCAAGGCGCAATGCCATATTACAAAAGTGGAAAGAAGAGAGCCAACACAACGGGGGGAATTCCCATGAAGGAAACCCTAGTGCGGCTCATAACACAAATATTGGGCAGCACGGCGCGAGTAACCCCAGGCAGACGGGGCAGTATCACACAATAGTTATCGATACCTCCAAAAGGAAGAGAAATTGAGCCGCAGAAGTCAGCAGGTGAACGCCGTGATACCAGCAACACCCAATTGGTTAAGGTGGTCAGAATACGCGTAACCTGGAGTCGCGACGACCACCCGCCACAAGTACGGGAACCTGGCAAGTTGGCACTGGTTGTGGCACCGTACGTTGCAGGATACAAGCTGACCAAAGTGCTTATGGATGGAGGAAGCAGCATTAATATCTTGTACTACGATACTTTCCAGCGTCTAGGACTCAAGGATTCCAGCCTGCAGCCCACGTCAACAGTATTTCACGGCATTGTCCCAGGAAGGTCCGCACGGCCAGTGGGGAAAATAACCCTAGGGGTAACTTTTGGAACAGAAGAGAACTTTAGAAGAATTCCTAAGCTTCGAAGTGGTAAAATTCCAAAGCCCATATCACGCCTTGTTTGGAAGAACGGCCTTTGCTAAGTTTATGGCCAGGCCATGCTACGTGTACCTACAGTTGAAGATACCAGGACCAAAAGGGGTCATCACAGTGTACGGAGATAGAGAAAAAGCAATAGAATGTGAAAAGGAGATGCGGCCTTCGCAGAATCCGCCTGTGCCGCGGAAGAGCTAAAAGGTTATAAGTCGCAGGTGGACCCAAACGACATGAGTGTGGTTACCACGCCATCTGCCGAGCCACCAATGAAATTCAAAGCGGCCCAGGACACTAAGCAGATAAATCTTGTTCCTGGCGACTCATCCAAGCAAACCAGCATTGGAGCACACATGGAAGAAGAGCAGGAGAAGGCCCTCGTCGCTTTTCTCCAGGAAAATAAGGACATCTTCGCATGGAAGCCGTCAGATATGCCAGGGGTACCAAGAGAATTAGCAGAACATAGCCTCAAAGTGAACCCTGCGGCTAAACCAGTGAAGCAGCCACTACGGCGTTTCCATGATGATAGGAGAAAGGCAATAGGAGAGGAAATAGCTCGCTTGCTGGCTGCAGGATTCATCACGAGGTATACCATCCGGAATGGGTGGCAAACCCAGTATTGGTTATGAAAAAGAACGGTACGTGGCGAATGTGCGTTGATTACACCAGTCTTAACAAAGCTTGTCCAAAGGATCCATTTGCTTTGCCGCGAATCGACCAAGTAATTGATTCAACTGCTGGGTGCGAGCTGTTATGCTTTTTGGACGCCTATTCAGGCTACCATCAAATCAAGATGAAGAGGGAGGACCAAGAAAAGACGTCCTTCATCACACCCTTCGGAGCTTTTTGTTATGTCAGCATGCCCTTTGGGTTGAAGAACGCAGGTGCGACTTACCAAAGATGCATTCAGAATTGCCTACATGAGCAAATAGGTCGCAACGTTCACGCCTACGTGGATGATATTGTGGTTAAGTCGCAAGTTAGCCAGGATCTTATTGGTGATCTGGCAGAGACATTCACAAATCTCAGAAAATACAACATGAAGCTCAACCCCACAAAGTGCGTCTTTGGAGTACCAGCAGGAAAGCTATTGGGATTCATAGTATCAGAAAGAGGCATTGAGGCCAATCCTGACAAGATAAAGGCCGTGATGGATCTCCAAAAGCCAGAAAAGATAAAAGATGTGCAGCGACTTACTGGTTGCGTAGCAGCTTTGAGTCGCTTTATATCAAGATTGGGAGAGAAAGCACTACCTTTGTACAGACTGTTGAAAAAATCAGACACCTTCGTTTGGGACGCAGAGGCCGACGAAGCTCTGACAGCCTTGAAACATCAATTGACAAATGCTCCAGTTCTGGCGGCTCCAAAGATAAAGAGCCAATGCTACTATACATAGCGGCAAATTCCCGCGCTGTGAGCGCTGTCATGGTTGTGGAGAGACAAGAAACAGGAAAGGAATACCCTGTCCAGAGACCAGTATACTACGTGAGCGAAGTCCTCACAGCTTCCAAACAGCGTTACCCACAGTGGCAGAAGTTGGTGTTTGGAGTGTTCATGGCGAGTCGCAAGCTGAAGCACTACTTCCAAGAGCATCCAATAACTGTGGTTAGTTCAGCACCATTGGCAGATATCATTCGTAATCGAGAAGCTACTGGAAGAGTCGCTAAGTGGGCGATCGAGTTGGGACCACATCACATCAGCTACGAGCCGCGCACATCAATTAAGTCGCAAGCCCTTGCAGATTTTATTAACGATTGGACAGAAATCCAAGTCGCTCCTAGCATGGCAGAAACCAAATACTGGACCATGCATTTTGATGGGTCAAGACAGTTGCAAGGCTCGGGGGCTGGAGTTGTTCTAACATCTCCCAAGGGAGACAAGCTGCGGTATGTGTTACAGATACACTTCAACTGCACAAATAACGTGGCGGAGTACGAGGCACTGCTTCATGGTCTACGTATAGCAAAGGAGATGAACATCAGTCGCATACGCTGTTTTGGCGATTCAGACTTGGTGGCACAGCAGGTCTCCGGAACGTGGGACAGCAAGGATGCGAACATGGCTGCATATAGAAGAGAGGTGGACAGAATTGCTGGACATTTCACTGGATACCAAGTTGAACATATTGATCGGAGACAAAATGAAGCTGCAGATGCCCTGTCTCGGCTTGGATCCAACAGACAGTCAGTCCCACCCAATGTTTTCCTGGATGAACTGCACAATCCATCAGTCAAACCTCCAGCAGAGATTGACATTGCAGAGCCAGAGGATGATTCAACTTTAGTCGCAGCCCTGCATGAACAGCCAGGATGGACAGAGCCATACATGGCATATTTAAGTCGCGGAGTGCTGCCGGACGATGAAATTGAGGCGCGCAAAATCATACGACGATCAAAGGCCTATACAATCATCAACAACGAATTATACAAGCGCAGCGTGTCAGGAGCATTCCAAAGATGTGTCTCACCAGAAGAGGGACGAAAAATCTTGCACGAAATTCATTCAGGCGATTGTGGCCATCATGCTTCGTCAAGATCTTTGGTGGCAAAGGCGTTCCGACATGGATTCTTCTGGTTAACAGCATTAGCAGATGCAGAGCAAATTGTCAGAGTGTGCGATGGATGTCAAAGATACGCTAGGCAAGATCATATGCCAGCCAAGCACTTCGCACAATACCCATCACATGGCCTTTTGCCGTATGGGGTTTTGACATGGTAGGGCCTTCAGACGGTCTTCAAACGGAAAAACTCACCTCTGTCATGGTGGACAAATTCACAAAGTGGATAGAAGCAGAACCTGTGGGAGATTGCGAGGCTGAAACAGCAGTCAAGTTCTTGAAGAAGGTCATATTCCGCTTCGGTACCCCCATAGTATCATTACAGACAATGGGAGCAACACCTCTGAAGGGGCTACACAGATATTTTGCGCAGACAATGGGATAAGATTGGACCTCACGTCAGTAGCACACCCGCAGAGCAATGGACAAGCTGAGCGAGCTAACCAGGAAATTCTCCATGGAATTAAGCCGCGCCTTATTGAAAAGGTCGAAGCATCTCCAGGATGTTGGGTGGAAGAACTGCCAGCAGTACTGTGGAGCTTAAGAACAACCCCTAACAGATCCACAGGATTTACACCATATTTCATGGTCTATGGAGCAGAAGCAGTCATGCCCAGCGATATCATACATGATTCACCAAGAGTTGCGGCTTACATCGAGACAGATAATGAGATAGCTCGGCAAGACTCGGTGGACACATTAGAAGAGGTTAGAGACTTGGCAGCATCAAGGTCAGCAGTATATCAACAAGACTTGCGACGCTATCATGCCAGACGCATCAAAACCCGCACCTTTCAAGAAGGCGACCTAGTACTGCGACTTAAACAAGATCACAAGGGAATGCATAAGCTGTCCTCTCCATGGGAAGGACCCTACATCATCAGCAAGAAGCTAAACAATGGGTCGTACTACCTGCTGGATGTAAGGGAAGAAAGCAGCGAACGCCATGATTTCGAGGATCGTCTCGAGGCACCTCGCCCTTGGAACGTCGCACACCTGCGACCGTACTATACATAAGAAAAGGCTAATCAGAGCCAAGCATCATCCTTTCCAGCTTTATAGCTGAGTATCATCACAGCCACTCAGGGCTAGAACTTCAACTTTGGTCGCCACCTAGGCGCGACCTATGCAACATCTGATCGCCACCCAGGCGCGATCGACCCTTGTATCAGAAACCGGCTGCCACCTAGGCGCGGCCGTAAACTTTGTATCATCTCTGGTCGCCACCTAGGCGCGACCGACCCCATGTATCACCATGGATCGCCACCTACGCGCGATCCAACCCTATGTATAACACTCGGTTGCCACCTAGGCGCGACCTTATGTGTCATCATAATCAAAGCTTATCATAGCTTAGCCTATCATGGCAATATCATTATGTTTCTTGGGGTCTTTGTTACCCTGAAACAGCCGATTTATTGGCAATTATCAAATTTACCTTAAGTTGGATTGCTACTCGCATTATGTGGCCAAAGTACTGGGGTGTGGCGTCAATCGAGCTTGATTGCCTATCATGGCCGCTCTCGACCCTGAACACACATGTTCCTAGGAAATACTGAGTCGCGCGAGTGCCCACTTAAGGATTCAGATGGCCTAACTAGAGGTCGATGTACTGCTTATAGTACGGCAACACCAATTACAATTACTTGTAACTTAACAATTGTTTTATTCATGATATCAAGTTACAGGTGATGACCTTCAGAGTTCTCTGAGAAGAATTGAGATGATTACCACATACATCCTCTCAATCCTTGGGGGCTACATCATATTATCATCAAAAATTTGAAGATGTCGTCATCAAGTTCTGAAGCTATCAGGATACTCTAACAAAGAAGCTCACGAAGTCAGATGATCTTCCAGGTGCGAGTCAAGGCCAAACTTGCACAATTATAAGTCGCGAAACAAGGAAAAGCGCGGCCTAAGCATTCAAGATCAAGAAATACTATGAAGTTCAGGCCACGCTTGGGGGCTAATGTCGGGGGAATACTTTCTGGATTAACCCGCGGCCCAGTGCGACTTAACTTACTCGCACGGACAAAGGCCCACTTGGGAGCAAGCCCAATATTGAACCGCCATAAGGGGAAAGATCTAGAAGACATATCCCGGAGGACGTGAAGACCAAGTAGTCTCCGAGTAGGCCTCTGTGGATGTATTCCTTATGGGGAAGTTTCCTTTTGTAACCTAGCGAGCCTCTGTGTATATAAAGAGGACTCGCAGGACTTAGAGCGGGTCAAGCTATCAAGCCCTAAACCCTAGCTCATACGGCGAGTACCAGATCGGATCGCCTCCATTGTAACACCTCGATTATCATATCAATACCAATCTAGGGTAGGCAGGAAGTAGGTCTTTTACCTCACATTGAGGGGGCCGAACCTGGGTAAATCTGTGTTGATCTTTGTTCCTGCGATCCCAAGCTCGGAGATGCTTGACTCGCGTAATCCCACACCTACGAAGTCATCTATGACACCTGACGTGACAAACCCACGACAGTTTTGCTCCGAAGCGTTTTGATAAATATGCTTTTGTTCCTTCGGATGGGGCTTCTGGTGGATTGCTGATCCTTTGGTCTAGTAAAGCCTTTGTGGGACATGTTCTTCTTGAAGAACATTGTGGTTTGGTGGTTTCCTTTAACACTGTTATATCACAAGATGTTTTCATTCTGGCAAATATATATGGCCCCTGCTCGGGCACGGCACGTGAGGATTTTGTGGCATGGTTATTTCACCTTGATATTCAAGATGACAGTATGTGGCTTCTTGTGGCGATTTCAACTTCTATCGGTCTATAGAAAACAGAAGCAGAGAAGGTGCTAATTTACTGATATGGAAACGTTTAACGAAGTGATTAGTTATCAGGGTCTGATTGAGCTTCCAATAAAAGGTCGTGCTTACACATGGTCCAACATGCAAACAGATCCTCTCCTTGTTCAATTGGATTGGTTCTTCACCTCGACTGCCTGGACTCTCAAATACCCTAATACTTTAGTCACTCCTTTAGCCCGCCCCACCTCTGATCATGTTCCTTGTGTTGTTTCCATTGGGACTTCCATCCCAAAAGCTGCCGTTTTCAGGTTTGAAAATCATTGGTTAGCTCTGCCTGGGTGCATGGAGGTTGTGAATACCATTTGGGCCATCAACTGTCCAGGTGACAGTGCAAAACGGTTATCCTCCAAGTTTAAATTGCTTCGGAAAGGTTTTAGGAAATGGTGTAAAAGCATCTCTCATTTAAACAATACCATTGACAACTGTAATGAGGTTATACTCATGCTTGATGAGCTGGAAGATCAGAGAGCTTTACACATTTCGGAATGGAATTTCAGATGTATTGTGAAGTTGCAGCTAGAACACTTACTCAAGTGTAAACAAACCTATTGGAGACAACGATGCACGGCTAGGTGGGCCAAACTTGGGGAAGAAAACACTGCTATTTCCATGCTATGGCCACAGTAAGCTTCCGGAAAAACTCCATTGCCTCTCTTACTCGAGAAGATGGATCACTAGCGGTGGTCCATGAGGAAAAGGCAGGGCTGCTCTGGCATTCATACAAGCAGAGACTAGGGGTTTCTCAGGGTATTGATTCAGCCTTCAACTTCTCACAATTTATCTCTCCAAGCCTTGATCTCTCTGCTCTGTCAGCCCCGTTCACGATGCGTGAAATTGAGGACACTCTTAAAGGGTTGCCAAGTGCTAAAGCCCCAGGGCCTGATGGATTTTCGGGCCTGTTCCTTAAGAAATGTTGGCACATTATTAAGTGGGATTTCTTTGATCTGTGTCATGAGTTTTGGAATGGAAAGGTGAACCTCCAGAGTATTAATGATTCATTCATAACTCTTATTCCAAAGATAAATTCCCCTGAGGGCCCAAATGACTACAGACCAATTTCTCTTCTCAAGTCGTGTCTCAAGTTTCTGACAAAGTTATTGGCTAATAGACTTCAGTCGAAAATTCTACAGTTGATACACACTAATCAATATGGCTTTCTGAAGTCTAGGTCAATACAAGATTGTGTAGCCTGGTTTACCAATACATCCATCAATGTAAGCAGTCAGGCAAGGAGTGCATCATCCTCAAGCTTGACTTCGCAAAAGCTTTTGACACCATTGAACACGAGGCAATTTTTGAAATTCTCCGATGTAAAGGCTTTGATGATCGATGGATTGGTTGGATTAAATGCATCATGAGCAGTGGCACATCCTCAGTTCTTCTAAATGGCACTCCCGGGAAGAAGTTTGCCTGCAAACGTGGGGTTCGCCAAGGTGATCCCCTTTCTCCAACATTATTTGTTGCTGGTTCAGATCTCCTGCAATCCATGGTTAACTATCTACTTCAGGAAGGCATCCTGCATGCTCCTCTTCCTATCCCTGGCAATGACTTCCCAATTGTGCAGTATGCGGACGACATTTTATTGATCATGGAAGCTTGCCCTGCTCAGCTCTTAGCTCTCAAAGATTTGCTGCAGGATTTTGCTAAAGCCACTGGACTACGTGTCAATTATGGTAAATCATGCATTCTCCCAATTAATGTCCCCGAAGCGAAAATGGCCTCCTTAGCTGCAACTTTTGAGTGTGTAATTGGCACTTTTCCTTTCACATACTTGGGGCTCCCGTTGGGTACTGCTCGGCCAACTATTAGAGATCTTGCTCCGGTTGGTGATCAGATTGAACGGCGTTTGAACGCCTGTGCACGATTCCTGCCTCTTGGTGGTCGTCTTACGTTAGTCAATTCAGTATTCTCTGCTCTGCCTAATTTCCTAATGTGTTCGTTGAAACTGCATAAGGGGTTTATCAAGAACACTGACAGAGCTAGAAGACACTGCCTTTGGGATAAACGGCAGGATTCTACTTCTTTTGCTGGCTTGCTGCTTGGGACAAAGTCTGTCAACCAAAGAGCAAAGGTGGCTTAGGTGTTATAAATCTGGAACTGCAAAATATGGCTCTCCTCTTAAAGCAGCTGCACAAGTTCTTCAGCAAAGCAGATATCCCATGGGTCCATTTAATTTGGTCTCAATATGCTGATGGTGCCCCGCAGGCCCAATCCAAGAAAGGCTCCTTTTGGTGGCGTGACGTTTTCAGTTATGTTGAAATTTACAGAAGCGTCACGGCTTGTCAAATTGGAGATGGTTCGTCTATTTTGTTCTGGAAGGATTTCTGGGTTGATGATGAGCTCCTTGCTGACAAATGGCCTCGACTGTTCTCCTTTGCGGAAAAGCCTGATCTTTCAGTGCAACAAATGTTGTCTTTGCAGGACACAAGCTCAGTCTTCACTCTGCCTTTTCGCCTGAAGCTTTTGAGGAATACCAGGAATTGCAGCTTTTATGTGCTTGCACTCTGCCTCTCTCGGATGACCCGGATGCAAGATCATTTGTTTGGGGGAAAAAAGAGTATTCGTCAGCAGATTTCTACAAGTACATGTTCCAATGTGTGCCCGATGATGCAACCCTCTCCAGAATATGGAAGTCCAGATGTCTTCCTAAATTAAAAGTTTTCTGCTGGCTTTTGATTAATGACCGCTTAAACACAAAGGATCTGATGGAACGTAAGCATTGGCATATAGAAGATGGTCATGATTGTGTACTTGCAACAATGCAACTTTGGAGGACTCTGAGCATCTCTTCTTCAGCTGTGAGTTCGCGAGACACTGCTGGGATAGTGTTGGAATGCAGTGGATTATTCTCGTCAGTCAGGGTCCGTGTTGAGTTAGTTGCAAGGAACTTTTCCCACCCCAATATCTTTGAAACCTTTGCATCAGTCGCCTGGAACATATGGAAGGAGCGAAATGACTACATTTTCAATGGGGTGGTGCCGTCTCTGGAAAGCTGGCGTAGGCGTGCTAAACACGATTTTCTTCTTCATCAATTTAGAGTCAAGCAGACTCTGGTTCAGCAAATTTTAGACTGTGCAAACCTTTTCTTTTCTTGAGGGAGATAGTTTTTTGTTTTTCCTTTTCTGGTTGGGTCATGCTTGTTTGACTCTCCCAGCTCCCCCCCTTTGTTCACCCCTGTAAACTGCTACTTGATGTCTTAATGTTATAAAATTAACCGTAGGGGCTTCCCCTACGGTAGCACGGTCTAAAAAATATATAAATATGATATGCAAGACAATAACAAAACAAAATAAAATGCTTTGAAGGTAAAGATGGATAAGATGATGCTCACGTAGGTGCAACCTCCCCAAGCTTAGCTGTTTGCACAAGTTGGTGATGAAGTTGACTTTGTTGTGAGATACCTTGGATAAACCTTTACAACAATGATTCCCCGGCAACGGCGCCAGAAAACTGTCTTGATGGCCCTTGACGTAGTTACCTGCGTCAAAAAATATGGGTTAGGTTGAGACTCCAAGTGCAGAGTGTATAGTATAGGAAAGACGGTTTTCCCCACGAGGGTGACTCGAGGGTTTAATATCGAACTCTCTGGGAATCAATAGTGAAAGATTTATCTTCTTATCCTTCTCTTGAAAACCTACAAAACAAAATAAATTGTTTGTGCCCTCAACCTCACCAAGTGGTTGTCAAGCACAAGGTGTGAGAATGATATGAAAATATAATGAATGCAAAATAGTAAATAAATATGCAATGATGCTAAATAAATATGAAAGGATGGTGGAAACAATGATGGATGATATTTTTGGGTTTTGTATTGTGAATGCAAGATGTAAAAGTGTTTTTGTATTTTCGGATCTTTAAATGACAGAAAATGTAAAGTGGATAAAAGTTGTTTGAAAGGTGTTTCTTATGATTAAAAATGGACCGGGGTTCATGGTTTCACAAATGCACTCTCTCTTTAATAAAGTGGTAGACAACGAAACACTAAATTGACATATGAGATTGCAACAAAAAGGTTTCATGACAAGTTACTAATTATATGGGCATCATGTCCTAACATAGAGATCTTTTGTTGATTAATCTCTCTTATACTTGATGGCGTGAATCACACGCTCGTTGGGAGACCCCAAGAGGAAGGTATGATGCAGTTCAGCAGCAAGTTTTCCCTCAGAAAGAAACCAAGGTTATCGAACCAGTAGGAGCAGCAACTCTTCAGAAGGTTGTTGGTGGCTCGCACGGCGCAATACGATCACCAACGTGGAATCTGCACACAACACAATCAAACTACTTTGCCCCAACGAAACAGTGAGGTTGTCAATCTCACCGGCTTGCTGAAAACAAAGGATTAAACGTATGGTGTGGAAAATGAGTATTAAATTGCAGAGAATGAAAAAGGAACAGTTTGCAGTTTGTGGTTGTTTAATCAGTGTAAAAGAATGGACCGGGGTCCACAGTTCACTAGTGGTGTCTCTCCATAAAAGATAACTAACATGTTGGGTGAACAAATTACAGCTGGGCAATTGACAAATAGTGAGCGCATGACAATGCATATACATGACATGTTGACTACTATGATATTTAATTGGGCATTACGACATAATACATAGACCGTTATCCAACAGCATCTATGACTAATAATCCACCGCCGGGTTGTCATCCGAGTCCCCCGTTGGTATTAAGTTGCAAGCAACGGATAATTGCATTAAGTAAAGTGCGTAATGTAAACAAACACATATGCCCGTGGACATAGCATCGTTAGGTTATCCCTAGTGGCAACAGCACATCCACAACCTTAGAACTTTCTGTCACTGTCCCAGGTTAAACGGAGACATGAACCCACTATCTAGCATAAATACTCTCTCTTGGAGTTACAAGCATCTACTTGGCCAAAGCATCTACGAGTAACGGAAAGCATGCAAGATCTTAAATAACATATAAGATAGATTGATAATCAACTTGACATAATATTCAATATTCATCGGATCCCAGCAAACACAACATGTAGCATTACAATAATATGATCTTGATCATGTAGGGCAGCTCACAAGATCTAAACATGATGGCACAAAGTGGAGAGACAACCATCTAGCTACTGCTATGGACCCGTAGTCCAAGGATGAACTACTCACGCATCACTCCGGAGGCAGGCATGGCGATGTAGAAGCCTCCGGTGACGATTCCCCTCTCCGGCAGGGTGCCGGGAAGAGGTTCTGAACCCTCCCGAGCTAGGGTTGACGGCGGCGGCGTCTCTGGAACTTTTCGTGGATATTTGCTCAGGTACTTAGGGTTTTCGCGTCGGGGGGAATAAGTAGGCGAAAGGGCGGCGGCTGGGACCCCCGAGGGGCCCACACCACCCTAGGGCGCGGCAGAGGGGGGCCCGCGCCCTAGGTGCGTGTGGCCTCCTGGTGGCCCTCCTCTGTTGCTCCTTCGCTCCGTCAGGTTGTTCTGGAAAAATAGGGACCCCCGTGTAGTTTCGTCCAATTCCGAGAATATTTCCAGACTAGCTTTTCTGGAATACAAAAACAGCAGAAAACAGGAACTGGCACTTCGGCATCTTGTTAATAGGTTAGTCCCAAAAAATGTATAAAAGTGATATAAAGTAGATGCAAAACATGTAGCAATTGGTATAAAACAAGCATGGAACATCAAAAATTATAGATACGTTTGAGACGTATCAGCATCCCCAAGCTTAGTTCCTACTCGTCCTCGAGTAGGTAAACGATAAAAACAAAATAATTTTTGAGGTGACATGCTACATCATAATCTTGATCATATAATATTGCAAGGCACATGTAAATGAATGAAGTGATCCAAGTCAATGGTCTATAATTTGCTACCAAATAGATAATGAGTAAACAATGAATCACACAAGCTAAACGTTTTCATGAATAGTACTTTCGAGACAAGCATCAAACAGTTTTGCATAAGTGTTAACTCATAAAGCAATAGTTTCTAATAAAAGGTATTTAATCAACACAAAGGAAGAATTTAGTTTCAGCATTTGCTTCAACTTTCAACATATTTATCTCATGGATATTGTCAACACAAAGTAGTATAACAAGTCCAATACATTGCATATAACGCATGTTGTAACAAAGTTGACACTAGTGTTTGCTTGTGGAAGACAGAAAGAATAGGAAAACTGACTCAACATAAAAGTAAAAGAAAGGCCCTTCGCAGAGGGAAGCAGGGATTAAATCATGTGCTAGAGCTTTTAGGTTTTTGAAAGCATATAGAGATTGCATAAAATATTTGATACTCCTCCCAACCTTGCTAACACAAGCCATGGCTAACCGAATCCTCGGGTGCCTTCCATCAATCACATACCATGGAGGAGTATCTATTTTTGAGAGGTGTTTGTTAATTGTCAACGAATGGTAGCGGGTGAGAACAGTATTCTACCTGTCGAACGGACTTTTAAGAGCGGCTCCCATGAAGGACGTTATTTCTACCAGCAAGGCAGATCATCCCTCTTTCTCTTTGGTTTACACACATTCAGGTATTTCACTGTTTGTCATTGCTTACTGATGAATCAGGGCAAAAGTGTGAAGAGAATTAATTGGTTAAAGTTGTAATTAATTGGGACTGGGCACCCCGTTGCCAGCTCTTTTTGCAAGTTATTGGATAAGCGGATGTATATGCCACTAGTCCAGGTGTAAAAGTCCATTCAACAAATAGAATAAAGAATAACCACACTAATTCCTCATGAGCTAGTAAACATTGACACAAAAAGGGAATAATAACATTTTGAATAATTTAAAGGTAGCACATGAAAAATTTACTTGGAGTGGCAAGGAAATACCACATATAGGTAGTTATGGTGGACACAAATGGCATGGATTTTGGCTCAAGGATTTGGATGCACGAGAAGCATTCCCTCTCAGTACAGAGTTTAGGCTAGCAAGGTTATGTAAGCAAACAAGAATATCAACCCGTACACCAAGTTTTATATGACAAACATATTGCAAACGTTATAAGACTTCATACCGTCTTCCTTGTTAACCAAACCCTGTTATTAGAAAATATCTAGACCTTAGAGATACCACCGATGCAAACCAAATTTTCAACAAGCTTTACGGTAGTTCTTCACTAATAGGCTTAACTCATGTGATGCACAATTTAATCATGATCTACTTGTTAACTCAAAACAATTGACAAGCATCAAGTTATCCATTAGTGATCTACAAGATTAAGCAAGTTTTTCCTTATACCAATTACCACATGCAACATTTTCTGAACCAACCAAACACCAATCAATTTATTTCATCAACTCTCCAAACAAATATAAGTGAAGCAAGAGAGTACTTTCTACAAAAGAAAGCTAATAGCTCTGACAAGAGATACATGAAAACAAGAGCTAAAAGCTGAACAGCGCTAGATATGAATACTCAACAAATATAAGTGAAGAATAGGAGTATTCTCATGAAAAAGCGGAGCGTGTCTCTCTCCCAATCAAGAATGCTAGGGTCCAGTCAAGCTTTATTGAAAATAAAAGTGCAATACTGAAAATAAAAGCACACAGACGCTCCAAGAAAAGCACATATGATGTGAAAGAATTAAAATATAGTTTCACTAGAGATGACCTGATAATTTTGACGATGAAGAAGGGGATGCCTTGGGCATCCCCAAGCTTAGACGCTTGAGTCTTCTTGAAATATGCTGGGGAGATCCATGGGAGCCTCCCCAAGCTTAAGCTCTTCACTCTTCTTGATCCTATTATATCATCCTTCTCTCTTGACCCTTGAAAACTTCCGTCACACCAAACTCAAAGTAGATCTCATTAGAGGGTTAGTGCATAATCAAAAATCACATGTTCTATAAAGACGCAATATGATTTGTTACTTTAAACATTAGCTACAGCCACTGATGTTATGTGAAGCTCTTCCACCCAAAAAAGAATTTCACTCAACACTAGTAAAAGAGAGAATGCAAAATAAAAAGGCATAATCTGTCTAAAACAGAACAGTCCGCAAAGACGAATTTTTTCGAGGCACTTACGACGCTCAGATCGAAAACTCTGAACTAATGAAAGATTCAGACATTCATAAAGATTACGCACAAAAATTTCAGATTTAATTAACAATCTGGTGATTTTAGGAATTTCGTACAGTGAACAGCAAAAATCTGTTTCTGCGCAGCAATCAAAATTAAGCATCATCTTAACATTAGAGGCTACTCTTGGCACAACAATGCGAGAAAATAAAGATACAAAGGAGTTGCTACAGAAGTAAACATCCTCCTTGACTCAATAAAAGAAAAATTGCAGAAAAAAATAATGGGTTGCCTCCCATAAGCGCTTTTCTTTAACGCCTTTTAGCTAGGCACAAAGCATGCATCAAGTATTACCAAGTGAAGAAGCATCAACATTGTAATTTGTTCGAACAATAGAATCATAAGGTGGCTTAATCTTCTTCCTAGGAAAGTGTTCCATACCTTTCTTGAGAGGAAATTGATATTTTATATTCCCTTCTTTCATATCAATAATAGCACCTACAGTCTAAGAAAAGGTCTTCCCAGCACAATAGGGCATGATGGATTGCATTCAATATCCAAGACAATAAAATCAACGGGGACATAATTGTTGTTAACCATGATAAGAACATCATCAATTCTTCCCAAAGGTTTTTTAATAGTAGAATCACAAGGTGAACATCCAAGTAACAATTTTCCAAAGGTGCTAAATCAAGCATATCATATAATCTTTTAGGCATAACAGAAATACTAGCACCAAGG
Organism: Poa pratensis; assembly: GCA_947311845.1. Classification (NCBI taxonomy): domain Eukaryota; kingdom Viridiplantae; phylum Streptophyta; class Magnoliopsida; order Poales; family Poaceae; genus Poa; species Poa pratensis. The sequence goes on along the minus strand of CAMZMU010000106.1, from coordinate 17,326,400 downwards.
TCACACAAAGCATTGCAATCAAAGTCATTCAATTTCATTTTAATGATGGGCTCCCAACCATCTTCTAACTTCCTAGGGATAGAAGCTTCATGTTTTAATTTTCTTCCCTAACTTGCATGAGAGCATTAGTAATATGTTTAGTAAAAGCCATGTTTATAGCACTAGCATTAGGACTTCTAGCTAGCTTTTGCAAGAACTTAATTACTTCAGAAATATTGCAACCATCAAAATCAAAGTCATTATTATCAAAAGTAATGGAGTTATTATCTTCCTTATTGCTAGAAATTTCAGCATCTTTATCAAGTTTCAGAGTTATCAGGCAATTTAGGACATTTTGCAATAGAAGTGGAAACATTACCAACACCAATATCTTGCCATTAATGGTAGGAGGTTTGTTAACACTTGAGTTTGAAGCATTTTCAGAAGTAGTAATAGTATAAACTCTAGCAATATTATTCTTTCTAGCAATTTCATCCTCTCTTTCCCATCTAGCATGCAATTCAGCTAACATCCTCACATTGTTATCAATTTTAACTTGTATAGCATTGAGAGTTTTGCTCTCTTTAACATCATGAGGCATGTTCTTTAGTTTCAACAAGTCAACATCAAGAGCAAGACTATCAACTTTAGAGGAAAGCACATCAATTTTCCCAAATTTCTCCTCAACAGTTTTATTGAAAGCAGTTTGTGTACTAATAAATCCTTAAGCATAACTTCAAGATCGAGGGTACACTCTTATTATTGTTATAGGAGTTACTATAGGAATTTCCATAACCATTGCCACTATTAGAAGGATAGGGCCTATAATTGCTATTACCAAAATTATTCCTATAAGCATTGTTGTTGAAGTTATTATTTTTAATGAAGTTCACATCAACATGCTCTTCTTGAGCAACCAAAGAAGCTAAAGGAACATTATTTGGATCAACATGTGTTTGACCATTTGCAAGCATAGACATAATAGTATCAATTTTGGCACTCAAGGAGAGGTTTCCTCAACAGAATTTACCTTCTTACCTGTTGGAGCTCTCTCGGTGTGCCACTCAGAATAATTAATCATCATATCATCAAAAGCTTTGTTGCAGCACCCAAAGTGATGGACATAAAGGTACCTCCAGCGGCCGAATCCAATAAATTCCTTGAAGAAAAATTTAATCCTGCATAGAAGGTTTGGATGATCATCCAAGTAGTCAGTCCATGAGTGGGACAATTTTTAACCAATGATTTCATTCTCTCCCATGCTTGAGCAACATGTTCATTATCAAATTGCTTAAAATTCATTATGCTACTTCTCAAAGAAATAATCTTAGCAGGAGGATAATATTTTCCAATAAAAGCATCTTTGCATTTAGTCCATGAATCAATACTATTTCTAGGCAAAGATAGCAACCATTCTTTAGCACGTCCTCTCAAGGAGAAAGGAAAAAGTTTCAGTTTAATAATATCACCATCTACTTCCTTGAGCTTTTGCATTTCACAAAGTTCAACAAAGTTATTAAGGTGAACAGCAGCATCATCAGTACTAACACCAGAAAATTGCTCTTTCATAACAAGATTTAAAAGTGCAGGTTTAATTTCATAAAATTCTGCTGAAGCAGCAGGTGGAGCAATAGGTGTGCATATGAAATCATTGTTGTTCGTGCTAGTGAAATCACACAACTTAGTGTTCTCAGGAGTACTCATTTTAGCAGAATTAAAACAGACAGAAAATAACTTGAAAGTAAACTAGATGCAAGTAACTAATTTTTTTGTGTTTTTGATAATTGAAAGCAAACAAGATAAAATAAAATAAACTAAGCAAGACAAAAACAAAGTAAAGAGATTGGAACTCCCCTTGCAGAAGACTGCTGTCTCCCCGACAACGGCGCCAGAAAAAGAGCTGTTGACGGGAGAGCAAATAGTGGCAGTCTGCTGAAGCGCTTCTAACTCCCCGGCAACGGCGCCAGAAAAAGAGCTTGATGGCGTGAATCACACGCTCGTTGGGAGACCCCAAGAGGAAGGTATGATGCAGTTCAGCAGCAAGTTTTCCCTCAGAAAGAAACCAAGGTTATCGAACCAGTAGGAGCAGCAACTCTTCAGAAGGTTGTTGGTGGCTCGCACGGCGCAATACGATCACCAACGTGGAATCTGCACACAACACAATCAAAGTACTTTGCCCCAACGAAACAGTGAGGTTGTCAATCTCACCGGCTTGCTGAAAACAAAGGATTAAACGTCTCGTGTGGAAAATGAGTATTAAATTGCAGAGAATGAAAAAGGAACAGTTTGCAGTTCGTGGTTGTTTAATCAGTGTAAAAGAATGGACCGGGGTCCACGGTTCACTAGTGGTGTCTCTCCATAAAAGATAACTAACATGTTGGGTGAACAAATTACAGCTGGGCAATTGACAAATAGTGAGCGCATGACAATGCATATATATGACATATTGACTACTATGATATTCTTTGTCTCCCCTTGTGTCGAATCAATAAATTTGGGTTTTACTTCCCTCGAAGACTGTTGCGATCCCCTATACTTGTGGGTCATTAGGGAACTCTACACCGACTATGACCCCCATGACATGATGGAGCATCACAAGACTTCCGCTACCACGACTCCGACTCCGCAAGCGTGCATGACATGGAGCATCACCAAGACTTCTGCTACCATGACTCCGACTATACAAGCGTCAACGACATGGAGCGGTACCACGACTTCGACCAACCTTCATCATATGGTACCGACTTCGACTCCAACGACATGGTGGAGCATCACTACTACGACTACAACTCCGATGACATGGTGGAGAACGTTTACGACTACCACTCTTCAAGCATGTGTGATGACATCGACTACACCTTCGACAACATGCAAGAGGAGATGACACCCATCACCACCGTGTTCAAGAGTGGCACCACAAAGTTTAGTGGCACACCCTACTATGGTTCAAGCTCGCGACGGAGCACCGACAAGGCCACCATGCATTCATCCTATGGAGCTCCATCTACTTCAAGAAGGCGTCATGAGAAGAACATTGCCAAGAGCGCCACGCTTCGACACGCTACATCAACAACAAGACGGCGCCACAATAAGTGCATCGAGAAGGCAAACTCAAACCAGGCCCATCTAGCTCAAGAAGGCGCCACAAGAACGTTGCCAAGGTTGACCGCAACTTGTCCAAGCTCCAAGACGACCTCACCACACTCGCCAAGCTTCGGAACATATCACCAAGTTCGAGTGGGAGCTCCAAGCCAGGTCACCAAAGCAACAAGCGCGCCGACGTCGACATGAGGAGAAGCATCCAAACGATTTTCGACGTCATCCCTCCGATGAAGAACGCCAACAAAGACATGAGGTGAAGTCAAGACGGACGCCACGCCATCAAGCACCTCCGCCTACACTCCAAGTTCAAGGCGCAACCTCCACATCCAAGATGGCGGCAAGTTCACATCCTATGGTGTCTCCTAGTCATTCTATTGTTTACGAGTTCATGGCCGACATCGACAAGTTCTTCGAGCAACGGTCAAGCTCACGTAGACGCTGCAAAAAGCATGGCAACATTTGTGAGGACACAACCAAGACGGCGCCCTTCTCAGCACTTCACATGATATGGTCTCTACACCAAGTGCCACCACCACATTGGCCCCCATATGGGAAGATGAAGACCCTCTATGCGACAATTGCCAAGGCCAAGGACATGATCCACGAGAATGCCCCAACCTCTTGTGCCCACTATGCAACGGAAGTGGTCACATGATGTGGGAGTGCCAAGTTGGTGAACAAGACGGTGACCAAGGCGATGACAAGATGGTCGAGCATGGACTTTCCCTTCGACCAAGGAGGCGTGCATGGAGTATGCTATCACCTATGACCATGGGTCATGTGACGATGATGCCAAGCGTGGGATGTTCCCTTCGGCGATGGAGTTGAGTGATGATGCCCCTCTTATGGCATGCATCTTTGGAGGCGACGAGGTCGAGAAGGTTGAGCATGGGAGTTTCCCTTCAACCATGGTGGCGTATGGAGTTGAGGAATCCGAGCATATCCCTATGAGCTTGAGTTATGAGATGGCACCAATCCCATGTGAGAATGAGAGCCACTTAGCCCACTTGAGTGAGAGTGAGAGTGAGTTGAGTGCCTCAACCATACGTGAGATTGAGTGCTCCAACTTTGAGGGAATGAGTGATACACCACATGAGTTGAGAGAGGTAGTTGATAGGTCTTGTGAGGCCATTTCGATTTCTAACAACTTACCCTCTACCCCTAGTGTGTCCTCTCATTGTGTGCTAGGTTCCATAGATGATGAGACGCCATCCCTTGACACAATGATGATTCAATGGAGAAGATGTACATGGCGGGGTGATGATGATGAACCACATGTCTACATCAAGATGTACAAGTCGCCCACATAGAGGCCACTACTACTTCAACAACTACTTCACATGAGCGGGACTACAAAGGTATGGGTGTTGATGTGACCATGTTCCCACTAGTGGACATGATGAACGTTGATTGCTTGCATGAATTGGATGGTTTCTCTTGATGTCTGATGGCTCCCAAGTGCAGGAGATCAATTGTAGTACTTTCAATTAGAAAAGGTTGTCGAACCCACGAGGAGCTGAAGGTATTGGTTAGTAAGATTGATAAATAAAACAATAAAAGATGCAGATGTTTTTGGTATTTTCAGTTGTATAATCGCAAGCAGATAACAGATAGTAACAAGTGAAAGTTCTCAAAGAGAGAAAGCCCAATCCTCTTATGTGGCAAGAGGACAAGCTCAAGTGATGTGTAACTTATATGTGGCAAACGTTCCCGAGGGCGGCATGGATGATGCTAGGCATAAAGATTTATTAAACAACACGTTGAATATCTTGTCAAGTTTTAATCCTCTTTGGACGGAGCCATAATTAGGTATAGCTAAATAAATAAAACTACACCCCCTTATGATGGATCATGTGGCCAAGCAAATGACTACACAAGAATTATTAAGACCTAAAGTCCCACCATAGCATTACACTCTAAGGTCCCCGATACTAATAACCTCATAATATAACTTCATGACTCGGTCTCTGGTTTACGTGTCCTCCCAAGTCTCCATCAATTCATTACACTACGGTGTTCTCCTATGAGCCCATAAAGGTGAAGTGTTGTGCAGTCGACGTTCGCACAACATCATCATAGAATCACATAAAAAGATAAACTCTTGACAAAATACCAACACATGTCATATATAAATCAATGCCAATTCATCCTATGCCCTCAGGAACATACGGGAACTACTCACAACGTGCGAACATGATCATAATCAGTGGCATAAGTGGTACAACACAATCTGAAATTATAACTTCACCACCAAATAATGACAAGTACTCAATCACAAACATGAATAGTAGCACAAGACAAGTATCTAGGGTATAGCAACTCTCAAACTGCGAGGGGAACGGAGTGGATCACGGTGATCATGATGGTGATGGTGCTGGTCTTGATGGGGGTGATGATGTAGAGGCCTCCTCCCACGCCAAGGAGGAGAGGTGATGACGATGACGATGATTTCCCCTTTTCTGGAGCTCCGGAGCAGCAGGAACTAACCCCCCTCGGAAGGGATCAGGAGTTTCGCCGCCGCCGCGACCTCGGATGGACTTGGAAAATTAGGGCGTTACTTTTCGGCGAGACGAAGGCGTTGCTAAAAGTCCCAGGCGAGGAGGTGCCCGAGGCCAGTTTGGGCTGGTCCCATGCGGCCAGGTACATGGGCCGCGTGGGCCACCCCCATTTGGCCCTCGTGGCTCTCCTCTCTTCGGTCTTCCTCCCTCTGCCTTTCTCCGACGAAAAACTGACGCGGTATTTTTCCTTTTATTATTTGAGGTCCTGTAGCTCCTGAAACATTAAAGACAAGAAAAAGGAGATTTTCTGCCTCCCAGAAATTAAATACCAAAAATAGGGACTTTGTATGAAAGTCCCCAAAATCATCTAAAACATGTAGAACAATCATATAATCATGCAAATAACATTCTAGTTTGATACTAAAAGTTATATAAATGATGATATAAAATGCACGTATCAACTCCCCCAAGCTTAAACCTTTACTTGTCCTCGAGTAAGTAAAGACATAGATCATTACATGCATCAATGGACTTATGGTTGATAAATAAATACGGGCATTGCATCATCATCATATTCAATTGCAAGATAAGATTAATGATCTAAAACTCATACATATGAGGGCAACATAAGTAGAACTCTAGCAATCACCCCTTACTTTTGAAAGCAAATAACCATTGTATGTTGGACAATCGAATCATATTGTTTTTAACATGCTTTTGCTCTTCATGGCAAGCATTATAATCTTTTATACTTTGCTGAAAATCAAAGACAAGATAAACTCTCATTGGATAACAAGTTCAAAAGAAGACAATGAAAAGACAGATAGATATAAAAATTGTTATCACTCTTGCTTGACTAGTAACTAGTGCAAACTTTAGTCATGGATATCTCAATCAAGTTCCATGCTCTACACAACCCTTTCTTACACTTTCCATAGCTAGCTGAAATTTCAGGTGCCTTCCTTTCATTCACATTCAAGAGCATAAGTATTGAAATATCCATGATCATTAATTTGCTCAAAAGATACTAGGTTGTAACAAGAGTGTTTTATATCCTTTTCATTAAGTCTTCTCAACTTCTTATCCTACAAGACTATATCTTAACCTCAAACTATTAATTCACAAGTCTTTTTACTTCTTCTATATTGAGATAATTCTATAATTGTCCAACATACTCAAGTTAATTAATTTCAAGGCAAGATGTGATTGAAATTCTAAATATGCCACACTCATTTGCATGAGTGTTACCCATAAATCCCCAAACAAGAGAATCATGGATGACACCATACTTTAATATTCATTGATAAACCATAAGATGGAGATACATGATAATGCTCCATGAGCTCACACACGCCTAAGAGATATTGATAACTAATCGATAAAAGCAAAGCACACCATGACTAGATAGATATGATAGATTGATAAAGAGAAAGACTAGATGGAACTCCCCCAAGCTTGGTGTCTTGCTAGAACTCCCTCTCTTCTTTCACATTGCCTTCATAATAATTATCTTCAAGATCCCCAATGATCTTCATCATGAGGTTGTAAGCTTTTTCGAACTCTTTTGCGGCTTCTCCCAGTTTTTGCATGAGATTCTTCTCCACCGACTCTTTGCAAGGCTTCCACTCCGGGCAAGGCACCTTCTTGTTGGGGATCTTGCGATCCCATTCACCAGGATAGTTCTCTTGAGTGGTGCGCTGAAATTCCCTGTCAATAAGAGTAGAAGCTACATTTTTGCTCGCAAGGAAGTGCCTGGGAACCTTCCCTCCGGTCTGCATGCGCGCGCCCTGCCTCTTGTTTCCAAGAGAGTGGTTCACCCTCACGCCGGCAACAGCAATGGGTGATGGAGGTGCTGTCGCCAAGGGCGCTGATAACCCAAAGTATAGGGGGTGTATCGTAGTACTTTCGATAAATAAGAGTGTCGAACCCAACGAGGAGCAGAAGGTGTTGACAAGCGGTTTTGATGAAGGATTCACTGTAAATGCTCTCAGACAAGTTTTTAGGAGTTTTTGATATGACAGATAAATAAAGTACAAGTAAATAAAATGCAGTAATAATAGTTGCAGCGAGTGGCCCAATCCTTTCTACAGCAAAGGACAAGCCGGTTGTTGTACTTATAATGACCAAACGTTCTTGAGGACACACGGGAATATTGTCAAGTGCTTTCGCTTCATATAGTTGATTAATCTTCATTGTTTTGATAAGTGTTGTGTGGGTGAACCTATGCTAATGCACCGCCCTTCCTAGGACTAATACATACTTGTGATTATACCCCTTGCAAGCATCCGCAAATACAAGAAAGTAATTAAGATAAACTAACCACAGCCTTAAACTTTGAGATCCTGCTATCCCTCATGCATCGATATACCAACGGGTGTTCAGGTTTCTGTCACTCCGGCAACCCCACAATTGGCAAACGAATACACAATGCATTCCCCTAGGCCCATAAAGGTGAAGTATCATGTAGTCGACGTTCACATGACACCACTAGAAGAATAACACCACAACTTAAGCATCAAACCATTAAATATTACTCAACATAGTTCACTACTAACATCAAGACTTCTCCCATGTCCTCAAGAACTAAACGAACTACTCACAAGACATCATACGGAACATGATCAGAGGTGATATGATGATGAATAACAATCTGAACATAAACCTTAGTCCAATGGTTTCACCCAATAGCATCAATAACAAGAGTAATCAACACCGGGAGAGTTTCCCCTATGAAATAGACAAGATTCAGCCCTAGATGTTATAGCGGAGACGGGGTGCAGCGGCGGTGATGATGGTGTTGGCGGTGGAGATGATGATGATGATGATCCCGATGAAGTCCAGCTCGATGACGGTGATGATGGCGACGATTTCCCCCTCCGGGAGGGAATTTCCCCCGGCAGATTTCTTCCTGCAGGGGAGCTTTTCGCTCTCTGGTGTTTTCCGCCTCGTGGAGGCGGCGGAATATTTCGATGGCCGTCCCCTGTGTGTTAGGGTTCCGAGGGGGTCAAGTACGCGAAGGGGGAACGGCTGAGGTGGGCCAGGGCCCCCAAACCACCTGTCGGCGCGGCAGGGGGCCCCCGCGCCAGCAGGTGAGGAGGGCCCACCTTGGCCCTTCTCAGCTCCCCTTTTGGCCTCCTCCATCTTCTGGTAAAATAGGAACTTCCATATGTCTCCTTCGATTTATTGATCTTCAGAAATAGTGCATCTCGACGGTGCTTTTTCCAGCAGAATCCTGACTCCGGTGTCCAATTCTCCATTATTCATCAAACATGCAAAATAGGTAAAATAACATAAGTAACACTTCTAAATATGAAATATATCGATGAATAGCAGTAAATTATGATATAAAATAGTGATGCAAAATGGACGTATCAACCCCCCCAAGCTTAGACCTCGCTTGTCCCCAAGCGAAAACTGAGCTCAGTAAACATGACCACAAGTTTATGGAGCAAAGTGTCGATAAATAAAATAAGAAGCATCACATTCATTTCACAAGTCATTCTAGACAGCAACTTCCCTTCATATAATCTAACTTGAAATAAGTAAAGGGAACCACGATGAAGTGCATAAAGAGAACCATGATTGGTGAAGGCAAACTTAAACTCTTGGTCAGAGAACAATTAACAGATCATACTTATCTTTCGAGAAGAGTCTTTATATCAGAGCTTATATAGCAGAACTTACATGCCTTAATCATAACAGTCTCCTTACAGTCATTGATAACTTTCAAAGTTATATTCATTCGGATAAAAGCTATTGTGCGAAACAAGGAAATGAGAGATATGATTAGAAGTATCAACACATATAACTAATTGGATCTCAACAACTCAAATGCTTGCTTGAGATAGAGAGGAATGGGTTTACTGACTCAACAATAATGTAAAAGATAGGCCCTTCGCAGAGGGAAGCAGGGATTAAATCATGTGCTAGAGCTTTTAAGTTTTGCAAAGCATATAGAGAGTATGAAAATAGTTGTTTGAGCTATGTATGTCGTTGTCAACGAATCGTAGTAAAGTGAACACTAACCCCTTGTCAACCAGACTTTCAAGAGCGGCTCCCATGAAGGACGTTATCTCTACCAGCAAGGTAGATCATCCCTCTTCTCTTTTGTTTACACATGTATTTTAGTTTCTTTATAGTTGACACTCCTCCCAACCTTTTGCTTACACAAGCCATGGCTAACCGAATCCTCGGGTGCCTTCCAACATTCACATACCATGGAGGAGTGTCTATTTGCAAATTAAGTTGCTTACTGATAAATCAGGGCAAAACATGTGAAGAGAATTATTAATGAAAGTTGTAGTTAATTGGGACTGGGCACCCCATTTGCCAGCTCTTTTTGCAAATTGTTGGATAAGCGGTGTATATGCCACTAGTCCATTGGTGAAAGTCTGTTTGACAAAAGTGCTAGAGAAACTCTACAGAACCCTCATGAGCTAATAAACAGTGACACAAAACTAGGAGTAATAAGTTTTGAATAATTTAAAGGTAGCACATGAAGTATTTACTTGGAATGGCGCAAAATACCATATAGTAGGAAGTTATGGTGGACTCGAATGGCAATGGTTTGGCTCAAGGTTTGGATGTATGAGAAGCATTCCCTCTCGATACAGGTCTTTGGCTAGCAAGGTTATGTAGCAAGCATAAGAGTTGAGGGATACAAACAATTATACAAGTGATAAGAATAATCATGCAATCTTCCTTAGAAGCACAAATAGTTTAACTTAAGAATACTAAGCTTATGAGCTACAAAGAAAGAAAGATCATGGAATAATATATTTGCATGCACTCCCTCTCTCTACTTAAGTCTCAAAGTATTGTCTACTACTGACCAATGCTAAGTTTGCCAAAACCAAAAAGATTAACTTGGTGCTCTAAAAAGTGATCCCTATACTAACAACAAGGTTATCAATATGAAAGAGAATTGCAAGCTAAAATAAAGTATGCAGAAAGTAAATGATAAAACTTCTCATTAATATTTCATAACGGCAACTCACACCAAGGGATACATAGATAACCAACTAAAAGAGAGATACTTCCACATTGCAAACCATCATATAAGATAACTTCCCTACTCACGATATGACTTTATGGAAAAGTAAAAGGTAAAGATAATGATGTGATACCGCGGCACTCCCCCAAGCTTGGAACAAACCAAGGGGATGCCAATACTTATGATGAATTACTCCTTCGGTGGTGGTGGTGATTGTTGATAAGCTTATCAACCAGCTCCTTCAGTTCATCAATCTTGTAGGTGAGGGCGCGAATCAGCTCAGAGTTGTGTTCGATGCGATTCATAAACTTGTCAGACTGCGAGTCCCAACTCTTGGAGTTGTTTCCCCACTCCTCAGCAGCAGAATCCCTCTTTCCTGTATTGTTAGAACGATCTATATTCCAACCACTAGGCAATCAGCCTCCGGGATCCTCTCAATTTGATGCTTATGGATAAGAGTATGGAAGGGGTTATTTATGCCTGGGGAAGATGTCCTGGGAGCCAAGAAGTGTCGTGGAACCTTCCCTCCGGTGCTCATCCGCGCCCTTGCCTGGGCTTGAATGGATTTGCCACCACTCCGATGCTTGCAACGGTAGCGCGCGGGTATTCGCGCGGGTCTTCCTCCACTTCTCCTTCATCTTCGCTCTTGACTTCCTCCTTCAGCTTGGGGTCTTGAGTCTCGTCTTCCAAAGGCTCCTTGCCCTTGTTGTTGTTGTTGGAGACCATGGCGCTTCTAAATCTGAAAACAATATCTGGACAGAAACAGCTCGAAACGAAACACGATGAAAAGGCGAGATACGAACCTCGGGGGTTCGGGTGAGTTATATAGCAAAAAGTTTTACAACATAAGGAAGGTACAGGAGGAAACCTGATCGGAGACGAGCTCCGGGGTGCTCAAACCACCAGGCGGCGCGGCTGGGGGCCCACCGCGCCGACCTATGGTTTGGGCACCACGGGTGCCGTCTCCCATCCGGTTCGGTCTCTTATTTTTCCATATTTAATAAAAACGACGAAAATATCTTCTAGAAAGTTATTCGCGAAACTTTTCTTACCGAAACTGTTACCTATTCGAATCGAATTCTGCAGTCCCAGAAAAATGTTCTTCAATGAAAGTTTCCGGAGTCACCACTTTAATTGTATCAACCTCTTCATTAATAGAATCTCCAGAAATATAATGCTTGAGTCTTTGACCATTTACCACTTGTGTAGAGTTATCTTTCAATGAAGCAATTTTTATTGCACCTGAACGATACACCTCCACAATAACAAATGGTCCTTCCCATTTTGAGAGTAACTTTCCTGCAAAAAATCTGAGACGAGACCTATACAATAGAACTTTCTCACCAACATTAAATTCTCTTTTAAGAATTCTCCTATCATGCCATCTCTTAACTTTTTCTTTAAAGAGTCTAGCATTTTCATAAGCCTCACTTCTCCATTCATCTAAAGAACTTAAATGCAACAACCTTTTCTCACCGGCAAGTTTAAAATCTCTATTAAGTTCTCTCACTGCCCAATAAGCTTTGTGTTCTAATTCTAAAGGCAAGTGACAAGCTTTACCATAAACCATTTTATAAGGAGACATGCCCATGGGGTTCTTATAAGCAGTTCTATAAGCCCATAAAGCATCATTTAACTTACTAGCCCAATTTTTTCTAGATTTATTAACAGTCTTTTGCAAGATAGATTTAATCTCCCTATTTGACAATTCTACTTGTCCACTAGTTTGAGGATGATAGGCTGAAGCAATTCTATGATTAACACCATATTTAGCAAGAGTCTTTCTAAAACCACCATGGATAAAATGAGAACCTCCATCAGTCATAAGATATCTAGGTACACCAAACCTAGGAAAAATGACATCTTGAAGCATTTTTAAAGAGGTCTCACCATCAGCACTTTTAGTAGGTATAGCTTCTACCCATTTAGTGACATAATCAACAGCAACAAGTATATGAGTATTACCTTGTGAAGAAGGAAAAGGACCCATGAAGTCGAATCCCCAACAATCAAATGGTTCAATAACAAGAGAATAACTCATAGGCATTTCATTGCGTCTAGAGATATTACCAACCCTTTGACATTCATCACAAGATAAAATAAACTTTCTTGCATCCTTAAAGAGGGTAGGCCAATAAAAACCTGATTGTAGAACTTTCTGCGCAGTTCTATCTCCAGCGTGATGCCCTCCATAAGCACTTCCATGGCATTTCCTCAGTATTTCCTGTTGTTCATATTCAGGAACACATCTTCGCATAATACCATCGACTCCTTCTTTATATAAGTGTGGGTCATCCCAAAAGTAATGCCGCAAGTCATAAAAGAATTTCCTTCTTTGCTGAGCTGAAAAGGTTGGAGGCAAGTACTTGGAAACAATAAAGTTAGCATAATCAGCATACCAAGGACTATCTCGCGAACTTACACTTATTGCAGCCAATTGTTCATTTGGAAAGCTATCATTAACAGGAATAGGATCATAAGGAATGCTTTCCAATCTAGACAAATTATCAGCAACAGGATTTTCAGCACCTTTTCTATCTATGATATGCAAATCAAATTCTTGCAAAAGAAGTACCCATCTAATAAGCCTTGGCTTAGCATCTTTCTTTTCCATAAGGTATCTAATTGCAGCATGATCAGTATGAATAGTGACTTTCGAATCAACTATGTAGGGTCGAAATTTGTCACAAGCAAAAACTACAGCTAGAAATTCTTTTTCAGTAGTGGCATAATTCTTTTGAGCAGAATCAAGAGTTTTACTAGCATAATGAATAACATTTAACTTTTTATCTACTCGCTGCCCAAGAACAGCGCCTACAGCATAATCACTAGCATCACACATAATTTCAAAAGGTAAATTCCAATCAGGTGGTTCAACTACAGGAGCGGTGATTAAAGCCTTTTTCAAAGTTTCAAAAGCTTCCTTACAATCATCATCAAAAACAAAGGTACATCTTTTTGAAGAAGATTAGTAAGAGGCTTGGAAATTTTAGAGAAATCTTTAATAAACCTCCTATAAAAACCAGCATGACCAAGAATACTACGAATACCTTTAACATCTTTGGGACAAGGCATCTTTTCAATTGCCTCCACTTTAGCTCGATCAACTTCAATACCTCTTTCAGAAATTTTATGTCCAAGAACAATTCCTTCATTAACCATAAAGTGGCATTTCTCCCAATTAAGAACAAGGCTAGTTTCTTCACATCTCTGCAAAACTTTGTCAAGGTTGTGCAAACAATTATCAAAGGAAGTTCCATAGACGGAGAAATCGTCCATGAAGACTTCCACAATTTCCTCACAAAAGCCATGAAAAATAGCAGACATGCATCTTTGAAAAGTAGCAGGAGCATTACATAAACCAAAAGGCATACGTCTATAAGCATAAGTTCCATAAGGACAAGTAAAAGTAGTTTTCTCTTGATCTTGCGCTCTCACAGCAATTTGAGAAAACCCAGAATACCCATCAAGGAAACAAAAGTGAGTTTTCTTGGACAACCTCTCAAGCATTTGATCAATAAAAGGCAAAGGATAATGATCTTTCTTAGTTACTTTGTTAACCTTTCTAAAATCAATGCACATCCTATAACCAACTACTACTCTTTGAGGAATTAGTTCATCATTTTCATTAGGAACAACGGTAATTCCTCCTTTCTTAGGAACACAATGCACAGGACTTACCCATCTACTATCAGCAATAGGATAAATAATACCAGCTTCAAGAAGTTTTAATACCTCATTTCTTACCACTTCTTTCATCTTGGGTATTAAACGACGCTGATGCTCAACAACAGGCTTTGCATCAGGTTCCATGTTGATGGCGTGCTGACATATAGTAGGAGAAATTCCCTTCAGGTCATCAAGAGTATATCCCATAGCTCCGCGGTGTTTCCTCAACACTCCCAATAACCTTTCCTCCTCTGTACCTGAAAGTTTAGAGCTGATAATAACAGGATATATTTTCTTATCATCAATATAAGCATATTTAAGATTATCAGGCAGAGGTTTCAAATCAAAAACAGGATCCTCCTTGGGTGGCATTGTGGTACCCAAATCTTCCACAGGTAAATTGTGTTTGAGCATAGGTTGACGAAGGAATACTTCATCAAGCTCATTCCTTTCTTCCCTGAAGTTCTCACTTTCATGATTCTCCATATGTTGCTGCAGCAAGAACAATAGATGCAAGTTGAGCAATTTCAAAATCCTCACTAGGCAATTCAGTTTCATAAGGTGCTTTAGCAAATTTAGAGAAATTGAATTCATAAGATTCACCAGCAAATTTAGTAAAGATTTTCTCTTTCTTACAATCTATAACAGCACCACAAGTATTCAGAAAAGGTCTACCAAAAATAATAGGACAACTATCATTGGCAGCCGACCCAAGTACAAGAAAATCAGCAGGGTATTTAGTCTTACCACAAAGGACTTCGACATCTCTAATGATACCAATTGGAGAGATAGTTTCCCTATTAGCAAGCTGAATAACCACATCAATCTCTTCAAGTTTACAAGGAGCAATTTCGTGCATAATTTCCCTGTAAAGCTCATAAGGAATAGCACTAGAACTTGCACCAATATCACATAAACCATAATAGCAATGATCACCTATCCTAACAGAAAGCACAGGAACACTAGACTTCCTAGAACTTTTAGGATGTGAGACAATATTAGAAGCATCCTCACAAAAGATAATGTGTCTATCTTCTAAATTTTCAGTGACAAGATCTTTAACCAATGCTACAACAGGTTCAACAGTTATTTGCTCATCAGGTTTGGTAGTTTTCTTATTACTTTTACTAACAACACCAGTTATGATAGTATGTTCCTTAATCTTATTAGGAAAAGGAACTTTTTCAATATAAGGTTCTGGAATAATGCGATCAGCAACATTAACCTCAACACCTTTAGATATATGAGAAACAGATTCATCTTTATATGGTTCATGATAATTTTTAAAACCCTCCTTCGGCAAACCGAAATAGGAAGCAAAGGCTTTATAAAAGTTTGCAACAATTTGAGAGTCAAGACCATAAGTAGTGCTAATTTTGCGATAATCATCAGTATCCATAAATTTTTAACACACTCAAAGTCATAGTTTATACCTGACTCCCTACCTTTGTCATTCTCCCATCCTTCAGTGTTCTCCTGAATCCGATCAAGAAGGTCCCACTTAAACTCTTCTTTATTACGAGTGAACGATCCAGCACAAGTGGTATCCAATAGAGTTTTATCTTGAAAGGAGAGTCTTGCATAAAAGTTATCAATAACAATATTACCAGGAAGCTCATGAATGGGACATTTGAGCATTAATGCCTTCAATCTCCCCCACGCTTGAGCGATACTCTCTCCATCATAGGGCCAGAAGTTATATATGAGGTTCCGATCCTTATGAATCTCACTTGGAGGATAGAATTTGGAGTAAAAGAGAGGTACAATTTCCTCCCATCCAAGAGAATACCCATTCTTCAGCAGTTTATACCAATGTGCAGCTTTACCAGACAGTGATAGAGAGAATAATTTCTTCTTAACTTCTCCCATCGAGATACCTGCACACTTAAATAACTCGCACAATTCATGCAGAAATAACAAATGATCTCCAGGATGGACAGTTCCATCTCCTGCATAGCGGTTATTTGTGACACGTTCAACAATTTTCATAGGAATTTTGAACGGTATTACCTGCTCATCTGGCGCCTCCTCTACTACCTTAGCAGTGGTAGTTGTTTTCCCAAATAGGAATTCAAGAGAAGACCCCTCCATAATGAGATATAGCAGCAGGCAAAAATAAAAACAGCACGTACAATAAATGTTTCCCTTACCAATTCCACTTACCAATAGCGCTACACTCCCCGGCAACGGCGCCAGAAAATAGTCTTGATAACCCACAAGTATAGGGGGTGTATCGTAGTACTTTCGATAAATAAGAGTGTCGAACCCAACGAGGAGCAGAAGGTGTTGACAAGCGGTTTTGATGAAGGATTCACTGTAAATGCTCTCAGACAAGTTTTTAGGAGTTTTTGATATGACAGATAAATAAAGTACAAGTAAATAAAATGCAGTAATAATAGTTGCAGCGAGTGGCCCAATCCTTTCTACAGCAAAGGACAAGCCGGTTGTTGTACTTATAATGACCAAACGTTCTTGAGGACACACGGGAATATTGTCAAGTGCTTTCGCTTCATATAGTTGATTAATCTTCATTGTTTTGATAAGTGTTGTGTGGGTGAACCTATGCTAATGCACCGCCCTTCCTAGGACTAATACATACTTGTGATTATACCCCTTGCAAGCATCCGCAAATACAAGAAAGTAATTAAGATAAACTAACCACAGCCTTAAACTTTGAGATCCTGCTATCCCTCATGCATCGATATACCAACGGGTGTTCAGGTTTCTGTCACTCCGGCAACCCCACAATTGGCAAACGAATACACAATGCATTCCCCTAGGCCCATAAAGGTGAAGTATCATGTAGTCGACGTTCACATGACACCACTAGAAGAATAACACCACAACTTAAGCATCAAACCATTAAATATTACTCAACATAGTTCACTACTAACATCAAGACTTCTCCCATGTCCTCAAGAACTAAACGAACTACTCACAAGACATCATACGGAACATGATCAGAGGTGATATGATGATGAATAACAATCTGAACATAAACCTTAGTCCAATGGTTTCACCCAATAGCATCAATAACAAGAGTAATCAACACCGGGAGAGTTTCCCCTATGAAATAGACAAGATTCAGCCCTAGATGTTATAGCGGAGACGGGGTGCAGCGGCGGTGATGATGGTGTTGGCGGTGGAGATGATGATGATGATGATCCCGATGAAGTCCAGCTCGATGACGGTGATGATGGCGACGATTTCCCCCTCCGGGAGGGAATTTCCCCCGGCAGATTTCTTCCTGCAGGGGAGCTTTTCGCTCTCTGGTGTTTTCCGCCTCGTGGAGGCGGCGGAATATTTCGATGGCCTCCCTGTGTGTTAGGGTTCCGAGGGGGTCAAGTACGCGAAGGGGGAACGGCTGAGGTGGGCCAGGGCCCCCAAACCACCTGTCGGCGCGGCTGGGGGCCCCCGCGCCAGCAGGTGAGGAGGGCCCACCTTGGCCCTCTCAGCTCCCCTTTTGGCCTCCTCCATCTTCTGGTAAAATAGGAACTTCCATATGTCTCCTTCGATTTATTGATCTTCAGAAATAGTGCATCTCGACGGTGCTTTTTCCAGCAGAATCCTGACTCCGGTGTCCAATTCTCCATTATTCATCAAACATGCAAAATAGGTAAAATAACATAAGTAACACTTCTAAATATGAAATATATCGATGAATAGCAGTAAATTATGATATAAAATAGTGATGCAAAATGGACGTATCAGGCGCGATGTCGACGGAGGGCTTGTGCTCTTCTTCTTCAGCTTCTTGCTTGTCCATCTCCTCTTCATCAAGCTTGTAGTCTTCATCGTCGGAGTAGTCCTTCCTCTTCCTATTCCTCCTCCATATGGACGTGGGGCTGTACCCATCGAGTTCATCATCATCGTCGTCCATGGAGGAGCATTGGTAGGAGTCTCCCGAAGACATGGCTAAAAACCTGACAGGTAGAAACAGCAAAAGAAAGAATCGCTCGAGAACGCTCGGTGCGAGATTAGATCGACAGAGAGGGGTATATATTAAGGGTTTTGGGTCAAGGCAAAGCGTCGGGATCGAAAACAAGACGAAAAGGACTCCGAGGTGGAAAAGGGATAGCCCCACGCGGCCAGGTACTTGGGCCGCGTGGGCCCCTCTCTTTTCTCCCTCGAGTCTCCGTTTCGTCCAGTTTTCTTGTCCCATATGATGATTTCCATAAAAATTGACCTCCGTAAATTTTTATGCAATTCCGAGAAACTTCCAACACAAAAGTTACCTTCTATTGATTTAGGGTTCTGGAACTGCCGGTTTCTCTCAATTACCTCTTCCGGTGTTTGTAAATTCAACTCCTCCACCCTTCGATGAAGCTCTTTCCTGCAATATAAGGTTTAAGGCGTTGTCCATTGACTACATGAGGTTTACCTTTATGTCACCATGAAGACGGATAGCTCCTGAACGGTACACCTCCTGTATCACTAATGGTCCCTGCCACTTTGAGCTAGCTTCCCTGCAGAAAACTTGAACGAGAGTTGTACAATAAAACTTGATCACCTACTTTGAATTCCTTTTTCTTAATTTTCTTGTCATGCCAAATCTTAATTTTTCTTTAAACATCCTGGCACTTTCATAAGTTCATTTCTCCATTCGTCAAGTAGGTTTAGGTCAAGAATTCTCTTTTCTCCGCAGTTTTAAAATCAAAGTTCAGTTGTTTAATAGCCCATCTAGCTTTATGTTCTAATTCAACAGGTAAGTGACAAGCTTTTCCATAAACCATTTTATAAGGAGACATTCCCATAGGATTTTTAAAGCAGTTCTATAAGCCCCAAAGCATCATTAATCTTAATTGGCCAATCAGATCTAGACTTATTCACTGTCTTTTCCAAAATGAGTTTAATTTCCTATTGCTTAATTCAACTTGCCCACTTGTTTGAGGATGATAAGGAGATGCAATTTATGGTTAACATCATATTTTGTCAAAGTTTTTCTAAGAACACCATGCAAGAAATGAGAACCACCATCAGTAATTAAGAACCTAGGAACACCAAACCTGGGGGAAAATGATGTCCTTGAGCATCTTCATTGCTGTGGCATGATCTGCACTTTGGTTGGAATTGTTTCCACCCACTTTGTAACATAGTCAACTGCAACCAAAATGTGAGTATGCTTTGTCTTTGATTCTGGGAAAGGACCATAAAGTCAAAACCCCACACATCAAATGGTTCAAGTGGCAATGAATAATTCATAGGCATTTCATTCCTCCTACCAATGTTTCCTACTCTTTGACATTTATCACAAGATTTAACATATTCAGCACAGTCCTTAAATAAAGTAGGCCAATAGAAACCAGATTGTAATACCTTTGCTCCTGTGCGATCTCCTGCATGATGCCCTCCATAGGGACTGTCATGACAATCTCTTATAATAGCTGTTGTTCATGCTCAGGTACACAACGTCTAATAATACCATCCACACTTTTCTTATAGAGGAAAGGATCATCCCAAAAATAATGTCTAAGATCATAAAAGAATTTCTTTCTTTGTTGAGAAGTGAAGTGTGGAGGCAAAACTTTACCAACAATAAAATTTGCATAGTGGCAAACAAGGAGATGCAACTTTAGCACTAGAAACATTAACAATTGCAAGTTGTTCATTAACAATGCTATCATTAATAGGAATAGGATCATCAGGTATGCTTTCCATCCTAGAGAGATGATCAGCAACTTGATTATCCTCCCCTTTCCTATCAACATGTGTAAATCAAATTCTTGTAATAAAAGTACCCATCTTATTAGTCTAGGCTTAGCATCTTTATTATTCATCAAGTATTTAATAGCAGAATGATCAGTATGTATTGTGACTTTTGAATCAGTAATATAAGGTCTAAACTTGTCACAGCAAACAGTACTGCTAAAAATTCTTTCTCAGTTGTAGCAAATTCTTTTGAGCAGCATCAAGTGTTGACTAGCATAATAAATAACATTCAGTTTCTTATCAACACGTTGCCCAAAACAGCCCCAACTGCATAATCACTAGCATCACCATAATTTCAAAGGCAAGTTCCAATCAGGAGGTTGAATAATAGGAGCAGTGATTAAAACATTCTTCAAAATATGAAGGACTCAGAGCAATCATCATTAAAAGAGAAAGGAACATCCTTTTGCAGAAGATTGGTTGTTGAGTTTTGATATTTTGGAGATAATCCTTATGAACCTTACTTGTAAAAACCTGCATGCCCAAGAAAACTGTCTTATACCTTTAGTGTCCCTTGGATATGGTATTTTTCAATAGCTTCAATCTTGCTGGATCAACTTCTATTCT